>CM046450.1:27047286-27647286 GCA_025506515.1 Flaveria trinervia | reverse complement strand
AATGATGATTTTTGTTGACATTATGTCGTAATTATAAACCATCTAAATTTTAATTTTCCTATTCTCTCTTCTAATAAATAATAATATTAACTATTATAATATTATTTTATTTATATTAAGATCAAAAGTATTTTTCTTATAAATTGAGAAAAAAAGATCTTTCTATAAATGCAATGTCTAGATAAACAAATAAATTTTAAAATATATCTTTTTTCTAAAACATCAAACTTTTTTAAAATTAACAAAATTTTCTTAAATGATTTTAAAAGAAAACGGTTTGTTTTGAAACAAGATGTTTAAAAAACTTAAAAAATAAAACAATGAAAAATAATAAAATTTTGTTACTAACTATTTAATATTAATTTTTTAACATGTTTAATACACGATATACTAACCTAGTTAATAAATATAACGTATACACCTTAGTGCATATTTTTAGTAACATACAAACTTTGATTCATTGTAACAGATAAATATTATGAATATGAATATATATTTCTTACTAGCTTTAGTAAACCCGTATACTACACGGGTTGAATATATAAAATATTAATATAATAAATTTATTAATTATCAAATGATATTTTAAGATATGATATAATTTAAATTGCGTATGAGAAATGATTATAAATAATAAAACAATGATATCAACTTCTTAAAATATTGTTTTTAATTTTTTTTAAATAAATATTTTGTTTTAAAACAAATCGTATAAAAATACATTTAACAAAATCTTATTCCAACTCCCAAATTTGCTTAATTTTGTTTTTAAAAAACTGACTATTTAAAAGTATTAATTTATTTATAAATAAACTTAATAAATAAATTTATTTCTTAATTTATTAAATATTAAAACGTATTAAAATAATATTATTAGTAATTAAGATAATTATTTAATAAAAGAGAGGCGAGAAAATTTTGATTAGAAGGATTGTGATGAAGATATGTGGCAGTCCCGTTTATTTTTTTTATTAGAATAAAAAGATAGTGTTAAGATTCTTAACTGAAAAAGGAAGTTAATTACATGGATGGTAAATGACATTTCCATATTATTCTTTTTAGAACGGCAATTTTTTCCTCTTTTGACACTTGACCGAAGCCTTTAAAATTAATTTCAATGTTTAAACTAACCTTTGCCCTGCCACTATTTAATTCATACTTATAAAACTTAAAAGATTTTATCTTTAACATTCCAATATATGATCTTAACTCTTAAGCACAATATGATGTTTAAAATAGTTAATTGTTAGGGACCGTGTAAGGATGGAGTACTAACTGATTTACGTGTATACCAACTCAAATAATGTGAAATCCTATTTGATTGGTGATCCAATCGGTGAAAACGCGTGTAAAATCAATCCAAGAATGTAACTAAACGTCAAGAATGATAGTAGGACGATTTACATCGATTTATGAACTTGAAACAGGTGTTCTAGGGTCTCTGGACGGCTACGCTGCGATTTAGTGCGTAGGTATTCGAAGTGTTATGTTTTTCCACGAATTAAATGGTATTTATAGGTTAGGGTTTCTCATTCGTGCGACTGAACCATTTGCATGGTTCAGTCGTGCGATTGAAGCATGCGGTTGATCCATCCGCACGACTGAGGCTTCAGTCGTGCGGCTGAGTCAATCTCATGTCACAATTGTACGACTGATCCGGTTCCTAATTTAGTCGTGCGACTGGTTCATTAGCATGAAGTTGTTCATGTGTATGGTCCATTAGCATGGTCCATTCGCATGAAAACTTCATACGATTAAGTTTAAGCACGTTTTTTAATCATTATTGACTAAGAACTATGTAAACAACCACAAACTTATATGATTAGTTCAATAAGCGTTAACACACACTAATCAATGAAATATTAAACATTATAAGTATAAACCACACATTGTATTTCATTTAAACCCATTCTATTACATATATGTAAGACATGAAAGACATTTTATATTAAGCTTATAAACTAGGTGCATATGTATCTACATTAAACAGAATGGTCATTTACTAGTCTCACTAAATATACAAAATTATTGGAAGTTCACCTTCATTGTACCGCTTTCTCTATAGATGGTTCTTTACGGATCAAAGTTTAGGTCAATTCAATTAACAAGTCTAATAATACCCACTTCACATTGACAACTTTGAACACTAATAAAGCAATATTATTTGTTTTCTGGTTGTTAGGGTTACAAACGAATCAAATCTTTAATATTATTTGTTTTATATTTATTCTAACTAATGAATGAAGACATAAAAGAAAATTTTGTTCATTTAGTATATGTTCGTAAAAACATTTAATAATGTATTTATTTATGTTTATAAACGTTCAATAATGCATTCGTTTTTCATTCAAACTATTTAATTTTATGTATTTTTATCAATTATTTGTTTTATTTTTTAAAAATGCAAAACTCTAGTTGTACTATATGTCTCCGTCAAGATCACTTATTTAACCAATCTAATTTCAATTTTTGTTGAAATTTGACAAACTTCTTAAATTTTGTTTTAGTTATGATTATGACAATTATGTAAAGTAGGTTTGGATAATAATACTAACTACTTATCTATTTTTGTTGAACTTGTGTAGTGTGTGGTGATAGAAAATGCAGATTTTATTCTATATGATTATTTGTACTCGTTTACGATCATAAACTTTAGTTTGTGTTTGTTTATGTTAACGAACATTGTTTATGAACGTGTTTTTGTTTATTTGTCTTTATTTTAATTTGACTTTGGTAAGTGTTCGTAAACAATTAATAAACAGGTTCTTTTTCTTAATAAATGAACATGAATAAGGAATGTCGACATATCGTTTTGCAAATGTTTGTGAACAGTTTATAAACAAGTATATTTTTTTGATGAATGAACACAAATACGATTGTGTTCATGAATGTTCGGTTCATTTATAACCCTAATAGATGTTAATGTATATATCTTTCAGTGGTGCTAATTAAGATACAACCTTTTACTGGAACCATCTTGCTGCACTATTATTATTTTCTGTTAATAGTGCAAATGATCCAATCAGTAAACCCTACTATTATTCATAACCTCCCTCAAATCATCAAACAAGAACATTTTAAATCATAACCTCCCTCAATCATCAAGCAAGAAATTAAATTAAAAAACCTTACTTACAAAAAAAGATTCAAAAAACCAAACATAATAACTTAAATATTATTCAGAGGAAATCTTGATAGTTGGTGGAATTCCGATAACAACAACATATAGTGTTAAAAGCAATAACATTTTAATTTCTTTAATAGCACAAAACCTTCAACAAGAACTCAAAGATCAATGGTTGAATTTTAAGAACTACATTTGATGAAACATGTCGTCGTTGTACTTTTACCCATCTATATAAAACGCACCTAAGTGGTTGATTATCTTTTAATAACTACCCTAATCTTGTCTCTAACATAATGACTCGAATTACAATTTTTTCAGCCTAGCATTTATATTTAATCATCAAATAATAATATATGTATACATCTTCATTTAGAATTAACAAATAGATAAATGTGACAATAATATAATAAAATGTATCTTGTGTTACATGTTATACATCTTTTTATTTTTCTAAATATTATTTAAATTAATTATAATAAGATAGTAATGTTAGAAAAGTCTATTCTTTACCAAGTGAGTAGTAATAATATATAACATAAATAAACAAATGAATTGTAATCATGTATTTCATTTTCATTCACAAAAGATTTTTTTGAGTCTCACCAAGATTTTAAAAAATCATCATTTTTCATCAACGAAGTTTAATCGATTAGTTTAAATTGTTAAACCATCTATTATTAAAAGGGGTAATTATTTAATTTACATATAAAACAAAATTTTAATTTATGTTAACTTATTGGTGTTAAAATTGTATTCATGTGTTATTGTTACATTCATGAAACATAAATCATACATTTCATCTTTAAACATTTCATGATTATGACCGAATCACGAGATTATCAGCCTCATCGGTGGGAAGGATGATGGATCTCGTTTTTTGTGGCGCGATCATAACCCCATTGCGAAGGAGTTGTATAATAGAGACCATCGTCTCTACTAATCTTCTCTATATTGTGATTTCGTTCCACTTGATTATAGTTATGTAATTAAGAGATGGTATTTTGTAGTTTAAAGGATAATTTTATCGATTTACATGTTTAACAACTTATATTAACAAAGTTAATTACTTGAATAAAACTGATAACTTTTATATCCATTGGGGAGCCAAATGAAAAAAATGATAAAAATAACAAATGTGACCGGACCAAAAGAAGCAAAACAATAATTCACTCAAAATAAAATAAAGTTACGCTCACCGCCAACGATCCAACTATGAGGCTGCTTTCGTATGTTAAATAGAGTACATGAATAGGTTAAGTGGTTTAGTGGAAATCACATGTTTAGGACTTACCTATATTTAATAACAACTATAAGATTTGAGGTTTAAAATTTTGTTCCACCATGAGGTATTAGAGCTGACATCTGTCAACTTTTAATAGAATACCATCATGTGCCAAGCACGTAAGGATATTATTATTGATCCTTGTACTTACCCCATGAACCAACGCCTCCGACTAACCTTTCTCGCCGGCCGGAGCCCCTTGTATCAGCTTAATCCTCTCACCTTCCCGATTTACCCTCGTGCTTCAACTCAGTTCGTCTCCAGTTTCACCTTCGTGTGTGGGCAAAATTGTAATTTCGAAATACGCCTCCTGTGGGAACGGCGATGAGTTCCACCACATCGGCGATGACAGAAGGGTTATCGGCGATGACAGAAGGGTTATCGGACCAATTGAACAGGGGTTTCGACGAGAACCCTCGTCGGAGAACGTAGTAGTTGGTTCGTCGTTTGTTGTTGAAGAGGGTTTCTCGTTGGTGGAGTTTGGTGATACCCATTAGGAGAGATGATGCGCGTGGATTGGGGGTGGTTGTGGGTGGCTTTTGTGACGGTGGCAGAGGCGTCGGGTGAGGAAGAAGATGAGGAGGAGGAATCTTCCGGTGGCTGTTGTTATTAAAGCGATAAGGGGGCGGCGTTCCGTTCCGGTGGGTTATGGAATATTACGGTGGCCAGAGGGTGGTGGTGGTGGTTTTGGTGATCGGATGTGTGGGAGGCGTGGACTGAGACTAGTTCAAGGAAAGGAAGCATTGAATGGAGAAACATATATATATATATATACACACACACACACACGAGAAGAGAAAAAAACTAAAATACCTCTCACGTAAGAGACACATGTGGGTTGACTAACAACAACATTGGATGGCGTTACAGAGGTGGAGGTGATTGTGACAGATTTCAAACCATAGTGGCTGAAGAGAGCGTTTTTAAACTATTGGATGAAAAACGTTATAACTACTAAACCATAGGGACTAAAAGAGTAATTACTCTTTTAAATATTTATCTATGAAAAATATCATAATTAATTAAAAAAATACAATAATATGATATGAACTAATATAAAATAAAACAAAATTAAAAAATAGCATTTATTAAAGAACATAAATAAAATAGAAACTATATAAAAACCATAATAAAAGAAAAAAAACCAAAATTAATTCACCAATATTCTCGTATTCTTTCTTTGGCCTCGGCATAGATTTCCCGATCACGTCCAACAAATTTTGAAATGTTCGTCATAGATTAGTCATATATGTTTTTTTCAGTTTGAATTATTCGAAGTTTTTTACAACTTTGATGGTTAAATCTCTTCAAGGGGACGTATATGAAATTAACTTTGTTTCAAATCCAAGATTACGAAAGTTAAAGATGATGACCTTATTCCTTTTCTTTTTGTCCTCGATGGCCGTAGTTATTTCTCACGCAACTCAAATTCATCATCAGTGTTGTTGATTTTTCGTAAATGAGATTCAACATCGGAAAATTGACCTCGTTTGCTCGGTTGATGATGATGTTTTGCCTCGCTTTGATCCATGCTCTATCAACGGGACTGTCGTCCATTTGGGTGAAGATTTCATAACCTCCCAACATTTGACAATTGTTCACATGTATTATTATAAACTGATGTTCGTTTGATCGTTTTTCTTATTGTGATCGGGGTTATTTTGGATCGCCGAAAACTTTCCAACTTTGAGACAAATGTGTCGTCAATTAGAGCTAATTGTTGGTTGATCGGTATTCCCTCATTTGATTAAAGCTATCTCCTAACACGTTTCTGAATTTTGTTGTAGTTTAACAATTTTATACAACATTAGACAATAGTTGGTCAACAATATAACTAATATTTCCTTAATAATTTTAAAAACTAACTAATGCATAATCTATAAAATAATTTTTTTTAAACTAATTGATACATAATCTAAAAAATGAAATGCTTTTACTAATCATCGAGTCCTTGAATACGTCCACCCAAGCACTAGCGAACACGGGGGCGCACTTTTGGGTTAGACATCTCAATGTTCCATTAACCTTGGTTGGGGTTAAAGTTGTATCATAGGTCTTATGTGTTTGTTTTGGTTTGTATTGATTTTTGCCTGCAACTTCGGTCTCAAGTCGGGTGTATGGTATCTTCATTGGGGGGTTTATTTTATAGGTTGAACATCTTAATCGTCCCATCCTCGGTTGGGGTTGAAGTTGTAGCTTTATTCTTATAGTTTATGTAAGGCCCCGTTCCCAAGACACTTACAGTGGGATCCTCATCGCACATAAAACATATAATTACATTTACCTTAGGAAAATATTGCAGCGGAAACATTCAAAAAGGTATCTCATTTCATTATAAAAACTTTTGTCAAATAATACTTCATTATCAAAGTACAAATTCATGTTACATTTCATTACAAAAGCCTTATAATAATGGATGCCATCTCAAAAGAACTGAGTAGTCGCCCCGTGCCATCCTCAGCAACGTACCTGCCAACTGGAAACACATCAAAGTCAGCAACCTAGTGACTTCTAGTTTTATAATAAAACATACTTTTCTTTCGTTAAAACTGTTCTTTTCTTTCATGCGTTCACACATCATACGTACACATAGGTAATAGTTATATTATCTTTTTCATTCGTTCATTCATCTTTATATCTTTACTTGCGCATCGGATATCTTCCGTACCAATACCATATGCTACACCCCGAACTATTTAAGTATCGATTTGACACGCTACACGTCGATTTGGCCGCTCGAACCAACCTGAACCAACACTTCTTCTCTTTTTCTCCTTTTCTTCTCCTCTCCTCTCTTCTTGGCTGAAAATGGTAAGAATGGAGTGTCTTCCTCCTTTTATACTCCCATTCATCGAAGTTTCTCTCGTTAGCGAGTTTGGTCCCTCGACTTTGGACTTTATTTCTTTTTCTTCTTTCGCCGGCTTCAAAGAAACTTTAAGGGCGTTACAAGTCCACCCCCCTTAAATAGGTTTCGTCCCCGAAACCTGTTGTTCCTTGAACCATTGCAGGAAATATTGTCTCATCTCTTTTCCAGTCTCTCACCTGGAATTCAATCGCTCTACGTCGTTTATCAACATACGACTTCTGGTCTATCTTTGGCTACTTCCATCAGGGCTTTGGTCCTTTCTGACTGACCATCAGTTTGGAGACGATAAGCCATGCTAATATGTAACCTCGTCCCCATGACGTCGTGGAATTTCTTCCAGAATTTGGTGGTAAACCGAGTGTCACGATCAGATACAAAAGACACCGGCACACCATGATGAGTTACAATTTCCTTGACGAACAGATCAACCAACCTCTCAGATAAATATGTCTCGTGGATCGGTAGGAAGTGAGCACTCTTCGTCAAAGGGTCCACAATCACCCATATAGCATCATACCCTTTCGGAGTACGCGGAAACTTCGTAATGAAATCCATGGTGATGTACTCCCACTTCCATTCCGGTATATCCAAAGGTTGGATCTTCCTATATGACTTTTAATGCTCGGCCTTCACTTGTAGACAAGTAAGGCAATTACTCACATACTCCACCATGTCACGTTTCATACCCGACCACCAGTAATCCTTCTTCATGTCTTGGTACATTTTCGTAGCACCGGGATGAATAGAGTATCGAGTCTTATGAGCTTCATCCATTATTTTCACCCGTAGATCCCCAAAACGAGGGAATCCACACACGACCGAATCGGGTACTAACACCGAGTGTGTTTTAATCCAACTCTACGACCAGACCCCTCATTCTTTTAGAGTTAAGAAGATCTTCTTTCAGCAGCTCATCTTGAAACTCTTTGACTTGCTTCGTCATGTCAGAGGTCATGATCAGCTGGTATGCTTTCACTCGATTTAGCTCGGGTTTCTCTTTTCGGCTAAGGGCATCCGCCACCATGTCGGCCTTGCCCGGATGATAGTGGATCTCGCAATCATAGCCCTTATGAGCTCCAACCACCTTTTCTGCCTCATGTTTAGGTCCTTCTGCTCAAAGAAGTACTTCATGCTTTTGTGGTTAGTGAATATGGCGCACTTCGTCCCGTAGAGATAGTGCCTCCACCTTAGCCGGGTCCACCATAATCCCGTCAGAATTCACCACATGACCCAAGAATTGAACCTCACGCAGCCAGAATGCGCACGTGGAGAACTTGGCGTACAGCTTCTCTATTCTCAACGTCTCTAAAACCTCCCGAATGTGGCCGACATGCTCATTCTCGCTCTTCGAATAAATCAGGACATCATCAATAAACACAATCACTAATTTATCCAATATAGGCCGACACTCTAGATTCATCAGATCCATAAAAGCAGCTAGCGCATTGGTCAAACCAAAAGACATAACGAGAAACTCGTAGTGCCCACAATGCGTGCGAATAACTGTTTTAGGAATATCCTGCTCCTTCACCTTCAACTGACGATAACCAGATCGAAGGTCTATCCTTGAGAACCAACTGGCACTCTAGAGCTGATTAAACAGATCATCTATTCTCTGTAAGGGGGTACCGATTCTTCACCGTCAACTTGTTCCGTTCGTGGTAGTCAATGCACATCCTCATACTACCGTCTTTCTTCTTCATGAACAGGACAGGAGCACCCCAAAAAGAGATACTCAGTCTAATGAACCCCTTATCAAGCAGCTCTTGCAACTGCTCCATCAATTCCTTCATCTCCGTCGGAGCTAACCGATACGGTGCCTTGGCAACAGGTTGGGCACCTAGTATCAGATCAATCTGAAATTTAATCTCTCTGTCAGGTGGCACTCCTGGTAAGTCTTCTGGGAATACGTATGGAAAGTCACACACAACTAGTACGTCGAATAGTTGTGGTGTTCGCATATCCACAATCTTTACATAGGCCAAGTAGGCACTACATCCACGCCTCATACACCTTCCCGCCACCACCATTGAGATTACCTTTAGGATCACCCTGACCCGATCACCATAAAGCGCCACCGAACTCCTGTTAGGCGCTGTCAATCGGGTCATCTTCTTGTGACACACAATGTTCGCCTCGTATTCCGCCAATCAATCCATTCCTAGGCGTACATCGAAACTGCCCAAGGTCATCACAGACAGTCTAACAGGAAACTACTCATGGCCTTCTAATTCAATATCGCAGCCCTTTATCGCGTCGGAAATCCAGGTAGACTTACCTATGGCAACCCCTACATAGAAGGACCCATCCACGCTTCCACTCTCAATGGACAACTTAGCACAAAAGACAACAGAAATAAAACTCCTACTAATACTAGAATCAAACAACCCAAGTGCAAGAGTTTGATTACTGGATACGTACCTGACACGACATTGGGGTCCGTCCTAGCCTCCTCTTGCGTCATCGTGAAAGCTCTGTGCTCGCCTCCTGCCCTCCAGTTCTGGTTGTCTTCCTTGCTCCAGAACTGTCTGCCCTTGGTTCCTTGCAGTTCCTGCTTTTGTGACCCCTTCCACTGCAGTTATAGCATCGTACCACCCCACACTCTCTTGCCACATGACCGGGCCTCCCACACTTGAAGCAGAGATTTGTTCCCCACCTATACTCTCCTGTATGTCTATTCCCACAATTACCACATCTCTTTACCTCCATATTTGATGTGACCACACGTCGATCACCCACCCTCGCAACCTTGTTATTTGAAATGAAACCCTCACTTTCAACCCGTTTTCCTTTCCAATTCTTGTCGTTGCTACCCTTCTTGTCCACTTCCATCACAGTTGTTTCCTTCACCGCCCTAATTACCTCGGTCACCACAAACGGCAGAATCGTCTGCATCGCTTATTGAATTCCCACAACCACAGCCTCTTTCATTGCGATCCTCAGGTTAGCACTATCATCATCGCATTCCGGGTGATGGATTTTAGGCTCTTCGAGTGCCATTTCAGAAGCCCTTGTCATGCTCCTCGTGACACGCGATCCAACACCACGTCCACCACAACCTTCACCTGACACAGCCTTCGAAGATCCACCACCGGCCATCCTCTAACACACACTGAAAGATTCAAACACTAACACGGTCATTCAAGGGAACAGCTCATTTTATGTCAAGAATAGTAAGTCCCTAATTATAGTGGCCAGTTGTGATTAGCCACTTACTTTACTCTTTACACCCCGAGCATTACCTGTCCTGACTGCATCAGTATTTAAATCTACAAACAACACATAACCACATACCATGCACACATAAAACCGGTTAACTTTACAAAAATACCTGATGGCACGCAGCTACTCAGATTGGCATCCTATTCCTATTCCGTCCCATTCTCAGTTTAAGTTAAGGTTTATTTTGAAAATTTACCCATTTCACTTAAACTTTGGCTCTGATACCAACTTGTAAGGCCCCGTTCCCGGGACACTTACAGTGGGATCCTCATCGCACATAAAACATATAATTACATTTTCCTTAGGAAAATATTGCAGCGGAAACATTCAAAAGGGCATCTCATTTCATTATAAAAACTTTTGCCAAATAATACTTCATTATCAAATTACAAATTCATGTTACATTTCATTACAAAAGCCTTATAATAATGAATGCCATCCCAAAAGAACTGAGTAGTCGCCCCGTGCCATCCTCAGCAACGTACCTGCCAACTAGAAACACATCAAAGTCAGCGTTGCTGAGTGAGTTCTAGTTTTATAATAAAACATACTTTTCTTTCGTTAAAACTGTTCTTTTCTTTCATGCGTTCATACATCATACGTACACATAGGTAATAGTTATATTATCTTCTTCATTCGTTCATTCATCTTTATATCTTTACTTGCGCATCGGATATCTTCCGTACCAATACCATATGCTACACCCCGAACTATTTAGCTACTGGGCCGAAGTCAATAAATGAACAGCTGAGCGTATGCCGCAGTACTAGAGGTAAGCAGTAGAGGTTCTATAAAAAGGGTTGATCACAAAGAAGGAACCCGATATCCAATGCTTGCAAGACATTCATTACTTTTCTCGTTCAATAATGGATGCACTCGTCATGTTCCACTTTTCATTATCTTCCACTTTACGTTACATAATACTTCATTTCATTCATATCATAACACGCAAAGCCACAGGAAAGATAAACATACATCATAATAAGGAACATAAACATGCACAGTCATCACGTCATACAGGACAACATCATACATACATAACATGAATCATGCATAAACATGCAACATCATCATCATCATGCCCTACATGAACTTACGGGAACCTTTACCTCAAAACTTACATATGCACTTTCCCCTAAAAGTCAGAAGTTAAACTACACATCTCCTCGGGTGCAACAACCCTATTTGGGCGTATGGACACTCTCCGGTCGCATGGCCTCCATGTGACCGACCCTTCATTCGGGTGACTGGACCTTTATTCGGGTGACTGGACCTTTAGTCTCCCTCCATTCGGGTGACTGGCCTTCAGTCTCCCTCCATTCGGGTGACTGGCCTTTAGTCTACCTCCATTCGGATGACTGGCCTTCATTCTCCCTTCATTCGGGAGACTGGACCTTCATTCGGGTGACTGGACCTTCAGTCTCCCTCCATTCGGGTGACTGGCCTTCAGTCTCCCTCCATTCAGGTGACTGGCCTTCAGTCTCCCTCCATTCGGGTGACTGGCCTTCAGTCTCCCTCCATTCGGGTGACTGGCCTTCAGACCACACCAGATGGGTTAACTTCAGACCACAACAGCCTACGAGGTATATAAGAAGGTCTGAGGTTGATGCCAGTACTGGCAAGCCTAAGATTGTGTTGAAGTGGAGTCCTCCGCGCACTATGTTGAGAATCCCTCTCAGGGAAATGCCACAGGACTTCACTCCACACTTTAAATGGTGGTACTATGATTGGAGAACTGCTGAAGCTGTCATAGTTCTGAATAAAGAGGGCCAAATGGATACTATCAGGGTATTCGACCCGATGTGGCTAACCAACTTGTCTGCTAATGATGTCTATACATTATACAAGTGGCCACTGTTCTATGACACACAAGACATTGTACAAGCCCTCCAGTTCCAAAACGTTATACGACTTTGTTTTGCGTTTGAGATTCACGCAGGAGTCACTAAGGAGGAGAAGTACAAGAAGTATAAGGAGGTTATGCAGAAGACAAGAGATTAGATAGATCTAGGTCCAAGGGGGAGTTTGTTGATGCATGTATGTCCCTAGATCATGATTTGAAATGTAATGAATCTTGTCTGTTTGAGTATGATGTAATTTGTATTGATTAATGAAATGACATAAATTGTTTGTTACTTGTGATGTTTAATATTTCATTAATGAGTCGTGATTGAATTGATTGGGTTTATGATTGTTTGAATGGTTGCACATTATGTTATATTAATTAAAACATTCAAACTTAACTTAATGAAGTTCTCATGCGAATGGCTCATGCAAATGAACCATACGCATGAATAACTTCACACGATTGACTCAGTCGCATGACTGAACCAGGAGACTGGATCAGTCGTACGATTGTAACATAAGATTGGCTCAGTCGCACGACTGAACACTCAGTCGTACGAATGAATCAACCGCATGGTTCAATTGCACGACTGAACCAGACTAATGGTTCAGTCGCACGATTGAATAATACCAACCTATAAATACAACTCAATTCGTGAAAAAAATAGACTCTCAATCAATTACGATTCCAGACGTACCCTAGCCGTCCAGAAACCTCTCAATTCGTTCTCCAAGTTCATAGAACACATTAGATAGATTCCTAATCGATTTCTAACGTTAGTTTCAATTCTTGATTGATTCTTCGTGTGTTCTCACTGATTGGATCGCCAATCAAATAGGATTCCGCACTATTTGATCTGGTTTACATGTTAATCTCTAGGTATTTCGGTCAAATACCAGGTCCTAACAAGAGTCTTGACGCCCCTCATTCGGCTGAATGGCTCTGATACCAATTGTGAAATCGGTTTTTTCGCCGGATCGATAAACATCCGAGCATGTTCTTGACGGAAGGATAAACAACAGTACAAACCAAAAGTCAAATCAATAACACGAACTATAATTGAATGGTTTCATTGATAAAACCTAACGATTACAAGCTCGTTACAACATAAGAATCAAGACTCTTGGCAAGGGGAAGATCGAGCATGATCTCCCCTCTCATCCGGTAGCCCTAGGCTCCCGGGCAGACTCCTCTCTCAACCCTTCTGCGCATTAAAACTGGTATATATAGGCCTCGGCCCATATTAGATGCGACTGGGCCCATTCGTGCGATTGGACCATGCGTATGGTTCAATCGTACGACTGGATCATGTGTATGGTTCAATCGTACGACTGGACCATTCTTATGGTTCAGTCTTACGAATGTCCCAATCGCATCTCTCAGTCGCACGGCTGGTCCATTAGCATGGCTCAGTCGTACGACTGAGTCTCATTCGCATATGCTCCTGCGAATGACCCAGTTTCATGTGTTTACAACATATCAGGTGTATAACTTTAAGCCTAGACTATTCGACAAACAACGGACACACTATATATGACTATATATGCTCCAACAAATCCCCCTTGTACGTTGCTTGCTAATAGTAGATAACACCTCCTACAATCTTCAGTCAATCTTTGCTCTGGTTGCCAATAGAATCAAACGAAAACCATTTTAGCCAACATTGCCGATCCGTCAGGTTACTACCTCATCCCTGAAAATGAATTTAGGCACAACAACTTTCGTTTACTTTGCAGAACACCATCACAGCAGCAAGATTCCCCATATGACTGATTTTTCCAGATAATGATAAGAACAGTTTTCCATTGCTTCAATCTTCACACAGGCTAACCTGATTAACATCACCACCTGCAGAAATCCCCCTCACATTCAGCATATCCCAATATATAGACATTGTGCTCTCCTTGCGTCTGGACACGGTGTATTGGGCAAAAGGTTGAAGGTTCCAATCCACAGCTGACAATATCAACCAAATCAGCACGCACGAAGATTCATCATCGGAAACCGGTTCACATCATCACTTTCTGATTGCGTCTTCACTTTCTATATACAAGGATTCCCCCTAAGAAGCAGAATCCATTCTGTGTGGATAAATATAACTTGATTGGCCCATAAGTAATCAGATGCTCCTGACTACCCCACAAAATCAGCAACAACTGCTGACATCTTCTCTTCTCTCTTTCGTGTTCCAATTACATTCACCTATTCTGGAAATCCGACGAATAATGGGGTACACATCGAACTTATTTGACAAACGAACTCTGGGTGAATATGCTTTGCTCATCTTCAAATCCGTGCAAGAAGCTGTTCCAGACTCTTTTTTTTTAGTCTGGAACAAATGCGAATGAGTCAATGTGGATGGCTCATTCGTGCGATTGAACATACGACTAGTCCAGTCGCACGACTGAACATACGACTGGTCCAGTCGTACGAATGGCTAATTCGCATGGTCCAGTCGTACGAATGGTCCATTCACATGGCCCAGTCGTACGAATGGTCCATTCGCATGGCCTAGTCGCATGAACGGGTCTGCACGCAGATTTTCAGATCTGCAGCCGCCAGGGCTGCCCAAAACCCTAATCTGAAGAATTCAACATGAACCGAAACAAAGTAGACATCATCAGATTCGAAAGGGTGACGGGAACGTGGTTTCGAATTTGATTTCAACATAGAAGCAACACACGTAACAAGATCTGAGCAAAACACGAAGAACACGAAGTGGTTTAACGTCAAGATCTGAAATTCAATCCAGAAATCAAGAGCTCGGGTTGCTAGAATGATTGTTAGATCATTCCAGCAGTAACCGACTCTGATACCAATTTACATTTAAGCCCTTTTAAATTAATTGAAATTAACGTTATGAGCCTTTGATCATCTCAGACATGATCATTTTATTTTGAAAACATTTTGATCACCTCAGACGTGATCCTTTTAAACAATTTAGTCACCTCAGACGTGACCCTTTTAAAAACACTTTGTCACCTCAAACGTGACTATTTTAAACTTTCAAAGCACATATGGTCATCTCAGACATGACCCTTTTAGTGATTTGATTCCTTCTGATTTTCCTGATGTAGCCCGACACACGCCTACAATTAAAATTAAAAACAACTAACTAATTTAAAACCTTAAACTAATTTCATAAACAAACTTATTTTTGGCTTTTTGTGAGAGATAAATCCAGAGATTGATATCTACGGGATTTGGTTCAGGAGTAGACAACTTCAACTTAGATTGATCATATCTGGACCAATTCAATTTTGGAATCATACAGGTAAGTCAAATCATTTGGGACTTGTTATTAAAACTTTTTGATGCTTAAATTCTCGGTGTTCATCTAGAGTCGTTAGCAACTTAAGGAAATCATACTGGAACTCTTAGATTTTCACATTGATTAGAACTCTTGAGAATGTAGCCACTAAGATTGTCAGTATGTTTGTCCACTTAAATCCATACACAGACTTTTGACGCAGACTGGTGACTGATTTAGGTTTAATTATTTCAACTAACATTTGTGGATCCCACACTTATATGGTAATCAACATTCCTCAGAAGCTTTTGAGCGGTCTACGGTATTATTACAAGAAGAGACTATTCTTAGAGCTTTCAAAGAGAAGCCTGTCCTCAGGTCAGTGCCATCGCACAGCAGAGAGGCGGCAAACAACAATGAATTCTAGAATATCTAAGTTATGCTTATCCTCAGGTCAGTGCCATCGCACAGCAGAGAGGCACACAACCTATCTCCTTGTTAGAGCAGCTTATTTTATTTTACACAATGTGCACCAACAACATAAGTCATTAGCTTTATTGCATTTGTCTTTCATTTTTTTCTTGCTTTGCTCTAATTATGGTCATCCGCACACATTTGTGGCATTTAAATGCTCATTACCCCTTATTGGAATATATTTGATTGTGTTAACCAGTGATAAGATAGAAGCCCACAGTCAGTTGAACAACTTAGTTTGATCTTGAGATCACCAATCAGGTCTAATTGTCTATTGTGTTGAATCTACCAACATATCATTTGTGATCTAGCAGCCTCTAAGTCTACTTTCTTTGTGTCACCTTAGGAGTTGCCAGTTATCTATCATCTTCCCTTTTTATATTGCTTAGACTACACAGACTTATACTTTGAACTTTTGCATCTTTTCAAAACTTAAATTTTTAAAGTCCCTCTTGATTTGTTCCTGTGTACTTTCATTTTCCAAAGGTATTGAATCGGTATCACAGACACAATCTACCTTATTTCAGCTAGTTACCCCTTCTCCCTCATTTTATTTTATTTTATTTTATTTTATTTTTTTTAATGTTAACTTGCTGACATATTCTCCCCCTAAAATACTAAAATCATTTCTGGTTTAATTATTTTTGGATTTTAATAAACAGCAAAATAACATGAGTTTAAATATAACAGACGAAAATAAAACAGATAACATAAAATAAAATAAACTTTAACTAAACTAAATCGGACTACACATTATTATCATCAGGAATTACCTCACTTTTCTTTTTAACGCCGTTGACCTCTAGAAAATATTGAAAATGTGGTTTATCAAAGGCTTTAGTATAGAGGTCAGCGCGTTGAAAATCAGTATTAATTTTAACCACATCAATTAAGTTCTTTTCAAAACAGTCTCTTATGAAGTGGTATTTAATACCGATGTGTTTGGTCTTAGGATGTTGAACCGGATTTTTAGTTACAGCAATTGCAGCAGAGTTATCAACAAAAATAGGAGTAGATGAGAATTTTAAACCGTAATCCCGCATTTGCTGTTGAATCCAAATGATTTGTGAACAGCAACTTGCAGCAGCAACATGCAGCAGCAACATATTCGGCTTCACAGGTTGACAATGCAACGATGTCTGCTTCTTACACTGCCAGGTAACTAATCTTCTCCCAAAGAGTTGACACCCCGCTGATGTAGACTTGTAGTTCATCGTGCATCCCCCGTAATCCGAGTCACTATACATGGTAAGCTCAAAGTCATCATCATGAGGATACCACAATCCAAGTGTGGGTGTACCCTTCAGATAACGAAAAATCCTCTTGACCCCGATCAGATGGTTGACCTTTGGTTTAGCCTGATATCTAGAACATAGACATGTAGCATACATAATATCAGGTCTTGAGGCTGTGAGATACATGAGGGATCCAATCATTCCTCGGTACATAGTGGCATCTACAAGATCTCCATTCTCATCAGGTGCTATATCATGATTCGTAGCAAGTGGAGTCCCAGCAGCAGAAGCATTCTCCATGTCAAAGTGACTGAGAATGTCTCCTACATACTTGGTCTGATGTAGAAAGATCCCATTAGGTGTTTGATCCACCTGTAACCCGAGAAAGAACTTCATCTCCCCCATAGCACTCATCTCAAACTCTTTCTTCATCACTGCTTCAAACTCTTTTGCATAACTCTTCGTTCTTTGACCCGAAGATTATATCATCAACATATATCTGTACAAGCAGTCGGTCGCCATCCTTTTCTTTAATAAACAGTGTACAGTCAATGACTCCCCTGCGAAAGCCGTGTTTCACAAGATGAGTCGAGAGTTTCTCATACCAAGCTCGAGGAGCTTGATGAAGCCCATATAAAGCTTTGTCGAGCTTGTAAACTCTATCCCGATGATAAGGGTCTTCAAATCCCTCGGGTTGACTTACATAGACTGTTTCCCTGATTTCCCCATGAAGGAATGCACTCTTCACATCTAATTGGTAGACTTTAATTTTCATGTACGATGCATAGGCAAGGAAGATACGAATAGCTTCCATCCTTGCCACGGGTGCAAACACCTCATTATAGTCAATCCCCTCGATTTGGCAAAAACCTTGAACCACCAGTCGAGCTTTGTTCCTGATAATGACTCCTTGGTCATCCTTCTTGCATTTTAGTACCCATTTGGTGCCAATGACTTTAGCACCTTTAGGTCTATCAACCAGAGTCCATACACCTAACTTCTTAAACTGCAGAAGTTCTTCTTGCATGGCACTCACCCATGCCTCATCATTTAGTGCTTCACTGATATATTTTGGCTCAACCTGCGAAACAAAACATCGATAAGCACCAGCATGAATGTAACCTTTCTCCATAACTAAGGCGTAATCAGCTGAGTATAGCTGATTTCGGGTTTGTACTCTTGATCTGACATCCCCAATAACATTGTCAAGGGGATGATAGACGTTTAGTCATGATCCTGGAGTAGTAGGCACAGCCACCTCAGAACCGAGATTGTGAACATTTTGTTCTGCATCTGAGGAAGATGGAGTTTGAGGTTCCGAAGTCGAAGGTGCATCACTCATGGATGCTTGTGGACTTTCAGGAACTGGAACCTGTTCCTCCTAACTGTTCTGGTCATCTGCTTCAGTTTCATCTTCAGAGGAGGAGTCATTGTCATCGACTACCCCCCCTGACTGAGTAGATGATTCTCCCTGGGTGCTAGATGGTGTATTTAGAATATCATACATCATCCTAGTAGCTAACTCATCATCCGAGGGAGAGAGAGAGGGATGTTGAAGGACTTGAAGAATCCATCATAGTCGAAGAAGTATGCAGGTCCTTTGCCTGTAGGTGGTGTGGTATATCTTTGAACGTCGACATTACACCACACTTCTACAAGACCCATTGAGTTATTGTAAACTCGCTTGTTCGGTATGTTGTATCCTAGAAAAATTCCTTCATCTGCCTTCTCGCTGAATTTGCCTTCTTGTGTCTTCTTCAGAAGTGTACACGGCGCGCCAAAAGGTTCAAGATACTCCAAATTCGGTTTGCGTCTTTGTAGTAGCTCATAACATGTCTTTCCGTCGCGCTTGACTATTAGGACTCGATTCAGTGTATAACACGCATTTGCCACCGCCTCATTCCAGAATTGGATAGGCAGTTTCGAGTCTGCCAGCATAGTCCGTGCTCTCTCTATCAAACTCCTGTTCTTTCTCTCAGCAACGCCATTCATCTGAGGTGTGTAAGCAGAAGTGAATTGATGCACAATTCCCTTTTCCTTGCAGTATGCCTCCATCCCTTGATTCTTGAATTCTGTCCCGCTGTCTGAGCGTACTTGTCTAACTTTTAGCTTGTAGAGAGATTCCAGTGTGGTTATTAATTCCTTGAATGTCTCCAATGTTTCTATTTGGATTTCAGAAACATTACCCAAGTGAACCTTGAGTAGTCATCAGTGACCACAAAACAGTTACGTCCCCTGCAATGCTCCTTGTACTAACTGGACCAAACAGATCCATGTGAAGAAGCTCAAGAGGAAGTTCTATTGAATGAACTTTCTTTTCCTTATGAGACTTCTTTGTCTGTTTGCCTTTCTTGCAAGCTACACAAAAGTCAGGAAGTTGGAAGTTCTTGACATTTACTCCTCTCACTAAATCCTTCTGAATCAAATGATTCATCTTCCTTTGACTAATGTGTCCCATTCTCCTATGCCAGGAGATCGAATCCTTCTCAGTAGCTTTAGATAGAAAGTACTGAACCTCATGATCCGTAGTAGCAGCTGTTGACAGATCCAAGACATAAAGGTCTTTATATCTTAAAGCAGTCATTAGAACTTGGTCCTCTGGGATCATATATTCTTTCTTCAGCACGTAACACTTCTTGTTGTCGAAGATGACTTTAAATCCTTTATCACAGATTTGGGAAACAGAAAGTAAGTTGTTCTGAAGTTGTTGAACGTAGTTCACCTTATCAAACTTAACTTTCTGATTTCCCACTTCTCCCTGAGCTGTGATATAGCCTCCTTTGTTTCCTGCAAAGGAAACATGCCCTCCTTTTATTTGTTTGACGTTTGATAAAAGGCTCTATTTCCTGTCATGTGCCTGGATGCTCCGCTGTCTATAATCCACGTGTTAGTCTCAGCACTGTATCGAACACCCTGCACATACAAAGTAAATGAATTAGTTTAGGTTAGGAACCCAAGCTTTTACTGTCTTGGGTTTCCCAGAGGCATCACACATCATAAACTCCACCCATTGACCCTTAGAGGGTGAGGGTAGCTCAGGTTTCTTCTTGTCATCAGTATCAGACACGTAGGTTGACTTTTCTTTCCATAAGCCAGATTTGTGCAATGCCTGTTTATGATAAACAGTCGTATGGCTTACAGGTTGGACTTTAGGTTCACTAGTTATTCTAGGTGGAGTTAGAGAACTCCTCTTAGAAGACCTAGGTCTAGAGTCCTGAAGATCAATCTTCTTCCTAGGTGTCTGATAGAAAGGACAATAGGAAGCAATGTGTCCACATTCTCCACAGTTGTAGCATGACCTGCTATCAACTTTATGAGTAGACTTTCTTTGTGGAGAAGTGCGTGACACTCTAGTAACATCAATCACTTTAGGTTTTGACTCTTGTATGTTTGATGTTTTCTCTGGTTTAACAAATTTCACTGTATTAACCTGTTTAACATGTTCCACTTTTTGGTTAACTGGTTTTTGACTTGAAGCATGTGAGAAAGTAACATTTGAAGTCCTTTTAGGTTCTGATTTGACTCCGTTTGACCCTGATTTAAGTTAACTTTTTCAAATTCATTTTCCAGATTAACACAAGGCAATTTACCCTTTGCCTTTGAAGTGGCCTCCTTTTGTTTCTGTCCAGATTCAGTAGATGAACATGAGGTGTCTGGATCAGTAATAAGAGGAGTAATCACCACATGATCCTTGATGGGGTTATTATTTACTGGTCTAGACTTAGTGTTATCAAGGTCTCAGGTGGTGGTGGAACCACTTTGTAGCCTAATCCCTCCCCGTTATTCCTTTCTCTCACTAAGTGTTGAACTATGTGTGAAGAACTAGTCCAACTATGCAGTTTCTGTTTTAATGAATTAACTTCTACTTCTAGAACTGCCTTTTGCTTCTTAGTTTCTTCTAGGGAGTTTAGATAGTACCTAATGTCATTTGCTTGGTTAAAGGCCACTACTTCGGTTCCCTAAGTTGTTTAGTCAATAGGTCTATCTTTTCTTTATAACTATGCTCATTTTGTTTTAGTACTCTATTAGCCTCAGTGCACAGTCGTAAATCTTTTACTAAGTTATCATTATGATCTAATAACCTAGCAAATTTTTCATCTATCTATTCCTAAAAGTATTACAATCAGAACAAGCATGATTATTAAACATTTGGTCAGTAGTACTTACCTGAGTTGGTTCAGAAGAGTTAGCCATCAGTGCAGCATCAGATGTCTCTGGTTCTGGTGATTCTGACTTTTCTGTCTCTGACGTGGAAATCTCCTCATTTGGCTTGTAACTGACCTCGGCTGCAGTTGTTCTTCACTATGTGACATTGCTATCTCAACTGCTAGATCACCTTCACTCGTAGAATCATCATCAATATCCTCAACACTGGCAATGTTAGATTCTCCTGGTGAGACAAACCTAAAACTCCAATCCTGTCCTTCATCATCATGAGCAGTCAAGGCTTTTGGATCCTTGTTTGATGAAGTAGAACTGGAGGCTTGCTTGTCTTGGCGAGTAAAGGACGAGAACGGGTTCCCATTACCCGTCTTCTTTGGCTTGACACATTCTCTTTTGAAGTGCCCCTTCTCTCCACAGTTGAAGCAGGTCACTTTGCTCTTGTCAAAGCCAAATGTGGTATCCTTAGTAGCTATCAAGTTCTGTCCAGTCTACTTAACAAACTTCTTCGCCCTTCGGACAGCGCTAGCTAAGGCCCACATTATATCCATCCTCTCAAGCTCCATTTCATCCACCTGCTCGTAGTCCTCATCTGCCAGATGGCAGTTTCCAATCTTCCGGCAACAAGTCCATCATATGAATGAACCACTGCTGCTAAAAGATCCATATGCTCTCGAGCTACTTCTACGGTCACATTACCGAGGTTCTCGATCTTCAGTTTGGTAGCACTTGCTTCTGATCCAATATAATGGGTACATGACGACCCAGACGTGTCTGATCCAGAAGGAGAAGCATGTGAAGGACCTGACGAGCTAGACACAAAAGCAGTCTGGAGTGGTGCTCCAGATGTCTTAGCTTGAGGCGTGGACGTTGTATAAAGCTGGATTTATGTGTACGAAGACTTCTGAGCTCTATACTTCATCCTTAGTGCTTCTTCTCGTAACTTAAGAATGAAGTCATTTATATCCAGCTTTACAAGCATTCCATTCTGTCTCAGGTTAGACACGAATGTAGCCCACTTATCAGGCAATCCGTCTGCGAAGTTGCTTACTTTCTCTTCCATAGTCGTTTCACTCCATGTGTATGCAATTCGCTCATCAAGTGGTAGAATCTGTCTATGACTTCGTCTAAACTTTCATTACCAATCGATGAGAAGTTATCGAATTCCTTCTTTAACTCCTTGCCTTGATTGCCTTCAATGACGCATTCCCATCATATCTCTTCTCTAGCTCATCCACAGTTTCTTGGACTGCTTGTTCTCTGAATACTGGTGGAATATGTCTTTGGGGATAAACTGAGTGATCAATGCATAAACTCTTTTCTCTACATTGTACTTTATTTTCTGTGCGTCTGTCATCCCGCTTAATGTTAGCTTAACTCCATCAGCTCCCACCGGTGTACTATAACGATCTCAATGGCTTCCCACAGATTAGGATCTACTCCATTAAGGTAGATCTCAAAACGTTGTTTCCAGTGGGGAAACTCATCTAAAGTCAAAAGCTTTGGTGGTTTATTGTGATTACCCACCTCACTCTCAAGCAACAGCAGGTTCTGTATCCTTGAGTCCTTCCCAGCAGTAAAGGCTGACATCTGATCTTCCATGATTAATAAACTTAGAATCTAATCAAACAAACTTTCACTGATGCGACTGAAGGATGTGAATGATCTAATCGTGCGTATGAACTCTGCGACTGGTTCAATCGTGCGGCTGAACTGGGCGATTGGTTCAGTCGGGCGAATGAATCTGGTGCGTATGAGCTATGCGAACGAACGGTTCAGTCGGCCGAATGAGGGTGCGACTATGTCCTTGACGGAAACAGAGAACGGTTCAGTCGGCCGAATGTGGTACTATGTTTATCGATCAAATATGTCAGCAAGTTAACAATAAAAATATAATAATAATAATAAAATAAAAAATAAAATGAGGGAAGGGGTAACAGCTAAAATAAGGTAGATTGTGTCTGTGATACCGATTCAATACCTTGGAAAATGAAAGTACACAGGAACAAATCAAGAGGGACTTTAAAAATTTAAGTTTGAAAAGATGCAAAAGTTCAAAGTATAAGTCTGTGTAGTCTAAGCAATATAAAAAGAGAAGATGATAGAAAACTGGCAACTCCTAAGGTGACACAAAGGAAGTAGACTTAGAGGCTGCTAGACCACAAATGATGTTGGTAGATTCAACACATAGAAAATTAGACCTGATTGTGATCTCAAGATCAAACTAAGTTGTTCAACTGACTGTGGGCTTCCATCTTATCACTGGTTAACACAATCAAATATATTCCAATAAGGGCTAATGAGCATTTAAATGCCACAAATGGTGCGGATGACCATAATTAGAGCAAAGCAAGAAAAAAATGAAAGACAAATGCAATAAAGCTAATGACTTATGTTGTTGGTGCACATTGTGTAAAATAAAATAAGCTGCTCTAACAAGGAGATAGGTTGTGTGCCTCTCTGCTGTGCGATGGCACTGACCTAAGGATAAGCATAACCTAGAATTCTAGAATTCATTGTTGTTTGCCGCCTCTCTGCTGTGCGATGGCACTGACCTGAGGACAGGCTTCTCTTTGAAAGCTCTAAGAATAGTCTCTTCTTGTAATAATACCCATAGACCGCTCAAAAGCTTCTGAGGATGTTGATTACCATATAAGTGTGGGATCCACAATGTTAGTTGAAATAATTAAACCTAAATCAGTCACCAGTCTGCGTCAAAGTCTTTGTATGAATTTAAGTGGACAAAATACTGACAATCTTAGTGGCTACATTCTCAAGAGTTCTAATCAATGTGAAAATCTAAGAGTTCCAGTATGATTTCCTTAAGTTGCTAACGACTCTGGATGAACACCGAGAATTTAAGCATCAAAAAGTTTTAATAACAAGTCCCAAATGATTTGACTTACCTGTATGATTCCAAAATAAATTGGTCCAGATATGATCAATCTAAGTTGAAGCTGTCTACTCCCGAACCAAATCCCGTAGATATCAATCTCTGGATTTATCTCTCACAAAAAGCCAAAAAGAAGTTTGTTTATGAAATTAGTTTAAGTTTTAAATTAGTTAGTTGTTTTTAATTTTAATTGTAGGCGTGTGTCGGGCTACATCAGGAAAATCAGAAGGAATCAAATCACTAAAAGGGTCATGTCTGAGATGACCATATGTGCTTTGAAAGTTTAAAATAGTCACGTTGAGGTGACAAAGTGTTTTTAAAAGGGTCACGTCTGAGGTGACTAAAGTGTTTAAAGGATCACGTCTGAGGTGATCAAAATGTTTTCAAATAAAAATGATCATGTCTGAGATGATCAAAGGCTCATAACGTTAATTTCAATTAATTTAAAAGGGCTTAAATGTAAAGGTTTAAAATGGCAGAAAATTAACTAAGTGTGACCCATTCGCACGATTGGACCATGAGAATGGACCAACCATGCGAATGGCTTCCACTAACACGAATGGCTCATCAGAATAGCCCATTCGACCGATTGGAAGAGGGTGAATGAGTCAGTCGATAATGAAACTCATTCGGTCAAACTGAACATGCGAATGAAAGGCACGACTGAGCCAGTCGTACGATGAGTGCATGCGACTGGTTGGGCTAATCGTACGATTGAGCCTGAGTCGCCCGAATGAACTGGGAGACTGAGGCCAGTCGGCCGACTGAGCCCAACTTCAGTATTTAAAGGGCTCTGTCGATCGCATTTCACTCATCACTCCCAAATCGCCCTTAAATCGCACTCCCTACCGTTACACTGCCAAAATTTTATTAGCCCTAGTTTATCATTGCTTTTGATTCACTAACGTTCGCCATTCATTATACAGGTAGATTGAAGTCTTGTTTCATTGAAATCAGAAGGATTGAACCATAATGTGGTGAATATTCGAACGAAAACAAGAAAGAGACAGAACGCGACCTAATAACCTACTTAAACTATGCAAAATGTTAAAATTAAGGTTAATAGTTATTAGTAACAAGAATGCGAGTATATTGAACCGGTAATCCATGTTAAATCACTTGTATTGATCAAGACTCGAACCACAGGCGACTGAACAACTGAAACAGGCGACTGGTCGTCCGGATGAACTTCAATCGCACGATTGAATCTGGCGATTGGGTCATTCGGCCGAATGAACCATACG
Organism: Flaveria trinervia; assembly: GCA_025506515.1. Taxonomy (NCBI): domain Eukaryota; kingdom Viridiplantae; phylum Streptophyta; class Magnoliopsida; order Asterales; family Asteraceae; genus Flaveria; species Flaveria trinervia. The sequence continues at coordinate 27,621,686 of CM046450.1, read as the reverse complement.
ATTGATCTCAGTCGGCCGACTGAACCATTCGAAGACTCAGTTAGCAGACTGAACTCAATCGCATGTCACATTGACCGGAATGAGTCCAGTCGCATGAAAGAACACGACTGACTTCAGTCGCATGATTCATTCGCACAAATGAATCAGAATGACTTTCAACTTTACACTTAGAACAGAATTTTTCATGTCTTATGTACTAATGGTTCTATGTCTTGTGTGTTTCAGGTAAATGACAGAAAGGTGGTCCATAAATCCAAAGCACAACATCTGTGCTCATTTGGATCACACCACCAGGAACGGGGTCGGGTTTACTGACATTATAGCCTTTCTGAGACGGTCCCGGATTCATAAGGCTATCTCCACGCCTTGCACGCCATATAGATCACTCCATCGGCATTCTGGGAGAATGCCTCGGTGGACCGCTCTCGTGAGCCGTACTGTATTAGGAGCTCTATATGGGCCATGATATTGAGATCTTTGCTGCCGACATTCAGAGGGTCCTAGAGTTGGGGACGACACTGATCATCCTACTAGACTAATCCGTTGACAGTGAGAGGATGCTTCCTGAGGATAAAGTACGCTGGGGATATCAACTCAGGTGTGCTCAACAAGAGCAACCTGAGCCCCCAGTACAAGTACTTAGCACACGTGATCCTCAAGTGTGTTGCATCGAGGAGGGGTGGGTTTGACGACCTCTCTCACCAGATTCAAAATGCCTACGTGGCACTGGTTCTGAACCACCCCTTCAGTTTTCCCAGCATGATATTCTCCTACTTAGTGGAGAACTTAGACGCCAAGGGTAAAGAGGGGTTTTGTATGTACCCCAGATTCTTACAGCTTGTCTTCAACGAGAAGCTGCCACAGTTGCCTAAAGAGAATCATGACGCAGTTGCCTTAGAGATTATGGATGATACTACTCTGGGCAGGATGAGAGTTTACAGGGGAAAGCAGGTAAAGCCCCAAGTGAAGAGACTGATTGGCCACCTCGCCAACGAGCCGTATGTGGCGCCTGGCATACGCAAATGGCATCATGATGACAGCGACTCCGATGATGAGAGGTTGCTCCTACCAGATATATTCTGATGATGATGATAGCGGCAACGCCGGGGATGACATGCCTGCTACACAAAGAGGCACTGAGTCAGATGCTATTCCCCTGGGGTCTCACACTGCCGGAGAGGTTGCTGAGACGGCCGTTTCCATCAGGAGTTCATTGTTGGTGATCAGGAGGAGGAGGAGTCGGATGAGGAGCCCCTCACTAGGACTGTGGGAAGCAAAGTAGTTCCCACAGAACACGGGCTTAGGGTGGTTGGTGAACACCCTCGGAACTCCACTAGAGAGAGACTGACCCGAGCTATGCTCCGGGTTCAGTGGGCAGAGCTGCAGGGGGAGCATCCACTTCCACCGGGACGAGGAGGAAGATGGCTCAACCCCACGGACTGAAGAAGAAGAAGCGTCGCCTGACCTTCGTTACCACTGCTGCCACTACTTCCACCACCACAACCACCACTACCACCTCCACTGACATACCACCCATCACCACAGCCACCACATCCACTACTGCTACCACAGCCACCACCTTACCTACCACCACTGTATCCTTCCCATCCACCACCATACCATTCACACCTACATCACCAGCACCTGCTTACCGACCCATATTCACCACTTCTACTACCACCACCACCTCACATCATGCCGGACCTTCAGCCCAGCCATCACATGTATATAGATCTACTCTACCTCACATCGGGGTAGAGGAGCAGCTGTCGGCGCTTAACCGTATGGTGATGCGCCTGCTAGCTGCAGATGAAGAGAAAGCGGCACAGATTCGCCAGTTGACCGATCTGACTGCTGCCCAGTCTCAACAGATGGCAGAGCAGGCTCGGGTGATAGATCAGTAGACCCAGCTAATCGATGCTAGGAGAGTCGAGATGTCCCAACTCCAGGACCAGCAGGCCCAATCAGCCAAACGTATAGAGGAGTTGGAGACGACCAACAAGACGATTATGCTGAGGTTAAAGGGGTCAAAGGATGAGCCTTTGAAGATAAAGGAGGGTGATAAGGATGATGGAGATGGTCATGATGAAGATGATGATGACGATAAGGAAGATGATGAGGATGAAGAAGAGACAGAGGAAGAAAGGACAAGAAGTAGAGATGATGATGACGAAGCAGAAGGAGGGGATGCGGCTGCATCGGCCTCTGCTTCTGGTCAAGAGCGAAGATCGAAGAATCGACAGGATCAACCATCTACCACTTCTGCTCCTCCGCGACGAGCCCAGGATTCAAGACAAAAGTACAGATTAGATGTCTTATGTATTTATTTATTTGTGTTTGAATCACGGAGTGAAAACAAGTGTGTTGAATGTTTATATATTAGTTGTTGATATAATTCTGTTTGATTACTTACTAATGGTTTATGTTTGAATGTTTAAATCAAACAGATCCAAACTTTCAAAGGGATGAGTTTGACATTGCTCCCCTTCAACAGGTCAAGACTCAACTAACCATGACTCTTGAACTGCAAGGATTGTAAGAAGGTCTGTGAGTTATACCCCTGAAGAAGGGGAAATAATTCATGACCTATCTAACGAGCAACTGACAGAGATGTTCAGACTCAATCCTGATGAAATTGTCAAGGATGCTCCAACAGTTGATTCAACCAGTGATGAAGAACTAAATGACGTTGATGAAGTTGAGGTTGAAGATATTACTGCAGAAGAGTACCCTCAGTACGCTGACAACGAGGGTAATGTGGTCCCCAATCTGGGTGAGTCCCTAGTCAGTGATATGTTTGAGGTACTAGACAAGATGGAGCAGGAAACAGGAAAGACCGAAGGAACAGCCCAAGCCTCAAATGATGACGTAGACATTCGAAAGGCTGAGTGGGCTGCCTGTTTTGAAGAAGTTAGAGCCCAGCATGCTGCACCAAAGAAAGATGCCTACACCAAGCTCTACAGAGTCAAGAAACACTATAAGGTGTCAGGCAAGATTATTGCATGGGCTTATTTTGATGACCTTAACGCGTATGCAGTTAAGAGGGAACAGGGCATAGAGTACTTCAGATTTCCACATGATCTGAAGACTCTACCTGGTTTTGAGCTCAACCAGCTGGCTAAGCTAAAGCTGCTGTATGCTGACCCACGAAAAATGTCAGGCTGGTTCGAGGCTGCCCTGAAGAAGAGTACCACACCAGATGGGTTAACTTCAGACCACAACAGCCTACGAGGTATATAAGAAGGTCTGAGGTTGATGCCAGTACTGGCAAGCCCAAGATTGTGTTGAAGTGGAGTCCACCGCGCACTATGTTGAGAATCCCTCTCAGGGAAATGCCACAGGACTTCACTCCACACTTTAAATGGTGGTACTATGATTGGAACTGCTGAAGCTGTCATAGTTCTGAATAAAGAGGGCCAAATGGATACTATCAGGTATTCGACCCGATGTGGCTAACCAACTTGTCTGCTAATGATGTCTATACATTATACAAGTGGCCATTGTTCTATGACACACAAGACATTGTACAAGCCCTCCAGTTCCAAAACGTTATACGACTTTGTTTTGCGTTTGAGATTCACGCAGGAGTCACTAAGTAGGAGAAGTACAAGAAGTATAAGGAGGTTATGCAGAAGACAAGAGATTAGATAGATCTAGGTCCAAGGGGGAGTTTGTTGATGCATGTATGTCCCTAGATCATGATTTGAAATGTAATGATCTTGTCTATTTGAGTATGATGTAATTTGTATTGATTAATGAAATGACATAAATTGTTTGTTACTTGTGATGTTTAATATTTCATTAATGAGTCGTGATTGAATTGATTGGGTTTATGATTGTTTGAATGGTTGCACATTATGTTATATTAATTAAAACATTCAAACTTAACTTAATGAAGTTCTCATGCGAATGGCTCATGCAATGAACCATACGCATGAATAACTTCACACGATTGACTCAGTCGCACGACTGAACCAGGAGACTGGATCAGTCGTACGATTGTAACATAAGATTGGCTCAGTCGCACGACTGAACACTCAGTCGTACGAATGAATCAACCGCATGGTTCAATTGCACGACTGAACCAACTAATGGTTCAGTCGCACGATTGAATAATACCAACCTATAAATACAACTCAATTCGTGAAAAAAATAGACTCTCAATCAATTACGATTCCAGACGTACCCTAGCCGTCCAGAAACCTCTCAATTCGTTCTCCAAGTTCATAGAACACATTAGATAGATTCCCAATCGATTTCTAACGTTAGTTTCAATTCTTGATTGATTCTTCGTGTGTTCTCACTGATTGGATCGCCAATCAAATAGGATTCCGCACTATTTGATCTGGTTTACATGTTAATCTCTAGGTATTTCGGTCAATACCAGGTCCTAACAAGATCTTGACACCCTCATTCGGCCGAATGGCTCTGATACCAATTGTGAAATCGGTTTTTTCGCCGGATCGATAAACATCCGAGCATGTTCTTGACGGAAGGATAAACAACAGTACAAACCAAAAGTCAAATCAATAACACGAACTATAATTGAATGGTTTTATTGAAAAACCTAACGATTACAAGCTCGTTACAACATAAGAATCAAGACTCTTGGCAAGGGGAAGATCGAGCATGATCTCCCCTCTCATCCGGTAGCCCTAGGCTCCCGGGCAGACTCCTCTCTCAACCCTTCTGCGCATTAAAACTGTATATATAGGCCTCGGCCCATATTAGATGCGACTGGGCCCATTCGTGGCGATTGGACCATGCGTATGGTTCAATCGTACGACTGACCATGCGTATGGTTCAATCGTACGACTGGACCATGCGTATGGTTCAGTCGTACGACTGGACCATTCTTATGGTCAGTCTTACGAATGTCCCAATCGCATCTCTCAGTCGCACGGCTGGTCCATTAGCATGGCTCAATCGTACGACTGAGTCTCATTCGCATATGCTCCTGCGAATGACCCAGTTTCATGTGTTTACAACATATCAGGTGTATAACTTTAAGCCTAGACTATTCGACAAGCGACGGACACACTATATATGACTATATATGCTCCAACAGTCTCCCTCCATTCGGGTGACTGGCCTTCAGTCTCCCTCCATTCGGCCAAATGGCCTTAGCTGATGCAGAATGCAGTTCATCCCGACTGCAGCCCAGGGTTTTCAGCCTCCAAACTCATCTAAACCCATTTTAAGCCCAAATCGACCATCCTAAGCCTTAGGGAAACATACCACGACCTCAATCAAGCATAATCAAGCAAGAAATCAAGCCCCAAACGAATCATACACATACACGAAAGCATAAAAATGGGTTTACACCCAAAAACTCAAAAAAGGGTTTTTAGATTTGTTCCAGCCCTAAAATCATTCAAAATCATTTAAAAGAGGGGTCCTAGAACTCACCTTAACGATCCTGTTGAGTAGAGCTTCGATTTGACACGCTACACGTCGATTTTGGCCGCTCGAACCAACCCGAACCAACACTTCTTCTTTTTTTCCTTCTCTTCTCATCTCCTCTCTTCTTGGCTAAAAATGGTAAGAATGGGGTGTCTTCCTCCTTTTCTACTCCCATTCATCGAAGTTTCTCTCGTTGGCGAGTTTGGTCTCTCGACTTTGGACTTTATTTCTTTTTCTTCTTTCATCGGCTTCAAAGAAAATTTTCGGGTGTTACAGTTTAGTTTTGGTTTAGATTGAATTTCAACTACAACCTCAGTCTCGATTGGGTTTCTAGTATAACCTAAGGCTCAAGAGTAGAATGAATATAGGGTGAAGCCGTGTTGGCTAAAGGTAATTTGTATATTATTCTAATGACCAAATGTGTAGATTGGGTTTGGAATTTGATCCATGTAAGGTCTATACATTGTGATAGATCAAACAAGTTTTGGTTTGGGATAGGGTTGTTTGTTTGGGCGTGATTTGTTACGATTATAAGGATACATAGTGTAGGGTTAAAAGCGATAGAAATTTTTAAAAGATTATAATTTAGTGTGAAACTATATTAAATAAATTATGGTATTTATAGGTCAAATTTATAATCTCTTTAACGTTCAACAACTACTTTTAATTTTGATTTTTTTATTATACATTATCTATTTTATGAGTAATTAAAGCCCAACAACTATTTTTTGGTGGTTGTATACATGAGCTGGCTCACAAGCCATTACACACGCCCCCTTTCAAGAAGGCATAACAGGATGTTATTCACACCCTGTGGTGCGCTAGCACCACCACGCTCCTAACATAACCATTACGCCTCACCTAACTAAGTGGTTTATTATCTTTTATAACTACCCTAATCTTGTCTCTGATCTAATGATTTGAATTATAATGTTTACAGCTTAACAATTATTTTAGGTTAATCGAATAATATTTTATCTATAAATTTTAATTTATACCAAGAAGTAGGATATGAATTAATTTCTAACCTTTTTTATAATAATAAATTATTAACCCTACTATAACCATTGATCAAAAGTTCAATTTATAGGATTATGTCATATAAATTTGATTGCAAAAAAATGTAGGCATGTCATTTTATCCCTTTACCGTTATCATCTAAAAATACCCTATCCACTCATTACTTTTATTTAAAACTAAAAGATTCCCCTAAATTCTATAACATTGATAACTTATTATAAAATATTATATTTAACAAAAACTACACCAATGAAATATATAGTATTTTTATCTTTATTTTAGTTATAGTTTTTTATAAACACATGTAATTACATATACGTAACGAACAGTTACATATATGTAATATATTTTCATTATCTTACAAAATAGTATGTGATTATAATCCTTATACGACATTGTTCATTTTTTGTGTCACATCCTGGCGGAAGCGTGAAATGTTTTTGTATAACTTGGTTCAAAACACATTGATTATAATAACATGCAATCACAACAATAAACTAAAGATAATGTTTCATTAATCATACATTCATAGGATTACATTACACAAAACTAGTCTTATAGTTTAGACTTTTACATTTAATAGTAATCCTAAATCAATATACACATCATTATCATTTCTTTTATTCTGCAAGTAGTAGTGGACATGAACATCCACGAAGATGCTGAAGTCTATTAGGTCAATAACCACCCATATGCATAGCTTCCCTATATAGTTGTGGCAATCACTAAACATGTTGAACGTGTACATGAAATTATAATACATTTTGATTCTTGAAAAAGCATACTCAAACAGTCAACATAAAGTTGGTGAGAACATAGGTTGATTCAATAATATGATTCATTTTTAATTGATGCAACATAATCAAACTTATAACCAAATCTACTCACATGTCAAGTGATGCATAACTGTCACATATAAATCATAGAATCAAATAATATAACATCATAACCCTCATCCGACAGATACAGGTTGATATATTCCTAAGTAGTGCTATATATATTATTTGGCGGTTTCTCATCCGAACTAATGATTGTGTCAATATGACAAATAGTATGTCTAGCTCATGTTACTCACCTTATTTCTAGCAACAAATCAAATATTTCCTATAAAATAATTATTTATTAGAAATAAATCTTATTTCTTTAAAATTTTCAGCATTTATATCATTAATCAAGTGAAAATTTATAAACAGTGGCTACGATTGTCTAGAAATTACCAAAAATTGCAAGCAATAGGGTATAAATAATCTAGACCAGCATATGAAACTTTCAATCAATATTTCCTTACAAGTAATTTTCTAGAAGTTTTATAAGTTTTATAATAAATGGAAGAATAGCTAAATATCACTGAAAATTCTAAAATTTTTACCTGCTGTCCCATTCTGTATATCATAAATAGGTAAAAAAAATTATGATTTTACCTACTGTGTTGCTATTACTTTCGATTTTCTTCTCATTAATTATTCTAAAATACGAAACTTTGTCATACTTGTGAATTAATTCACAAAATTTATTCTACAATCCCAATAATTGTAAGGGTCATCGTTTAAATTTTCTAGATTCTTATTGAGTCCAGATCTTCTGTTTGAAAATTTTCTTCTATTTCCTTGAATTAATCAAAGAAATTAATATATCCTCTGTAATTATATCATAATTTTCAGATTATTATTTTTAATATTTTCTAATAAATTTCTAAATTTTATTCCCATAATAACAATTATATAAGTATTTTACTTTATTATCATGAATAACACATGTTTTAACCCTTTAAATCTTTTATTTTTGTTTAAATATTTGGTTTTTATAAAATTCTTAATTTTTGAAAGTGTTTTTAAATATTTTCTTACTGATTTTTGATAGAAATCACATGTTCATGAGGTTTTGTAAATAACCTAGATGGTTTAACTTAAAGGGTTGGTTATATGTGTTAGTTAAACACATATACAACTTCTTAAACTTGTTAATAATAGGTTTTCAGAATCAAACCTTGTTGAAATGAAAGAGATCTTAAAGGATTGCTTCTTAAGTTTCTTGGAAAATCACTTGGTGAAGTTGCTTTGATCTTGAGGAAAAGATCTCTAGATTAACATGGTTGATGAAGATAAGTGCTCAAGATGCTTGGATGATATTGAGACCGAGAGAGAGACCAACAGGTGATGGTTTGGGTTGTATGAAAATTGAGGGAGAGTGACTAGAGAGGTGATGATGGTGAACCAAGAGTTAATGATGGTTTAAGTGGTATGAGAACCGGGTGAGTGTGAACCGAAAGGAGATCGAGGGAGGGTGATGGTGGTTGCGGTTGATAGGGATGGTGGTTTTTATGGTGGACTTCGATCGAGAGATTCATGGTGGGAGGGAGGTCATCATTAGCTCTTCAACTAGGCTTGGTGAGTTGGTGTTTAAAGTCATTAGGTGACAAGCTTAGAGAGTGATTAGTGTGAGTATTAGTCTAGGTGTCATTTAATGGTGCTAATGACACTCTTAGTAGTTAAGTTTAGTTTAGTTAGTTAATTAGTTACTAATCTAGGTTAGTTATTGTTTTAATGAACCGATTACTAATGTTAAGGTTGTGTTTTAGTTTGTGATTAAGTGTTAGGATTAGTTTGGTTTTTGGTCTTTATATAAAATTTCTAGATGTTAACTTGTTTGGTAATGTTTGATTAAGTTTTAAATCTTAATTCATTACATATAGATAAGCAACAATATTTATCATTCAAATAACTAATCACATAATCTTATAATTTAATATTGATAACTCACACACCTATGATTCAACAATCACAAAGTTCACAAGAGTTGTATACATGTACATGTAAACATTTATGCATGCATGCATGCATGTTCACATATCACAATTGCATGTTTAATTAAGCATGAAAAATCCATATAAAGTTAATCAAATAAAATCAACTTAACAATCTCTAATAAGACATATAAGTAGATACTATCAATTTATAGTAATTTTTAAAACGTTTATTTACCTAATCTTTGGCTTTAAGGTTGTCATACTTTGATATTATTACGTGCTTTACACACATTCATACTAGCGATATAATTGATTGTATTGAAGATATAACTCTTAACTATTGTCGCAAATATTATAGGCTATATTTTTTTTCAATAACGATAAGCAAAGATGCAATAAGAAGTGACTAATTGTTTTTTTATTTACTTATCTATTTTTAAATTAATGAATGGTATATAGTGTTATTATAAAATTTTATTAATTGAAATGTTTTTAGTTTTCTTTTTATCTTATTTATATATAAAATTTATTGATTATGTATGAACAGAACTAACATGATTTGAACATCAAATTTTATCCAAAAATCCCAAATGCCAAATTCTGATCGCTACTCAGTTGTGTACTAAGGTTTAAGAATTCAATTTTAATTTACTATTTTAAATCCAATAATTATTTAAATTTATCATTTCAATTATGTGTTAATTTAAATTAACTAATGAACGAGTCAACAAGTCTGTAATTAGCGAACCTCTAGCCGAGCTAACCATGCATATAAGGGATTGATAAAAATTATGGTTACATACGTACCAATTGTTTGTGTTTCTTGTGAAAATTAATGTTTAATTAAGAAAAAAACATATAGCATATATGTGACAATACATTTTAGATATATATATATATATATATATATATATATATATATATATATATATATATATAATATATATATATATATATATATATATATATATATATATATATATTATATATATATATTTAGGGGAAGGATCAAATGAGAACTAACTTTTTTTATGAGAACTTTAGGAACCAATCTCAATCACTAGTTCTCAATGACAAAATTATAATTAACAAGAACATATTTAAAAAAATTATAAATAAAAAAATAACATAGAAATAAAAAAAATAAAAACACAAAAATGTTCCCCAACTTTCCCTCTTTCATAAAAAAATATAAAAAAATTTATAAAAAATAAAAAATTCTCGTTTTTTTTAACGAAATTCGTTTTACACATGTGTAATATCGGATTTACACATGTGTAAATCCAGTACTACACATGTGTATAACTAGATTTACACATATGTAAACAACGAATGTACGATTTTTTTAGAAAAGTATATCAATATGATAGGCGTTGGAAAGATAAAACAATACTGAATTTTATGATGAATTTTTTTGAAAAAATGATGTCGTGAAAAAAAGTTACGAACGTTTAAAAAAAGGAAAATGGCATGTGATTTGCATGTGATAAAAAATGAGTGGCTGAGATTGGTCCTTAGAGTTCTCACAAAAAAAGTGGTTCTTATTTGAACCCTCCCCAGAATTCTCACAAAAAATGTGGTTCTCATTTGAACCGTCCCATATATATATATATATATATATATATATATATATATAATATATATATATATATATATATAATATATATATATATATATATATATATATATATATAATATATATATATATATATATATATATACTATAACGTTCATGCATATCATAAGAAGTTATATTATTGTAATAACACCTACTAAGAAAAATAAACTATGCTAAATTTTATTATAATTGATGTAGCTATAAGTTATGTGTATATACTCTTGACCAAATTATATATTTAAAAGAGTGATTCTTGTAAAAAAGAGTTATAGGCATGCACATTGGTAGGGAACAAAAGCAACAACATGCGACTCAATTCTATAAAGAGGAAAAACATGCAATTTGATTAAATAGACAGTTCTTTGATCTTCGATATAGGTAATGAAACAATTCTTATGTAGTAAAAGCATACATATAATAAATATATAATGAAACAACCCTTGATTTTTCACTTATTCAATAATATTTAGAGTTGTCTTTTATACTTTTAGTTGATAATGATAATGATAAATGTAAATTGTTATTGTATATAATGATTACTAACTATTGCACATGGGTAAACAATATAATATATGTACATGACATGATATTACATACATGTTATAACATAATATTACATACATGTATACGGATACTATATTTGATATATATGTAACTATTTTTACTTGATTTAAAATATATATGTTTATTATAAAAAGTTCTTAAAATAATATTTGATGCTAATTGTTTTCATTTATTTTATAATAAAACGAATAACATGTTTTTAAATGTATTTATGTTTAAATAGTTACATTTAATTTTACATTGCACAAATGTATCTATTCGTTACATATATGTATGTCATTGTTACACACACACACACACACACATATATATATATATATATATATATAATATATATATTATATATATATATATATATATAAAATATCATAAATTATCAGTATGTTCATATTATATAAGAAATGACTAGTTGAAGATTTAACTACAAATGTACCTTTTTTCATTTATTTACAATAAAATAATATTTTTTCTAAAATGCACGATAAAACTGTATCATGATTGTTAGCAATGATACATCCCATAACAATTATACCTTTTTATTAACAAATTGAATAACATGGTATGGTTGAAGAATGAATATCATCTTTAGATATTTATAGTAGATTATCATTCTGAAAATTTCAAGAAATTACATTGAACAAATGTTTAAACAACCAACTAAACTAGCAAGTGTATATATTAAGCATATGTAATTATTCATATTACATAAAAAGTTACATTAATAATTACATTACATGTATATGATTTTCTTCTTTGTATATGTTTTAAAAAAGTACTAGAAGTTTTAAGCAAAGGAGGGAACTTTAAAAATAATGGAGAAATTTATTACATCTATACAACTCTTCTTTACCATATGTATGTCGAGAAAAATATAATGGAAATAAAGATAAAAATATGATATATTTAATGCTGCAACTTCTATAAAAATTACAATGAATAAAAAGATTATGTAGGTTATAAAATATGAGGGGGAAATCTTTTGTTAGAAAAGGGGGTAAATAAGTATAAAATTATTTAACTAGAAAAGTTGGTATATGTGTTTTCTTACAATTTTACCATTTTAATTATTTTAATAACAATGACATATAACACTCTCCTATTGATTAATAAAGGTTTATAGGTTAGTAATACAAGGGTTAGTTAACAATTGATCCATCCTAGTTTATCAAATAATAATGTATGTATAATATATATTTGATACCAAAAAATAGGTAACTGTGACATGAAAAATAAAATCTAACCTTCATTTTTATTGTATTACATTATCTATCTATTTTATTTCTCTTAATATTATTTGACTTTAATTATAATAATATATTAATGTTTGAAGTCTATATTCGTTTTTTAATCTATCAAGTGACCTGTAGTAATATATATATATAACTGAATATATGATATCTAACGACATTTGTTAGAGCAATCACCAATGAGCATCCTTGGTATGCGCTTACGACATGCCTTTCCTTGATATGGATAACAAAGTGCTCAAGTGTGTTATCGTAGGAATACCGTTCAAAAAAGCAACACTTTTGTTATTGAGTTATTCAAAATTGAATACAAAGATGAAAAGAAATAAAATTGTAAACAATTTACCAAATGAGAAATCATGTTTTGCCACAAAGATCTAAAGAAACAAAATCGTAAACAACTTACAAGATGCAAACTAACATAACAGAAATCAGGTTTTGACTGAGGATTTATATATAACAGAGATCTCCTAGAATAAATTATAACATCCTAACCAGATTATACTATGAAGATTATTCGAGCACCCAAAACTACACTCTATTAAACATGTAGGTTAGTCTTTTTAAGATAGTGCTTAACAACCCACATATGCTTGGTATATATGCTAGAAATTATGGAGTGAGGAGTCCTTATATCAATTGTAACATTTTCGAAATCCAGACTCAAAGCATCCACTAGATAGAGGGGTTTCGAGGGTGGTAACCCCTAAGAGCAAGTCTAGAAATAATTCAAGAAATGACTGATTAGATCTTTCAAATCTGAGAATGACTAGAAAACGCAAGAGAATGAAAAAAAAGTATGTGGATCGAAGTAGGAAACCTTTAGAATTCTCTATCGGTGACAAAGTCTTATTTAGGGGTTCACATTGGAAATGCGTAATTAGGTTTGGAAGAAAGAAAAGTTAAGCCCAAGATTTGTTAGACCATTCACCATACTTGAAAAAGTTGAACCATTGCCTACCGGTTGTAACTTCCAAAAGAAATGAACATTATGCATTGAGTGTTAAGGTTAAATGGAACTCAAAAAAAGGATCTAAACATACCTAGAAGTTAGAATCTGAAATGAAGAAGAAATATCCCTATCTATTCTCATAAATCTCAAGTATAAGATTTCTTTGATGGAGGAGAGGATGTATGCCAGACCCTCAAATTTTACATGCGTGGTTTCACCACTAGTCGTGTGAACAAACCATGATCCAAGTCATTAGTTACTCTCAATGACTCTATATGTAACATTTAAAATAACTCCAGAGTTTAAATGTTTAAAATATTGCAAAAGCATTTAGTAAGTATTTTAAACCCAAAGTACTAAAATGTAAAATGCGCAAAACACATGCCCAAACTATTGTCTAAATGAAAGTACAAAACCAAACGTAAAAGAATGCATGTTTGAAGGAAATATGCTTGACTCATGTTGTGCTCTTGGTGGCACCTGATATTAACGACCTGAGAAAAACATACTAAAGTGTTAACACGATGGTTGGTGAGTTTAAGAGTTTATAATATATCATAAACAATAGCAGTTGTAAAACATAAGTTAATGCATTAAAATAGATAGCTAATCTAATTTCATAAGTAATAACATTAGTGATTTCACAATCGAAGATGACTGTGTTCGTTATTTGCCTTCCACCATAATATACCAAGTCATGACAATGTTAGTTGTTTAAGATAATATCGCACCCGCTTGACCTCCAATCGTAATGGTGGGGCTTGTCAGACCTAGTAGTACTACCCAAAATTTTCTGCTAGATTCCTTAATTAATGATATGAAAGTATAAGGGCTTTCAATGGTATATCACATTATGTAACACTATACACGATTTATAATAGTAAAGCTTTTGTAAAAGTAAGTATGTTTTCCCCCAAAAAAAGAGTGTATAAAAGTAGGCATTGAACTCACCTTGTGCACAAACAAACAAAAAAAGCAAAACTAAAGATGAGTGGAAAGACAACCCATTAAACGTTACCTAAAACACATGAGTACATAAGTACGTGTAACCAAAATATCTTAATGAACCCTAAGTGCTCAATCAACACATTGATTCAAGTGATTTGGAAAACATTAACTCATTTGACCAAGTTGACTTATTTGAGCCGTTGATGACATATTAGGTGAAATCTTGTTTGATCAAGTATAGTAACTCATTTTCCATATTATCAAGCAAACCATTCACATATACCATATTATAAACCTTAAGTTCTAGCAAGATCATCATACTAACATAGCTTATTATACAACACATGCAAACCTTAAAAAATCATCATGCTCAACATAAATAGAAATAAATTCCACTAATAAATCATACATTGGCATGGGTTCAATCATGCACTACAAGACATGTGAAGCAACTCACTAATTCACATCCTAAACCCTGCCAATCTTACTAAGTAGGGACCTTAGATTTGCATGTGAATATGATGTTCATCTTCATATTCCTAAACATGATTCATACCAATCCAACATATTAAGCATACATTACAACCACATACTATAATCCAAACACAATTCTATAACCTTTAGCATAACTCATCACATTGCATAATTTCCTTCATGAATCCTAGTTTTCCCAAACAACCAACATAGCATCCAATTGCTCAACCAATGCCATTCAAACACTTTAGACACTATCAACAAGGAACCTAGAATGATTCTAATACAACGTGCATGGTCAATTCAAAAGATCAAAATATAAATAAAGTTTTCCTTTCGGGAAAGTTACACCCAACAACTAACATATCATTAATTCTAACAATTGATTCATTAATTTCATGCCTAATCTAGTTTATAGAACCTTATATGCATAATAAACATTAATTATTCATCAAACTCCAATTTCCAATAATTAAAGTTTCCTCTTATAGTAATGTATGGGCGAGATGTTAATCCTATGAAATTTATGTATAATCTATATATAAACTAACAACAATATAGTTCAACTAACATCATAGCATCATCAAACAACATCAATTTTGTGATATTATGTTCTAATTGAACTATGGTTTTTCTAGCATCAAACTCAAGTAAAACTAACCAAAATCTTACCTTTAATCATATAATGATCGAAATAATTACTTGCTAACATGTTGTAGTATTCAAGACTAAGAAAAATTGAATGGATTGAGTGTTCTTGGATCAAAATCACATTAGATGGTGGTGGAGATGGAGTTTGACTGAATGAGGGGGGAGTTATTGGGCTATGGTTTTATTTATTTATATTTTTGTATGCATATGGTAATGCAGGACCGGTGAAGGGTTGTCACTTACAACACAACAACACAAAGAGGATAATAACTTGACTTAATCAAACAGTGAGACTGGATTAACCACAAGAGATGATACAAAGAACACAAGTAAGTAAGAGTCAGAACAAGATACACAAGGAGATGGTTTTCAAAATTACAGTATATTGCTTTCTCAAGTTCTATTACAAGTGTTACAAAGCATAAAGGAAAGTTACAAGTACTTGAGATACATATACTACATCCTACAACCGGTCATACTTTGAAGGCCAGCTGGATACAATTGACTAGACACAAAACAAAATCAATTGTAGAGTCAAAAGGCAGATTGTCTTTTGACTTGTGACTATGACATGCCATAGCTCATATCCTAATATATTACAAAAAGGATAAAGTACATGAAGTAGTAAGTTACAGACTCAAGACCTCAATGTACAGTTACCAAAAGCATGGACCTTTTCACCAACTTGTGAAAGTTGGTGACTTTACAGAGTTGTAGCGGAAGGGGTCCAGCTTTATGGAAAGTACATCAGATAAAGCATGTGTGCAAAACGTCTTCAGAAGAAATCTGTCTTCAAGTGTTGGCTTCGGAAGACTTTGTCTCTGAAGCTTCGGAAAACTTCATCTTTGGCTTTAGAAGATATTGGTCTTGGCTTTGGAAGATTTCACACATAGAATATTTCTGTTGCTTGTGTGAAACTTCCAAAGCATTCTTCTTTGCATGCATGCAAGAGGGACTTTGGGTGTTTAGGTTGCATCAGCCTCTTCATATAATCTCTACAAACTCCCCCTAGGCTGATGCTACCAAAATACTTGAAGACTTAATATATTAACAATCCTTGTTAGAATAATGACCATCCCTTTCTTCATGAGATGATCAGGATCCCTCAGACTATCAAAGTGTCTCTTTATATCAAAGAGATCATGTAGAGGCAGATTGAACATGTCTTGCCAATTGTAGATGTCTTCAATGCCTAAATATCTAATGATATGCCATATTTCCGATTTGTGGGGTATGTCCAGGACAAGATGGGTCTTTTGATGCTAGAGGATCTGTTTAAATAGGAGTTGATGTAGCATTCTTGGCTGCACATCCTCAGGATGTTCTGACTCATCCTGAGGTTCACAAAAGGATGTAGCTTTAATCTTATTTGGCTTTGGCTTTGAAGCCATCCTTTTCTTTCTCTTTGTTTCTTTTAACTAAGAAGACTAGCCTGCAACACCTGATTGATCTTCTTTGTCTTTCTTAGTTGGGTCTTCCTCTCTCACAGGTTCAGAAGGGAGGGAATCTAACCCTGCTGTGGATCAGAAGATGAAGCTTGCTGAGATTCAGCAGGAGGTTCAAGTTGTGTTGTCTCAGGTTGTTCAACCTTCACCTCCACTTCAGGTGGAGCTTGACTTGGAGGGGAGTGTAAGTCAATCAACTCTATTCTTTATCTTCTGCTTGATCACCCTGATATGCTCATCCATAGTGGATAGAGACATGGGGCCAAGTCTCCTCTTGAAGAATCCATACAGCTTCAAGAAGCTCATCATCCTCTGCCTGTCTGCAGACTTCTTCATGCTCTTCTAGATGATGGCTCTTGACTTAGCAGCTTCTTCCTTTAGGTTCCTTTTGGTGTCTCTTTCCTTGACTATCTCCAGTTCAAGTTGTTTGAAATACTCGAACTCAAGTTATAGGATAAGGAAGAAGAAGTGCTTTTGCTTGATAGAGGCCTGTGGCACTTAGGTAGTTGATCATCTTGATCCTATTTTCTTCTTTATCTACCTGAGGTCTCTGTTGAACCACATCCTCATGTGCAGGACTTTCTTGAACCGGGGAAAGAGTATGCACATGCTTATATAATCTTTTCTTTCTTCTTTCTTCTTTCATTTGAAACAGCAGCTTAGCATCTTCTGCCTCTTTCTTCTCCTTTGACCTTTCTATGTCAACCAGTTCGTTTAATTCCTCTAAGGGGAGAGAAATGATATTGTCAATGTCATAGTTCATGTTCTGCAAGTAGTTTATCCTGACTGCCCTCAAATCATCATCCTGAGTGTTTGGTCAGGGGGCAGCCCCGATTGCACTTTCCATGAGTCTTGCAGACCTGAAAGAGGAACTTTCTCCCCTCAGCTTCCTTTTCCTTTCTCTCTCCTCCTCAATCTCTTTAGATGTCATCTTTCTTTTCCCTTTATCACACATAGACTTTTGTGACTCAGGATTGAGAAAGCTTTGGCCTTCATTGCTTGATGTAGCTTTTAAGCTCTGGCAAGAGAGAGGTTGAGAAGCACCTTCACCAGCAGGCGTCTCAAAAAGGGTATGGATCTCTGTAGTAGTTGATGTTGATGAGACAGGGCTCTCAGATTCTGCCACTGGGCCTTCAGTCAAGGTTTCCCCTATGAAACTAATCTTAGGGTTTGCCTCAACATCCAGTTAATCGATGGGATTGCCTGATTGCCTTAGTCTTCTTCTGAAGCTAAACTCTGCAGTGATCCTGTCTTGGATTCTGTTGGACCAAAAGAACCAATGAGCCAAGATCAGAAAACCTCTAAGTCCCACACGGTATCACAACAACTGCTGAAAGCCTCATCAGTAGTTTGACAAGTGCTGAAGACTTCAACAGCTGAAGATCAAGTGCTGAAGACCTTAACAGCTGAAGAACCAAAGTGCTGAAGTACAACAGCTGAAGAACACAAGTGCTGAAGCTGAAAGACCAAAGTACTGAAGCACAACAGCTGAAGAGTTCACAAGTGCTGAAGATCAACAACTGATGTACAAAGTCTGAAGACAAAGACTGAAGACATCAGCTGATGATATCTACTGAAGTCATCAGCTGATGAAACGCCTGAAGGTCAAAGTCTGAAGACCAAGTACTGAAGCCTCAGTAGTTTGTCACAACTGCTGAAGAGTACTTCTTCAGTAGTTGTGATATCAGTAGTTTTATGTTTTATGTTTCAGTAGTTTTGTAAAACGACTGAAGAGCTTGTTCTTCAGTCGTTGTAGTTTCAGTAGTTTTATATTTTGTACTTAACTTGCTGATATGTTCTCAGTAGTTGTGAACATTTCAGTAGTTTGTTAAGTTTTAGTTATTTCTGTATTGGATCTGCCAGTTGTCACTTTCCGTGATAACAGCAGTGACTGTTGCACTCTATATAAGGAGTGACAACCCATTGTAATCATTGAGCGATATGAGCAATTGAATGGAATGTTGATTGATTTGATTAGAAATATTCTCCATCTATAAACATTCCTAGAAATCAGAAATTTATATTCTCTCCCTATAACCGTATGCGATCTTAACGCTTACATATATTGTTTGCTTGCTACAATTTGTCTAATTCGTTTGTGTATTCCGCTGCTTTACATTCTGATAAACATCAAACTTGTGATCACTGATCTTGTCAAATGGTATCAGAGCCAGGTTCATCATTGATCGATCTAATAATTGATCATTGAAACTGCTATTCAAGATCCAAGTTTGATTGAATTAGCTTTTGTTTTGCAAGAAACGGTTATAGAGATTGAATTTTCTGTATTTCTGCTCATTCATCCTGAGATCTTATTCTTGGTTCTCATTGAGTTTGTTGTGGTTTGTCTAAAACTTTTAAAACTTGAACTAAACTGTTTTTGAACTAAAAATGACCACTCCCTCCAATGATCCTCACAATACTGGTTCCTCAACCAAGCCTCCTATGCTGGTTAGGAATGAGTATAACATATGGCAAAGACGTATGCTCCATCACCTGTCTGTTAACAGCGCAGGGTGTTGGACATCAGTGGTACATGGTCCACACAAGCCTATGGTGAATAACCCGGAAACCAATCAAATGGTTCCGAAGAGGAGGGAGCAATACTCAGATGAGGATAAAAAGTTGCTTGAGATTGATGCAAAAGCCCATGGAATTCTGGCCATGGCTTTGCCCAATGAAATCTATTCTGGGCTAATGCATCATGAAACTGCCCATGACCTCTGGATTGCTTTGAAAGAACAATTTGGAGGAACTGATGAGGTCTTGGCAAATAATAGAGAAATTCTTGCCCAACAATATGAGACATTCTCTCATAAAAAGGGTGAGACACTGACTCAACAATATGAGCGGTTTTCTTGTTTGATCTCTGAACTAAAAATGGTCAAACTTGAATACACCAATATTCAGATGAATAACAGATTTCTCAGATCACTGCCTGAGAGATGGGACACATATACTATTGTCCTACGCTCCAGTGCAAGTTTGGACAAACTATCTCTCACCCAACTCCATGGGAAATTGCTCACTTTTGAGAGAGAGATAGAACAGAAGAGAAAGCTGTCTTCATCTGGAAAGCTCACTGAAGACTTTATTCAAGGCAACACTGCCTGGTGGGTCATGAGTCAGAATATGCTTCATCTGAATGCCAGTATGATGAGCATATTAATTTCTCTTCGAGCACTTCTAATTCTGCATTTGTAAGTGTTGATGGTCAGTTCACTGGATGTAATAATGACAACTTATGTTTCATTATGGATGATCTCAAGGGGATTGCTGATGATGACTTAGAAGAGATGGATATTTTGAGCCAAATGGCCTTGATAAATATCAGATCTCAGAAGTTCTACAAAAGAACTGGAAGAAAATTCCCAGGACTCTCTGGCAAAACCAAAGTTGGTTTTGACAAGAGCAAGTTGAGGTGTCACAAATGCCAACGGCTTGGACACTTTGCTAGAGAGTGTAGATCAACTGGATCAAACTCTACTGCACCCTTTGTGACTTTTCCTGGCAACAGTCAACAAAACAGAGGGCAACATCCTGTCACATCTAGTCATCATCCTCAACAACAATCTCCGGCATATTTGTTTCTCAGGGTCAAATGCCTTATCAGTACCCTTGTTACTACATGCCACAGTCAAGTCAAGTTCAAGTTCCTATGACACCACAACCTCATGCATTACCAGAACCTCAGCCTTCCCAATCTCATCAACAACCTTCATCTCAACAACACAGCTTCTTCACCCCAGGAGTTGTTGACTGGAGCAGTTTACCAGATGACTTGTCTGGTCATGATCAACTGTTCTCAGGTGCTGGTCAACATGGTGGTGACAGTCCTTTGGGAATCTAGCTCTTATGGCTTTGGAGTCTGCTGATACTTCATCCTCCAATGCCTCTACACCACAGGTATCACAGGTATCCTCTGAGGCAAAAGCCAAATTATGTTCTGAACAATGCATAGCAGCATTTGCTTCCATTAGAGAAGCAAATGTAGCTTTAATTAATAAGAACATTGAGTTAGAACAAGTAATTTCCAAAAACAAAGCTGAGTTTGAGTTTGTGCTCAAAGATAAAAATGATGAGATTATAAACTGAATTGCAAAATAATTGATGATAAGGCTAGAGAAGATGTACTTCTAGAGAAGTACAAAGATCTCAAAGAAACCCTTGCAGTTACCCAGGTCGAGTGTGATAGATGGGTACAATCATGCAAAGGTTTTGAAATGCTTCTTAGTAAGCAATCTGCTTCAAATGTGAAGTTTGGAATTGGTTACAATCACACTGCTCCACCTACAGATTTTACCCCAAGAGCAGAGGTAGAATCTGATGGTGAGAGTGATAACCAATCCATCAAGTCATGTGATCTACCTTCTGATACAGCACAATCAGAAGTAGCAGTCAGTATCAAGTCCTCTTTGAACCTATCAGCTGATGTTGATGGTCCAAATGCTGACATTCACATGATCAATAAGTTGATCAACTCAGGAGTCAATCTTGAAGGTCCTGAAAGGACTGGAGAGCAGGATTCAACTCCTGAAGTTCAAACTTCAACTGCTGTCAGTACTGAAGAGAAGAAAACTGGCAGTAGAAAGAGTTTGAAGACTACTAAAGATGCTGTTAAGAAAGCAACCAATGCTTCCAAAGCATTGAAGAACAAGTCTTCAGTTGCTTCATCATCTTTAGTTAATGATCAACCTAAGATGAAGAAGAAACCATGTGAAGTATGTGGTTTGTTCAATCATCTTACAGATGAGTGTTGGTACAAAAGAGGTTCCAAACTCAAACAAAAGGAAGAAATTAATGAGAAAATGGTAAAAATGAAAACTGAGTTTGAGACCACATTTGTATCAGCAACATCAAATCCTGTAACCCTTAAGTCCTTAAAGCAATCCAAAAAGGAAGGAGTTAAACAGGTGACAGCTGAGGGTGCTCAAAAGAAGAAGGTGCAACATAGGACCTTATCTAACTCCACTAGCAATGTGTCTGTTGAGCTGAAAGCTTTATCACAAAATCAGACACAGCTGGTGATGATGGTACAACATCTGTTGGGTAGAGTTAACCAACTAGATTCTCCTATGTTGAAACCACAGAAAAGGAGGTCTAAGCCAAAGGACTCCTCTTCTGCACCATCTTCTTCCTCTCAGGCTGTTGTTACAAATAAACATGCTAGTTTACCATCTATTGATGAGACCAGGCCCAAAACCAAAAAGGTTTGGGTCTCTAAAACTAACTGATTGTTTATTATTGCAGGGTTCCTCAACATGCCAAAATAGCATCTGGTATGTAGACAGTGGAGGATCTATGCACATGACTGGGAACATCTCTCTTCTTCATGACTACTCTCAAGGAAAGAAGGGGTTTGTCTCTTTTGGCAATGATGCTAGGGGTTACATCATCGGTAAGGGCTTTGTCTCCAATGGAGAAATCAAATTTGATGATGTTAATCATGTGGAAAATCTCAAGTACAACCTCTTGAGTGTCAGTCAAATGTGTGATAAAGGCCATGTTGCCCTTTTCACAAGTCAAAACTGTAGGATTCTGTCATCCAAAGTTTTGCCCGTGATTGACAAGGTGTTGGATGATCACACTCTCCTGAAAGCCAACAGGACAGGAAGAGTGTATGCCTTAGATCTCTCTAAGAAGATAGATCTCAAAGGTAATCCTTGCCTATTTTCCAAAGCCTCTTTTCAAGAATCTAAACTATGGCACAGGAGGCTTGGTCATGTTAATCTCAAAAACATGAATCAGCTTAGCCACAATAGTTTAGTCAGAGGCTTACCAATAAAGGAGTTCCACTGTGATGAAACTTGCACTGCTTGTTTAAAAGGAAAACAGCACAAGGTCTCATTTCCTCCTATTGAAGTGTCCAAGTCCACTGCCTGCTTGCAATTACTGCATATGGATCTATTTGGTCCTGTGAGAGTAATGAGCATGGCAAAGAAGAAATACTATCTGGTAATTGTGGATGATTACTCCAGATTTGTATGGACTTTCTTTCTACATTCAAAGGATGAGGCTGCTCAGAAGATTATCCACTTTGTGCTGTACATTGAGAAGCAGTATTCCCTTCCAGTCAAGTGTATTAGGAGTGATAATGGAACTGAGTTCAGAAATCATACACTTGATGACTTCTATCTCTCAAAGGGAATCAAAAGGCAGTTCAGCATTCCAAGGACTCCGGAACAAAATGGAGTAGTGGAGAGAAAGAACAGGACCCTCATTGAAGCTGCAAGGTCCATGCTGGCTGACTCAGGTTTGCCATTGACCTTTTGGGCCGAAGCTGTCAACACAGCTTGTTATGTGCAAAATAGAGTTTTAGTAAATCAGAGGTTGATGAAGACTCCATATGAAGTTCTCCATCATTTGGCTCCACTGATTTCATTTTTCAAAGCATTTGGGTGTCCCTGTTTTATTCTCAACACAAAGGATCAACTCCACAAATTTGATCCTAAGGTGGATGCAGGATACTTTGTTGGTTATTCATCTACTTGCAAAGCATACAGAGTCTTCAACTGCAGAACAAAGATGGTTGAAGAAACTCTACATGTTAAGTTTAATGAATCTCCAAAGGACAAGATTCCACAAAGTCCTGTGAAGTTATTTGATCTGGACATACTGCAATATGTTCCTTATCAAACTCCTGCTGTTGCTCCTGTCAACAGTTCACCACCTGGTGGTACTGCTGATGATGATGATGATTGCAGTACTCACCTCTTCAGGTTTAGTGATCAGCTGCCTGATTCAACTAGACCTGATGTTCCTGTAGCACCAGTAGCACCATCCACAACTAATGCTGATGAGATTTCTTCGAATTCAACTTCCTTTGAATTACCATCCACTGATTGGTTTCAAGGAAATGATTCACCATCACCATCTGTTGCTGCTGAACCGGCTACAAACACTTGCACAGATCTCATTGTGTATCAAGATCTGAAGAATCACCCCATGTCTCAAATAATTGGTGATATCACTGCTGGAGTATCAACAAGAAGGCAATTGTCAAACTTCTGCTTCTATGCTCTCTTCATCAGTCAGCAAGAGCCAAAGAATTATCACATTGCTTTAAAGGACAATGGATGGGTTGATGCCATGCAGCTTGAGCTTCTTCAGTTCAAGAAACAACAAGTGTGGGAACTGGTTCCTCTACCTCCAGGTAAGTGTGCAATAGGCACTAAATGGGTGTTTAGGAACAAAACTGATGAAAATGGGCTTATTGTTAAGAACAAGGCCAGACTGGTTGTTCAGGGGTTTGCACAAGAAGAAGGTATTGATTATGATGAAACCTTTGCCCCTGTAGCCAGACTGGAAGCAATTCGATTGTTTTTAGCTTATGCTGCTTATCAAAAACTTAAAGTCTTTCAAATGGATGTCAAAAGTGCATTTTTGTATGGAAAAGTTAAAGAAGAAGTTTATGTATGTCAACCTCCAGGCTTGAGGACAACAAACATCCTAATTGGGTGTATAAGCTTGATAAAGCTCTTTATGGGTTAAAACAAGCTCCCAGAGCCTGGTATGAGACATTATCAAACTTTCTTCTGGAAAACAATTTCACTAGAGGCTCCATAGACAAGACTTTATTTATTAAGAAAGCTGGGCAGCATAATCTACTTGTTCAAATTATGTAGATGATATTATTTTGCATCCTCTGATCCAAAGTTGTGTGATGCCTTTACAAAGTTGATGCAACAGAAGTTTGAAATGAGTGCCATGGGAGAATTACAGTTCTTTCTGGGGTTGCAAATCAAACAAAAGGCTGATGGAATTTTTATTCATCAATCCAAATATACAAAAGATCTTTTGCAAAAGTTTGATTTACAAAACTGTAAGCCCTGTTCTACTCCCATGAGCAGCACCACACAACTGGACTCAGATCAGAAAGGTAAAGTGGTTGATGAAACACTTTACAGATGTATGATTGGGTCCTTGATGTATTAACAGCTTCTAGACCAGATATTATGTTTGCTACATGTGTTTGTGCTAGATTTCAGGCTGCACCTAAAGAGTCTCATCTGATTGCAGTCAAGAGGATCTTTAGATATCTGCAAGGCACTCCATCTCTAGGTTTATGGTATTCTACCAACCATTCTGGTAAATTAGTTGCTTTTTCTGACAGTGACTATGCAGGGTGTAAGTTGACCAGGAAATCAACTTCTGGTGGATGCCAATTCCTAGGCAACTGCTTAATTCTTGGCAGAGCAAGAAACAGACCTCAGTTGCTACATCCACTGCGGAAGCAGAGTACATTGCTGCTGCAAGCTGTACATCTCAGGTACTCTGGCTTCAAAACCAACTTTTGGATTATGGCATTACAGAGACTAAGACTCCATTGTTAATGGATAGTGCTTCAGCTCTTTGCATTGTCAAAAATCCAGTCCAGCACTCTAGGACCAAACATATAGAGATCAGACACCATTTTATAAGAGACTGTTTTGAAAAAGGTCTGATTGATCCTAAGTTTGTGCCCAGTGCTGATGAGCTTGCAGACATTTTTACTAAGCCTTTGGATAGTTCAACTTTCCAAAACCTGGTGTTAAGGCTTGGTATGCTGCAGCTAGAATAGGTGACAACTACTGATGATCTCAGTAATTCATACTGATGATCATGAGTGCCTGTCACATATAAGTACTGATGAGCTCTTTTAACCTCAGCAGTTTTTATAACTACTGAAGGCTAAAAGTTCTCACAAGTACTGAAGTACTTCATCTGCTCTAAACTACTGAAGTAGTTACAACTACTGATGTAGTCATAACTACTGAAATCAGTAAAACAGATAAGTACTGATGTCCTATGAAACAACTGAAATCAGCCATAAAGACTGATGAATGTGTTGAGGATAGTTTGAAACAGCTGAAAAGCTAAGAATTGACGAAAACAGCTGAAGAGAAATTTCCCTTCAGTCGTTTGTACCACTGCTGTTTCATTTTAAACAACTGAAGCAAAACCACGTCTTCAGTAGTTTTATAACTACTGATGACCAATACCAAGTCTTCAGTTGTTTACAAAGCTGATGACTAAAACCACTGTCTTCAGTAGTTTCATAACTACTGATGACAAACACCATGTCCTCAGTTGTTTCAATCACCTGAAGTCAAAACCACGGTCTTCAGTAGTTTTCTAAACTACTGATGCCTAACACCGCGACTTCAGCTGTTTCAACGTCTGAAAGGATAATACCATGTCAACGGTCGTTTAAAACTACTGATGACTAACACCACATCCTTCAGTCATTTCCTCACCCGTACCCTATAATACCCTTAACCTGAGCTCTCCATACTTCATCTTCTTCAAAACCTAACGTTCCTCTCCAACAAATTTCCATGGCGTCTTGCAAATTAAACCACGACACAACTGTGTTGCCTACCTCACAAAATCGCCGATCTGGACTAAGTTCGATAATGCTATCGATCTTATGGTTCAGTCCCCATACAACAAGGCATTCCTTCTGAACCCCGTTTTACATACGAATCCTTGAACCAATTTTGGATGAACGTTAATGTTACTACTGAGGAGAGCAGCACACGATCCCTCCGGTCTGTAGTCAACAACAAAGAAGTAGTGATTACTCCTGCAACAATCCGAAAAATTCTTCAACTGAGTGATGCTACCTCTCCTGCTGGATATCCGAAGGGCACTATAGATCTCTCATTTGCTCAGCATGGATATCAAGGTGATCTCAGTGCCACCACCATCATGAAGAAACATTTTATGACGCTGAGCGCCTGATCTTTCATATGGTCAATGTATGTTTGGCCCCTAAGACATCGTCTTGGGATCAAATGTCCACCAAATGGCAGCAGGTATTGTATTCTATCCTTGAGCAACAACCACTGAACTTTTCCGAATTAATATTTTCAGAGCTCAAAGATATGGCTCAAAAATTAACTGCCAACCGTTGGATACTCTATCCACGGTTCATCATGGCCATTATAATAGACCAGCTTAATGCTGAGGGACTTGTTGGCGTGGGAGTCCCTGCTACGGCTGTTTTGCCAGAAGTATACTCCCGGCACAACTCCGACCGGACACTCAAATTGGCTGCCAAGCTGCGAAAACCCACGCAGCTGGAAACCACAGCCACCACCTCCAAATCCAATGTCCCCACCAAACCCACCAAAAAGAAACCCAAAAAGGCTACTCAGGGAATTGAGTCCCCTGAGGATGCTCCTGCACAACAAACGCAGGATATATCCACTAGTCCAACCCCCTAGTGGATACAATGACTCCTCCAGCTACAGCCGCTCAGGCTTCCTCTCAACAGGAGCCTGCAGCAACCCAAGGGGCACCTACTTATCTGGGATCTTCCTCACTTGAGGAGATTGCCATTGAAGAGCACCATCCACCCCAGGTGCACACTGCTTCTACCCCTGTACCCCACACAACCGCCCTCACAGCCCAACTTTAATAGTTGCTCAAGTGCTGACTCAATTGCACTCCTCACCCCCTCCCCAGAAACCACTTCTTACTGGGAATGCCTCTACAATTGAGGGGGAGGAACACAGTGTATTTGAGAACCCACAGCACAGGGGTTTACCAATTCTATCTCCTGGTGTAGAGAAGGAGATTAGAATATCTAGTGAGGCTGCCACCTCCTCTGACTCAGCACATGACCAGAGTGAGGCTGGTAACATTGCTAAGACCTCCCTAGAGGCAACAGCTGATGATGGACATTGTCCTGAGGCTGGAAGTCCCCAGTACCAAGCACAAGGGGCACATGCACCAACTGGTCTACACCCAGTGCATGTAAATCCTGCACTAAGCAGGAGGTCAGGTGATTCAGTATCAACTGATGATGACCTGAGCTTCTTCTTCGATGTCGTTGCTCACAACACCATTCTAGAGGATGAGGTTAGCAGACTCAAAGAGCTGCTGGCCAAGATGTCTCAGGATGCAAGTCCATCTGCCACCTCATACACCCACAGATGGCACCTTCCCTTGAAGGTTTCCCAAACACTGAGCCACCCCAAAATCAACCACCCGCCTCTGCTTCAGGCCCTACTTCTCAGGAACAGAACCCTCCTGAGCAAATAGGTGCTATCCTACAAAATTCCCTCCCTCTCATCACCCCCATAATCACTGATATAGTGATCAAAGCCCTTGATGAGAGGCTTTCCTCAACATTACAGCCACTGGTTGATGCTGCTGTCCATAAGACTCTTTCTGCGGTACCAACCCCTTCCTCCAATGCAACCAAAAGGGGGGAGGGTACTGCAGTGAAAGATAGAAAGAGGAAGAGATCTGAGGAAGAGGAGAAACAAGAAAAGCAACCTCTGCTCACGTACAAAAGAAAGAGAAGTGCTGATGATCATACTGCTGAAGAAAAATCCTTGGAGGAGCTGGTCAAGAAGCTGACACCACACACAGCCGCTCCATGGATAAGATAATTGACCAACTATTCAGGCAGGGGTTTTGACACAGCTACACTGGATAGTGAGATCAGAAGGTTAGAGGTACAAGAGATACAAACCCGATGGGCAGGGTACGATGCTCTTGAGAAAGAGAGGTTGGAAATAATGATCGCTTTATTGCCAAATACTTGGGAAGATCATTAATGGAGATCCGCGCATGGTCCAGGGACAGCATTCTGGCTATAGCCACCAGAATCTGTCTGTCTGAGCAATTCAACAAAGGATCATTGTGGAAGCCCTTGATGAGGCTGGGGCTGGCAAAAGGTTAGAGATGGCTAAACTACAAAAGCAAAATTAACTACAAGGATGCTAGATCAACCTTCCCTTCCACTCACTCAAACAGATCCTATCCCTCAAATCTCCCAACCAACCTCTAAGCCAAAATCCAAACATCCTCTCTCTTCAAAACCAATCCCTTCACCAACCCAACCATCATCCAGTGATGCACCCCGTAGAAGGAGAAGGTGCTGAGGATGGAAGAAGAAGCAGAAGAAGAGGATGAAGATGATAGTCTGCCACTCTCTGCTGTTCTGAAGCTACCAAAGCCCCAGAGTCAATCCAGGATCACACCCGACTCTCAAAGGGAAATGGTCAGAGTAAAGATAGAAGAAGAAGAACAGCAGAAACAGCACGATGAGCAACTGTTGAAGATGGTTGACAAGGAATTTCCTCAGTCATCATCTATTCAAGCCATGAAAGGGCATGCTCAAAGGCTGTACACTCTCAGACACACCTTTCAGTATCAGAGGGAGAGAGTGAGAGTATGGCCAGACCCCAGGGTGAGTTCTAGAATCCATAAAAGAACTATCCCACACAGATACAACGGCCAAGTACGAAAAACAATAGAATCTACCATCATGCTGGCCGTTGTAGTCTCACCTTGGGAAATCATTGATGAATTCAAGAAAGCTCACCAAGCAAAGAAGACACCTCAAGCCTTACTAGAAAACAAGATGATTAAGAAGGGGTTGTTATACAAAAAGCTTGAAGACATCCAAAAGAATGAGCTCCAGTTACTCCTTGAAGGCAACCATCCGGATGAATTTGTATACAGGGAGGTAACTACGGTGGAGCTGAAGAATGGCAGGACCATGAAGTACTTATCAGAGTACTATGGTCCAGAGTTCTTCTTCGAAGGAGGAGCTGAAGAACTCTCTCAAGAGGAACAAATTGTTCTCCTTGAGGCCTATGTCGTGAGTCATACAGACTCATTATGGGGAAGTGAATCTCATGAATGGGATAACAACTCTGTGTCCAGTTCCCCAAAACAGAGTTCCCATTCATACTCTGCCAAACAAATATTGAGGTTCTTCCCAGGCCGGAGCGTACATGGGTCATCTTCTCTACTGATCAAGAAGGAAAAAGACCAACATTTTTGCCATCAATAAGTGGAGTTTAAATAAGTTAGAGGTTTGGCTGCATGGTTCAGGGGGAGTTTGTTGGACCAAAAGAACCAATGAGCCAAGATCAGAAAACCTCTAAGTCCCACACGGTATCACAACAACTGCTGAAAGCCTCATCAGTAGTTTGACAAGTGCTGAAGACTTCAACAGCTGAAGATCAAGTGCTGAAGACCTTAACAGCTGAAGAACCAAAGTGCTGAAGTACAACAGCTGAAGAACACAAGTGCTGAAGCTGAAAGACCAAAGTACTGAAGCACAACAGCTGAAGAGTTCACAAGTGCTGAAGATCAACAACTGATGTACAAAGTCTGAAGACAAAGACTGAAGACATCAGCTGATGATATCTACTGAAGTCATCAGCTGATGAAACGCCTGAAGGTCAAAGTCTGAAGACCAAGTACTGAAGCCTCAGTAGTTTGTCACAACTGCTGAAGAGTACTTCTTCAGTAGTTGTGATATCAGTAGTTTTATGTTTTATGTTTCAGTAGTTTTGTAAAACGACTGAAGAGCTTGTTCTTCAGTCGTTGTAGTTTCAGTAGTTTTATATTTTGTACTTAACTTGCTGATATGTTCTCAGTAGTTGTGAACATTTCAGTAGTTTGTTAAGTTTTAGTTATTTCTGTATTGGATCTGCCAGTTGTCACTTTCCGTGATAACAGCAGTGACTGTTGCACTCTATATAAGGAGTGACAACCCATTGTAATCGTTGAGCGATATGAGCAATTGAATGGAATGTTGATTGATTTGATTAGAAATATTCTCCATCTATAAACATTCCTAGAAATCAGAAATTCATATTCTTTCCCTATAACCGTATGCGATCTTAACGCTTACATATATGTTTGCTTGCTACAATTTGTCTAATTCGTTTGTGTATTCCGCTGCTTTACATTCTGATAAACATCAAACTTGTGATCACTGATCTTGTCAAATGGTATCAGAGCCAGGTCATCATTGATCGATCTAAAATTGATCATTGAAACTGCTATTAAGATCCAAGTTTGATTGAATTAGCTTTGTTTTGCAAGAAACTGTTTTAGAGATGAATTTTCTGTATTCTGCCTTCATCCTGAGATCTTAGATTGGTTCTCATTGAGTTGTTGTGGTTTGTCTAAAACTTTTTAAACTTGAACTAAAACTTGTTTTGACTAAAATGACCCATCCCTCAATGATCTCACAATACTGGTTCCTCAACCAAGCCTCCAGTGACCTGTCTTGGATTCTTTGAGCCAGCCTGTCAGCTTATCTTGATGGCTTTGATTGACAAGTGACATGTTGACTAGATCCAGACCTTCATAGAAGTCAAGGTCTGAAAGTTAAGATCTCTTGCTGCCCTTGAACTTATGATGAGGGCTCTTTTGTTGCTGCATACCTCCACCTAATGATGTGATTTGAAGTTGGTGGAGATGACATAGCCCTGGTATCTCTTCCTCAAACAGACTCTATATGTAGGAGTCTATAGACTCCACATCAATGTGAACTTGAGGAAGTGTTGAGGTGCACAGTGAAAGTGAGGATGGTGAGTCCTTAATGTCCACACTCTCTGAAGAACTCCAAGGTTCTATGACTGTAATGACTTTCTCTTCTTTTTGGTAGCATCACCCACTGGATAGGTGAGCTAGGAGTTAGTCAATCACATTCATAGGTTCTTGTGTTCCTGGTTGAGCTCCTTAAAGGTCACCTAGCTAGATTTTCCTTAAGATAAGAAATCTCAAGTTGCTGATCATTGATCCTGTTGTGCAAGGTAGTAACTTGAGATTCAAGATGACTAACCTTGGAGACTAAATAGGTGCATGTTGTAGACAGTTTTTGCACCTTTAGTCTTAAATTCCCCTCATCTCCATCAGAAGAATCATTGGGGATGAGGTGATTAGAGCATAGTCCTTCTGTCATCACCAGCTTCAGGTTCTGGCTGTTGGATTTCCTCTACTCACTGGCAGCCTCAGTTGAGGTGTTAGTGGGCTGAGTTTCCATGGTTAAGATCTTAATGATGTAATCACTTGCAAAAAGTAAGAGAATCATGAATAGCTTCAGAAGTGTCTACCTTAGTAGTAGGTAACTGATATGGGATAGAAGTAGGAGACTCAGGAGCACTTATCTCTCTTTGAGTAGGGCAAAAGAAGAGAGAATCATGGTACTCACTGAAACCTAAATCTTTATCAGTATAGAAGTCAAGGTTGGGATGGTTGGTTTAAGTCCAAAGGTTGGGATGGTAATTGACCCCTGAAGGTTGATCACTTGAGTATTGAGACTCAGAGTGATGGCTTAAGGAATTGGGGCTTATGAGCTCACCAGGCTCAACATGAGGAACCTCAGCACTAATCATTGAATGAATGGGAGTGGTCTGCTCCTCAGGAGAAGTGGGAGCTCCAGTGTCCACTTCTTCCTAGTGGGTGAGTGTATGGGGACCTGCACGGACTAAATAGTCTGTGTAGGGGTTCGTTTGTGTTTTCTTTGGTAGGTGAGGGTGATTTGTGGTTGTTGAGGTGGTTAGGAAGTAGAAGGTGTGGGTTCAACACTAGATGGTGCTGCTAGGTTGTCACCTTGAGCAATGAGCTCTAACATTTTTGGGACAGGGCTGTTTCTACCCCAGAGAAGCCAACAGTGGGCTTTCTTAGTATTTTAAAGATGCGGGCTTCATCTATCCCATTTTAAAAATATTACCTGTTCCCTTAACTGTGAGCCCAGTTCACAGTTAAGTTGAACATATCTAGGGAATATGTAATACTCTAATGAGTCCAAGTTGCAAGCAAATTAGTATAAACAAACTAAGAATACCTGAACTTGACTCCCTAAACCATCCCATGGACAATGAAGAAGAGATCCTCAGGAATCTGGTCCCATCCACCATGCTTGTTTGATAAGCTGTGGATAACCACATGGAGTAAGAATTTCCATTGGGATAAGACTTTCCCTTTCCTGAAGGTCTTGATAGAGTAGTCTCCCTCATAGCCCATCTGCGTGAAGGATTTGTTAATAGCTTCTTTTGGAAAGAACACCTCACCTTATTCATAATCCAGCTGAAGATGCATGTTGATGATGGTCGGAGTGATGAAGATTGTTCTCCCCTGCACTATAGCAGACAGTGCCTTCTCCCCGTCAATGATGACCTTTTGGCAGGTCTTCCAAAGAGTAGGATCAATGGTTAGGGAGGTGAAGTAAGTGGATAGAGTTAAGAATCGGTAAACCTCTGAGAAATGAGGATCTTTCTCAGAGTGTAACAGAGCAACTTGGTTGTGTTGCCTGTGTAACTGCATGGAGAAGTTTGGATCATTTCTGCAGTTAAGGTTAGCCTAATGAGGAAGCTTAAGGATGAAGAAAGAAAAAAAGAAAGTAATTTTAGATAGAAATTTGGGGTTTTAGGTCTGGAGGAAGAGGGAGATGATAGAAAGAGAGGGAAACCGTTGGGTTTATATGTGAAAAGGATTTCAGATAAAGTTTAATGAAAGATGATAAACTTTGAAATCTGGATGTCGGTCCTACCTCTGAAAAAGTAGTTTACTTTTGCTCAAAAAGTAGTTTTCTTGGAAGTCAAAAAGCTTCCGAAGGTAAGTTATCCTCGAAAGTTTTAATGAAAAAGCTTCCGAAGCTAAAATGACTTCGGAAGATTTTCCTAAAAGTTGTGAAAATTTTCTTCGGAAGAAAAATTAAGACTTGAATGCTTTGTCCAGAGGAACAAAGCTTCCAAGAGTTAATTTGCTTCGGAAGAGAATGGTCCTTAAAAACATATAAGTGTCTGAGACAAGTATTAAGCTTTAAAAGATATTTCAGAAATTTCTTCCGAAGGGAAATTTCTTAAACAGTTATTTATTTGAAGGCATGATTTTCTTCCGAAGATAAAAGCATATCTTCCAAAGGATCAGAAATTTTCAAAAATCTAAGGAAAGTCTTCAAAAATATTTTCATCCAAGGAAAACAAAAGCTTATGAAAGTGATGAACTAGACAACTTAGAACACACAGATTTTAAGAAATAATAAGAATTAGTTTTAATAAAAACCTACTCAAAGTTTATCATCCTCATAGCTGATATAAGATATTTAAATCTCTGTTCATCAAAAGCTTTTGTAAACAGATCAACATATTGTTCATTTGTGTGGACTTTGACTAGTTTAATTAATTTCTTTTCAAAATTATCTCTAATTAAATGATACCTGATATTGATGTGTTTGGTCCTTGAGTGCTACACATGATTTTCTGTGATAGAGATAGCACTATTGTTGTTTATATGAATGGGAGTCTCCTTGAAGTTTAATTCATAGTCAAGCATCTGGTTCTGAATCCATAGCACTTGAGCACAACAGCTTGTAGAAGCAATGTATTCAGCTTCAGCAGTTGATGCAGAGACACATGATTGTTTCTTGCATTGCCATGAGACAACCCTTCCACCAAGAAATTGACATCCCCTAGATGTAGACTTTGCAGTCATGTTGCAATCACCATAATCACTATTTGTATAAGCATACAGATTGAAGTCGGAATTCTTAGGATACCATAGACCAAGTGTTGAAGCACCTTGAGGTACCTCAAAATCTTTTTGATAGTGATAAGGTGAGACATCTTAGGGTTGGCTTGATATCTTGCATAAATACATGTGGTAAACATGATATAGGCCTGTTAGCTATAAGATTCATAAGAGACCCAATCATAGCCCTATAAAGGTGTTCACCCACACACTCTCCCTCAAGATAGGTCCAAGGGAGTGGTTTCTAGCTATGGGTGTCTTAGCAATCTTACAATCAATCATGTTGAACCTCTTAAGTATGTCTGAACATACTTTGACTGACTAATGAAGATGCCATCTTCAACTTGCTTCACTTGAATTCCTAGAAAGAAATTGAGTTCCCCCATGGCACTTATTTCAAATCTGTCCTTCATCAGCTTCTCAAAGTATTTGTAGAGCCTTGGATTAGTTGAACCAGAGATGATGTCATCTACATATAATTAAACTAGCATCAAGTCGTTTCCCTGTCCTTTAATGAATAGAGTTCCATCTATAGTACCCCTCCTGTATCCATGTTTACAAAGATACTAAGATTAAGTCTCATACCACTTCCTGGGTGCCTGATGTAGCCCATAAAGAGCTTTGTCAAGCTTGCAGACTAATCAGGATGATCAGGATCTGCAAAACCAAGTGGTTGTTTGGACATATACCTCTTCATCAATCACTCCATAAACAAAAGCACACTCGACATCAAGTTGATAGACCTTGATGTTCTTGGATGCAGCAAATGCCAAGAATATCCTAACAGCTTCTAGTCTTGCTATAGGAGCAAAGACATTAGTGTAGTCAATCCCTTCTTCATAGGTGTATCCTTAAACAACTATTCTAGCTTTATTCTTGATGATAATGCCTCTATCATCCTTCTTGTTCCTAAAGACCCATTTGGTTCTAATGGTAGTCTTCCTATTAGAAGAGGACAAAGCTTCCAAACTTTCTACCATTTGAATTGAAGCAACTCCTGTTGCATAGCTTCAACCAACTTCCATCCTTGAGAGCCTCATCAACTTTCTTTGGGTCTATCTGGGATAAGAAACAAGAGTGAAGACAAACATTTGCTTCATGGGTTTGCCCTCGTTCTTACCCCTCTATCAACTTCTCCAATAATGTTTGTCGTGGGGTAAGACTTGTGGATCCTTAGTTGAGGGATCACAACAAGTTGCTGAGAGAGATCTAAATTAGAGAAATTTAGATCTGGCATAGATGTTTCTCCCACCACATCATCACACTTATCAAGAGAAACTTGATCCAATGAGTGTGTGACATCATTGATGTTGTCATCTATGGAGTGGTTATCAGCATCAAGAAATTCCTGATCACTATCACCACCTCCATTATTTTCTTCTACATTTGAAGTATCTTTATCTGGTTGTGGAGCCTCTAAGCTAGAATTTAAGGCATCCCGAATGTATAAGTTGAGTTTGTCATATGGTGCTGATAGACACTTCATTTGCAGAAATAGTTACAATTGGAGCTGAAGATGTGTTACTTGAAGGTCTTCTCATCTCAAATCTTGGATCAAGATCACCTGTTGAAAAGATATCTACAGATCCTAAAACAATCTCACAAGATTTGTTAAAACAGTTGGTAACTAAATCAAGATCAAGCAGCCAATCAGGACCAGAACCAACTACACAGGGTTATGTTCATTAAAAGTCACATTGGATGACTCCACAACAATTCTAGTTTTGAGATTGTATACTTTATAAGCCTTAGCTTGGGAAGAGTATCCAATAAAGTGTCCATCATCTGATTTCTCAGCAAATTGGCAATTTGATCTTTGATATTCAAGATGGTGCAAGCACATCCAAATGACCTGAGAAAACCAATGAAAGGTTTTCTCTTGTGCCAAAGTTCATAAGGAGTCTTGCCATGAGTCTTAACCACTAAAACTATGTTCTACACATAGCAGGCAGTGTTGACTGCCTATGCCGAGAAGGTGATGGGCAGCTTAGAGTCAAACAACATGGTTCTTGCAGCATCAATCAATGTCCTATTTCTCCTATCAGCAACACCATGCAGCTGAGGAGTCTTAGGAGCACTATATTGTCTTGTAATACCTTTTTCATCACAAAATGTATCAAGGATTTGGTTGTTGAATAAGTTACTTGATCACATCTTATGGTTTTGACCTTGTGATCAGATTGATTCTCAATCTTTAGGATGAAATTCTTCAGAATCTTAGGAATCTCATCCTTAGTTCTTAGGAAGAAGACCCAAGTGAATCTTGTAAAGTAATTTATGATCACTAAACAGTAAGAGGTCCTTTCTAGACTCATTACACTGGTGGGGCCAAAGAGATCCATATGTAACAAGTGTAGGGGTGTAGTGATGGAGTTTCTTTCCTTAGACTTATGAGATACCTTATGTTGCTTCCTTTTCAAGTATGCAACACAATGATCATCACTTGTAAACTCTTTCTTTGGCATTCCAGTTACCAAATCATTCTTAATTAATTTATTCACGTTCTTAAAGTTTACATGGCACATTCTTTTATGCCATAGGAAAGACTCATCACTAATCGCTTTAGAAAGAAAGCATGAAACTTCTCTAGAGGGAGATGTTTCTTGCAAGTCCATCTTGTACATGTTTCCTTTCCTAGAGGCTCTAACCAGAATATGCTCATGAGGAATGACCACCCCGGGCTTGAGAACAATGCACTCATGCTCAGTAAAGAGTATGTTATGACTCTAATCACAAAATTGGGATACACTCAGAAGATTGTACCAAGCTCCTTGACAAAGTTTACCTTTTCAATGCTGAGCTTACCATTTGTGACCTTGCCCCTTCCAAAATGTAACCACCTTCATCTCCTCCAAAAGCAACTGACCCTCCATCAATTCTTTCAAAGTTCTGGAGTAGTGACCTATTGCCTATCATGTGCCTGGAACAACCACTGTCAATGATCCAGACATTCTTGTTTGTCTTGAGCTGTCCCTGCACAAAGAGAATGCTTAGTTACATTTGAAAACCCAAGCCTTACTTGTCTTGGGCTCACTAAGAGAAATAGAAGGTAATGCAACAGTAATAAATCCTATATTTGTGCTTTGAGGATCTTGAGCTGTTGTTGATGGAGAACTCTTAGTCACTTGGTCTTTCTTAGACTTCCACACCACCTTTGGAGGCTTGGACTTGACCTTCAATACTTCAGAAGCTTTTGAGACTTTGGAAGTTTTGATGACTGGACCTTCGGAAGATTATGCAAACACTACAGTAGACTTCAATGCTTCGAAAGTATTCCTTCCTTCAGAGACGAAATTTTCTTCCGAAGGCAATCTCCACTTGCCTTCTTCTTAGTTTTGGAGTTTCCAAAGGAAACAAATTTTCCTTTCGAAGCTTGAATCTTCTTGGAACTCTTGGAAGTTTTTGTCTTAGTCATGTGAAGAGTACCTTTAGGATTGTATGGACAATCTTTAGCAAGATGAGCAATACTTTCACACATGACACGCTCCATTTTCTTCTTCCCAATAGCCTTCTATTGGGAACAAGACTGACTTTGGTCACATCCCTTCTCCACCTTCATTTTTGCAGATGCTGAGAAAGTCCTTTTAGGCTGAGGACTGTTCTTGGAGTTGGATGGTCCAGGCTGTGTAGCAGTGGTACACACAGATCAGCTTCTTCTTGGTACTGAGATGATTTGAACATGAACCAAAACTCTTTGCAGAAGAGTTTAGGTTGATGTCTTCAGTCTTTACTACTTCAAACCCTACAGAGATAAAAACTTGTTTCTGCTTGGAGTCAAAAGTAGCCTTGATCTCTTAGCCTTCCTAGCTTTTCTTTTGCTCTTTCGATCAAGTTCTTTCTCATTGACTTGGTCATCACAGTTTTCTTCTTCTCATCTAAAGGATAGTGGCCCTTCTTAGAATCCTCCTCTTCACTCTTCTTAGAGGAATTCTTTACTATCACTTCATCATCCTCTCACTTAAAGGATCTATGAGAGGAAGATCATCTTCACAAGTTCCACACCTGGGTGATCTTACAGACAAGATTGTGTGTGGAGGAGCTATCTCATTAGATCCCAGTCCTTGCTTGTTTTTATAACACACCTTGTTGTGCAGGGATGAGAATATCATGTTCTTGAAGGTCTCTTCTTCAAGAACACAGTTTTCTGCCCTGGCTTTGCTGATCACAAGCTCAGCCTGGCACTCGGTCAGCTTAGTTATGAGATCCTTGATCTGAGTCCTAAAATTTGTATGCTCATGTTTTAGAACTAAAATAGTTTTCTCTAAGTCCTCTATCTTCAGTTTATAATCATTTTCAGACTTTCAAAAATCATCTTTTAAGATGTTTAAGGACTCAAGATTAGATCTTATTTCTAAGTTGTAGGACCTGTATCTGTTAACTTGAGCAATGCATTCAGGGGTATGGATATGTTCCAATACCTTGGCTTCATCATATCTACCATAAGTGCTTGGTTTGGAGAAGCATCTTCCACCTGAAAGCTCCAGTCAAAGCCTCCTTCTTCAACAACAACAACAACTTGCTGCTTTGGCTTGTCATTCTAGGTAACTTTATTAGTATCGTTTGGTCTGGACTTTGCTTGGCCACCATTTGTTCTTGGTGCCTTACACTCTCTGGCAAAGTGACCCATCAAGTTACAGTTGTAACACTTGACTTTGCTTTTGTCCAGCCCAAACTTCCACTGGCTGCGCTGCTAAAGAACTTCCTTCCAGTCCGCTTGTAGAACTTCTTGGCTCTGTGAGTGAGAAGAGCCATTTTCTGGACTATCTCCATGTACTCCAGATCATCTGGATGGATACAGTCCAAGTCTTCAAGGGTGAAAATAAAGCTGCCACAACTTTCATCAGAAGACACAAAGGCTTTTGAAAAACTTCTCTCTTGGAATGGGCTTCCTTGAGTGTAGTTCTCCCTTGGTGTCTCAAGGAAGGTGATGAAAGGACCCTTGGTGAGTTGTCAGGGTAGCATATGAGATGATGTTAGGGTTTTATGCTATCCCTTTCAATCACATGAAGGGCAAAACCCATTTGATTGTTGGAGTTTCAAGATGAACCTTGCATGTTCATCTCCATCGGGTAGCCACTGAGAGTCCCATATAACTCTGTCAAAGTAAGAGTTTTTAGGTTCTCAGTTCTCTTGATAACCACATAGTAGTGTGTCCATTGCCTAGGAAGTGAGGACATGAACTTTCTTACAATGTCTCTGTTCTCAAGAGCAACTCCTCCATCCACTAGGGTATCCACAATCTCAACATACCTGAAGTATTGTTGAGTCATGGTTTCACCTGCTTTGAAGGTGAAGTTTTCAAACTGCTACTTCAGGAGATCCTTCTTGTTCCTCTTGGCTTCAAAGGAAACCTCATATATCAGTTTCAATGCATCCCACAACTGCTTAGTTGTTTTACATTTCTTGAAACCTCTGTACACATAGTTTGGAAGAGCAGTCTGAAGGGCTGTCATGGTTTTCTGGTCAATCTCTACTCTCTTCTATCTTTATCAGAGTAGTCAGCCATAGCTTTGGGGATCATACCACCACCAGTAGCAGAAAAGGTGCTTGGTATGTAAGGTCCATTCTTAACAGATTCCCATATTCTTGAATCTAGAGACATGATGAAACCTTCCATTCTTTGGCACCGGTTGTCAAAGTCGTCAAGAGTGATCAGTGGGGATTTGTTCATGGTTCCAGTTTCCATATCAGTTTTGGAAATGGCTAATATTTGAAAGGTTAAGTATTTGTGTGTGTGTGAGGGATTTAAAGATGGTGGGATCTTATATCAAGAGACTGGAATGCTCTGACACCAAATGCAGGACCGGTGAAGGGTGATCACTTACAACACAACAACACAAAGAGGGGAGTAACTTAACTTAATCAAACAGTTAGACTGGATTAACCACAAGAGATGATACAAAGAACACAACTAGGTAAGAGACAAAACACGAGAACAAGATACACAAGGATATGGTTTTCAAGATTGTAGTATATTGCTTTCTCAAGTTTTATTACAAGTGTTACAAAGCATAAAGGAAAGTTACAAGTACTTGAGATATATATACTACATCCTACAGCCGGCCATACTTTGAAGGCCAGCTGGATACAATTGACTAGACCCAAAACAAAATCAATTGTAGAGTCAAAAAGCAGATTGCCTTTTGACTTGTGACTATGACATGCTATAGCTCATATCCTAATATATTACAAAAAGGATAAAGTACATGAAGTAAAAAGTTACAGACTCAAGACCTCAATGTACAATTACCAAAAGCATGGACCTTTTCACCAACTTGTGAAAGTTGGTGACTTCACAAAGTTGCAGTGGAAAGAGGTTCAGCTTTAGGAAAAGTACATCAGATAAAGCATGTGTGCTAAAAGTCTTCGGAAGAAATCTGTCTTCAAGTGTTGGCTTTGGAAGACTTCGTCTTTGAAGCTTCGGAAGACTTCATCTTTGGTTTCGGAAGATATTGTCTTGGCTTTGGAAGATTTCACACTTAGAATATTCATGTTGCTTGTGTGAAACTTCCAAAGCATTCTTCTTCAGTACTCATGTGCATGCATGCAGGAGAGACTTTGGGTGTTTGGGTTGCATCAGCCTCTTCATATAATCTCTACAGGTAAAAATTTCTATATTAACCCCTTATTGTTGTAAAAATTATAAAAGTAACTTTTTTAAACCTTTAAATAACTTTCCATCTCATAATACAAGAATTATTATGAACTAGCAACAACTATAAAAATACAATTAGTAACACCACACATGAAATCATGTATCACAAGTAGTCACGTATAAAGCGAACCTATAAAAAATACTTAAATTCACAATTTATATTACCACATATTAATAATCAAAATTATTAATTAAATTATTATTTGTTAACCTATTTTAATTATTATTAGGTCACTAACGTTTAATGATAAATGGTATGTGCTCACGGCATGTGTCTGTAAGACTTAATGGAA
Organism: Flaveria trinervia; assembly: GCA_025506515.1. Classification (NCBI taxonomy): domain Eukaryota; kingdom Viridiplantae; phylum Streptophyta; class Magnoliopsida; order Asterales; family Asteraceae; genus Flaveria; species Flaveria trinervia. Next base: position 27,580,399 of record CM046450.1, on the reverse strand, counting down.
CTAACTTAGTTTTTATAATGAAAAATTATCGGATGTTACAATGTAAAAATTCTAAAATCCAGACTCAATGCATCCGTTAGACAGAGTGGGTTTGAGGGTGGCAACACCTTGGGGGTCCAAGGGGAAAAACCCCTAGTGGGGATTGAACTCAGAAAAAGTTATTTTGAAGATATAGTGTAATGGAGAAAATTGAAGAAAAATCAAAATTTGGAAATTAGGGTCGATACACCCTGTATATGAGAATGGATACGGGGTGCATCGACTTGGCTAAGGAAACGATACAAAGTTGACGCATGGATGCTGACTAATGAGTAGGTGTCAGACTTGTGGACACCAATGTGGACTGCATCAACTTTGATTGTGGTATGCATTGCCAAAAGGGGTTCAACGCAATGCATGTGCAACATGTGATGCAAAGGTGACACACGATGTGGGGAGCATTGCCTTATTGATACATGACGCCTCGAATAGCCCATCTCAAGTATAAATAGGCGATTTTTAGCTCAATTTACACCCAATCTCAAACTTAAAATCTCCTACACTTAGCCTTAGTTTGCGTGTTATACTCCTCTCGACTCGTTTTATGACCTAACATTTGAATCTGAAGATTCTAAGCTACCACAAGTTTCTTAGTGAATTATTGAAGTACTGTTTAAGCTATATGAACTAATACAAGAACATAAGAAAAGCTCTACTTGATCAAAAGGTGAATGTGTTTATCATTTAAAACAAAACTTTTGAAATCTTGATATTCACTATTTTCTTGAAAACCATCATGAGTCATAGTTAATTTATTAACGCATTTTGGTGATATAAAGACAAGCATCAAGAGATAAAAAATGATGCACGTGTGGTGGGTAGAACCCTGAAAAGGGAACTATGCCTAAGCATGGCTAGTCATAGTTTGGTTTCTAAGGATTACGACTCTCTAGGCGTTGAAGTATCCTAGGTGGGGGATAAAGTATACAAAGTTCAATACCTTATTTTTAAGGATTTAAGGGGCATGGTCGCCCATATCAAAGCAGAAGGCTGCTTTTGCTCTTGGAGGAAGAAAGAAGAGAGAGAGCCTCGGTTCTAGAGAGAGAAGGAGGAAGAAGCAGCTGCAAAGGTAAGTCTTCTCTTCTATAAGCTCGGTTTCAGCTGGGTTTCGAGTTCTTGACCGAAGTTCTTGGTGTTTAGTGTTTGTTTTCGGGATTCAAGAGCTGAATCGAAGGTGGGTCTCGAACGGGAAGAGTGTTGCTCAAAGACTGCTCAAGGTGAGTTTCTAGAACCCCTCTTTTACTGATTTTCAACTGGTTTGGGGCTATTATGCATACTAAGTAAACAATTTGAAAGAAACCGTGGGTTTACAGCTCTATGTTCAAAATGATGTATGTATGTATGCATGTATGTCATAGAGTTGATCATCGGTTAGTGATGATGTTTAGCATGCTTAGATGGCCTTAGTATGTTAGATCTGCGTTGGGTATGATTAAAATGATAATCGGATGATGTTGGTAACATAGAAAATATTTCAGAAGGTCTGATGAACATGAACAGTGGCCCATGCGTCCAGCATGAGAGGCCAGGCGCCTAAGTGTTAGCCATGCGCCTAAGAGTGGGTCATGCGCCTAAACAGTGGCCCATGCGCCCAGCATGTGGCTCATGTGTCTAAGTGTTGGCCATGCGCCTAAACAGTGGCCCATGCGTCCAGCATGAGAGGCCAGACGCCTAAGTGTTGGCCATGCGCCTAAATAGTGCCATTCGTCCGAAGTGATTGAAACGGCTAAGTGTTGATGCGCCTAAACAGGTGCCATGCGCCTGAACAGGACAGAAGCGCCCAAATAGTGCCCATGCGCCCAGATTGTTTTACATTTAGAATTTTTATGCTCATGCGCCTGGAAGGTCCCATGCGCCAAATTTGGACTTAAGGTTTCTAAGTGGTTTTTAAGGGGTAAAATGGGGAGATAGGCCTGGTTATGATGTGATGGCTTATGTTTGATGTGTGTTATGTATGTATGATGTTGCCTGTATGGTGATGGTCTATGTTTATGATTATGTGTATGTTTCTTATTGTATGTATGTCTTCCCATGGCTTTGCGTTGAATGTTGATAAATGTAATGAAAGTATTATGTAACGTAAAGTGGAAGATAATGAAAAGAGGAACGTAATGAATGAATGCATGCATGAATAAATGAATAGAAGAGAAAGTATAGAAAGGCTTGAAAACAATATGTACAAAGGTGCACGGCTCTAAATGCCTTAAGCTCTACCACGTGTGGTTTAGCAAATCCTAAAGTGTGCACACAAGGGTTCCAGTCTTTGTGACTGACCTTCATTGGTGTTACCCACTTCGGTGGGGGTGTTACCTATTTCGATGGGGGTGTTACCCACTTCGGTGGGGGTGTTACCCATTTCTATGGGGGTGTTACCCATTTCTATGGGGGTGTTACCATTTCTATTGGGGTGCTACCCATTTCTATGGGGGTGTTACCCATTTCGGTGGGGGTGTTACCCATTTCGGTGGGGGTGTTACCCACAATGTTGGGGGTGAAATATATGATGGTTACCCGAGTTACTTATAACTTCGGGGGTGTGGCATAAAGCCAATCATAGATATGAGGTGAGCGACTATTTGTCGCAACAGACTCGACAGAGGTTTTTGTCCATGAGACGAGACAATGAGGTGAGCGACTTTGTGTTGCAACAGACTCGGATAGAGTTCAATCCCTGTGATTGACTCATATGTGATCTTTGTCGCGTATCCGGGTGTTGTGTCAGTCTTCGGACATGAGTCGGGGGTTTGTGAGCAGGCCCCGGCACAACATCAGCTTTCGGGCATGAGTCGGGGATATTGCACGAGACAAGATTCGAGTAATAAAGAGTAATGAACGAAAGATAATGTATGTAAGAACGAAGAGATGAATGAACGTTAATGAATTATCGTAATAACGTACTAAACAGGATCCTTGTCATTTGACCTCAGTAATCGTGGTTGAGTGCCACGAAGAGGGTAAAGTCTGACCGGATCTAGATAGAGAAGTGAACGATAATGTAATACGTTGAATGAACAAAGTTAATGAACGTAATGATGAAGATAATAATGATATTATCTGTATGTACGTATGATGCATGATCACGAACGATTGTAAAGTATAGTATGATTTGAATGAAAGTAAAGAACGGTTTTAACAAAGTAAAGTATGTTTTATTATAAAACTAGAACTCACTCAGCGTCGTTGACTTTTGTATGCATGATAGTTGGCAGGTATTTGTTGATGCCGAGGAGTTGCAGGCATGGATGCATAAGCTACTGGGAGCATTTTGAGGCTGGCATTCGTCTTTTGACATGTCATTGTATTTTGAGATGAAAACGAACGTTGTAAATGATACGTTTTTAGTTATTAATGAAAGATTTAAATTCCGCTGCAAAATATACGTACGTTTTAAAATGTTTTAAGTGTAATGAATGACTAACTGTGAGGTGCCTGAGAATGGGGCCTTACAATTTATGGGGATTGTACAGTGATATTCCATATGTGGACAAATATAGGGAATCATGATACGACCCCCATAAAATTTTTAACATTTTAAAAAATGGTTGTGAGTGGAGCAGAAAGAAAAGGTAATGATAAAGATATTAAAAAAATATTATTATTTAATTGATAAAGATAGTAAAAGAATAATATTTTTAGTGTAAATATGATGGTGGGGTTAAGGAAGCTAGTGTGAATACTCTAACTTGTAAATTAGCGCACAAGAACCGATGAATTTATTATTTTTATTTCAAACTTTAAAACCAAAATAGAAAAATCACATTTATGAATTTCTTCATTTGTTTTTTAATTAAGACATACTCATAGTTGTTAAAAATCATATTATTATTTAGACTAGTCAGGTGTAGTGTAGTTATATAATAAACTCAAACAAGATTTTTTATCTGCCCCCGCGGCATCATGCGTGGTGGGATGAAGTATATACTACAATCGACCTGAGTCATTTTTAAATTAAATTTACGTCAATACGTAAATTGATTTGAATTTATATTATTGAATGAAAACACATAATACTACAGATAAGTATAAGAATAAGAAGAAATAGTCTTCATTCTTTTAATTGAATTTCAATTAAAGTCTACCCAATATTTTACTAAAATATATTCAACTCGACCATATTTGAAATAAAATTTATGTCGAAACATAGGCTTACTCGTTCCGTCTTATTTTCTAATTAAACTAATGTCGAAACGTAGATTTAATGAAAACATATTATATTTAACTTAATGCGTTTTTGTGCAAGACTTATATTAAAACATAGACGTATGAAAAAACGTGCCACATAAATTGAAACATCATAAAAAGGAGTCACATCATGTAGTTTAAAATTTTCAATTTTAAGATATAACATCAAATGTGGAATAAACGTAAAACCGCAAATTATTTGATTAGAAACCGCCACCACCCTGCCGGTCACGTTGCAAATGCGATGGCTAGAGTCTAGGCCATCAACCTTCACTTTATCCCCTTGCTTTTTTCTTCTTGTTCACTCAAAGAATTTATGTTAGCCGAAGGATTTAATCATCATATCAACTTACACAACCACCGGTCACCGGTAACCACCAAACTGGTAACACCACCATCGATTCCTGCTGCTGCACCTGTTGCCACCATCATCGGTGACTGACAACCTTCACTCCCTCCTTCCCCTGGTGTTGATGCTTTGTATCTTCGTTCCACCGACGATAACCTTCAACGAAGTTGCGCGCTTCCCACTTTCCGCTTCAATGATGGAGATGGGGTGGTGACAGGCAAAGCAATGTTGTACTTACTATTTAGTTGTTGGTGGTAGAAAAACAAAAAAAACCCAATGAGGGGATCGAACCTGCGCAAACGAGAACGAAGTAAAAAGACTTAACATCAAGCCAAGTTGAGCGATATTTAAAACAGCCAAAAGATAAAACTTAACAGAAGACAAAAAATTGAAAAATTATAAAGCAGAAACACCATACCCACCGACCTATGCGAAGAATATATCTTATAATATAACTAATTTTATTATTTATATTACGTTAAAAGAAAAAAAAGTTTATTAAAATAGATAAATTTGGTTTGAAATCAATGTTAGTAGTCTATTGATATTATTTTGTCTGAAAAGATTATGTGAGTTTAGATTTTTATAAGTGTAAGATTAGATAAAGTTAACTGTTTTAAAAGATAATGTTGTTAAGAAAAGATAAATTTGTTTGAAATATTAATATAAACTTAGTTAAACATATACGGATAATTACAACGAAAAATGCATTGCTATAGTTTATCAAGTGTGAGTTTGTTTAAAGCATCGCCAATAAAAAAGCTAAAAACATCAAAAATCCTATCCGGTTAGATACCACATCATAAAAAAACACTTATCTTTAACATTCACATAAAATCTCTCCACTATTAAAACTCAAAAACACTTAAATACATTGTAACATTTTCACCACCTTTTACATGTAAAATTAAATTTATAAAATATGTATAGATAGAGAGAGTACTACTTTTATCATTTTTTTAATAAAGTTAATCTCGGTTTTTGTTCATGAGTTTTGTAAATTGTTTTCACTTGAGTACCAACATTTATTTTGTCTTTATTATTGGCCTGAGTTTTGCAAATCATTACTATTTTCGTCATTTTAACTAACGGTGTTCACAAGTTCTATTATATTTTTAAAAAATAACCAAAATACCCTCAAGGGTTATAAAAATATCAAAAATATCTAATTAAAATATTAGATTTTGAAAGAGATTGAGAAAGAAGAAAGAGAGAGAGAGACTGAAATAGAAATTGAAAAAGATGAAATATTTTTATAGTCTTTAAGGGTAATTTGATCATTTAAAAAAATCTAACAGAAAATGTTAACACTGTTAGTCAAAATGACATAAATAGAAACGATTTGCAAAACTCAGGCCAATAATTGAGAGATAAAATAAACGTTCGTACTCAAATGGTGACAATTCGTAAACTCGGGAACAAAAACTAAAATTAACTCTTTTTTTAATATTATCTAACCTATTTTGACCCCACCCGCTTGCCACATATCATGTTTTTTCAAGTTCATCTCTGTGAACTTTCAACTCCAAAACTAAAACCTCCTATAAAGAATCATAAAAACTTCCATGTGTACAAGAAAAAAACAAGATGCTCTTAAAGATTAAATATTTAAAACCTAATGTCGTATAACATGACTTGATAGTAGTAAGTATAAAGCTATGAATTATCTAATATAAACAATTTTAAAACATACTAGGTTAACAGTAAATAATATAACCTTTAAAAAATTTAACCCACAAGGCTATATTAACATTCTAAAAAAGTAATTATTGAACGAAATTAAAACGTTTTAGTAACCATTCACTTTAGCCAAATTCTTATGTCTTGACTAATAATAATCTTATAAATTACAATTCTAGTCTCTTTCAAATCACCCATAAAATATTAAAGATTAAACCTAGGTTAGCCTTTGCTAATTTATTTCCCCCAAAACCACTTGCATCCAAAAGACACTCGTGTACAACATACGTGCACTCGAACCCTTCATCCTTTATATCTCCCAATCCCCATTCTCCACGAACCCCAAATTCGTTCATCAAATTCACCAAAAATCTCCACTTTCTGAACCAAAAATCATGTGCTGCAGCCATGGATTCATCTCAAGAATCCCCACCACACCCCCTCCTCTCGTTTCCCCACGAACCCACATCCCAATTCATTTCCAATCCACCGTTCGATTGCCCATAGCCACCGGAAGCTCGAGATCTTTCAGGGCGAAATCGGTGGCTGCCGCCGTGAAAGGCGGTGGCTCCGCCGTGTCGGAGACGGTGTCGGAGGATTTGAGCTTCTATGAGCTTCTGGGTATCCCTGAAACGGTGACGGATGTGGAGATTAAGCAGGCGTATAGGCAGTTGGCGAGGAAGTATCACCCGGATGTTTCGCCTCGGGTCGGGTCGAGGAGTATACCCAGAGGTTTATTATGGTGCAGGAGGCGTATGAGACGTTGTCGGATCCGAATCGGAGGGCGTTGTATGATAGAGATATGGCTATGGGGATTCACTTTGCGTTTTCTTCTCGGAATCAGTATCGGAATCAAGAGGTATAGTGTTCTTCTATGAACCATTGATCGTTACTGTTAGTTCTTCATAATTGTTTGGCTGTTGAATTTGATTTTGTTGATCTTTTTCTGTCTAATTGGTAGAAATTGTAATCTAATTTAGGAATTGTAATCGATTGAAGTAATTAAGTTTCGGTTCATATCTAATTATTTATTATGCTGTAATGGATATACCAAGAATAATTGTCTGTAGTCTGTACATCCTGCAAAAGTTGGGAGAACTTTAACATAAAGCTAGACGCTTGATGATGATTATGATGTTGTTGTTGTTGATGATGATAGCATTTGATTTGTTAATGGATATTAATAATTAAACATCTTTCATGACCTGATTACACAAAACGATCATCATGTGTGTAATCTGGCTTACTGTCTGCCGCACTAGTTTGTGAGGATTGCATAATTGAAATTGAATTAGGCTGCCTACCATTTTAAATCTTGTGAAATGCACTTTTTTTCTGTTTATATTATTAGTCATGTCTCATTCTTGTTCAAGATTTAGATATCGTTTTCTTGATCAATGTTGAACGTGTGTACTTTGTCCATCATAATCAATCAGATGGCCTAAAGCACAATTCAAATTTAGAAACTAAGTGATTGTATCTAATATCTATGTAGTATGAACCAACATATTTGACGAACTCCTATCTTTGTAGGTTAATATGAGCTCATATTTGACTGTATTATTATGCAGAAAATGGGAAAAGGTGAATGGAGAGGCCAATGGCAGAGTCAACTATCAGAATTACGAAAAAGAAGCATCCATAAAGAATCTGGTAACAACACATCATGGGCCGCGCGTATGCGTAGGGAAAGACAACAATCTTCATCATGATTATTAATAAAGCATGGAGATTTAATGTATATATCGACCCGACTGATGCCTATTTGAATGCTTTAGATAGCAACGCCTGCCATCCGTAAGTAAAGAAATGTATAAAAACTAGCTATAGGAAATGCGTTCGTTTATATAGTTAAAACTATGTGAAATTAATAAGAGTTCATCTTTAGTATATATATTTCTTTCTGTAGTATGCATACTGTAAATTATATGTTTTTGAACCTATGATGAGTAATGTTTGGTTGCTTTCATGGTGGTTGCTTTCAGTCAGTTGACAGATTGGGTTTGAGTTAATTTCCTTCAATTATTGGTATAAATGTTAGTTGCTGGTTGTTCTTGATGGGGGTTATCAATGTCAATTTGTGGGCCTTTTGCTTCCCGTAGCACCAAAAAGTTTGAAGTTTCAAGAAGCAACTTTTGAAGCCTCTATGTCCACTGTTTCAAGACAATTAATTCTTGGTGTATGTTGCATTTGAATCGGTTGGCCATGGTGTAATGGTCTGTAGTCGGGTCAACAACGTGATCTGAACCATTGACCTGTAGTTTAATTTAGTTTGATGCTACCTAACCTGACTTGGGTTGTCCAGTCAAAAGAGGTCATGGTATCGTATTGTTGTTTGTATGGATATAGGTCGAATCAGTGTAAACGCACTTTGTACTTCACATCACCGTGTTCCCTCTTTTGATATGTTGGACATTGTAAAACAAAACGGTACGAACCAACAGAGATGATTGTTTGGGTTTGACTACAGAAACCAAAAATAATACCTTTCTGACTTATGAGAAAACGGTAGGTGTTGAAAAGGGTGCAACCCATGAGTTGTCACCGTGAGCGCACTTTGCAGTTTACATCACTATGTTTCGTTTGGGCTCGCTTATGTTATTCTTTTCATATAATGATTTTAACATACAACAAAACATCTATACATTTCATGGCTACGATTATTATCGGGTTTCAAGTTAACACTATTAAAATTATCAAAACAACAATAACACCATCCCATACTAATCTTGGCCTGATTCGACAAATATGACAGGCATATTGAGGTATCACTAGAGGTGTAAAAAATACTTGTCTGGGTGGCAGAACCGATTTGTAACCTTAAAACTTGTATTGAAATAGGTTTGGCAAGAAACCATATGTAACCATAAGGTTGAAGTCAGTTTGTAAACCAATAATTTTAAACCAGTCAAATCTGAACTGAATCAATTAAAGCATGGTTTCAAACTGAACCCTTTCTTCTCAAAACTGATTTTCAACCCGAACCGATTTCAATCCCAATAATTTCAGCCCAGACTAATGTGGACAAGAACCAAGTCTGTACGCCTTTAGAGTCTAGAATGCACCAAAGAATTGAATTCTAGATATGTTATGATGACTTTGATTAAGGTTGAGGCCCAGATTATGTAAACACTAAACTAAAGATCAATTGCATCCTGCACTTTAATAAGTTGGTTGGTCACAAAAGCTAGAGATCAGGCCCAGTTAGAATCAAGATAAGTTGAAACAATATTATTATTTGTAACTATAACACCTAGGATAGTTTTTGTTTTGGAAAAACACACTTTTACCACTAGCCTTCAACCCTTTACCTGGTTTTAATGTTTAATTACATATATTTATGAAGTGTGACTTTAATCACTCTTCTAGTTCTTTTATTTTTTTCTACATTGGTACATTGTATTTGTTATTAAAATAATAATGTATATTACTTATGTGCAACCAATTTTTTTATACAAAAAACTATAAACACCACATGTGGTAATTCCTATTGCTTTAGATGTGATACTAAGATTAGTTTTAATCATCTCTTTTTGTCTTAACACATGTGATTATCTTTTAAGAACGTATTCAAGTGCTTATGTGGTTCTTAGAGTTATTTACTTGGCGTGGTACAAGTAGAAAATGCCATTCAATATGTTAGGGATTCCAATTGGATCCAATAATCATGTCCTTAAGAACATTGTCAATTGGTGGAAGATTAACTCTAACAAAGGAGGTTTTGGATAGTCTTCTGCTTTATTACTTAACGTTCTTTGAAGCACCTTTACAGGTTTTTTTTTTAATTCTCTTGAAAGCATTAGGCAGAATTTTTTATGGAGGAAACTTCAAATAGGTCAGAAGATAAATTGGGGGGCCGGTCAGAGGCCACGACTCATAAACTAAAGGGAGAGGGGGGGGGGGGGGGGTTGGGGTTGATACTGTTTGACAGCCTTTTAATAAGCTTTTTAATGATTCAGATGTCTGAATGGTTCAGCACTTAATGGTTCAGACTGTTTGTTTCGTAACTACATGTCTGAATGGTTAAGACATTTACTTCTAAATAGTTAAGCATTATACTGATGCTGAATGGTTAAGAGGTCCAATATTAAATGATTAAGACATAATATCTGAATTGGTCTGACATTTGCCTTTGAATTGTTAAATGATATACTAGCTCTTAATGATTCAGACATTTTAATGGTTCAGCACTTAATGGTTCAGCATTTAATCATTCAGACGTTGCCAAACAACCCCTTAGCCTTTGCCTGTCAAATGAAGATGGAAATTATACACTCAAAGACAAGATTTAAGACTATCAAGGCAATTCATTCAACCAAGTAAGCATGCTTATATTATATAACATTTGTATATTTGCAAAAAGGTCTTCTTCTTCATTGAAGTGACATGCAAGGAAATAATTCTCCAACCTTCCATTATTATTATTTCACTCTTTGCCTAATCCATTAATCATTTGCACCAAAATTCCATCACCACTAAAATATATTTATCTAGACAGAAACAATATGCAGACAAGTAAACCGAGAGGCGGAAGGTCGTTTGGTGGTCATCAACAGTTGGTGGACGAGGGACATGAGGTGGTGAGTGCCTGAGCGGCGTTTAGTGATAGCCAACTATGTGGTGAGCAACGTTTGGCGAGAGACATCGGCGGTGATGAGCATGATGAATGGTGTTTGGTATCATCTTTTTTAAAATCATCGACCGGACAATGTTAGAAATTAGCTGGATGAAACACGAATAAAGATGGTGAGTCGGTTGAATAGTGTTAGCCACCATTAATTACACTTGAATGGTTAGATCAATTGATGTTTACCAACTATGATGAAATAGGAGGAGGAAGATCAAAATTGTGAATTAATAAGATACAACTATGTTACAAAAGAACCCCGCTGCAGCGTGCGGGGGTTTAAATTCTAGTTATGTTAAAAGCATATGAAATTTTAAAAGAAAGATTTTTATCTTTGTAAATAATCTTATTTTGTAACACTAACATTTACTAATCATACAGGTCAATCTTTATGTATATGTTTTGTTTCATAGTTGCTTCTTTAGTCTAATGGTCGTTAGTATGGTCGTTAGTTTGCATCGTGAAGCTAGGTCAAATGTTTATCACATGAGGTTAACTAAAAAAAACATCTGTGTCACAATTCAAAACGAATCGACATATTAGAAAAATATGATTAGTAAAAGGTTGAGATCATCGAGTAAAACCTCAAACAACTTTATTTTATGTTTTTATCATCACTTTTTTAAAGATAGTTTTATAAAGTTTTATAGTTTCATATGTTTTAAAAATCAAAAATACACTTAATATATAAAATTTAGTATACAAGCCATGTGAAATTGTTTAAGGAAATATAGTTAGTAAAATGTTGAGACTAACAAATAAAAAACTCAAACAAAATTAAAATATCTTTACAATCACTATTCTAAAGCTAGTTCCTATTAAAGCAGTAATCTCAGGGGCTTAAAAACACATGTAACAAACATTGAAAAGGACTTAATGAAAATATATATTAATCCCGCTAATCTCATAAAGGCTAAGGTTTGTGATGGGGCCTCCATTTGTTTTGATTCCGATTTTTTATAAAAATAGATTGTAAAATTTATTAAAGAAAAATATAATTACAAATAAATGAATGTTTGGGAAGAAAAGAAAAAGAATTATGATTTATGCTACTACAAAAATTACATGTATCCTTGGATTTTGGAACATAACTTGCTTGTTGTAATGGTTGCATAGAAAACATTTTTTTCTTCTTTTTCCTTGATAATAATGTTGATCTACCCGTACAAAAGTTCACCAATGTAGACGGTCTAACGTGAAATTTACTATAACACATTTAAATTTTTGGTCGGTAAGTTTTTTATTTTATCACGTCTAAAGTTTGGACATATATAATTCTTTGCGATCACGAAGCAATACTTGGTTCTCAGTCCATGGGTATTCTCTTATATATATGCGTACTTGTAATAATATAATAACGTGTTACAATATAGAGACGCATGTACATTAACTAAAAGTAAGTATAGCAATGAATCCAATTCGTAAAAGAAGATTAAAAATAATTAAGGGAAAAAAGCACTTGGCTTGAAAACCAACGATACGTGAAAACATATTTTTGTCGCACAATCCCATAAGAAAGTTTCCGACAAACGCCATTGCAAATAAACATTATATTTTCATTAAAAAGATGAAACCATCGGTAATGCGTCAAAAAGTTATTGATGACTAGGAATTCTTCGATAATAGATGTCTCATCTTAGTAGCTTTCAACCGATTCCCATCAAAAGCTATGGAGTTCCTAAAAAAGACTAGTCTCCAATGAGCAACTATTTCTTAAAATAATTCCTAATTTGTCAGGTAAAAATTTTCAGCTCAATCCTATCGGAAATGTTTCCTATATATGTGTTTGAATATCTGATTCCCATTGAAAACTATGGAGTTCAAAAAAAAAAGTAGTTCCCCATGTATTATTTAATAATCCTTATAAAAATAAATAGTTTCAATTGTAAATATTTTTGGATCTCCAAATTCTTTAAAAAAATATACGAAATAACTGAAAAATCTAAATTTTTAATTAATATATTTTATTTGATAGTTTTTAGGAGAATATTTTGGATAGCTAAAAACTTTAAAAATTTTCAAAAACATTGTCCGAATTCAAATCTGATAATTTTAAATATTTGAAATATGGATATTCAAATTTTCATATATCTAAATTTTCTAATATTTCAAATTCAAAATTCCGAATAAATCGACGTTGGTTTCGGATTACAATCTTTTTGCACACTCCTACTTATAATGGCATACGACTCCAACCTTGCCAGCCATCCATGTGATAAGTATTTAACCATACCCAACATATGATATTGATGATAATCATACCTGGTATAGATAGTGGTGATAAACACACCCAACATGAATGGTGGTGATAAACATACTCAACATGAATGTCGGTGATAAACATAACATAGCCATCGTTATTTTAAAAATGTTTCGTTCTTATAATTTTACATTAGTAAAATCATTCTTACATAAGAGATTCATCAACTATAACAAGTTTTCTTACATAATCATGCAAAACTGATAATATTAAACATCTTAAAACCTTTGTAATGATACACATAATCAAGTAGCAGCACACTAACATATTGACAAAGATTTATAACACATAATCATAGAACTGTAAGCTACTTGAAAGCTCCTTTTTGCTTGTAAATAATAATTAAGCATACATGTGTAAGGCCCCATTCCATGACCGTTAGAATTCATACCTCAAGTTGAACAATGACGAGAATGAAGCTACCGAAAACTCAAAGTTTAGCACTTACTTTCAACTGTTGAAATCTACCGAGTGCTGAATTAGTACCGATTAGGCCTCAACTTGATGAGTTGTTGATTGACAGCTAGACAATTGACATGCAACTTGAGTAGTTGCTGATTTGTCGATTACACTATATTAGATTGTTTCTGCCAAAGTACATTGGCGGTTGTAATGTTCTACCTTCAGGAGATACCATTGTACTAAAGCTGTTGATATCTGATGTGCCGATTGTTTGTTATCATAAAATAGTAATTAATGTAAATTGATTTATTCTAAGTGTTAACTTTTTTAGTATAAATACCTCTTACTTATATAGTTTTGAGGTTAGCTTGTTATTGCACTTGTTACCCTGCTGATATTTACTCATTATAATTAGTAAATTAATCAAGTGAATACTTTAAAAGAATCTCTTATGTCATTAATTTTACTCAAAGTATTTGGGTTTATTAGTAAGACAATTGACTTAGATTTTGCATTTGCTATCTACTCATCATTAAAAAATTCTTGTTAATTCACTAACCCGATCCAAAAAGTGGTATCAAAACGTACGCTCTTGATTTGCTTGAAGTCACCTTTCAACAAATTACTTATCTTCTTTTGATCACACATTCAAACACCTTATTCCCTCATATCCTTTATCAAAGCATAGACTGTTGTAGCCATCTCAAAGTAAGCATTCCTTGGGAAATGGCACTCAAACCAAACCTTCCGTGTTTACAACACATGATTATAATACTTTGAAAATCCAAATGGAATATTTCTAAGGAATCAAGATTTGAGACTTTGGCTCTCAATCCTGAATGGCCCATATGTCCATGTGGTCCAAGTTGCCGGAGAAGATGGAGCTTTAATCCCAAAGATCCTATGAAGTACTTAGATGAATGTAGACTCAAAAGCTTTGTGGCTAATCAGGATGAGCCTACCTAATAACATCATTAGTGGATTCAAAAAGTTCACAACCACTTAGAAGTTGTAGGAAGCATTGAAGGCCAAATTTAAAGGGACTGAAGACATGAAATGAAACAAAAAATGTATTAATGCAAAAGTTCAAAAACTTTGGTTTCACAAGGGGATAAACCATGACTACTACATATCTTAAATTTATTGAATTGCTAGACTCTCTCAACAAGGCAGGGTGAAAACGGAGAAAAGTGATATTCTTAGAGAGTTCTTGAGTTCACCGCCGAAGACATGGACAATGTACACTAAGTGTATAAGAAAATTTGAACATCTGAAGACAATGACTCTTGAGGAGTTGTATAACATTCTAAGTGCCTATCAGATAGAGATGGATGCTGATGAAGAATCACTTGGCAGATCATCAAACTTCTCAAAGTCATGAGCACTTATGGCACCAATTCAAGAACCCTCAAGCATATTAAGTTCCAATGGTGACTCATCAACTACTTGTGATAATCTATCCAGGATATCCAATTGTTGAATCACAGTCTTCACCATCTTTTAGCAGATAGAAACAGTAGCCACGTAATCCATTTCACCAAACTATTCTTCCAGCTCAGCCTTTGTTAGTGAGTAGGCAAACTTCTTTCACCTCTCAAAAGAAGATCTTAAATGCGTTCATATAGGTGATCTTGAAGAAATGGACATCAACTACCAAATAACCATGATCTCTTTCAAGGCTAAACAATTCCAGCAGAGAACTAGAAGAAAGTTTCTAAGGCAAAGAAGATAAGAATTTGGGTTTGACAAGAGCAAAGTAAAATGTTTCAATTGCAATCAACCAGGGCACTATGCCAAGGAATTGAGGGCACCTAAATCAAACCATCTCCTCCAAGCTCATCAAACTACAAATGATAAACAACCTTCCAAACCCCTCTACTTCTGGCAATCAAAGCCATATAACAGTTGTAGCTTTAGGAGAAGAGGTGATTGACTAGAGCTTTCAAGTGGAAGATATCCCTCCCATTAATAGTGCACTAATGGTAGTAAGCTCAACCTCTTCACCTCAGGTAACTTCTAAACCTTGTTGTACATGTGAGTGTATTGTAAAGTAAACATGTACCAAAATCACAAATCTAGATCTCATGAATGGTGTGGAATCAATGAACATTCTTAAAAATGATATTAGAAAGCCTGATCAAGCTAAAAATGAAAAGATAAAAGAGCTAGAGAAGATTGTTTCACAATTAAAACATGAAGAAACTAACTTGGAGAGCCAGATTGATGACCTCTTGAACAGATTGAATTTGCATAATGTGATTTGGCAATATCTAAAACATATGCTGATAAATATAGTATTCAAAATGAGAAGATTGAGAAGTTTATTGTCCTTACCAAAAACTCCCAATAGTTGTATCAAACCAAGAAAGGATTATGGTGCAATGTTGTGGAACCACTAATTATCTACACTCCCGCATACATCCATAAGTGCA
Organism: Flaveria trinervia; assembly: GCA_025506515.1. NCBI lineage: Eukaryota > Viridiplantae > Streptophyta > Magnoliopsida > Asterales > Asteraceae > Flaveria > Flaveria trinervia. The sequence continues at coordinate 27,564,428 of CM046450.1, read as the reverse complement.
GCCTGGATGTAAATGAGCAAGCACCTGCCAAATTAATCTGTACAAAGCCAGCTACTAAAAAGGCTGAACAAATGAAATAAGAAGAATGAAAGAGGAAAGAAAATGAAGGTAAGAAAGAAGATATGACAAAGAAAGGGAAAGATGAACCTAAAGAGGCTGAAGACATTCTTCGTGGTTTGGCTAATCAAGTTGTAAATCTCTCATAGCCAATTCTATTTTCTTCAAGATGGAATTAACTATGAACCTTTGTCTGAGCTGAAGTCAAGATGAATGATCTACTAGAAATATATTAATATGACGACTTAGAGGAGAAGAAAATGGAAGAAAGAAAAGAAATGAAAAGAATGAACCAAAAGGTTCAAGTTGGAAAGGAAAGGATGACTGAAATAAGAAAATCCAACACTTCTTCTTCTACTCTCTCTCTCTCACAAAAGAAAAGAACTATTGATAAACCATAAAAAGAGAACTAGTTCTAGGACTTGAAGCCACTCTTATCTTATCTTTTCAAGAAGAAGCTCTATTACTGAGAGGTCTATTGAAAGCTATAGAAGTGGTGAAGAAATCAGATGTTGATGTAACTTCCGAAAGATCCAAACAAGAGCCTTGTTTAGCAGATGACTCAACAAGGAGGATAATACATAAGACGAACCCAGACCATAAAAGATTATTTGGAAAGACATGAGGTGACTAATAAAGAAAAAGCAAGCCAACTTTATAAAGTTCACAAGGACATACTTGAGTGTGAACTCAAGAAATCAACAGAGGTGATATTTGGTCAACGTGATGTTGAAACTAGAACCCTAGTAAGCTCTGAGGTGAATATGGAAACATATGTCCTAGAAGTCACCAAGGATGCTGAGAGATTTCTAGAAAATTACCGATGATCCCAAACCAGCCGGTGAGGGATCATGTGTTTATATTGAACCTTCAATAGTTAGACATACTACAATCTCTATCTTAGACAAAGGTAAGAGTCCTATACTTCTAAAGAAGAAATTAAAAGTGAGAATTAGAAAAAAGGCCAAATTCCTAGTGAAAAAAAAGATGGAGCTATATCCATAAGGTGTTGAAAATGAATTGATTGTTGTAAATACTAGTAGATCTCAAGAATCTTCTATAAAGAAGAACATCATTGCACTTGTAAGGCCCCGTTCCCGGGATGCTTACAGCTGGTAATCATTACACATAAAACATATACTTTACATTTAACATTCATAAAACATTGCAGCGGAAACATAAAATAACTTTTCATATCATTACAAGTGCTTTTGCAAGTTAATACAAGCGTTCATTTCAAAACATCGTTCGTTTGCATTACAATGCAAAAACATTAAACAACAGAATGCCATCCAAAAGAGCTGAGTAGCTGCCCCGTGCCATCCTCAGCAATGCTCACATGTCAATTGGAAAATACATAAAAAGTCAGCGTTGCTGAGTGAGTTCTAGTTTATAGTAAAACATACTTTTACTTTCATTAAACCGTTCATTACTTTTACATGTGATCACACATCATACTTACACATAGATAATATCATTATTATCTTTACCATTCGTTCGTTCATTCCATACGTTCATCATTGCATCTTTACTTTCATTCGGACCAATGCCATGTGCTCCACCCCACCGTATGCATAAAGCCGGTACTGGGCCTGAGGTTTTTGATAGACCCCGAACATTATGCACGAAGCTGACTCCAGTTACCTAGGGTGAGCAGAAAGGGTCAATCACAAGGATGGACCCCAGTGTGCATCCTTCTAGGGTAATTAACCCACACACAATTAAGCTAACACCCTTCATTGGGTATGAACTCCTTACATTTGCTTAATCCCACGCTAACCCGCACACGGTTGAGCTAACACCCCTCATTGGGTGTGAACCTCCTTACATTTGCTTGCAAGCCTTTCATACTTTCATTCATTCATTAATGCATGTATTTATTCATCATGTTCCTCTTTTCATTATCTTCCACTTTACGTTACATAATACTTTCATTCATTCATTAACATTTAATGTAAAGCCAAGGGAAAAATAATCATACATAATAAGGAACATCAACATCAACAGTAAATCATCATACAGGGCATCATACATACATAACATAAATCATACACATCATATTGCAGAAACATCAAACATACATCTTATCATGCCCATCATAACATCTATGACCTCAAAAGTCAACTTACATAGCCCTCGGGAACCTCCCAAGTCAAAGCCTACGTTCATCTTTTTCCCAGAAAGTTAGAAAATAGTCTAAGTGTTCATCTGCATTGCTATAGTTTATCCGCATTTGTCTTACTTCATCCGCATTTGTTCCTGTTCATCCGCATTTGTCTTACTTCATTCGCATTTGTTCCTGTTCATCTGCATTTGTCTTACTTCATCCGCATTTGTTTCTTTCATCCATATTTCCCATTACCCATCCGCATTGCCTTACCATACTCATCTGCATTAACTTTCCATACTCATTGGCATTGACTTTCCATACTTATCCACATTGACTTTCCATACTCATCCGCATTGACTTTCCATACTCATCCGCATTGAATTTCCATACTCATCCGCATTGACTTTCCATACTCATCCGCATTGACTTTCCATACTCATCCGCATTGACTTTCCGTACTCATTCGCATTGACTTTCCAACACTTAGGCAGATTCTAAAACTTTTCATATGAGCCTTAAACATCATATTTCAGTTCCCAATCACCATCCATCATGTTCTAAGCTTAAGTCTTACCTTCTAAGCCTTAGAAACACCATCATTCATCATCAAACATGAACATAACCACACATCACATCATAACATCAACATACACCCACTCATACATACGGGTCCGAAACCCAACTTTATAAAAATATACATTCATGCATTTCCAACCCCAAAATTAGTTAAAACATGTAAAAGAGGGGACCTAGAACTCACCTTTGCAGCTCCTAAGTGTGGCTTCTTCCAAACTCGTTTGCAATTGAGTTCAACTGCCTAGAAACCCACTAAAAACATACCCGAACACATACAAAAACACATAAACACAAACCCGAGGACATAACCGGTTAAAAACACCATAAAAACATGAATTCTTACCTTGAATTCACACTTTTCTTCTTGTTTCTCTTCAAAATCGAGAGTTCTCTGCTTCCTGCTACTCTCTCTCTCTAAAAATCCGAGAATTGGTGATGCGTGTGACATATGGGCCACCATACCACCTTTATTACCAACTTTAAACTTTTTTTCATTTTGACACTTTTAACCCCTAAACTTGGGTTTAATTCCTTTTCTGTCTTTTTTTCTTCACTTTATTCATTCTTTCTTTGTCTTTAAAATAACCGAGCGTTACAAGTCCACTCCCTTATTTAGGTTTCGTCCCCGAAAACTGTTATTCCTCAAACAATCGTGGGTAATGCTGTCTCATCTCTTCTTCAGTCTCTCACGTAGACTCGGGTCCCTTCCAGTGCTTCTACTGTACACGCACAAGGGGAACCACTTTATTCTTTAGCCTATTCTCTTTTCGATCAATGATCGCCACTGGTTGCTCCACATAATTAAGACGTTCGTCTACCTCGATATCCTCCTGTGGAACAATCATATCCTCGTTTGCTAAGCACTTTCTCAAATGAGATACATGGAATGTTGGATGAATTCCACTTAGTTCATCTGGTAACTCCAACCTATAGGCCACCTCTCCTACTCGAGCAACGATTCGAAAAGGCCCTATATACATTGGGCTCAACTTGCCGCGCTTTCTGAATCGGATAATACCCTTCCAAGGTGAGACCTTCAACATAACCCGGTCACCCACCTTAAACTCAATCGGTCTGCGTCGTTTATCAGCATACGAGTTCTGTATCTATTTGGCTTCCTTCATGAAGGCTTTAATCCTTTCAAGCGTCTCAGTCGTAGCCTCAATTACCTCGACGCTTCCCAACTCTTTATGACCAATATCACCCCAACAGACGGGTGTCCTGCATCTCCTACTATATAGCATCTCATAAGGTGGCATACCAATGCTGGCATGATAACTGTTGTTATATGAGAACTCAGCTAATGCTAAGTGGTCATCCTAACTTCCTCCAAAATCGATAACACATGCCTAAAGCATGTCCTCCAATGTCCGAATGGTCCTTTCTCACTGACCATCCGTTTGGGGATGAGAAGCCGTGCTAATATACAACCTCGTCCCCATCATGTTATAGAATTTCTTCCAAAATTTAGATGTGAACCGGGTGTCACGATCAGACACAATAGACACTGACACACCATGACGAGTTACAGTTCCTTGATGAATAGATCTGCCAATCTCTCAGATGAATATGTCTCGCGGATCGGTAGGAAGTGAGCACCCTTCTTCAAACGGTTAACTATCACCCATATGGCATCATACCCTTTCGGGGTACGCGGCAGCTTCGTAATAAAATCCATGGTGATATGTTCCCACTTCCACTCTGGTATATCCAAAGGTTGGATGTTCCCATACGGCTTTTGGTGCTCGGCCTTCACTTGTAAACAAGTAAGGCATTTACTCACATACTCCACCACATCCCGCTTCATACCCGACCACCAATAATATTTCTTCATGTCTTGATACATTTTTATAGCACCGAGATGAATAGAGTATCGTGTCTTATGAGCTTCATCCAAAATCTTCACCCGCAGATCCCCAAAACGAGGAATCCACATCCTCCCGAATCGAGTTCTAACACCAAGCGTGTTTTCCTCCAATTCTACGACCAGACCTCTCATTCTTTCAGAGTTAAGATGATCTTCTTTCAATGCCTCATCTTGAAACTCCTTAACTTGCTTCATCACATCGAAGGTCATGATCATCCGGTAAGCTTTTACCCGAATCGGCTCGGGCCTTTCTTTTCGACTAAGGGCATCCGCCACCACATTGGCTTTGCCCGGATGGTAATGGATCTTGCAATCATAATCCTTTATGAGCTCCAACCATCATCTTTGTCTCATGTTCTGGTCCTTCTGCTCAAAGAAATAGTTCAAGCTCTTGTGGTCAATGAATATGGTGCACTTCGTCCCGTAAAGATAGTGCCACCAAATCTGTAGCGCAAAGACCAGGCTGTTAGCTCCAAGTCATGAGTAGGATAACTGACCTCATGAACCTTCAACTATCAGGATGCATAGGCTATAACTCTTCCCCTCTGCATTAACACACACCCCAACCCCGAGTAGGAAGCATCCGAATAAACCACCAGATCTTCACTTCCACTGGGTAATGACAGAACAGGAGCTTGAGTCAACTTTGCCTTTAACTCCTCAAATGCCTTCTCTTAAGCTTGACCCTATACAAACTTTACATCTTTCCGGGTCAACTTAGTTAGTGGAGAAGTGATCTTAGAAAAGTATTGGATGAATCTTCTGTAGTAGCCCGGCAAACCCAAGAAATTACGAATATTGGATGACGTCTTTGGAGACTTCCATTGCATCACTGCCTTTACCTTTGCCGGATCCACCATGATCTTGTTAGTATTCACCACGCAACCCAAGAATTGAACCTCGCGCAACCAGAACGCACACTTGGAGAACTTAGCGTACAACTTCTCCTTTCTCAACCCAAGAATGTGACCGGCATGCTCTATCTCGCTCTTCGAATAAATCAGGATATCATCAATAAACACAATCACTGATTTATCCAACATCGACTGACACACTTGATTCATCAGATCCATAAAAGCAGCTGGCGCGTTGGTCAAACCAAAAGACATGACAAGAAACTCGTAATGACCATAACACGTGCGAAAATCTGTTTTAGGGATATCCTGCTCCTTCACCTTTAGCTGATGGTAGCCAGATCGAAGATCTATCCTTGAAAACCAACTGGCACCTTGAAGGTGATCAAACAAATCATCAATTCTCAGTAAGGGGTATCGGTTCTTTATCGTCAACTTATTCAGCTCACGGTAGTCAATACACATCCTCATAATAGCGTCTTTTTTCTTCACGAATAAGACCGGAGCACCTCAAGGAGAGATACTCGGTCCAATAAACCCCTTATCAAGTAGCTCTTGCAATTGCTCCATTAATTCTTTCATCTCAGTCGAGCCAACCGATACGGTGCCTTGGTAACAGGTTGGGCACCCGGTATCAAATCATTCTGGAACTCGATCTCTCGGTCAGGTGGCACTCCTGGTAAGTCTTCTGGGAACACGTCTGGAAAGTCACACACAACCGGTACATCAGACAGTTGTGGTGCTGGCGTATCCACATCCTTTACATAAGCCAAGTAGGCACTACTTCCACGCCTCATGCACTTTCCCGCCACTGCCATCGAGATCACTTTCGGAATCGTCATGACCCGATCACCATAAACGTTAGCGAACCCTATCAGGCACTGTCAATCGAATTATCTTCTTGCAACACACAATGTTCGCCTCGTAGTCCGCCAACCAATCCATCCGAAGAACCATATCAAATCCACCTAAGGTTATCATGAACGGTCTAACCGGAAACTTATGACCTTCTAATTCCACATCACGTCCTTCTATCATCTCAGAAATTCTGGTAGACTTACCTATGATAGTTTCTACATCAAAGGGCGCATCAACACTCCTACTACTAACAGACAGTTTAGCACAAAAGCAACAGAGATAATACTTTTACTAGCACCAGAATCGAATAACACAGAGGCTAAAGTTTGGTTTACTAGAAACGTACCTGATACGACATCAGGGTCCGTCCTAGCCTCCTTTTGTGTCATCGTGAACGCCCTGACGCTTGCCCTTGGTCCATCTCCCCCAGTCGTCTTCTTCCCTGCACCAGAACTTTCAGCCCTCGGTTTCTTGCAGTCTCGGCTCATATGGCCCTGCCCGCCACAATTATAAAACTTTCCAGTCTTACACTCCCTCGCTATGTTGCCAGGTTTCCCACATTTGAAGCACACGTTAAATCCCAATCTACATTCGCCGGTGTGCTCCTTCCCACACTTGCCACACCTCCTCGACCTTGCACCCGATGTGACCATACGTCGGTCATCCACCCATGCCTTCTTGTTACTTGTTGGGGCACCACCCCGATCGACCCTTTTCCCATTCCAATTCTAATAACCACCACCCTTCTAGCTCACCTCAACCACCACCACCTCTTGCTCATCATACAATCTTCCTGCCAAATCAACTGCCGACCTAAACGTGCTCGGTCGGGCAGCGATCATGTGCCTGCAAATATCCTCCGGCAAGCCCTGGATGTATCTTTTAATCTTCCACGACAGGGGCGTCACCTGATCCGGTACCAGACGTGCCATCTCGTTGAACTTGGTGGTGTACTGTTGATGTGTCATGGTTCTTGCTTCCAACTACAGGAACTCTCTCTCAACTTTGTCCATTTCTCTTTGAGGACAAAACTCCTCAATCACCAACCACTTCAGTTTGGACCATTTGTTGGACCCTGAAAGGATTATACATGCCAATTCAATGGGTGAGTTGATGGTTGCTCTGCTGGATTCCCACAAGTCCAAGAAGTAATGTGGATGAAGATCCTTCACAAAAGAAAAAAACCAAGTATGATCTTCTGCATTTGTCAATGCGGAAGACATAAATAAATACGGACAAGTATTTGTTCTTCCGCATTAACAAATGCGGAAGACCAAAAAGTAATACGGACAAGATTTTGTTCATCCGCATTTGCCAATGTGGATGACCAGACGAATGCGCATAAGTATTTGTTCATCCGCATTAACCAATGCGGATGACCAACATACTAATGCGGATGATCAAGTGAAGAAATGCTGATCAAGTCAACTCATCCGCATTTGCCAATGCGGATGAACAAGCAGAGATGCGGATCAAGTCTTAGACTAGTTTGATGTAATAGGTCAGGGGTAGTTTAGTCATTTTGTAAAAGGCATATTGTCTGCCTATAAATAGAATAGATAACCTCGTACATGAGGTGACATAATTTAGACAATCAGAATATTTGCATTCTCTAGGTGCATTATTACTTTTCTTGCTAAACCCTAGCAGTCATCGTAATCAATCACCTTTATTAATATATACAAAGCATTTATGAGTATTTCTTCTGCATTGAATGTTTCTTGATTTTATGATTCCGCCATTCAATCATTAACTCAGTCATTATATTCGATCCTTAGTGAGAATGTCAATCTCACTAACCCAGTCAATTGGTATCAGAGCTTTAGCTCTCGGTTCTCTTTCAGATCTACCCGAGACCTAAATAAAATTTGATTGATTTGTGATTGAGTTTCTAATAGAGTATTTCATCATCGCAAAAGCTGTGTGGGATGCACTAAAAATTATGTGTGAGGGAAGTAGTGAAGTTGCAGAAATTAACAAGGATAAGCTTATTAATAAGTACGAAACATTTCATCAGACCAAGGGGGAGTCCATATCCAAACAACTGCATAGATTTGTACAGTTGGTAAATGACTAGAAAATCATGGGAGTCACTTACAAGATCAAGGAATTAAACAAGAAAATGATACATAGCCTTTCGGAAAGCTGGAAATAGAATGTAACAGTGCTGAAAAATACTCTTGATCTCGAGAGTACTACTTTGAATATCATGATAGCCAAAATAGAAGCATTGGAACTTGATGAAAGAAGCAAAAATCTTGGTGGACCAAGAGTGATTGAGGCTTACAAATTTCCATCAGAATCTCATTTTGTGGAAAATGCCTTCATCATTAAGGAGGATGATTTCATCTCATCAAGAGATCAACTAAATACCACAAGGTTCATTAAAACTCCATAAACTAATCATCCATCAAGTTCATCCCAAGCATCCAGAGTCACGACTGCTCCTACAACCACTTCTAAAGACACAAGATCAAAAGAAAAAAAGGCAACTTACAATGCCTTTGTTGCAAGCTTTGAAGCATATTTAGGAGGAAGACTCACTTCTGCTCATCTGATCAGGAAGATCTGAAGGAAATGGATCCAGATGATATGGAAGAAATGCATCTGCAATGGCAAATGGCCATGATTGCTATGAGAGCAAAGAAATTCTTCAGAAAATGCAGAAAGCTCAGTCTTAATGAAAGTACAAAACTTGGATATGATAAATCCAAAGTGAAATGCTTCAACTTTGGCATGGCTGGCCACTTCTCCAGCGAATACAATACCCCCAAGAGAAACAACTTTCAAAGGAATTCTCAAGGCGATTCATCCTCATAGTCCAACTCAAGCTTCCACTCCAACAATCATTAGTAGTAGTATCATCATCCACAACAACATCAATCATATCAAAATCCACCTCAACTGACAAACCAAACTCATGGAAGCAGTTAGTCATCTGCCAATGCTGTCGTGATAAAGCAAGATGGGGTATGTGACTAGAGCATGTATGCAGAGGAGGTCAAGCCTCACTTTCAAAATCATGCACTTATGGCTCACATCAATGATGGTCCATCTCCAATGCTTACTGATATTAGGACCATTTAGGTATGGAGTACTAACTGATTCTGCGCGTATACCAACTCAAATAGTGCGGAATCCTATTTGATTAGCGATCCAATCAGGGAGAACACAGTTATGATCACTCTAACAATTAATGAAATGTTATGAAAGATTAGAACACGATCAACTGTGATCTATGAACTTGGAACATGTCTTCTTGAGTCTCTGGATGACTAGGGTATGATTGTGTGCATAGGTATCATGATTCTGCGCGTATACCAACTTAAATTGTGCAGAATCCTATTTGATTGGCGATCCAATCAGGGAGAACACAGTTATGATCACTATAACAATTAATGAAACATTATGAATGATTAGAACACGATCAACTGTGATCTATGAACTTGGAACAGGTTTTCTTGAGTCTCTAGATGGTTAGGTACGATTGTGTGCGTAGGTATTCGAATTGTTGAGTTTTTCACAAATTAGGTGGTATTTATAGGTTAGGGTTTTCCATTTGTGCGACTGAACCATTATCATGGTTCAGTCGTGCGACTGAAGCATGCGATTGATCCATCCGCACGACTGAAGGTCCAGTCGTGCGATTGAGTCAATCTTATGTCTCAATCGTGAGACTGATCCAGTCTCCTGGTTCAGTCGTGTGTCTGGTTCATTAGCATGAAGTATTCATGTGTATGGTCCATTAGCATGGTCCATTCACATGAGAACTTCACATGATTAAGTTTGAACATGTTTCTCAATCATTATTGACAAAGAATTATGTAACAACCACAAACCTATATAGTTAGTTCAATATGCGTTATCACACAATAAACAATGAAATATTAAACATTATATGCATCAACCGCACATCGTATTTCATTCATACCCATTCAATTACATATATGTAAGACATGAAAGACATTTTACATTAAGCTTCTAAACTAGGTATACATGTATCTACAAACTCCCCATTGGACCTAGTTTACATCATTGTCTAACATTCTTCATTAGCTTTTCAAACTTCTTGTACTTCTCCTCTCTTGTAGCTCTGGCATGTATCTTAAATGCAAAACAGAGCCTTATAACATTTTGAAACAGGAGGCTTGTACAATGTCTTGCGAATCATTGAATAGTGGCCACTTGTATAAAGTATAAACATCATCAGCAAACAAGTTGGTCAGCCACATAGGGTCAAATACCTAGATAGTATCCATTTGGCTCTCCTTTTGTAAGACTATGACCGCTTCACCTGTTCTCCAATCATAGTACCACCACTTGAAGTGTGAAGTGAAGTCATGTGGCATTTCCCTTAGAGAGATTCTTGAAATTGTGTGCGGAGGACTCCACTTTAGCACTATCTTTGGCTTTCCAGTAATGGGATCAACTTCAGACCGTCTGATGTACCTGATCGGTTGTTGAGGTCTGAAGTTGACCCACCTGGTGTTGTACTCTTTCCTTAAAGCAGCCTCAAACCAGCCTGATATTTTCTTTGGATTAGCATATAGCAACTTCAGGCGTGCCAGCTGGTTGAGCTCAAAACAGGTAGAGTCTTTAGATAGTATGGGAATCTTAAGTACTCTATACCCTTTTCTCTCTTCATGGCATACACATTAAGATCCTCAAAATGAGCCCATGCGATGATTTTGCCTGACACCTTTAAGTGTTTCTTGACTTTGTATAGCTTGGTGTAGACATTAGGCTTTTATGAAGTGTGCATGGCGCGAATCTCATCAAAACAGGTTGCCCATTCAGCCTTTTTAATGTTGACATCGACATCTGAGGCTTGGGCTTGATCCTTATTCTTCTCGGACTCTTGCTCCATCTGATCCAGTCTTTCAAATGTATCACTATTGAGAGTATCACACAGATTAGGGACTACATTTCCCTATCTGTCAGCATACTCTAGATAATGGTTAGCCGTGACGTCCTCGATCTCGATTTCATCTATGTCATTGAGCTCACCATCACTTGTAACTTCAACAGTAGGAGCGTCCTTGACAATCTCATCCGGATTGAGCCGGAACATCTCAGCAAGCTAGTCATTAGTAAGGTCATGAATGATTTCTCCTTCTTCAGGAGTATATCTTACAAACCTTTTGACTATCCCTTGCAAATCAAGAATCATTGTAAGTTGAGACTTGATTTGCTGAAGGGGAGTAATATCATACTCATCTTGCTGAGATGATTGATCTGCTTGGTTTAAACATGTAACACATCAATTGTTAGTAAGTAATCAAGACAATCACACATTTGATAAAGATGTATAAACATTAATTACATAACATTAATACAAGATTCAAGTACAAAAGTTTTCAAGTACATAAATATCTATGCATTACTTTTGCCCTGAATAGCAGGCATGTCAGTAGGTGGGGCAGAAGATGAAGCTCCTTAGTCTTGATTTCTCTTTGTGCGTCTTTCTTGACCCTGAGCTGAGGCAGATGCAGTTGCATCTCCTTCTTTATCATCATCATCATTCTACCTTTCCCTTGTCTCTTCATTATCACTAGCCTCATTATCATCACTATCATCATCATCATCATCATCATCATCATCATCATCATCATTATCATCATCATCATCATCATCATCATCATCATCTCTTTCTCTTATCTTGAGTGGCTCATCCTTTAATCCCTTAAGCTTGAGCATGATGGTCTTATTTGTAGCCTCCAGCCCCCCAATCCTCTTAACTGATTGGTCGTTTTGCTCCTGGAGTTAGGCAATTTGCTAAGCCTGCTGTGAGATCTGCTGTGCTTGGGTAGCATTAAGCTCCGCAAGCTGATGTAGTTAGGCAACTCTCTCTTCATCAACAGCCAACAACTTTAGCATAATATGGTTAAGTGCTGATAGCTGTTCCTCTACCCCAATGGGGGGCAGAGATGATCTAGTGGTGAATGTAGGTTGGGATGATGGTCCGGCTTGGTGACTGGTGGTGGTAGTGGTGGTAGTGGTGAATATGGGTGGTGGTATATGAGTGGGTGGCGAGGGGTAGGCTGTAGTGGTGGTGGATGGGAGTGTGGTAGTGATGGTTGTGGTGGTAGCTGTGGTAGATGTGGACGTGGTGGTGGTGGCGGTGGCTGTAGTGGCAGTGGGAGTAGATATGGTCAATGCGAATCTTTGCCTCTTCCCCTTCTTGCTATAGGGGTGAGCCATTCTCTTCCTTCTTGAGCCTTTAGACACAGTGGCTCCCCTTGGCTAATAGGTGGGTCTGAGGTGTAAGATGGATCAGTAGAAGCCTCCCCAGACTCACCCTGGCGTCCACCTACCGCCCTAATCGCTCGTTCAGTGGCAACCACCCTGCTGCCCATCGTCCGAACTAATGGTTCCTCTTCCTCCTCCTCCTCATCAGGACAGAAGTCCTGATGGAATCCAGCTGTATTCGCTTCTCCGTGAGTGGATGGTGGAGGTGTAACATCTATGGCGGTGGCCCTAGATTGGGTGGGGCTAGTGTCTCCACCATCACCACTATCATCATCATTCGAGTCATTGGATGGTAGAGCAATCTGCTCAACGTCCGAGTAACTATCATCGTGGCACCACTTCCTTTGTGCTGGTGCCACGTAGTCTTCCCGGGCCAAATGCATAAACAACGTCCTTACAGGGGGCTTCACCTGCTTCCCCCTGTACACCTTCATCCTCCTAAGGGTGGTGTCATCCATGACCTCGAGAGAGACTGCATCATGACTCTCTTTAGACAGTAGAGGAAGCTTCTCATCTATTATTAGCTGTAATAAGTGAGGGTACATACAGAAGCTCTCTTTCCCTTTTGGCTCTAGGTTCTCGATCATGTATGCAAAAATCATATTGGAGAAGCTGAAGGGGTGGTTTAGTACCAGTGCCACGTAGGCATTCTGGATTTGGTCGGAGAGGTCATCGAATCCACCCCTCCTCGATGCAATGCACTTGAGAATGACGTGTGCTAAGTACTTAAGCAGGGGACACATGTTGCTTTTGTTCAGCACCCCTGCGTTGATGTCCCCATAGTACTTCATCTTGAGAAAGCATCCCCGAACAGTCAAGGGGTGTAATGTGGTTAGGTGCGCAGCATCATCACCCAGAGCTAGAACTCGTCGGTGGTCTGCAGCTGGACCTTTATCTCATGCCCAAAAATGCTGCTTTTTGATCCATATGTACCTAGCTTACGATCTTAATGTAATATGTCTGTCATGTCCTAAATGTAATGAAATAAATGAGTTGAATGAAACATAATATGTGGTTGTTGATCTTATTGTTAATGTTTCAATGTATGTTTTAATGTTTATCATTTATTAACGGATATTGAACCAACTATATAGGTTTGAGGTAGTTTGAATAGATCCTAGTCAAGTAATGATCGAGAAACATATTCAAACTTAGTCGTATGAAGTTCTCATGCGAATGGGCCATGCAAACGGACCATACGCATGAATACTTCATGCTAATGGACCAGTTGCACGACTGAACTAGGAGACTGAATCAGTAGCACGACTAAGACATACGGATGACTCAGTCGCACGACTGAACCTTCAGTCGTGTGATTGACTCAGTCGCATGCTTTAGTCGCACGACTAAACCATGCTAATGGTCTAGTCGTACGATTGACTAACCCTAACCTATAAATACCACTTAATTCATGGAAAAACATAACACTTTGAAGAATTCGACTGCTACTCGTACCCTAGCCGTCCAAAACGTCCAAGAAAGCCAGTCCAAGTTCATAGATCGTTCTTGATTGATTCCTATTCATTCTTAACGTCTAGTTTATTCGTATATCGATCGGGTTAACGTTCTCACTGTTCGGATCGCCAATCAAATAGGATTCCACACTATTTGAGTTGGTATACACGTAAATTAGTTAGTACTCCATCCAGTACACGGTCCCTAACAAGTGGTATCAGAGCTTTGGCTCTTGATTTACATGTGATTCAATCGATTTTGATATAAAAATCGTGTTTTTCACGCAAAAACGCAATCTTTTTGTGTCAAGCAGTGTCTTGGATGTCTCCAGGTCAAAAAGTTAACATTTTCTGGCATACGGCAATTAGGGTTAGTGAGAAATTCATGTTTTTGCGTCAAAATACCTTAAACCTTCAAATTCTCAAGATTCAGCAGCTTTAGTCGCACGATTAACTCAATCGCACGATTGGACTCAGTCGTTCATTCATACGTACAACTGAATTGCCTAGTCGCATTGTTCATTCGCACCTGTCCATTCGCACGAGTGAGCCATCCGCATTGGTTCATTTGCACGTCTGAGCCATCCGCATTGGTCAATCGAATGAATTGTCCAATCGCACACCTTCATTCGCACAAGTAAAACAGTTTTGTTCTAAAGACCAAAATCAAAAGTAATGGAGGATCAATACCCAGCGTTCACCGTAGGAATGGATTCTAGGATTCGAAATTTGTTGCTTCTAGAAAATGAAGTAGGAAATCATAACAAGCCCCCTAAGCTTATAACGTTAGATTATTACCCACAATGGAAGCAAAGATTTGAGATTTACTTAAATGGAGTAGATCCCAATCTATGGGAGTCGATAGAGATAGGATATACCATGCCTGTAGGTGTAGATGGAGTCAAACTTACCTTAGGCGGTATGACTGACGGCCAAAAGGTAAAGTATAATGCAGAGAAGAAAGTATATGCATTGCTAACTCAGTCAATTCATAAGGACATCTTCCATCAATTTTCTGAGAACAAGCAAGCTAAGAAGCTGTGGGATGCATTGGAAAAGAGGTATGACAGAAATGCATCGTTAAAAGCTCTAAAGGCTAAAGCATTGAAGAAGGAGTTTGACAACTTCTTGTCAATGGGAAAGGAGAGCTTGGACGACGTCATTGATAGGTTCTACCACTTAATGAGTGAGCTGCACACTCATGGAGTCACCACGTTTATGGAAGACAAAGTTTCCAACTTTGCATATGGGTTTCCCGAGAAGTGGGTTTCCTTTTTATCCAACCTCAGACATAATGATTTGCTGGCGAAGTTAGATATCAACGACTTCATTCTGAAGCTGAGAGAGGAAGAGTTGAGGATGAAGTACAGGGCCCAAAAGTCTTCATATGATCAGAATCCGGCATTGTGTAACTCAACTCCACAAGCCAAAACGTCTGGAGCACCACTTCAAACGGCATTTGTGTCGAGTTCAGCTGGTCCATCTCAAGCTACCACTTAAGGATCAGACACGTCAGGGTCATCCTATACCCAATACATAGCACCTGAAGCCAATGCTACAAAACTGAAGACCAAGAATCTCGGGAATGTTACAGTGGAGGTAGCAAAGGAGCACATGGATCTCTTAGCAGTGGTCGTTCACTCCTATGACGGACTAGTTGCTGGGAAGATAGGGAACTGCCATCTGGCAGATGAGGACTACGAGCAGGTAGACAAGACAGAGCTGGAGAGAATGAAGATCATGTGGGCCTTAGCAAGTGTTGTTCGGAGAGCTAAGAAGTTTGTCAAGAAGACCGGACATAATTTGATTGCTATGAAGGACACAACTTTTGGTTTTGACAAGACCAAAGTTACCTGCTTCAACTATGGGGAGAAGGGGCACTTCAAACGTGAGTGTGTGAAGCCCAAGAAGACTGGAAATGGAAATCCATTTCATCCTTCAATCGTCAGGATAAACCCACAAGCAGTACTACTTCGTCAAGTAAGGATCCTAAAGCCTTGACTGCTCACGATGACGAAGGACAAGAGTGGAGCTTTCGGTTTGTGTCTCCCGGGGAATCCAACATTGCTAGTGTTAAGGATCTAGATGATGACTCAGCAAGCAAAGGTGATATTGCAGTGGAACTCACGATGTCAAATGTTGAAGAAACTGCAACTTTGGTTGATCACCTGCCTAAAGAAGGAACGAGTTCAACAAGTCCAGAATCACCAGAACTAGCAATATCAAACTCTGCTTTGATGGCTGAATCAACTACACTCTCTCTGGTAAGTTCCACTACTCAACTTTTTAATAATCATGCTTGTTCTGATATAAATTTAGGGAAAACATTGATTTGAAATTTGCTAGGTTATTAGACCATAATGATAACTTAGTGAAGGACTTGCAACTATGCACATAAGCAAATAGAGTCTTAAAACAAAATGAGCACAGTTATAAAGAAAAGATAGAACTTTTGAATAAACAACTTAGGGAAACAGAAGTTGTAGCTTTTAACCAAGCCAATGAAATTAAGTTCTATCTAAAATCCCCAGAAGACACTAAGAAACAAAAAACAGTTTTGGAAGTAGAAGTAAATTCATTAAAACAAAAACTGCATAGTTGGACAAGTTCTTCTCATATTGTCCAATACTTAGTGAGAGAACGCAAAAATGGGGAGGGTTTGGGGTATAAAGTGGTTCCTCCACCACATGAGACCTTGATGAATGCCAAAAGTAACCAATAAATAATAACCCAATCAAGGATCATGTGGTGTCCACTCCTCTTGTAAGTGATCCAGATTCCACATGTAAACCAAATGAATCTGGCACTAAACAAAAGGATGCCACTTCAAAATCAAAAGGTAAAATGCCTTGTGTTAATCTGGATGAACAATTTGAGAAGGTTAAAGTAAAGTCTGGTTCAACCGAGTTAATTCTGAACCTAAATAGACCAAACATGTTAATCAATCACGCGTATCATGTCTAAGTCTAGGTAAACAAAAGAGTAAAGATGTTAATAACATTCAAACAATCAATTTTGTTAAACAAGTTAAACCATTAAAACAGGAAGTGACTAAGCCCAAATTGAATAAAGTCATACAAGTGCCACATACTTCTCCATAGAAATAGTTAATCATCAAGTCGAAAGTAGATCATGCTACAACTGTGGAAAGTATGGTCACATCGCGTC
Organism: Flaveria trinervia; assembly: GCA_025506515.1. Lineage (NCBI taxonomy): Eukaryota > Viridiplantae > Streptophyta > Magnoliopsida > Asterales > Asteraceae > Flaveria > Flaveria trinervia. The sequence goes on along the minus strand of CM046450.1, from coordinate 27,547,235 downwards.
TTACTGTCCTTATTATCAGACATCAAAGAAAAAAATTTAACTTTATGACACTAAAGCGAGCTCTTCTAAAGGAAGCTCCATGACTCAACCAAAAAGGGTCAGTGAACCTAAAGTTCAACCCATTAGCCAGTCGTTTGTTTACCACAAACAGGTCTTACACAAAGCTGGCTTATGGAAAGAAAAGTCTATGTCTGGTAATGAGAACAAGAAGAAAAATTATCTTCCCTCACCCTCTAATAGACAATGGGTAGAATTTATGATGTGTGATGCCTCTGGGTCACCCAAGCCAGTTAAGGCTTAGGTCCCTAACCTTAACTAATGTTTTCAACCGAATGTGCAGGGTGTTCGCTATAGTGCTGAAACAAACACTTGGATTGTAGATAGCGGAGCATCAAGGCACATGACTGGAAACTGGGCACTCCTATCAAACGTCAAACAAATATAAGGAGGTCATGTTTCATTTGCTGGAAACAAAGGAGGGTATATCACAGCTCAAGGGGAAGTGGGGAATCAGAAAGTGAAGTTTGACAAGGTAAACTATGTTCAACAACTTCAAAATAATTTGCTTTCTCTTTCCCAAATATGTGACAAGGGATTTAAGGTAGTTTTTGACAATAAGAAGTGCTATTTCCTGAAAAAGAACTATGTGATTCCGGAGGACCAAGTCTTAATGTTAGCCTCAAGATATAATGACCTTTACGTCTTGGATCTATCAAAGGCCTTCATAACGGATCACCAAGTTCAATGCTTCTTGTCAAAAGCTACTGAGAAGGATTCTATCTCCTGGCATAGGAGAATAGGGCACATCAATCCACTGAAGATGAACCACTTGATCCAAAATGACCTAGTGCGAGGAGTCAATGTCAACAACTTCTAACTCCCGGATTTTTGTGTTGCTTGCAAGAAAGACAAACAGACAAAGAAGTCTCATAAGGCAAAGAAAGTTAATTCCATAGAACTGCCTCTTGAGCTTCTTCACATGGATCTATTTGGTCTAGTCAGTACAAGAAGCATTGCAGGCGACTTGTACTGCTATGTAGTTACAGATGACTACTCAATATTCTCTTGGGTGATGTTTCTAAAATCAAAATCAGAAACATTTGAGTCATTCAAAGAGTTTGTAACTACAGTGGAGTCACTCTACAAGCTGAAGGTAATACAAGTACGCTCAGACAACGAAACCGAGTTTAAGAACCAATGGATGTAGGCTTTCTGCAAAGAAAAGGGAATTGGGCACCAGTTCACTTCCGCCTACACTCCTCAGATGAACGGAGTTGCTGAGAGAAAGAATCACAGCTTAATAGAGACAGCACGGACATTGCTAGCAGACTCGAAACTGCCTATCCAATTTTGGAATGAGGCAGTTGCCAATGCGTGTTACATGCTAAATCGAGTTCTGGTGGTAAAACGTCATGGCAAGACATATTACGAGTTACTTCAATGACGTAAACCAAATCTGGAGTACCTCGAACCATTTGGAGCACCATGTATGTTGCTGAAGAAAACTCAGGAAGGCAAGTTTAGTGAGAAGGCTGAAGAGGGTATTTTTCTAGGATACAACATACCGAATAAGAGAGTTTACAACAACTCAATGGGTCAAGTAGAGGTGTAGTGTAACGTCGACGTTCAGAGATACACCACTCCTCCTGCTGGAAAAGGACCCATATTCTTCTTTGACTATGATGGATTCTTCAAGTCATTCAACGTCCCTCTCTCCACTTTTGACGATGAGTTAGCAACCAAAATGATGTATGATGTCTTAAACACACCATCACAAGACTCAACATCATCTAGTTCACAAGGTGAATCGTCTAACCATTCAGGGGGAGCGCTCAAGGTAAGTGGCTCCTCCTCTAACGATGAAGCCGTGTAGAATGATCAGAACGATCAGGAGGCAAAGGATCCTACAACTGCAAGTTCACAAGCATCTGACTTAGATGCCTCTGAGTCTTTAGAACCTCACACTCCTACTGCCTCAGATACGGAACCAAACGTTCATAATCTTGATTCTCAGGTAGTTGTTCCCACCATTCCTGGATCACGCCTAAATGTCTATCATCCTCTGGACAATGTCATTGGGGATGTCAGATTAGGAGTTCAGACAAGAAATCAGCTGTATTCAGCTGATTATGCCTCGGTAATGGAGAAAGGGTATCTTCATGATGGTGCTTATCGTTGTTTTGTGTCTCAGTTTGAGCCAAAATACATCAGTGAAGCCCTAAATGATGAGGCATGGGTGAGTGCCATGCAAGATGAACTTCTTCAATTCAAGAAGTTAGGTGTATGGACACTGGTAGATAGACCTAAAGGTGCTAAGGTTATTGGCATCAAATGGGTCTTGAAATGTAAGAAAGATGACCAAGGTGATATCGTCAGGAACAAGTCTCGACTTGTAGTTCAAGGATTTTGGCAAGTTGAGGGAATTGATTACAATGAAGTATTTGCACTAGTGGTGAGAATGGAAGCAATCCGTATCTTCCTAGCCTATGCCTCTTACATGAAGATTAAAGTTTATCAACTGGATGTAAAGAGTGCATTTCTTCATGGTGAAATCTGGGAAACAATGTATGTCAGTCAACCCGAAGGATTTGAGGATCCATATCATCGGGACAGAGTTTACAAATTGGATAAGGCTCTCTACGGGTTTCACCAAGCCCCGAGAGCATGGTACGAAAAACTCTCAACTCTCCTTGTGAAACACTGATTTCACAGAGGTGTAATTGGCTGTACACTATTCATCAAAGAAAAGGATGGTGATCTGCTGCTTGTTCAGATGTATGTTGATGACATAATTTTTGGTTCAAAGAACGAAGATTTATGTAAAGAATTTGAAGTAGTAATGAAGGTAGAATTTGAAATGAGTGCCATGGGAGAGATGAAGTTCTTTCTCGGGTTACAGGTGGATCAAACACCAAAGGGGATATTTCTACATTAGACCAAGTATGTAGGGGATATTCTCAGTTGGTTTGACATGGAGAATGCTTCCGCAGTTGGGACTCCACTTGCTACAACCATGATGTAGCACCCGACGAGAATGGTGATCTGGTTGATGCCACCATGTACCAAGGAATGATTGGATCCATCATGTACCTCACTGCCTTAAGACCTGATATTATGTACGCGACATGTCTTTGTTCAAGATATCAGGCGAAACCCAAAGTTAACCATCTTATAGGGGTCAAGAGGATATTCTGTTATCTGAAGGGTACCCCAACACTAGGGTTGTGGTATCCTCATGATGATGATTTTGAGCTTACCGTGTATAGTGATTCGGATTATGGCGGCTGCAAGATGAACTACAAATCCACCTCAGCAGGATGTCATTCTTTGGGAGAAGATTAGTCACGTGGTAGGGTAAGAAGCAAACATCAGTTGCGTTGTCAACTTGTGAAGCTGAATATGTTGCTGTGGCAAGCTGCTGTTCTCAAATCATCTAAATGTGTATGCAGTGAAGAGGGAGAAGGGAATCGAGTACTTTAGATTTCCACATGATCTGAAGACTCTCCCTGGTTATGAGCTCAACCAGTTGGCACGCCTTAACCTGCTGTATGCTGACCCAAGGAAGATGTTAGGCTGGTTTGAAGCTGCGTTGAAGAAAGAATACCACACTCGATGGGTTAACTTCAAGCCTCAACAACCTACGAGGTACATTCGAAGGTCGGAGGTGGACCCAAGGACTGGGAAACCCAAAGTGGTGCTGAAGTGGAGTCCTCCGCGCACTATGTCAAAGATCCCCATGAGGGAAATGCCACAGGACTTCACTCCCCACTTCAAGTGGTGGTATTATGACTGGCGTATAGGAGAAGCAGTCATAGTATTACAGAAAGAGTGCTAAATGGAGACCATCTGGGTATTTGACCCAATGTGGCTAACCAACCTATCAGCTAGTGATGTTTATACCTTATACAGGTGGCCATTATTCTATGATCCACAGGATATTGTACAGGCCCTCCAGTTTCAGAACGTGATAAGACTCTGCTTTGCATTCAAGATACATGCTAGAGTCACAGTCGAGGAGAGGCATAAGAAGTTTGACGAGTTAATGAAGGATGCCAGACAAAGAAGGAAACTAGGTCCAAGGGGGAGTTTGTTGATCCATATGAACCTAGTTTATGATCTTAATGTAATATGTCTGTCATGTCCTAAATGTAATGAAACAAATGAGTTGAATGAAACATAATCTGTGGTTATCGATCTTAATGTTTAATGTTTCAGTGTATGTTTTAACGTTTTTCATTTATTAACGAATATTGAACCAACTATATAGGTTTGAGGTAGTTTGAATATATCCTAGTCAAGTAATGATTGAGAAACATATTCAAACTTAGTCGTATGAAGTTTTAATGCGAATAGGCCATGAAAATGGACCATACACATGAATACTTCATGCTAATGGACCAGTCATTTGACTGAACCAGGAGACTGGATCAGTCGCACGACTGAGACATACGGATGACTCAGTCGCATGACTGAACCTTCAGTCGTGTGATTGACTCAGTCGCATGCTTTAGTCGCACGACTGAACCATGCTAATGGTCTAGTCATACGATTGAGTACCCCTAACCTATAAATACCACTTAATTCATGGAAAAACGTAACACTTTGAAGAATTCAACTCCTACTCATATCCTAGCCGTCCTAAACGTCTAAGAAAGCAAGTCCAAGTTCATAGATCGTTCTTGATCGATTCCTATTCGTTATTAACGTTTAGTTTATTCGTATATCGATCGGGTTAACGTTCTCACTGATTGGATCGCCAATCAAATATGATTCCACACTATTTGAGTTGGTATACACGTAAATCAGTTAGTACTCCATCCAGTAGACGGTCCCTAACACTGTTGTGTATGCAGTAAGGCTTAGTGGATCGGTCGACTGATGCACCTTCCCAGAAGGCATGCTGTATAGGCCGGTAGGGTGTGCATGGTGCAGATATAGCCCGGAAGATCCTAGATCTCCTTAGAAATGCAATGATTTCTGCAAAATCTGCAGCATTCCTGGTAGTGGCATCCAGATGAGCACAAATGTTGTGCTTGGTGTTGATGATCCATTTCTCTACCATGTTTCTGTAACCCACAACACATAAACATTAGATTTGTCCATAACAGAAACTATTGAATCTTAAACCATCTTGAAATTAGTCTGGTTCAATCGTGCGATTGAACCATACGACTGAGTTCATTCGGGTGACTGAGTATGCGACTGACTTCAATCGGGCGACTGAGTGTGCGACTGACTTCAATCGGGCGACTAAGCCTGCGTCTGAGTTCTATCGGGCGACTGAGCCTTCAGCTAAGTTCAATCGGATGATTGTGCTCATACGCCTACTTCATTCGGCTGATTGTGTCATTTGCCCAATTCAATCGTGCGATTGAAGTTCATTCGGAGTGACTAGTCGTATACGTCTCTGTTCAACACCTTAATCCTGAATCTAGGTACAAACTGGAAGCTAAACATTGTGGTTAGGTTCTTTAGACTCGCAGGAACCCTAATTGTTGCATTAAGTCTTTAATTTTAACCAATTTTCATGTTTATACGATCTGTTTGTTGGTTATTACTCATTTCTTGATTTTAAACACTTAGGGCCTTGCAAATGATGTAACAACTTGACAGTAACACAGTGGTGAACATAAATCGATTTAATCAAATTTTGGCAGAGTGTCGCTACGTTCGGGCGACTTTAGGGCGATTGAGGGGTGATGAAGATATGCGACCGACTTTAGCCCTATTTATACTGAGTCTGGCTTCAATCGGGCGACTGGATCCATTCACACTCTTCATTCGTGCGATTGGAGCTTATTCATGTGATTGGCTCCGTCGGTCACCTTCAGTCGCCTGACTAGGTTTCAGTCGTTCGACTGACTCATTCGCGCGATTAGTTCATTCTGTTGAACCAATCGTATGGATTGACCCATGCTGATGCTCCAATTGTACGACTGGTCCATACTCATGGTTTATGTAAGGCCCCGTTCCCAGGACGCTCACAGCTGGTAAATCATCACACATAAAACATACACTTTACATTTAATCATTCATAAAACATTGCAGCGGAAACATAAAACTAATTTTTTCATATCATTACAAATGCTTTTGCAAGTTAATACAAGCATTCATTTCAAAACATCATTCGTTCGCATTACAATGCAAAAACATTAACAAAAGAATGCCATCCAAAATGCTAAGTAGCTGCTTCATGCCATCCTCAGCAATGCTTACCTACCAACTGGAAAATGCATCAAAGTCAGTGTTGCTAAGTGAGTTCTAGTTTTATAAAATAAAACTTACTTTACTTTCATGCGATCATACACCATACGTATACACAGATAATATCATTATTATCTTCATCATCTATACGTTAACTTTCATTCTTTCATGCATTCTTGATTTCATTCGTTCATTCATTACCTCCAGTGACATGTACATTACCCCGAACATTGTGCACGAAGCGGTTAACTGGGCCTGAGATATTTCATAGACCTTGAACATTATGTATGAAGCTGACCCCAATACCTAGGGCAAGTACATTCACCATTTATCTTTTCCCTTTCATTCCGGATCAATGCCATATGCTATACCCGAACATTGTGCACGAAGCGGGTAACTGAGCCTGAGGTCTTTCATAGACCTCGAACATTATGCACTAAGCTGACTCTAGCACCTAGGGCAAGCGGCAACGATCCTATTCATATGGTCAATCACAAAGATTGGACCCCAGTGTGCATCCTTTGGGGTAGCTAACCCGCACACCGTTAAGCTAACACCATCATTGGGTGTGCACCTCCATACATTTGCTTGCAAGCCTTCTTACATTCATTTGTTCATTAATGCATGCATTCATTCATCATGTTCCTTTTTCATTATCTTTCACTTTACGTTACATAATACTTCTGGTTCATTCATTAACATAACACGTAAAGCCACGGAAAGATAATCATACATCATAAGGAACATAACATTCAGTCATCATCATCATACATGGAATCATCATACAGGGCATCATCATACAGGGCATCATCATACATTCATAACATACATCATGTATAATCATACAACATCATATATCATCATTATGCATATGCATCAATCACACATCATTACATGCCCATCATACCATCTATGGCTTCAAAAGTCAACTTACATAGCCCCCAGGAATCTCCTAGGTCAAAGCCTAAATTACCTTTTTTTTTCAAAAAGTCAGAATTATTCTAAGTGTTCATCCGCATTGACCTTATTGTTCATCCGCATTTGATTTGCTTCATCCGCATTTGCCTTACTTTATCTGCATTTGTCATCCGCATTTGCCTTACTCATCCACATTTCATATACTTAGTCAATATTCATCTGTATCGACTTCATCCGCATTGACTTCATTCGCATTTCCATACTTAGTCAATCATCTGCATTGACTTACTTCATCCGCATTTCATATACTTAGTCAATGTTCATCCGCATTGACTTCATCCGCATTTCATATACTTAGTCAATGTTCATCCGCATTGACTTCATCCACATTGACTTACTTTGCTCATCCGCACTAACCTTTCCATCCGCATTGACTTTTAAACACTTAGGCCGATTCTAAAACTTAACATATGAGCCTTAAACATTAGATTTCAATTTCAAATCACCGTTCATCATGATCTAAGCTTAAATCATACTTCCTAAGTCTTAGAAACATCATCATACATCATCAAGCATGAACATAATCATACATCGCATCATACATTCAACATATACCAATGAAACATATGGGTCCGAAACCCAGTCTAATGAAAACATACATTCATGCATTTCTAGTCCCAAAATAAGCTAAAACAGGTAAAAGAGCGGTCCTAGAACTCACCTTTGCAGCCCTTGAGTATGGCTTTCTTTTGTACTCGTTTGCAAATTGAATTCAACCGCCTAGAACCCACTAAAATATACCCGAACACATATAAGCATAGACCCGAGGACATAACCGGTTAAGAACACCATAAAAACATGAATTCTTACCTTGAATTCACACTTTTCTTCTTGTTTCTCTTCAAACCCGAGAGTTCTCTGCTTCCTACTATTTTCTCTCTCTAAAAATCTGAAAATTTTGTGTGTAGAAAGGGTGATGGGCAGCCATGCCACCTTTATCACCAACTTTTCAAACATTTTGTCCTTTTGTACACTTTTTACCCCTACACTTGGGTTTTATTTCTTTTCCTTCTTTTCATTCACTTTATTCATTCTTTCATTGTCTTTAAAATAATCGGGTGTTACAAGTCCACCCCTTTAAATAGGTTTCGTCCTTGAAACCTGTTATTCCCGAACAAACGTGGTAATGTTGCTTCATTTCTTCTTCAGTCTCCCACGTTGACTCGGATCCCTTCCTGTGCTTCCACTGTACACGCACAAGGGGAACCACTTTTGCAGGATCGTTGAAGGGTATAAGTTACAACACAACAACACAAAGTGGAGATAAACTAAACTTAGATCAAACAGTAAACCAGATTAATCAAGTAGTGACACTAAGAACACAAGTAATATAAGAGACATATGACAAAGAACACAAGTGTTTGGTTTTCAAGAATGCAGTATATTGCCTTCTCTATGTTCTATTACAAGTGTTACAAAAGCGTATATGAAAGATACAAGAACATGAGATACTTATACAACATCCTACAGCTGGCTATACTTTGAAAGCCAGCTGGATACAATTGACTAGACACACACAAAATCAATTGTAGAGTCAAAAGGCAGATTGCCTTTTGACTTGTGACTATGACATGCCATAACTCACATCCTTATCTATTACAAAAAAAGGATAAAGTACATAAAGTAGAAAGTTACAGACACAAGACCTCATGTACAGTTACCAAAATCATGGACCTTTTCACCAAACCATGTTAGTTGGTGACTTGCAGAGTTGCATCGGAAAGGTGTCCAGCTTTATGGAACGGTACATTAGATAAAGCATGTTACTAAAAGTCTTCGGAAGAAATCTGTCTTCATGAACTTGAAGCTTTGGAAGACTTTGTCTCTGAGGCTTCGGAAGACTTCATCTTTGGCTTTGGAAGATGTTGGTCTTGGCTTCGGAAGATTTCACACTTAGAGTATTTCTGTTGCACATGTGAAACTTCTGAAGCATTCTACTTCAATGCACTTGTGCAGCATGCAGGAAAGACTAAAGATGTTTAGGTTGCATCAGCCTCTTCATTAGACTCTACAAACTCCCCCTAGGCTGATGCTACCAAAACACTTAGAAAACTTCAGATATTAACAGTCCTCATTAGGATGATCACCATTCCTTTCTTCATAAGATGATCAGGATCCTTCAGGCTATCAAAGTGTCTTCTCATGTCAAAGTGGTCATGCAGAGGCAACTGAAACATATCTTGCCATGTATAAATGTCTTCAATGCCTTGATCTCTAATAACATGCCACCTTTCTGGATTTGTGGTGTATGTCCAAGACAAGATGGCTCTTCCTGATGCTAGAGGAGCTACTGAAGTTGGAGTTGATTGAGCATCCTCTGGATGCACATCCTCAGGGTATTCTGATTCATCCTGAGGTTCAGAAGGGGATGCAAGCTTCTTCTTCTTCTTAGACTTGGTTTAGAAGCCATCCTCTTCTTTCTCTTTCCAAATTTTAACTGAGAAGACTGGCCTGCAACACCAGATTGATCTTCACTGTCTTTCTCAGTTGGGACTTCCTCTCTCTCAGGTTTAGATGGAGAGGGAGGTTGACCTTGCTGTGGATCAGAAGATGAAGCTTGCTGAGCATTAGCAGGAGGTCCGGGTTATGTTGTGTCTGGTTGTTCAACTTTAACCTCCACTTAGGTGGGGCCTGACTTGGAGTGGAGTGTAAGTCAGTGAGCTCTCCACTCTTAATATTTTGCTTGATTACCCTAATATGCTCATCCATAGTGGATAGAGACATGGGTCCAAGTCTCCTTTCGGAGAATCCATACAGCTTCAAGAAGCTCATCATCCTCTGCCTATCAGTAGACTTCTTCATGCTCTTTTAGATAATGGCTCTTGATTTTGCAGCTTCTTCCCTCAGCTTCTTCTTTGTTGTATTTCTTTCCTTGACTAACTCAAGCTCAAGTTGTTTTAAGTACTCAAACTCAATATAGTCATAAGGTAAGGGAAGGAGTGCATCTGCCTGATAGAGGCCTGTGGCACTCAGGTAGTTAATCATCTTGATTCTATCTTCTTCCTTATCTACCTGAGGTTCTTGTTAAACCACATCCTCTTGTTCAGGACTTTCTTAAACTAGTGAGAGGGTAGGCATACCTTTGTACAGTCTTTTTCTTCTTCTCTCTTCTTTGACTTGTACTAGGAGTTCTGCATCTTCTGCCTCCTTCTTCTCTCTTGACCTTTCCAGATCAACCAGCTCATTCAATTTATCCAAAGGGAGTGAAATGACACTATCTATGTCATAGTTCCTAGTCTGCAGATAGTTAATCCTGACTGCCCTTAACTCATCATTCTGGTCTGGGGGCAGCCTTGATTGCAGACTCCATGAGTCTTAGAGACTCAGTAGAGAAACTTTCTCCCCTTAGCCTCCTTTTCCTCTCTCTTTCCTTCTCCTCAATCTCCTCAGACGTCATCTTCTTTTCCCTTTGTCACTCATAGGCTTTGTGACATAGGGTGGGGAGAGCTTTGGCCTTCATTGCTCGTTGCAGCATCTGAGCTCAGGCTAGAGAGAGGTTGAGAAACACCTTCACCAACAGGGTCTCAGAAGAAATATGGATCTCTGCAGCAGTTGGTGATGATGAAACAGGGCTCTCAGGTTCTGTCACTGGGCCTTCTGTCAAGGTTTCCCTTACGAAGATAATCTTAGGGTCTGCCTCAACATCCAGTTGACCGATGACATTGCCTGATTGCCTTAGTCTCCTTCTTAGGCTGAACTCTGCAATGATCCTGTCTTGGATTCTTTTAGCCAGTCTGTCAGCTTGTCTTGATTGGCTTGGGTTGACAAGTGGCATGTTGACTAGATCCAGACCTTCATAGTAGTCCATGTTCTGAAAATTGAAGACTTCTTGTTGTCCTTGAACTCTTATGATGATGAGGGCCTTCCTGTTATTGTCATACCTCCACCCAATGATGTGATTGAAGGATGGTGAAGGTGACATGGCCCTTGGTATCCCATCCTCAAACAGACTCTGTATGAAGGAGTCTGTGTAGTCCACATTAATGTGAACTAGAGGAGGTTGCTGAGAATGCACAGTTGCAAGTAAGGATGGTGAGTCCTCAATGTCCATTCTCTCAGAGGAACTCCTAGGTTCTGTGGCAGTAATGACTTTCTCCCCCTTTTTGGTAGCATCACCCACTTGCATAGGTGAGCTAGAGGATAGGTCAATCACATCCACAGGTTCTTGTGTTCCTGGTTGGGTTCTCCTAAGGGTCTCCCAGCTAATTTTTCCTAAAAATATGAAATCTCAAGTTGCTGATCATTGATCCTGTTTTGTAAGGTAGTCACCTGAGATTCAAGGTGACTGACCTTTGAGACTAGGTAAGTGCATGTTTTAGACAGTTTTTGCACTTTTAGTCTCAGATCCTCCTCATCTTCATCAGAAGAATCACTGGGGGTGGAGAAGATTGGACCAGAGTCCTTTCTCTCATGACCAGTTCTAAATTTTTGGCTACTGGATTTCCTCTGCTCACTGGCAGTCTCAGTTGAGATGTCAGTGGGCTGAGTTGTTATGGTTGAGGTCTTAATGATGTAATCACTTTCAGAATTGAGAGCCTCTTCCATATGGACATTCTGAACAGGTTCAGGAGTGTCCACCTCAGTTGTAGGTGACTGGTATGGGATAGATGTAGGAGACTCAGGAGTACTCATCTCTCTTTGAGTAGAGGGAAAGAAGAGAGATTCATTATACTCACTGAAACCTATTTCTTCATCAGTATAGAACTCAAGTTGGGAATTGGTTGGTTTAGATCTATAGGCTGGGGATGGTAACTGTCCCCTGAAGGTTGATCACTTGAGTGTTAAGAATCAGAGTGATGGCTTAAGGCAGTAGGGCTAATGAGCTCATCAGGCTGAGCATGAGGAACCTCAACACTGATTCTTGAAGAGATGGGAGTGGTTTGCTCCTCAGGAGAAGTGGGAGCTCCAGTGTCCACTTCTTCCTGTATGGGTGAGTATATGGGGGCCTCCACAGACTGAATAGTCTGAGCAGGGGTTCGTTTGGATTTTCTTTGGTAGGTGATGGAGATTTGAGGCTGTGTGGGTGATTGGGAAGTAACAGGTGTGGGTTAACACTAGCTTGTGCTGCTAGATGGTCACCTTGAGCAATGAGCTCTAACATTTTTGGGACTAGGGCTGTTTCTACCCCAGAGAATCCAACAGTGGACTTTCTCACTATTTTAAAGATGTCGGGCTTCATCTGTCCCAATTTGAGAATGTTACCTGTTTTCCTTAACTATGAGCCCAGTTCACAGTTAAGAATGTACTGGACATATCTAGGAAAAATGTAATATTCTAAGGAGTCTAAATTTGCTAGTAAATTGTATAAGTAAACTGAGAGTACCTGAATTTGACCCCTTGAACCATTCCATGGACTATGAAGGAGAGATCTTCAGGAATCTGGTCCCATCCACTATGCTTGTTTGATAAGCTGTGGATGACAACATGGAGCAGGAATCTCCATTGGGATGAGACCTTCCCTTTCCTGAAGGTCTTTACAGAGAAATCTCCCTCATACCCCATCTACTCAAAGGAATGATTGACAGCTTCCTTTGGGAAAAAACCTCACCTTCTTCATCATCTAGCTGAAGATGTCGGTTGATGATGGCCGGAGTGATGAAGATTGTTCTCCCCTGCAATGTGGCAGACAGTGCCTTCTCCCCATCTATAATGACCTCTTGGCAGGTCTTCCAGAATTCAAGCAACTGATCCTCATAGAGTGAAGGATCAATGGTTAGGGAGATGAGTAGTTGGACAGAGATAAGAATCAGCAAACCTTTGAGAAATGAGGATCTTTCTCAGAGCGTAATAGAGCAATCTGATTGTGTTGTCTGTGTAGCTGCATGGTAAAGTTGGGATCATTTCTGTGAGCAAGGTTGGCCATTTTGAAGTAGCTTAGGGATGAAGACAGAAGAGAGAAAGAAATTTCAGAGAGAAATTTGGGGTTTTAGATTTGGAGGAAAAACAGATGATAGAAAGAGGGGGAAACCGTTGGGTTTATATGTGAGAAGGATTTCAGATAAACTTTAATGAAAAAGGATAAACTTTGAAATCCGGATGTCGGTCCCACTTTGAAAAAGTAGTTTACTTTTTTCTCAAAAAGAAGTTTTATTGGAAAACAAAAAGCTTCCGAAGGTTAATTATCTTTGGAAGTTTTAATTAAAAAGCTTCCGAAGCCAAAATGACTTCGAAAGAATTTCCTGAGAGGTTTGAAAATTTTGTTTCGGAAGAAAAATTAAAACTTGAGTGCTTTGTGTAGAAACTAACAAAGCTTCTGAGAGTTAATTTTGCTTCGGAAGTAAATTGTCCTTGAAAATGAGTAAGTGTCTGATACAAGTGTTTAAGCTTCGGAAGATAAATTTGAAAACTCTTCCGAAGGTAAATTTCTCAAACAGTTATTTATTTTGAAGGCATGATTTACTTTCGAAGTTAAAGGCATAACTTCCGAAGTATCAGAAATTTTAAAAAATCTAAGGAAAGTCTTCAAAAAGAATTTTTCATCCAAAGAAAACATGATCTTATGAAAGTGATGAACTAGACAACTTAGGATACACATAAATTTTAAAGAAATAATAAGAATTAGTTTTAACAAAGATCTACTCAAGGTTGATCATCCCAATAGCTGATATAAGATATTTAAATCTCTGTTCATCAAAAGGCTTTGTAAACAGATCAGCATATTGTTCATCTGTGTGAACCTTGACTAGTTTAATTAATCCCTTTTCATAGTTATCTCTTATTAAATGATACCTGATATTGATGTGCTTTGTCCTTGAGTGCTACACAGGGTTCTCTGTGATTGAGATAGCACTGTTGTTTTCTATATGAATGGGAGTCTCCTTGAAGTTTAACCAATAGTCTAGCATTTGATTCTGAATCCAAAGTACTTGAGCACAACAACTTGTAGCAGCAATGTATTCAGCTTCAGCAGTTGATGCAGAGACGCATGATTGTTTCTTGCATTGCCATGAGACAACCCTTCCACCAAGAAATTGACATCCCCCAGATGTAGACTTTGCAGTCATGTAGAAACCACCATAATCACTATCTGTATAGGCATACAGATTGAAGTCAGAATTCTTGGGATACCATAATCCAAGTGTTGATGCACCTTTGAGGTATCTTAGAATCCTCTTGACAGTGATAAGGTGAGACATCTTAGGGTTGGCTTGATATCTTGTACAAATACATGTAGCAAACATGATATCAGGCCTGCTAGCAGTAAGAACATAAGAGACCCAATCATAGCCCTATATAAATGCTCATCTACACACTCCCCCTCAAGATCAGGACCAAGAGAGTGGTTCTGGCTATGGGTGTCTTAGCAATCTTACAGTCAATCATATTAAACCTCTTGAGTATGTCCTGAACATACTTTGACTGACTTATGAAGATGGCATCTTCAACTTGCTTCACTTGAATTCCTAGAAAGAAATTGAGTTTCCCCATGGCACTCATTTCAAATCTGTCTTTCATCAGCTTGTCAAAGTCTTTGCAGAGATTTGGATTAGTTGAACCAAAGATGATGTCATCCACATATACTTGAACTAGCAATATGTCTTTTCCTTGTCCTTTGATGAAGAGAGTTCCATCTATAGTATCCCTCCTGTATCCATGTTTACAGAGATACTCAGACAGTGTCTCATACCATTTCCTGGGTGCCTGATGCAGCCCGTAGAGAGCTTTGTCAAGCTTGCAGACATAATCAGGATGATCAGGATCTACAAAACTAGGTGGCTGTTTGACGTAAACCTCTTCATCTATCACTCCATACAAAAAGGCACACTTCACATCAAGTTGAAAGACCTTGAAGTTCTTGGATGCAGCAAATGCCAGGAATATCCTAACAGCTTCTAATCTTGCCACTGGAGCAAAGACATCAGTGTAGTCAATCCTTTCTTCTTATGTGTATCCTTGAACAACCAGTCTAGCTTTGTTCTTGATGAAGATGCCTCTATCATCTTTCTTGTTCCTAAAAACCCATTTGGTTCCAATGGTAGTCTTCCCAAGAGAGGACAAAGGTTCCAAACTTTTGCCTTTTGAATTGAAGCAGCTCTTGTTGCATAGCTTCAACCCAACTTCATCCTTTAGAGCTTCATCAACTTTCTTTGGCTCTATCCGGATAGAAAACAAGAGTGAAGACAAACAGTTGCTTCATGGGTTTGTCTCACCATCACCATTGTGTCTTCCATAGTTGAGGTGTTCTTATCTGGTTGTAGAGCCTCTGAGCTGGAATTTGAAGGCATACCAGATGTATCAGCTGAATTTGTCATTGTTAGGCTAACAAAAACCTCATTTGCAGAAGTGGTTCCAACTGGAGCTGAAGATATATGTCTTGAAGAACTTCCTAGCTCAAATCTTGGATCAGGATCATCTGTATTTAAATTTTCTGCAGATCCTAAAACATTCTCACAAGATTTGTTAAAATAGTTGGTAACCAAATCAAGATCAAACAACCAATCCGGACCAGAACCAGTAACACAAGGTGTGTGTTCATTGAAAGTCACATTGGCTGACTCTCAACGATACTAGTTCTAAGATTGTACACTCTATAAGCCTTAGCTTGGGAAGAGTATCCAATAAAGTTTCCATCATCTGATTTCTCAGCAAACTTGGCAATTTGATCTTTGGTATTCAAGATGGTGTAAGGACATCCAAATGACCTGAGAAAACCAATGAAAGGTCTCCTCTTGTGCCAAAGTTCATAAGGAGTTTTGCCATGAGTCTTAACTACTAAAACACTGTTCTGCACATAGCAAGTAGTGTTGACTACCTCTGCCCAGAAGGTGATGGGCAGTTTAGACTCAGACAACATGGTTCTTGCAGCTTCAATCAGTGTCATGTTTCTCCTCTCAGCAACACCATTTTGCTGAGGAGTCCCGGGAGCACTAAATTGTCTTGTAATACCCTTTTCATCACAGATGTATCAAGGATATGGTTCTTAAATTCGGTTCCTTGATCACATCTTATGATCTTGACCTTGTGATCAGATTGATTCTCAATCTTTAAGATGAAATTCTTTAGAATCTCAAGAGTCTCATCCTTAGTTCTAAGGAAGAAAATCCAAGTGAATCTTGTAAAGTCATCTGTGATCACTAGACAGTATAAGGTCCTTCCTAAACTCATTACACTGGTGGGGCCAAAGAGACCCATATGTAACAAGTGTAGGGGTGTAGTGATGGAGTTCTTTTCCTTAGGCTTGTGAGATACCTTATGTTGCTTCCCTTTCAGGCATGCAACACAGTGGTCATCACTTGTAAACTCTTTCTTGGCATTCCAGTTACCAAATCATGCATAATCAGTTATTCATGTTCTTAAAGTTTACATGACACATTCTTTTATGCCATAGGAAAGACTCATCACTGTTAGCTTTAGATAGAAAGCATGAAACTTCTCCAGAGGGAGAGGTTTCTTGCAATCTATCTTGTACATGTTTCCTTTCCTGGGGCTCTAAGCAGGATATGCTCATGAGGAATGACCACACCAGGCTTAAGAACAATGCACTCATGCTCTATAAAGAGCATGTTATGACTGATCACAAAATTGAGATACACTCTAGAAGATTGTATCCAAGCTCCTTTACAAAGTTTACCTTTTCTATGCTGAGCTTACCATTTGTGACCTTGCCCCTTCCAGAAATGTAACCGCCTTCATCTCCTCCAAAAGCAACTGGTCCTCCATCAATCCTTTCAAAGTTTTGGAGTAGTGACCTATTGCATGTCATGTGCCTGGAGCAGCCACTGTCTATGATCCAGACATTTCTGTCTGTCTTTAGCTGTCCTGCACAAAGAGAATGATTAGTTACATCTGGAAACCCAAGCCTTGCTTGTATTGGGCTCATTTGCAGAAGGTAATTCAATAGTAATAGATCCTATGGATGTACTAAGAGGATCTTGAGCTGTTTTTGATGGAGAAATCTCAGTCACTTGGTCTTTCTTAGACGTCCACACCACCTTTGGAGTCTTGGACTTGACCTTCAAAACTTTAGAAGCTTTTGGAACTTCAGAAGTTTTGATGACTGGACCTTCAGAAGATTCTACAAACACTGCAACAGACTTCAGTGCTTCGGAAGAACTCCTTTCTTCCGAGACCAAATACTCTTCGAAGAGAATTTTCCACTTCCCTTCTTGTTAGATTTGGAACTTCCGAAGGAAACAGGTTTTCCTTTCGAAACTTGAATCTTCTTAGAACTCTTTGAAGCCTTTGTTTTGGCCATATGGACAGTACCTTTAGGATTGAAGGGACAATCCTTGGCAATGTGAGTGGTGCTATCACACATAACACAATTTATCTTCTTCTTCACAAGAGCCTTTTCTTGAGAGTAAGACTGTCTTTGGTCACTTCCCTTCTCCACCTTCATCTTTGCAGATGCTGAGACAGTCCTCTGGGACTGAGGACTGTGCTTGGAGTTTGATGGTCCAGGCTATGCAGCAGTGGTACACAGTAGATCAGTCTTCTTCTTGCTACTGAGATGAGTTTAACAAGAACCAGAACTCTTAGCAGAGGAGTTTTTGTTGATGTCTTCAAGTCCCTACCACTGTAAACCCTACAGAAATAAAAACTTGTTTCTGCTTAGAGTCAAAAGCAGCCTTGATCTCTTGAGCCTTCCTTTGCTTTCTTTTGCTCTTTCTGATCAAGTTCTTTCTCATGGACCAAAAGAACCAATGAGCCAAGATCAGAAAACCTCTAAGTCCCACATGGTATCACAACAACTGCTGAAAGCCTCATCAGTAGTTTGACAAGTGCTGAAGACTTCAACAGCTGAAGATCAAGTGCTGAAGACCTCAACAGCTGAAGAACTAAAGTGCTGAAGTACAACAGCTGAAGACACAAGTGCTGAAGCTGAAAGACCAAAGTACTGAAGTACAACAGCTGAAGAGTTTACAAGTGCTGAAGATCAACAACTGATGTACAAAGTCTGAAGACAAAGACTGAAGACATCAGCTGATGATATCTACTGAAGTCATCAGCTGATGAAACACCTGAAGGTCAAAGTCTGAAGATCAAGTACTGAAGCTTCAAGTTTGTCACAACTGCTGAAGAGTACTTCTTCAGTAGTTGTGATATCAGTAGTTTTATATTTTTATGTTTCAGTAGTTTTGTAAAACGACTGAAGAGCTTGTTCTTCAGTCGTTGTAGTTTCAGTAGTTTTATATTTTGTACTTAACACGCTGATATGTTCTCAGTAGTTGTGAACATTTCAGTAGTTTGTTAAGAATTAGATATTTTTGTATTAGATCTGCCAGTTGTCACTTTCCGTGATAACAGCAGTGATTGTTGCACTCTATATAAGGAGTGACAACTTATTGTAACATAATGAATGAATGGAATGAACGAATGATTGATTAGAAATATTCTACATCTATAAACATTCCTTGAAATCAGAAATATATATTCTCTCCCTATAACCGTATGTGCTCTTAATGCTTACAAGTATCGATTGCTTGCTACAATTGTCTAATTCTTGTTTGTATTCCGCTGCTTTGAATCCTAATACATCAAACTTGTGATCGCTGATCCTGTCAGATTTGGTCATCACAGTCTTCACTTTCTCCTCAGAAGGATAGTGGCCCTTCTTGGAATCCTCCTCTTCACTCTTAGTAGAGGGATTCTTCACTATCTCTTCTTCATCCTCCTCACTCATAGGATCTATGAGAGGAAGCTCATCTTCACAAGTTTCACACCTAGGAGATCTTACTGACAAGATTATGTCTGGAGGAGCTATCTCATTTGATCCTAGTCCCTGCCTATTTTGATAGCACACTTTGTTATGCAGGGAAGAGGATATCATGTTCTTGAAGGTCTTTTCTTCGAGAACACTCTTTTCTGCCCTGGCTTTGCTGATCATAAGCTCAACCTGGCACTTAGTTAAGTTGGTTATGAGATCTTTAATTTGAGTCCTAAAATCTGTCTGTTCATGTTTTAGAACTGAAATGGTTTTCTCTAAGTCCTCTATTTTTAGCTTATCATTTTCAGACTTTCTAAAATCAGATTTTAAAATGTTTAAGGACTCAACATCAGATCTCAGTTCCAAGTTATAGGACATGTACCTGTTAACTTTAGCAATGCATTCAGGAGTACAGAGATGTTCCAATACCTTGGCTTTATCGTGATCTACCATCAGTGTTTGGTTTGGAGAAGCATCTTCCACCTGAAAGCTCCAGTCAAAGCCTCCTTCTTCAACAGCAATAGCAGCTTGCTGTTTTGACTTCTTATTCTGGAGAGCTTTGTCAGTGTAGTTTGGTCTGGATTGTGTTTGGCCACCATTTGTTCTAGGTGCCTTACACTCTCTGGCAAAGTGGCCCATCAAGTTACAGTTGTAACACTTGACTTTGTCTTTGTCCAATCCAAACTTTCCAATGGCTGCATTGCTTGGAAACTTCCTTCCAGTCCTCTTGTAGAACTTCTTGGCACTGTGAGTGAGAAGAGCCATCTGCTGGACTATTTTCATATATTCCAGATCATCTGGATGGACACAATTCAGGTCTTCAAGAGTGAAAAGAGAGTTGCCACGGCTTTCATCAGAAGACACAAAAGCTTGAGAAGAGCTTGTCTCTTGGAATGGGCTTCCTTGAGTGTAGTTCTCCTTTGGTGTCTCTGGGAAGGTGATGAAACGACCCTTGGGTGAGTTGTCAGGGTAGCATAAGAGAAATGTTGACCCCGAGCCCCACCGGGGCAGCACTCGAGACGTTACGTCCCGAAAACAATTTTTTTTGTTGGGAGACTCTAATTTCATCCTTGTGAGGCATCACACAAAGTTTCATTTCAATCCGAGATCGTTTGATCGAGGTTCTATGCTATCCCTTTCAACCACATGTAGGGCTGAACCCATCTGATTGTTGGAGTTTCTAGATGAACCTTGCATGTTCATCGCCATCCGGTAGCCACTAAGAATCCCATATAATTCTGTCAGAGTAAGAGTTTTGAGATTTTCAGTTCTCTTGATCACCACACAGTAGTGTGTCTATTGCCTAGGAAGTGAGGACATGAACTTCCTTACAATGACTATGTTTTCAAGAGAAACTCCTCCATCCACAAGGGTATCCACAATCTCACATACCTGAAGTACTGCTGAGTCATGGTCTCACATGTTTTGAATATGAAGTTTTCAATCTACTGCTTTAGGTGATCCTTCTTGTTCTCCTTGGCTTCAGAAGAACGCTCATACATCAGTTTTAGTGCATCCCACAGCTGCTTGGCTGTTTTGCACTTCTTGAAACCTTTGTACACAGAGTTTGGAAGGGCAGTTTGAAGAGCTGTCATGGCTGTTCTGTCTATCTCTACTCTCTTCCTATCTTCATCATAGTAGTTAGCCACATCTTTGGGGATCATTCCAGCACCAGTAGCAAAAGGTGTGCTGGGTATGAAAGGTCCATTCTCAATAGACTCCCATATTCTTGAATCAAGAGACCTGATGAAACCTTCCTTTCTTAAACACCAGGTGTGAAACTCATCAAGAGTGATCAGTGGGGACTTGTTCATGGTTCCAGTTTCCATATCAATTTTGGAAATGGCTGCCATTTGAAAAGTTTGGTATTTATGTGTGTGAGGGATCTTAAGATGGTGAGATCTTATATCAAGAGCCTAGAAAGCTCTAATACTCAATGCAGGATCGTTGAAGGGTATAAGTTACAACACAACAACACAAAGAGGAGATAAACTAAACTTAGATCAAACAGTAAACTGGATTAACCAAGTAGTGACACTAAGAACACAAGTAATATAAGAGACAGAACACACAGAACACAAGTGTTTGGTTTTTAAGAATGCAGTATATTGCCTTCTCTATGTTCTGTTACAAGTGTTACAAAAGCATATTTGAAAGATACAAGAACATGAGATACTTATACAACATCCTACAGCTGGCTATACTTTGAAAGCCAGCTGGATACAGTTGACTAGACACACACAAAATCAATTGTAGAGTCAAAAGGCAGATTGCCTTTTGACTTGTGACTATGACATGCCATAGCTCACATCCTTATCTATTACAAAAAAGGATAAAGTACATAAAGTAGAAAGTGACAGACACAAGACCTCAATGTACAGTTACCAAAAGCATGGACCTTTTCACCAAACCTTGTTAGTTGGTGACTTGCAGAGTTACAGCGGAAAGGTGTCCAACTCTATGGAACAGTACATCAGATAAAGCATGTTACTAAAAGTCTTCAGAAGAATATGTCTTCATGAACTTAAAGCTTCGGAAGACTTTGTCTCTAAGGATTCGGAAGACTTCATCTTTGTCTTTGGAAGATGTTGGTCTTGGCTTCAAAAGATTTCACACTTAGAGTATTTCTGTTGCACATGTGAAACTTCCGAAGCATTCTACTTCAATGCACTTGTGCAGCATGCAGGAAAGACTAAAGATGTTTAGGTTGCATCAGCCTCTTCATTAGACTCTACAACTTTATTTCTTAGCCTCTTTTCCTTTCAATCTATGATTGCCACTAGTTGCTCCACGTAATTGAGTTGTTCGTCTACGTTGATATCCTCCAGTGGAACAATCATGTCTTCATCAGCTAAGCACTTTCTCAGATGAGATACATGGAATTGTTGGAGCTATATGACTATATATAGTGTGTTTGTCACTTTTAGAATAGTCTAGGCTTAATGTAATACACTTAATATGTTGTAAACACATGAAACTGGGTCATTCGCAGGGGCATATGCAAATGAGACTCAGTCGTATGACTGGGTCATGCTAATGGACCTGTCGTGCGATTGAGAGATGTGATTGAGACATTCGTAAGAATGAACCATAAGTATGGTCCAGTCGTACGATTGAACCATACGCATGGTCCAGTCGTACGATTGAACCATATGCGTGGTCCAATCGCACGGATGGGCCCAATCACATCCAATATGGGCCGAGGCCTATATATACCAGTTTCAATGTGTAGAGAGATAAGGGATTTGAGAGGGAGTCTGCCCGGAGCCTAGGTGCTGCCGGATGAGAGGGGAGATCATGCTCGATCTCCCCTTGCCAAGAGTCTTGATTCTTATGTTGTAACGATCTTGTAATCGTTAGGTTTTATCAATGAAACCAATCATTGATAGTTCGTGTTATTGATTTGACTTTTGGTCTTGGTTGTTTATCCTTCCGTCAAGAACATGCTCGGATGTTTACCGATTGAGCCGACTTCACAATTGGTATCAGAGCTAGTTATTGCTGAAATGATCTAACAATCATTTTAGCAACTCGAGCTCTTGATTTCTGGATCAAATTTCAGATCTTGACATTAAATCCACTTCGTGTTTTTCGTGTTTTGCTCAGATCTGGTTACGTGTGTAGTTTCTATGTTAAAATTGAATTCAGAATCACGTTCCAATCACCCCTGTGAATCTTATGATGTCTATGTTGGTTCGTTTCATGTAAATTCGTAAGATTAGGTTTTTGGGCAGCCCTGGCGGCTGCAGATCTGAAAATCTACGTGCAGACCCGTTCATGCGACTGGGCCATGCGAATGGACCATTCGTACAAATGGACCATTCGTACGAATGGACCATTCGTACGACTGGACCATTCGTACGACTGGACCAGTCATATGTTCAATCGTGCGACTGGACCAGTCGTATGTTCAATTGCACGAATGAGCCATCAGCATTGACTCATCCGCATTTGTTCCGGACAAAAAAGAGTCTGGAACTACTTCTTGCACAGATTTGAGGATGAGCAAATCATATTCACCTTGAGGTTCTTTTGTCAAATAAGTTCGATGTATACCCTATTATTCGTCGGACTTCTAGAATAGGTGAATGTATTTGGAACATGGAAGAGAGAAGAGAAGATGTCAGTAGTCGGTGCTGATTTTGTGGGGTAGTCAGGAGCATCTGACTACTTATGGGCCAATCAAGTTATAGTTATCCGCATAGAGAGGATTCTCATTCTTAGGGGAAATCCATGTATAGAAAAATTGAAGACGCAATCAGAAAGTGATGATGTGAGCAGGTTTCTGATGACGAATCTACGTGCATGCTGATTTGTTTGATATTGTCAGCTGTGGATTGGAACCTTCTACCTTTTGCCCAATACACTAAATGAAGATGCCAAAAGAGCACAACGTTATATATTGGGATATGCTGAATGTGAGGGGGAATTTCTGCAGGTGTTAATGTTAATGAAGTTCGCCTATGTGAAGATTGAAGCAATGGAAAATGTTCATGTCATTATCTGGAAAAATCAGTCATATGGGGAATCTTGCTGCTGTGATGTTGTTCTGCAAAGTAAACGAAAGTTGTTGTGCCTAAATTCATTTTCAGGGATATTATAGCAACCTGACGGATTGGAAACGTTGGCTAATATGGTTTTTCGTTTGATTCTATTAGAAATCAGAGCAAAGATTGACTGAAGATTGTAAGAGGTGTTATCTACTATTCGCAAGCAACGTCCAAGGGGGAATTTGTTGAAGCATATATAGTGTGTCCGTCGCTTGTCGAATAATCTAGGCTTAATGTAATATACTTGATATGTTGTAAACACATGAAACTGGGTCATTCACAGGGGCATATGCGAATGAGACTCAGTCGTATGACTGGGTCATACTAATGGACCTGTCGTGCGACTGAGAGATGCGATTGGGACATTCGTAAGACTGAACCGTAAGTATGGTCCGGTCGTACGATTGAACCATACGCATGGTCCGGTCGTACGATTGAACCATACACATGGTCCGGTCATACGATTGAACCATACGCATGGTCCAATCGCATGAATGGGCCCAATCGCATCCAATATGCACCGAGGCCTATATATACCAGTTTCAATATGTAGAGAGATAAGGGATTTGAGAGGGAGTCTGCCCGGAGCCTAGGTGCTGCCGGATGAGAGGGGACATGATGCTCGATCTCCTCTTGCCAGAGTCTTGTTTCTTATCTTGTAACGAGCTTGTAATCGTTAGGTTTTATCAATGAAACAATCTAATAGTTCGTGTTATTGATTTGACTTTTGGTCTTGGTTGTTTATCCTTCCGTCAATGACATGCTTGGATGTTTACCGGTCGAGCCGATTTCACAATTGGTATCAGAGCCGGTTACTACTGGAATGATCTAACAATCATTCTAGCAACCCAAGCTCTTGATTTCTGGATCAAATTTCAGATCTTGACATTAAATCCACTTTGTGTTCTTCGTGTTTTGCTCAGATCTGGTTACGTGTGTAGTTTTTATGTTAAAATTGAATTCAAAACCAGCTTCCAATCACCCCTACGAATCTTATGATGTCTATGTTGGTTCGTTTCATGTAAATTCGTAAGATTAGGGTTTTGGGCAGCCCTGGCGGCTGCAGATCTGAAAATCTACGTGTAGACCCGTTCATGCAACTGGGCCATGCGACTGGACCATGCGAAAAATAACAAGTTTTATCTTCCGCATTAGTTAATACGGAAGACATAAATCTGATGCGGACAAGTGTTTACTCTTCCGCATTGACTAATACGGAAGACATAATACTAATGCTGAACAAGTTACTCTTCCGCATTGACTAATACCGAAGAACAAAAGAAGATGCGGACAAGAATTTGCTCATCCGCATTGACAAATGCGGATGACCAACCAAATGCGCATAAGTATTTGTTCATCCGCATTAACCATTGTGGATGACCAACTTAGTAATGTGGATGATCAAATGGAGATGTTGATCAAGATTATCTCATCCGCATTTGTCAATGCGGATGAACAAGCAGAGATGCGGATCAAGACTTAGACTAGTTTCTGATGTAATAGGTCAGGGGTTGTTTAGTCATTTTGTAAAGGCATATTGTCTGCCTATAAATAGAATAGTTTACCTCGTACTGAGGTGACGGGTGATAGATAGAGAATTTTTGTTGTAATCATTCTCTGTAATTTATCAACTTTCATATATCAATACAAACAACATTTATGAGTATTTTCTTTGCATTGACTTGATTATCATATTCGATTCACAGTAAGAATATCACTCTTACTCAACCCTAGTCAATTGGTATCAGAGCTTTGGCTCTTGATTCTCTTTCAGATCTACACACAGACTGAATAGAATTCGATTGATCTGGTAATCAAGTTGCTAGTAGTGGATATCATCATCTCTACTTAGTAAACAACAAGAATACTCCTTGTCAAACAACAAGAAAATCATTACAAGAACTCATTTTGAACCTCGAAAGATCTGCTTGAACAAGTTGGACTCATCAGACATAATCAATCTTAAAATCAACTAAATCTATACTTACAACATGGATTCTAACAATTACTCTGAACTTGGTCATACACCTAAACCTCCCATGCTTAAACACTAATATGAGTTTAAATAGTGGAGAATAAGGTTTAGAAATTATATCACAGGTGTAGATCCTGATTTTTGGATCTCAATATGTAAGGGTCCACATATCCCTGTTACTCTATCAACAGCTCAAGCTGCACTTTACGAGACTGCTAGAATACCCATTAAAGACTTAACTCTGGATGTAGATGACTATAAGAAAATCAAGATTGACCTCAAAGCATACTCAATTTTGACTCAAGCACTCAAGATGGATGTGCTGAAAAGATTGGAAAAGTATGGAACTGCTAAAGCTGTTTGGGATGCACTAAAGATTATGTGTGAAGGAAGCAGTGAGGTGGCTGAAATTAACAAAGACAAGCTGGTCAATCAGTATGAAACCTTCCACCACACCAAAGGAGAATCCATATCAAAACAACTACATAGATTTTTACAGTTGGTGAATGACTTGGAAATCATGGGAGTTTCTTACAATATTAAAGAACTTAACAAGAAAATACTTCACAGTCTCCCTCAAAGGTAGAAGCAGAATGTCACCATGCTGAAAAATACTCTTGATCTTGAGAGTACCACTCTAGGCATTATGATAGCCAAGATTAAAGCTTTGGAACTTGATGAACGAAGCAGAAACCTGAGTGGACCAAGAGTGATTGAGGCTTACAAATTTCCTTCAGAATCTCATTCTATTGAAAATGCTTTCATCACTAAGGAAGATGATTTCATCTCATCAAGAGATCAAATGAACAATACTAGGTTCATTGCAACTCCACCATTCAATCATCCATCAACTTCATCACAAACACAGAAAGTCTCCACTGCTCCTCAAACCTCTCCTGAAGACTCAAGATCAGAAGAGCAAAAGGCAACTTACAATGCCTTTGTTGCAAGCTTTGAAGCCTACCTAGGAGGAAGACTCACTTCTGCTCACCTAATTCAAGAAGATTTGGAAGAAATGGATCCTGATGATATTGAGGAAATGGATCTACAGTGGAAAATGGCAATGATTGCCATGAGAGCCAAGAAATTCTTCAAAAAAGGAAGAAAGCTGAGTCTGAATGAAAACACAAAACTTGGATATGACAAATCCAAGGTGAAATGCTTCAACTGTAGCATGACTGGCCATTTCTCAAGAGAGTGCAATGCCCCCAAAAGGAAAAACTATCAAAGGAACTCTCCAGGCTAATCATCATCAAAACCCAACTCAAGCTATCACTCCAACAATCAACAACAATAGTATCTTCATTCTCATCAACAACAAACTAACCAGAATTAACCACAGCTGACAAATCAAGCTCATGCAAGCAGTCAGCCTTTTGCCAGTGCCCTTGTGATAAAACAAGATGGGATATATGACTGGACTGTGTATGCTGAGGAAGTCAAGCCTCAATTCCAAAACCATGCTCTTATGGCTCACATCAACGATGGACCATCTTCAATGTCTACTGAGGTAAAAACTAACCTTTGTACTGAAAAATGCATAAATGAATTACAAGAGTATAGGGAACACAACCATAAACTGGCAGACAAAATCAAAGAAGAAAAAGTGAAGTCAGAAATGATGAAGAGAGAACTAAAAAGTTTTGAAATCAAAATCAAATCTCTCATTTCTGACATAGAAAAACTGCATGGTGAGAAATACACTCTTGCAGCTGAAAATGAGCTACTTACTGAAAAGTTAGCTCAAGCTAAAGCTTAACAATCTATGAGTGAAGTGAAACTTGAAAAGTTTTAAATGTCTTCAGTCAAGCTGCAAGAGATGCTGGATTCCCAAAAGGATCCAAAGGACATGTCAGGGATTGGGTATAATTCATGTCCTCCACCATACAATGACAATTACACTATCATGCCTGACTCTGTCTCACTCTCTGAATCAATTGAACCTAAAACTATGGAACCTAAATCAGTAGTGAAACAAGTGACAAATCCTCAAAAGAAACCTGATGTTTATTTTGAAACCAATGAGGATAAAATCAAGTTAGGTCACCCAATCAAAATCAAAGAGTGTTCAGACAACACAGTGAGTGTCATGAAACCATCAAGCCCTGTAAAAGCAATTGTACCTTTTATAAAATTCATACCATCTGTTTTAAAAGGCAAAAAGAAATATGTCAAGATAGTGAAACCCACTACTGATAGTAGTTCTGACAATGAGATTATATCTCCACAAAATTCAAGCAAATCATAAAAGGTTTCACTGAAAAAGAAACAAACTGTAAAACTGAGTTCAACACATAAAACTTCATCAGACCCTCAGTCATCAAAGTTAAGGCTAGGAGTTGAGTTTGATATCTGAAAAAAGGAACATGTTGCCCAGTTTGAGAAAGAAGTAAGAAATAGGCTGAAGAAACAGAAACAACCCAAACAATTGAACAAAAGTAGTGTTGTGAAGCAAACTACTAAAACGACTAATTCCGATTCATCACCTAAAGAAAAGAAAGTGACTCATCAAAAGAAAATATCAGTTGAGTCACACAAGGAAAAATCTGATTCAAGAAACAAACAAATGTATTGTGATATTTGTGACATGTTCAATCACAAGACAGATAAATGCTTCTTCAATCAATATTGTTCTATTTGTGATATGAATAACCACTCCACCAAAAATTGTTATTTCAACAAGTATTGTTCAATCTGTGACATGAACAATCACAATACATCTGATTGTTACTTTAATCAGAAGGGGTTGAGAATTCCTAACATAAGCCCATCTCAAAAACATCTACTGTGATGCACTCTGTCAGACCTCATCTTCATAATACTCAATCTAGGACACCTAGATCAACAAATGACAGAAATAATTGAAGGATTTAAGGAAGGTCAAAGAAATCATCTTACTATGAAACACAAACTTGACCTTCCTAAGCAAAAACCAACTTTTGATAATGAAACTCGGGCTAAATTTTGAAGGATGAGATGACTCGACCAATTCATCATCAAAAATCTCCCAGAACACCTCCATCCAAATCATAATTCAGAGGGAAATTCCAGGAGGTGACTATCATGAATAAGAACGGGAAACCCATGACCATCATGGCTTGGTTACTTATTCTAATTAGTTCTTTTTGCTTGTAGGTTCATTCATGCAGGTCTAATAGCCTATGGTACGTAGACAGTGGATGCTCCCGACACATGACTGGAGATCGTTCCCTCCTTCATGATTTCAAGTACATACAAGGAACTACTGTGGCATTTGGTGGAGATTCAGAAGGTGGTAGAATTACAGGAGAAGGATCTATGATAAACGGGATGCTGAGCTTTGACAGAGTGAATTACTGTGAACAACTGAATTTCAATCTGCTAAGCGTGTTTCAGATCTGCGACAAAAAATATTCCACTCACTTTATAGACACTCACTGCTACATTCTGAAACCTGGATTTCAAATCCCTGAAGAATGGGTTGTCTTAAAGACTACAAGGAAGAATAATACATATGTCTTAAACCTGTGTTCTGCATCACCTAAGGAAGAAACATGTCTTTTGTCTAAAGCATCATTTGATGAGTCACAAATTTGGCATAGATGTTTAGGGCACACTAACCTTAAAAA
The DNA here is from genome assembly GCA_025506515.1 of Flaveria trinervia. Lineage (NCBI taxonomy): Eukaryota > Viridiplantae > Streptophyta > Magnoliopsida > Asterales > Asteraceae > Flaveria > Flaveria trinervia. Next base: position 27,518,273 of record CM046450.1, on the reverse strand, counting down.
TATGAACAAGTTAGTCAAAGGAAACCATGTCATTGGTCTTCCTAAAAAAGAATGCAATTTTATTGATAAATGTTCAGCGTGCCTCAAAGGAAAACAACACAAATCATCTCACAGAACCAAGCTGGTGAACACTAACAATACTCCATTGAAGTTACTTCACATGGATCTTTTTGGACCAACTCATCTAATGAGTATGAGAAAGAAACAGTATTGTTTAGTGATCATTGATGACTTTTCTCAATTCACATGGGTGTTCTTCCTACTTCATAAAAACAAAGCATCCCAAATCATTCAAGAATTTATCACTAAAATTGGAAATCAACTTGATCTTAAGGTCAAAAAAATAAGAAGTGATAATGATGCAGAGTTCAAAAATGAAAATATGAGTTCCTTTTGTGCAACCAAGGCATTGCTCATCAATTCAGTGCAACTAGAACTCCTCAACAAAATTTGGGGTAGCTGAAAGGCGAAATAGAACACCGATTGAAGCAGCAAGAACGATGCTAGCCGATGCTAAATTGCCAATCACCTTTTGGGCAGAAGCAATTAAAACATCGTGTTTGTGCAAAATCGAACTCTGATTGTTAAAGAAACTAAACATGATAGCTTATGAACTGATCTTTCATAGTAAACCATTTATTGGATTCCTTAAATCATTTGGTTGTCCAGTCTCAATATTAAACACCCGTGATCATTTGGGAAAATTTTCATCCAAGTCTGATGAAGGATTCTTGTAGGTTATTCTTCTGTCTCAAAGGCTTCTAGAGTGTTCAGTCCTAGACTGAACATTATTGATGAATCTACAAATGTTCAATTCAAAGAACATTCGTTACCCAAATCTACAAATGGTCTTGACTGGTTGTTTGATATTGACACATTTACAAAATCATTTGACCAATTTCACTTGTTTGATGCAGGAAATATACATTTAGGTGATACTTCATCAACTATAGAAAGAAGAGATAATTATCCATTGATTCCTCCTACAATTGATGAACATATGAATGAAGATGTTCCTCTTCAAGTCGATCCCATCAGACAACAGTCAAAAAACCTTGGTGTTTCTTCTAAAGAAGGTCCCAACCTGGTACCATCTCACTCAGATGACTTGTCAAATGAGATCAGAAATCAAAAACAGACTTCTCATTCAGTAGAAACACAAGGTACATCAAATGATGCAAGCAACCTTAGTGTTGCTGAAGATGTAGCAGTTACTGAAACAGAAGTTGACAATCTTCATAATTCAACAACAATACTAGATGAATGCGCCTCAGACCATAATAAACTGAATGTCTCCAATCTTGATGTAACTATTGCTGGTGACACCATTCCTGCCACAAGAATACACCAGAATCATCCAGTAGAAACCATTATTGGTGATATTAATGAGAGGGTGACTAGAAGCAAGTCCAGTATTGCAAACATCTGTTTTTTCTCATGATTTCTATGTCAAACAGTACCCAAAAACATCAAAGAGCCACTTCAAGACAATAGTTGGATTGAAGCAATGCAGGAAGAATTGCTCCAATTCAAGAAGCAAGAAGTATGGTAGCTGGTAGATCTTCTCGAAGGACAATACCCTATCGGTACCAGATGGCTGTACAGGAACAAGACTGATGATAAATGGATAGTCATCAGGATTAAAGCAAGACTAGTGGCACAGGGATACACTCAGGAAGAAGGAATCGACTACGACGAAGTGTTTGCTCCTGTTGCCAGATTAGAAGCAATCAGAATCTTTCTTGCATATTCTGCGTCCATGAAATTTACTATTATCAAATGGATGTAAAGTGTGCATTCATGTATTGAAAGATTGTTGAAGAAGTCTATATGAGTAAACCACTTGTCTTTGAAGATCTAGATTTCCATCACAGAGTTTACAAGCTTGACAAAGCTCTGTATGGTCTTCATCAAGCACCAAGAAAGTGGTATGAGACTCTATCATCCTTTCTTCTTGAACATGGGTATGAAAGAGGAAAGATTGACCAGACTCTCTTCAAAAGAATAAGAGGAAAAGACATGCTGTTAGTCCAGATCTACGTGGATGACATTATATTTGGCTCGACAAACAAGCAACTCTGCAAAGAATTTGAAGACGTTATGCATTCAAAGTTCCAAATGAGTGCTATGGGGGAACTCACCTTCTTTCTAGGGGTGCAAGTTCAACAAACAGCTGATGGAATCTTCATCAACCAATCAAAATACGTGGAAACAATGTTGAAGAAATTTCACTTTGCTGACTATCAGTCTATCAGAAATTCTGTGGATACTAAAGTGAAGATTGGACCTGACCCTGAAGGCAAATCAGTGGATCAGATGAACTATCGATCAATGATAGGTTCACTTATGTATCTAATAGCCAGTAGGCCTGACATTATGTTTGGTGTTTGTGTGTGCCAGATATCAAGCTGATCCAAAATAATCACATGTGAACGCAGTCAAGAGGATATTCAGATATATAAAGGCAAGCTAGCTCTTGGGTTAGGGTATCCAAAGGAAGGAGAATTTAATCTCTATGCCTACACAGACAGTGATTATGGAGGATGCAACTTCAACAGAAAATCCACTTCTTGCGGTTGTCAATTTCTTGGTCGCAAACTAGTATCCTGGCAATGCAAGAAGCAGACAAATGTGTTTGTGTCCACAACAGAAGCTGAGTATATTGCTGCATCAGCATGTTGCTCTTAAGTTCTCTGGATTGAAAACCAGATGCTTGATTATGGTTTTAACTTCTTGCACACACCAATTTCTATTGACAACGTAGCTGCTGTCTTTATAACTAATAATCCAGTTCAACACTAAAAAGAAAAACATATTGAGATCAGATATCATTTTTGAGAGACTATGCTGAAAAGGGTTTAATCAAATTGATTCAAGTACCAACTAAAAATCAGTTAGCTGATTTGTTTACCAAGGCATTTGAACCTGGTAAATTTCTGGTTCAGTCAATTGGCATGATTAACCTTGAGTAAATACTATAAAAAACATCAAAAACAATTTAAAACATCAGAAAAACCACAAAAAGAAATCAAGTTTGATGAAGAAAAGAATTCTATGGGAAATGATATACTTACAGTCGTTATATCATTCACTATGCTTAATTTCAAAATGTAAAAGATTGAAATGACCTACCAGATATGTTGGTAGGCTCAACTTGGAAGAAAAGATACATGCAGTGATGAATTAAAGACATATTCAATTGTGAAACACTCATCACAAAGTACAGGTATGTATTGGCTTATTTGAATGCATGTGTGTGTAGTAGCCTAAACACAGCAGGTAATGATACTTTATGAATCTCTTTCACCACATCATGTTTCATCTTTGTTTTGCTGAGCAAAGACCTAATGAAACTTGCACATAGTGCAGATGTCATGATCCAAAAGATCCCCAATGTGGAACACATCCAAAATTGGATGAATCAACAAAGTAATACATTCCAAATGAATGAACAAAAGAATCCTATCATGGATCACCTTCCAAAGTGAAGTGAAAAGAATCCCAATGTGGATCAACATGAAAAAGGATCAAATTAAAAGAATCCCAATGAGGATTAGTGAAAATGAGATTTCATGACTTAAGTAACCTGGTAAGAAAAGTTGTGAAAAAGTTCTACCATGCATTGTATAAGGAGGGTGATCATTTCATGCTTATGTGTGTGAGGTACACATTGAATAAGAAATCAACCAAAACATGATAAAAGTCATTTGCATCAAAATATCAACCAGGTATGGGTTTAAGAGGACAAACATACCTTCAATCTTCAAGTTCATAATCATGTCCATTTAATCATAAAGGATGCCAAGTGTAATGTAAGACTGATATGATCCCAACAAAGAGATTTTTTCTCTTCATTATTAATATTAATCAAAATAATATTCAAAAAGTTTTAAATCTTTAAAGTTTCTCTCCAAATGTGGATATAAACTTTAGGGGGAGTAACTTAAAATTTTTGAGTAAGTCCAAATTTTTGTTTATTAACTTAATTTTGAAAAACAAAACAAAAATAATTTTAGTTGGTGTTGTTGCAATAAGTCATACCATTATATCTCAGCTTATGCAGATTCTTAGAAGCATGATAAGTCCAAGATCTGTCAAAACTAGGAAACTTGTATTAATTGTGACATACAAGTCAATCCAAGCAAGAATTGACAACTTCAACAACCAACTTCATAAGAAAAATCAATCAAGGACCTCTTCATAAGATGAATAATCAATTCAATCACATTAACTTTTGATTAAATTCAAAAGCTAATGCAGGTAAGTGCATTAGTTAATGCGGGTGAAGGTAACCCATGCATGTAACTAATGCGGGTAACAATATTTATTTTCAAGTGCAACTAATGCGGACAATGATTTTACTCTACCACATTAGTGTATGAAGTAAATGTGGAATTTACTCTACCGTATTTGATACGGTTAAAAAATGCGGATGAATAGGTCTCTATCGCATTTGGTACAGTGCAATGTTGACTTGTCAACCGCATTTGATATAGTTGCACAAATGCTGATTGACTTTCTTCTATCGCATTTGCTACCGTGTACAAATACGGATAGGATAAAACAAGCAACTCTACCGCATTTGTTACAGTGAATGCTGAAGAACACACACAAGTTATTCTTCCGCATTTACTACAACACAAATGCGGACATCCAAAGGTTTCAAGTTAACTTCCGCATTTGCAACAGTACACAAATGCGGAAAGAATAACAAATTAAGAAACAAAACTTTCGCATTTGCAACAGTAGTGAAATGCAGACAGTTAATAAAAAATTTGTCCTCCGTATCTGCTACAGTAACAAATGTGGATGACCAAAAGTAGCCAAATGATGATTGTCAATGTCAAAAGTTTGTCTTCGGCATTTGCTACAGTCAACAAATGCGGATGACCGAAAGTCCAACAAATTAGCCATCAACATTTGCTATAGTGGTGACTGTATCTGCTCTTACACTTGTAAAAATTTTCAAAATATATTATTTGACTATTTAAAGGAATTCAAACGAGTCATTTAATACTTTTCAAATTTGAGAGACTTTATAGTGAGACGAGCGCAAACATACATTACACCATCTTCAATCATAATCATCATCATAAACATTCAAAAATTTTCTTGTGAATCTTCTTAATCGACTTTTGATATCGATTCTGAAACAACATTCGGATAAAAAATAAGGTGAAATTTTCATAAGAAGTTTAATCAAAACCTAAGTTTCAGAATGATAAACCTAAATCAGTCAAGAACCAAATGATAAGGAAGAACACAAAAACATGTTTCGTTTATGTAACATAATCCACCTTTTCGACTTTAGTGAGCATGAAAACTAACAGAAATTATTGTCACCAGGAAAATCTTGATATTCATGTTCATTGTAAGAACAGAGCATGTTGAAATTACTCATTGAAACAAATCAATAAAACAATACCCCTCTTATGGTTCAAACATTGAAACTGTGATTGTTAAATGACAAATTCACCATTTTCCATTACAACAATTCAACAGAAATAACAAGCAGTCTTCTTTGTTAATTTAAAGTCAAAACTGATAACTAACACAAATGTCTCTTATACAGATTACATGGCAAATCTTACATGGAGCAAGCTCCATAACGTCAGCGGTTATTTAAACCCTGATGTCCCAGAAGCAGAGGAACAGAGAGATATCATCAGATTCATCAATACCACAAGGATAGCATATGCCATCACAGTCAGACCAACTATCTATGAGAACGTCATAAGGTCTTTCTGGAACACAACTGAAGTTGTTGAAGCTGATGGCATTAGATCACTTACTGGGAGAATCAACAGTGAACATACATTGATCATCACTAAAGAGTCGGTTAGAAGATGTTTAAGGTTTGGTGATGATGCAAATGCTCCTTTGGAACTGAGTGATGAAGACATAACCACATTTTTTGATGAAATTGGTTATGAGGGAGAATATGAAGCTAAGCATATTGTTAAGGGATTGGTTGATCTACCATGGAGATTCCTTATTCATATGTTTCAGCACTGCTTGTCAAAGAGAAAGACATGATGGAATGACATTCCAGTCCTTACATCATCAACTATTTATGCTCTATGCTGATGGTTTGTTAGAACATAAAACCAAGTTTAACCTCTTAAACTTTCTGAAAAACATAGCGGATATATATATTGAAACATGATTATGAAACTGAAAAATCATGTTCTTTAGGTGACAAAAATATGTGAAAAGCAAACCCATAAAACAAAGGATCAGATTATGTGAATAAGCAAGCTATGTAAACATAAAAACGAGCATTATGGACAACCATATAGAGGCTGCCATAAACTACCTTTCAGCAGCTCAAAAGTGGCGAAATCTTTGAAGATGATGATGGTTTTTGAGCAGCAATCCTTCAAGATGGAGGACCTCAAGCTTGTAATACCCACAAGGTCTTCAAACACCTAGCTTGTTAGGAAGCTTGACACCAAAGTTCTACACCAAGGAACCTTTAAATCAAGAAAATTTCAACCTCCTTTTCAGCTGGAAAAATCCGAAAAAAGGGTCTAGCCTTGTAGAGAACTCTTTTGCTTAAGTGTGTGTTTTGAAGGTGAGATGATGGAAGAGTGTTCTAGTGTGTAATGTCCCACAAGAACTAAGACAAAATGGGTGTTTTCAAGGACAAGGGCGGCCGAAAAACCCATTTCAAATGGGTTTCCCACCCATTTCATTATTTTTATAAAATTAACTCTTTCAATCCCTTATTTTTTTATAAAACTAAAACCTATTTTAATTTTATAACATTAACACAATTTTATTTGTCATTATTTAACCAACTTAAATAATAAAACAAATAAATATCTCATGAACAAATTATCCATATAATGTTGTTCTATCACAAAAGCAATAATTCAGAAAACCCTTTTCTAAATTGGTGTCAATATTTATTTTTATGATCTTATCAAGAAACAAATATTTATGGTTTATGTTTGGCTTGTTATTGGGTATGACCTGACTTGGATCATAACATACTAACCACATCAATCTTGTATGTGTCTTGGGCATATAAGATCCTACAATCTCCCACTTGCACAAGATTCATAGAAGATTGATGCAAGCAGTAAATACCTCCTAACAACGGTTTAGTACCCTTAATACGTATGACCAAGTTCCATTCAATAACATCATCTCCTTCAAGTACCATACTTGAAATGTTTTAGGTGAACCAATTATCTATCCTTTTGTCACAGATGTCATGTTAAATTCTAGAGAACAGAGTGATCATTCTCCATTGATTTAACTTTACCAGGCCTTAGACATCTTACTCTCAACGAATAAGAGGGACAAATCCCATCTTGACTACATACGTCTCTCACAATTACCTTATATCATACTTGAACTCAGACTTATGTACCGCCATATTTCAGAACAGCGAAGAACTGAGTCAAAGTATAATATTTGGTAAATATCAAGACCCAATATGTATCTCAGGTCAGAGGATACCAAATGATGTTCACCTTTACTCAAAATTACTTATTGTTGATACATGTATGTCCCTAGATCATGATATGTGATGTAATAGATCTTGTTTGGTATGATTAATGAAATGATATTGATTGTTTGTTAGTTAAAATGTTTAATGTTTCATTAATGAGTCGACATTGAATAGGTTAATTAGGTTAGTGATTGCTTCAATGATTACACATAATGTTTATTAAATAATACATTCAAACTTAACATAATGAAGTTCTCATGCAAATGGCTCATGCGAATGAACCATACGCATGAAAAACTTCACACGATTGACTCAGTCGCACGACTGAACCAGGAGACTGGATCAGTCGTACGATTGTAACATAAGATTGGCTCAGTCGCACGACTGAACACTCAGTCGTACGAATGAATCAACCGCATGGCTCAATCGCACGACTGAACCATACTAATGGTTCAGTCGCACGATTGGATAAACCAACCTATAAATACAACTCAATTCGTGAAAAACGAGACTCTCGATCAATTATGATTCCAGACGTACCCTAGCCGTCTAGAAACCTCCCAATTCATTCTCCAAGTTCATAGAACACATTAGATCGATTCTCAATCGATTTCTAACGTTAGTTTCAATTCTTGATTGATTCTTTGTGTGTTCTCAGTGATTGGATCGCCAATCAAATAGGATTCCGCACTATTTGATCTAGTTTACACATTAATCTCTAGGTATTTCGGTCAAATACCAGGTCCTAACAACACCATATGATCCTTGATGGGATTGTTACCTATTGGTTTACACTTAGTGTTCATCAAGGTCTCAGGGGTGGTGGAACCACTTTATAGCCCAAGCCCTCCCCATTGTTACGCTCTCTCACTAAGTGTTGGACAATATGAGATGAACTTGTCCAACTGTGCAGTTTTTGCTTTAAAGAGTTAACTTCTACTTCTAAGACTGCTTTTTGTTTCTTAGTGTCTTCTAGGGAGTTAAGATAGTACCTAACGTCATTAGCTTGGTTAAATGCTACTACTTCAGTTTCCCTAAGCTGTTTATTCAACAGGTTTACCTTTTCTTTGTAACTATGCTCATTTTGTTTTAACTCGGTGCACAGTTTCAAATCCTTTACTAGGCTATCATTATGATCTAACAACCTAGCAAATTTTTGATCTATGCTTTCTCTAAACTTATCATAGTCAGAACAAGCATGATTTTTGAAAAGTTTGTCAGTAGAACTTACCTGAGGAGGTTCTGATGAAGTAGTCATCAGTGCAGCATCAGATGTCTCTGGTTCTGGTGATTCTTTCTTTGTTGTAGACGTCCCTTCTTCAGGCTTGTAGCTGACCTCTGTTGCAGTTTCTTCACTATGTGACATCGCTATCTCAACTGCTATATCTCTTTCACTTGCGGAATCATCATCTAAGTCATCCACGCTCACAATATTGGATTCTCCCGGAGATACAAACCTAAAGCTCCAGTCCTGTCATTCATCATCATGGGCGGTCAAAGATTTTGGATCCTTGCCTGATGATGTAGAACTGCTAGCTTGCTTGTCTTGACGAGTGAAGGACGAGAATGGATTCCCGTTTCCAGTCTTCTTTGGCTTCACACATTCTTTTTGAAGTGTCCCTTTTCTCCACAGTTGAAGCAGGTCACCATGCTCTTGTCAAAACCAAAAGTAGTGTCCTTAGTAGCAACCAAGTTTTGTCCGGTCTTCTTCACGAACTTCTTTGCTCTCCGGACAGCACTTGCTAAGGCCCACATAATATCCATCCTTTCCGGTTCAGTCTCATCAACCTGCTCGTAGTCCTCATCTGCCAGATGGCAGTTTCCAATTTTTCCAGCAATGAGTCCATCATAGGAATGGACCACTGCTTCCCAGAGATCCATGTGCTCTCGAGCGACTTCTATTGTCACGTTTCCAAGAATCACTGTCTTCAGTCTGGTAGCATTTGCTTCAGATCCGATATATTGGGTACTAGAAGACCCTGACGTTTCTGATCCTGAAGGAGAGACTTGTGAAGGACCAGATGAGCTTGACACAAAAGTAGTCTGAAGAGGTGCTACAGACATCTTAACTTGAGGAGTGGCATTGTACAAAGCTGGATTCTGAGTGTACGAAGACTTCAGAGCTCGATACTTCATCCTTAGTGCTTCTTCTCGCAGCTTTAGTATGAAATCATTGATGTCCAACTTTGATAGCAATCCATTCTGTCTCAGATTTGACACAAAAGAAGCCTAACTTTCTGCAACCCCTCAGCAAAATTTGACACTTTATCTTCCATGGTAGTTGTGACACCATGTGTGTGCAGCTCGCTCATCAAATGGTAGAATCTATCAATGACATCGTCTAAACTCTCTTTTCCCATCGATGAAAAGTTGTCAAATTCTTTCTTCAGTTCCTTAGCTTTAATTGCCTTCAACGAAGCATTCCCGTCATATCTTTTCTCCAGCTCCTCCCATAACTTCTTGGTTTGTTTATTCTCTGAGAATTGGTGAAAAATGTCCTTAGGGATAGACTATGTTAGCAATGCATATACTCTCTTTTCAGCATTATATTTAACTTTCTGTGCATCAGTCATTCCTCCTAGAGTAAGTTTCACCCCATCTGCTCCCACCGGCATACTGTATCCCGTCTCAATAGCTTCCCACATATTTGGATCCACTCCATTAAGGTAGATCTCAAAACGTTGTTTCTAATAGGGAAACTCATCTAATGTTATAAGCTTGGGGGTTTATTATGATTCCCCACCTCACTCTCCAGTAGCAGTAAGTTCTGAATCTGTGAGTCCTTCCCGGCTGTAAATGCTGACAACTGATCCTCCATCTCGATTAACTTTAAGTCTCTTAAACAATCTGTTAACTGGTGTGAATGGAGCAATGCAAATGGGCTACCCGTGCGAATGAAACTATCCAACTGGTTCAATCGTGCGGCTGAACTAAGCGATTGGTCCAGTCGTGTGAGTGAAACTGATGCGTATGAACAATGCGACCAGTAGGCTTAGTCGTACGAATGAAGATGCGACTAAGTTCAATCGTATGTCTGGGGATGCGAATGAAGTCCAGTCGTGCGATTGGGTCAATCTGGCGATTGAAGCTGCTGTTTTTCGAAAATATCTAGGTTTAACGTGTTTTAGCCGTAACAAAACCCGAATTTTCACCAACCCTAATCACCTTATGCCGTAGAAACCAAAACTTGATGAGCAGGGACGTCCAAGACAACTTTTGACACAAAAAAGATTGCGTTTTTAGTGAAAAAACACAACCTTTGTATCAAAATTGATTGAATCACACGTAATCAAGAGCGAAATCTCTGATACCACTTGTTAGGATCTTGTATTCAAACGAAATACAAACTAATTAACGTGTAGACCAAACCAAATAGTGTGGAATCCTATTGATTGGCGATCCAATCAATGAGAATGCACGTAGAAACAATAAGATATTGTATCTAACATTAAGAATCGATTGGGAATCGATCAGCAACGTTCTGTGAACTTGGAGTACGAACTTGGAGGCTTCTGGACGGCTAGGGTACGTCTGGAATTGAATAGGAATGAATGCTCCTTAATTGTTACGTTTTTCCACGAATTAAGTGGTATTTATAGGTTAAGGTTGCTCATTCGGGCGACTGAACCATTAGCATGGTTCAGTCGTGCGATTGATCCATGCGTTTGATCCATTCGCACAACAGAGCTTTCAGTCGTGCGACTGAGTTACACGCATGAAGTGTTCAGGTGTATGGACTATTTAGGCGCATGAACACTTAGTCGCATGGCCATTTGGACGCATGAGAACTTCACTTCACCAAGTTTGAGTATATTTAACATTATAACATTATTCATAACACTTCAAACAATCACAAACCTATATAATTACGTCAATATGCGTTAATCAACTCATTAATGAAATAGTTAAACATTATAAACACAACCAAATATTTGTATTTCATTAAGTACCCAATAGTTACATAAGTGTAAGACATATTACATTCAGATCAGGATCTAGGTACATATATGTATCAACAAGTGCCACCCGACCGAGAGATCGAGTTTCAGATTGATCTGATACCGGGTGCCTAACCTGTTGCCAAGGCACCGAATTGGTTGGCCCCGACAGAGATGAAAGAGTTGATGGAACAGTTGCAAGAGCTGCTGGATAAGGGGTTCATCAGACCGAGTATCTCTCCTTGGGGTGCTCCAGTCCTGTTTATGCATTGACTACCGTGAGTTGAACAAGCTGACGGTGAAGAACCGATACCCCTTACTGAGAATAGACAATTTGTTCGATCAGCTTCAAGGTGCCAGTTGGTTTTGAAGGATAGATCTTCGATATGGTTACCATCAATTGAAGGTGAAGGAGCAAGATATCCCTAAAACATCTTTTCGCACGCGCTACGGTCCCTACGAGTTTCTTGTCATGTCTTTTGGTTTGCCCATGCGGCAGCTGCTTTTATGTATCTGACGAATCGTGTGTGTCGGCCTATGTTGGAAAAATCAGTGATTGTGTTTATTGACGATATCCTGATTTATTCGAAGAGCGAGATTGAGCATGCCGGTCACATTCGGGAGGTTTTGGAGACGTTGAGAAAGGAGAAACTGTATGCCAAATTCTCCAAGTGCGCAATTTGGTTGCGTGAAGTTCAGTTCTTGGGTCATGTGGTGAATCCTGAGGAGATCATGGTGGACCCGGCTAAGGTGGAGGCAGTGATGCAATGGAAATCTCCAAAGACGCCATCCGAGATTCGTAGTTTCTTGGGTTTGGCGGGTTACCATAGGAGATTCATTCAAGACTTCTCCAAGGTCGCTTCTCCACTAACTAAGTTGACTCGGAAGGATGTGAAGTTTTTATGGGGTCAAGCTTAAGAGAAGAGAATTGAAGGTGAGATTGACTCAAGCTCATATTCTGTCATTACCCGATGGAAGTGAAGATCTGGTGGTTTATTCTCATGCTTCTTACTCGGGGTTGGGGTGTGTACTAATGCAGAGAGGGAAGGTTATAGCCTATGCATCCGGACAGTTAAAGGTTCATGAGGTCAACTATCCTACTCATGACTTGGACCTAGCAGCCGTGGTCTTTGCACTAAAGATTTGGAGGCACTATCTATACGGAACAAAGTGCACCATCTTCACCGACCACAAGAGTTTAAAGTAATTCTTTGAGCAGAAGGACCTGAATATGAGGAAGAGATGATGGTTGGAGCTTATAAAGGACTATGATTGTGAGATCCATTATCATCCGGGCAAAGCCAACGTGGTAGCTGATGCCTTAACCGAAAGGAGAGGCCCTAGCTAATTCGGGTGAAAGCTTATCAGTTGGTTATGACCTCCAATGTGATGAAGCAAGTCAAAGAGTTTCAGGATGAGGCATTGAAAGAAGATCATCTTAACTCTGAAAGAATGAGAGGTCTAGTTGGGGAATTGGGTGAAAACGCGTTCGGTGTTAGAACCCAATTTGGACGAATGTGGATTCCTCGTTTTGGGGATCTACGGGTGAAGAATATGGATGAAGCTCACAAGACTCGATACTCTATTCATCCCGGTGCTACGAAAATGTCTTAAGACATGAAGAAGGATTATTGGTAGCCGGGTATGAAGCGTGACGTGGTGGAGTATGTAAGTAATTCCTTACTTGCCTACAGGTGAAGGCCGAGCATCAGAAGCCATATGGGAAGATCCAACCTTTGGACATACTGGAGTGGAAATGGGAGCACATCACAATGGATTTCATTACAATGCTGCCACATACTCCAAAAAGGTACGATGCCATATGGGTGATTGTGGACCGTCAGACGAAGAGTGCTCACTTCCTACCGATTCGCGAGACATATTCATTCGAGAGGTTGGCTGATCTGTTCATCAAGGAGATTGTAACTCGTCATGGTGTGCCGGTGTCCATTGTATCTGATCGTGACACCTAGTTTACATCTAAATTCTGGAAGAAATTCCATGATGCCATGGGGACGAGGTTACATATTAGCACGACTTATCATCCTCAAACTGATGGTCAGTCAGAAAGGACCATTCAGATCTTGGAGGACATGCTTTGGGCATGTGTTATTGATTTTGGGGGAAGTTAGGATGACCACTTATCGTTAGCTGAATTCTCATACAACAACAGTTGTCATGCCAGCATTGGTATGCCACCTTATGAGATGCTATACGGTGGGAGATGCAGAACACCCATTTGTTGGGGTGATATTGGTCAGAAGGAATTAGGGAGCGTCGAGGTAATCGAGCCTACGACTGAGAAGCTTGTGAAGATCAAAGCCTTCATGAAGGCAGCCAAAGATAGAAAGAAGTCGTATGCCCATAAATGACGTAGACCGATTGTGTTCCAGGTGGGTGATTGGGTTATGTTGAAGGTCTCACCTTGGAAGGGTATCATTCGTTTCCAAAGCGGATTAAGTTGAGCTCGAGATACATAGGCCCTTTCCGAATCGTTGCTCGAGTAGAGAGGTGGCCTATAGACTGGAGTTACTAGAAGAGTTAAGTGGAAGTCACCCGACATTCCTGTGAAGCCGGCTCGATCGGTAAACATCCGAGTATGTTCTTGACGGAAGGATAAACAACCAAGACGAAAAGTCAAATCAGTAACACGAACTATCAAAGATTGGTTTCATTGATAAAACCTAATGATTACAAGCTCGTTACAACATAAGAATCAAGACTCTTGGCAAGGGGAGATCGAGCATGATCTCCCCTCTCATCCGGCAGCACCTAGGCTCTGGGCAGACTCCCTCGCAAATCCCTTATCTCTCTACACATTGAAACTGGTATATATAGGCCTCGGCCCATATTGGATGTGACTGGGCCCATTCATGCGATTGGACCATGTGTATGGTTCAATCGTACGATTGGACCATGCGTATGGTTCAATCATATGACTGTACCATACTTATGGTTCAGTCTTACGAATGTCCGAATCACATCTCTCAGTCGCACGATGGGTGCATTAGAATGACCCAGTCGTACGACTGAGTCTCATTCGCATATGCCTCTGTGAATGACCCAGTATCATGTGTTTACAACATATCAGGTGTATTACATTAAGCCTAGACTATTCGACAAGCACGGACACACCATATATGACTATATATGCTCCAACAAATTCCCCGTTGGAGGTTGCTTGGAAATAGTAGATAAAACCTCTTACAATCTTCAGTCAATTTTTGCTCTGGTTTCTAATAGAATAAAATGAAAAACCATATTAGCCAACGTTGCTGATCCGTCAGGTTGCTACAATATCCCTGAGAATGAATTTTGGCACAACAGCTTTCGTTTACTTTGTAGAACACCATCACATCAGCAAGATTCCCCATATGACTGATTTTTCCAGATAATGACATGAACAGTTTTCCATTGCTTCAATCTTCACACAGGCGAACTTGATTAACATTAACACCTGCAGAAATTCCCCCTCACATTCAGCATGTCCCAATATATAAACGTTGTGCTCTCTTGGCGTCTTCATACGGTGTATTAGGCAAAAGGTAGAAGGCTCCAATCCATAGCTGACAATATCAAACAATTCAGCATGCACGTAGATTCATCATCAGATACCTGCTCACATCATCACTTTCTGATTGCGTCTTCAATTTCTCTATACATGGATTCCCCCTAAGAATGAGAATCCTCTCTATGCGGATAAATATAACTTGATTGGCCCATAAGTAGTTAGATGCTCCTGACTACCCCACAAAATCAGCACCGACTGCTGACATCTTCCCTTCTCTCTATCGTGTTCCACATACATTCACCTATTCTGGAAGTCCGACATCGAACTTATTTAACAAAAGAACCTCAGGGTGAATATGCTTTGCTCATCCTCAAATCTGTCCAAGAAGCAGTTCCAGACTCTTTTTTTGGTCCGGAACAAATGCGGATGAGTCAATGTGGATGGCTCATTCGTGCGATTGAACATACGACTGGTCCAGTCACGCGATTGAACATATGACTAGTCCAGTCGCACGATTGAACATACGACTGGTCCAGTCATACGAATGCTCTATTCGTATGGTCCAATCATATGAATGATCCATTCTCATGGCCCAGTCACATGAATGGGTCTGTATGCAGATTTTCAGTTCTGTAGCCGCCAGGGCTGCCTAAAACCCTAATCTTATGAATTTTACATGAAACGAACCAACATAGACATCATAAGATTTGCAGGGGTGATTGGAATGTGGTTTCAAATTCGATTTTAACATAGAAACTACACACGTAACCAGATCTGAGCAAAACACGAAGAACACGGAGTGGATTTGACTGTGGTTGAGTAAGAGTGATATTCTTACTGTCAATCGAATATGATAATCAAATCAATGATTGAGTGGCGGAAACAAACAATCAAAGAACATTCAATGCAAAGAAAATACTCATAAATGATGTTTGTATTTATATATGAAAGTTGATAAATTACAGAGAATGATTACAACAAAAATTCTCTATCTATCAGCTGTCACTTGAGTACGAGATAAACTATTCTATTATAGGAACACAAGATGCCTTTAGAAAATGACTAAACTACCTTGACATATTACATCAGAAACTAGTCTAAGTCTTGATCCGCATCTCTGCTTGTTCATCCGCATTGACAAATGCGGATTAGATAATCTTGATCAGCATCTCCACTTGATCATCCGCATTAGTAAGTTGGTCATCCGCATGGTCAATGCAGATGAACAAATACTTATGTGCATTTGGTTGGTCATCCACATTTGTCAATGCGGATGAGCAAATTCTTGTCCGCGTCTTTTTTTGTTCTTCTGCATTAGTCAATGCGGAAGAGTAACTTGTTCAACATTAGTATTATGTCTTCCGCATTAGTCAATGCGGAAGAGTAAACACTTGTCCGCATCAGAGTTATGTCTTCCGCATTAACTAATGCGGAAGATAACACTTGTTATTTTTCCTTAACAGATTTTCATCCTCATTTCTTCTTGGACTTGTGGGATTCCAGCTGAGCAATCATCAATTCACCCATTGAGTTGGCATGTATGATCCTTTCAGGGTGCAACAATACTCCCCCTAAGGATTGACTGGGGTTGAGTAAGAGTGATATTCTTACTGTGCATCGAATATGATAATCAAGTCAATGATTGAGTGGCGGAAACAAACAATCAAAGAACATTCAATGCAAAGCAAATACTCATAAATGCTGTTTGTATTGATATATGAAAGTTGATAAATTACAGAGAATGATTACAACAAAAATACTCTATCTATCATCCGTCACCTTAGTACGAGGTAAACTATTCTATTTATAGGTAGACAAGATGCCTTTACAAAATGACTAAACTACCCCTGACCTATTACATCAGAAACTAGTCTAAGTCTTGATCCGCATCTCTACTTGTTCATCCACATTGACAAATGCGGATGACATAATCTGATCAGCATCTCTACTTGATCATCCGCATTAGTAAGTTGGTCATCCGCATTGGTTAATGCGGATGAACAAATACTTATGCGCATTTGGTTGGTCATCCGCATTTGTCAATGTGGATGAGCAGATTCTTGTCCGCATATTCTTTTGTTCTTCCGCAGTAGTCAATGCGGCAGAGTATCTTGTTCAGCATTAGTATTATGTCTTCCGTATTAGTCAATGGGGAAGAGTAAACACTTGTCCGCATTAGAGTTATGTCTTCCGCATTAACTAATGCTGAAGATAATACTTGTTATTTTTCCTTAACATATTTTATTCCACGTTTCTTCTTGGACTTGGGGGATTCCAGCTGAGCAATCATCAATTCACCCATTGAGTTGGCATGTATGATCCTTTCAGGGTGCAACAATACTCCCCCTAAGGATTATACAGCCTAGTTTTCCTTAATGTTTGGGAGGTGATTGATGTTGTGATGATTCAGCTGGGTCTTTTGATGATACAAAAGGTGCAACTTATCTTGGATCTAGAATTGCTTTGATCATGTTGACAAAATCTTGAGCCTCTGACATTTTATCCTTGCCCAGTACATTAATCTTCATTCTACTCATATCATGAATTGCTTCAAGTGGTAGCTTCCTCAAAGAAATAGGTTCCCAAAGAGAAACTATTGAAAGTCCATCTCTGTGAATCAATAGGGAACCATCTACATCAACTTCAAGCTTGACAATGTTGCCTAATTGGAGAGGTGTCTTCTTCTTCTTTCTTTTCTCTCTTTTTGCACTGATCTGATCGTAGGCCATCTTTAGTAGTTTGATACACTTCAGAAAGAAATGTAGATCTTCTTCAGTCAGTTGTTTGATATCTCTCTAAAGTGTCTTGTATAGATGTATTGAATGTATGATTGATCCAATAATCTCACTTCATAACCACTGAATAATCTGATCTCAGCACCCTCTTTTCCTCCCCATTTCCTCTCAATCACTAACTCATATGTCTTCTTATCATAAAACACATTTGAAATTGGAATTGAGGAATGTGTACCGGCTGCCATTTTTCTTTTCAAGGTTTCAATAGGTTTGACTTTAAGTTCAGGGAATACAACTTCTTTAGCTGGTTTTGTTTGTTTCTTTTCCATTGTATTCTTGAATGTTTTGTCTTTCATCATGCATGTAGCTTTCAAAGTGTTGAAATTGTTTGTTCTTTTGAACATTTTGAGTATTCCTTCAAATTCATAGCCTCTGATCATGGCATTATGGTTGATCAGCTCTAGGTTGGCTAGTTCTTTCAAGTCATGAATCTCAAGTGCATTTACCAAAGCAGAGTACTTAGTAAAGAATTGCACTAAGCCAGAGATCCTTTTGACCATAAACATGTTCCATGCACTATCATACTTCCAGGAAATAATTTTTTGATCTGTTTTGCCTTTTGGAGTAGATATTCCTTTGATCATCTCAGCAGTGGTCAACCCTTCTTGAAGCTTCAGTTGAGAGGGTTCAGCAAACCACTCTGGATATCTATGAATGATAGGTGCAAGATAATCTTGATCTTTGTGACTAAGACTCATGTCATGTGCAGACACTCTTGCTCTTGGCTTCTTGTTAAGCACCTCTTCTTCTAACTGCTTTAATTTTTCTTTCTTCTCATTTATCATCTTGAGAGTAACAGCTCTTAAAAATTTGTCTTCATGTTAGCCAACTTTCTTTTGGTGAAGCGTTGATTTTTGAGGTAATCCTTCATTTCCTTATCAGTTATACTATAAGGATCAGGAAATAGTGGCTCATGAGTTGGAGATGATCTTTTCATTGATGATAGCTTGGATAGAGGAGTCTGTCTTGGCAATGGTCTATCATACCCAGATGTTTTCTTCACAGAAGAACCTTTATGCACAGTAGTATCTTTGAAGATTGCCTTTTCATACTCAGTTTCAATTGTTGGATCAAGCAGCATTTTTACTTTATCTTCCTCCTCCTTCATGCCTTCATAAGTCATTCCAAACACTTCATCAGGATCATAACCTTGATTGATCATAAACATGGCTTTAATCATCAAGTCATCAGTTTGTGCTTTGGATACCATGTCTTCCACTGCCTGTTCTGCTTTCATGGGACTGTCCATAAGAACATCCTTCTCAGCTTCATATCAACCAGCAATCTCACCTTCTTCTAAATCAATTGCACCAGCCAATTTCTTCAATTGAGCTTTTGCCTGCTCATGTTCTTCCAAAAATTCAGCAATTGTTGCTAGACTTCTAGGGTCATCTTTTTGTTTCTTAACTGGTTCTTCTTCTACTATTGGTCTTTTACCTTTAGCTTTTTCAGCTAAGTATTTCCTATTTCGTGAGTAAGTTCGAAGTGGAGGGCTTGAATCTTCACCCTTTTGTATTACTTCAGGCATTCTCTTAGGTGTTGTTTGTACTTGTTCATCCACATTCATTTCTTGCTTTTCTTTTTCTGATTCTTTTTCTTTCTCTCTTTCTTGTTCAACCATTTCTCTTATTCGTTCTTTTTGCTCTTCAGGTAGAGACATTGCAGGAACAATCTGCATGTTCAGCTCTTTCTCCAAAGGTTCTGGAGATTTTGGAATGAACACAATTGGATCAGAATCAACTTTTAGGTTGTTTACAAACTCCCAGAAATCACTATGAACACTGAATTCTTCAAAAGTAAAGCTGTCTAGTGTACTAAAAAGTTCTTCAAACTTAGCTTTTTTAGTGTGATCAACAGAGGTTTCTTCAGAATAAATCACCATTTCTAGACTGTGTTCCTTATGCTCTGTCTGACTTGTATTATCCTCTTGTTCTTCATTTTCATCAACTAACTGGTTGTCATCAACATCAACCTTTTCTTGTTCTTCTTTCTCATCATCATCATCCACTTCATTTCTTTGGATCTTAATCATCATTTGAAGCTCAGATATCCTTTTGTTCTTGATATCAATTTCTTTTTCAAGTTTGGAGATGGTATTAGCTTGTTTTTCTATGATATTTCTTGTTCCTCCATTGCTATTGTTTGAATTTCAAGAGTGTCAATATGTCCACTGACTTCTTCTCTTCAACGATTAAGGGCAGCCTTTACAACTTCAATTTCCTTATCTTTCTCAGTCAATTCAGCCTTATGTTTATCTTTAAGATCTTTTAGCTCCTGTTCCTTCGCATCTAGTTCCAGAATTCTATCATCTATGATTCTTGCCCTTCTGTTTAGAATTCTCTCCATTCTTTCAATCTTTTGCATCAATTCAATAATTAGTTCATCCTTCGCATCTGGTCTGTTAACATTTGAATTAGCAAAATTCTCTGAAGGAGCAGGCTCAGAAGTTGTTGTCTTTGCAGGCATATGAGTGTGATGATCCTCCACATCAGAAGATGATTTGGAAGCTTTAGAAGCACTGGTTGATCCTCCTACATCAGCAGGGTAATCTTGTGATGGCAAAGGTTGAAAAAGGGATATAGGTGATTGTTGTGGTGGTGATATTGGAGAGTGATGAAGAGGTGATATAGGTGAAGGTTGAGGTGACTGTATTGGTGATTGATGAGATGGTGGTGTTGGTTGTGGAGATTGTTGTGGTGATGGTTGTGGAGTTAGTTATGGAGTTGGTTGTGGAGTTGAAAGTGGTGGTGATTGTGGTGATGGTATTGATGATGGTATTGGTGATGGTTGAGCAGCAGGTTGTGGTGATTGTATTGGTGATGGTATTGGTGATGGTTGTGGAGATGGTTGTGCTTCTTAATTTATCTGTTGCAACAACCAAGGCAGAAGAGGAGTGTGATCCCCACTATAAAAGTTTCTAGGGTCTCTCTTCTTTATATACTTATATGATCTTGCATCATAGTGTGGAATGTCAAGCATTGGTTCTTCAGTTGCAATGTTAGGGAATGATTCATTGATTAGGCACGGGATGAATCTTGGATACATCAGAAACTTGTATCTTTTCCCTTCTCTAATGTTTGAAACCAGGCCATTAAAAACATATGCAGACATATTGAATGGCCTGTTGCTGCATATGTAGGATCTTATATGCCCAAGACACATACAAGATTGATGTGGTTAGTATGTTATGATCCAAGTCAGGTCATACCCAATAACAAGCCAAAGATACACCAATAAATATTTGTTTGTTGATAAGATCATACAAATAAATATTGACACCAATTTAGAAAACAGGTTTTCTGAATTATTGCTTTTGTGATAGAACAACATTATATGGATAATTTGTTCATGAGATATTTATTTGTTTCATTATTTAAGTTGGTTAAATAATGACAAATAAAATTGTGTTAATGTTATAAAATTAAAATAGGTTTTAGTTTTATAAAAAATAAGGGATTGAAAGAGTTAATTTTATAAAAATAATGAAATGGGTGGGAAACCCATTTGAAATGGGTTTTTCGGCTGGCCTTGGCCTTGAAAACACCCATTTTGTCTTGGTTCTTGTGGGACATTACACACTATAACACTCTTCCCTCATCTCATCTTCAAAACACACACTTAAGCAAAAGAGTCTCTACAAGGCTAGACCCTTTTTTCGGATTTTTCCAGCTGAAAAGGAGGCTAAAATTTTCTTGATTTAAAGGTTCCTTGGTGTAGAACTTTGGTGTCAAGCTTCCTAACAAGCTAGGTGTTTGAAGAACTTGTGGGTATTACAAGCTTGAGGTCCTCCATCTTGAAGGATTGCTGCTCAAAAACCATCATCATCTTCAAAGATTTCGCCCCTTTTGAGCTGCTGAAAGGTAGTTTATGGCAGCCTCTATATGGCTGTCCATAATGCTCGTTTTTATGTTTACATAGCTTGCTTATTCACATAATATGATCCTTTGTTTTATGGGTTTGCTTTACACATACTTTTATCACCTAAAGAACATGATTTTTCAGTTTCATAATCATGTTTCAATATATATATCCGCTGCATTTTTCAGAAAGTTTAAGAGGTTAAACTAGGTTTTATGTTCTAACAAACCCATCAAATGGCATCAAGAGCCGGTTATGTGGATAGCTTGCTTGTTCTTGTCCTTTAAATTTGTTTTATGGGACTTTATAACCCTTTTAAGGGCTGCAATATTCTTGTATGTTGAATCCCCAAACTTTCAAGGTTATATTACACATGCTTGTGATTAAACCTTGAAAGATATGTATATTGATATGTATGTTGTTTGGACAATGTTTAAAACCCGAAATTTCAGTTTATGTTGGCTGAAATTTCGTGGGTTTTGAGGTGATTCATTGTTATATTTTGGATGATATGATGAATGTTCATATTGGTGCATAACCTAGCCTTTGGCCTTGTGTTGTTTGGATGATTGCAATGGTTGTATTAATTTATTCAATGGGGTTGTATATTTATTTATTTGTGCTTTGTTTAAAATGTATTTTATTTATTATTGGGTTGTAATATATAGATTAGGTGCATTTTCATTTTACTAGATATCTTGTATTAGGACTATATATCTTGTAATATGAAGACGTATGCATTGGAAGCACAAAGTAGAAACATGGAGCATTTTGGATGCGGTTTCAAGTGGGAGGCTTTTGGAAGCTTTCTATGTGTTTTGTTATGACCCTTAGGAATGCCTTTGGACCACACTTGTGATGGCAAACAAGTGTGGACCACTTTAGATGCTATGGTTATGCACATATGCTATGTTGTTTTGTTTATATTATTGTGGTTGATAGCATGTATGTGATATTTGCTTTAACAAACCTCTATATGATCTTAACAAACTTATCAAATGGTTCTTAATCATTAAAAGGTAATAAAAGGTTATTAAAATGATTTAATTATTAAAGATTAAAATGGGTTTTAATCAAAGGACCATAGGGTATCTTGTATTTGAAAGCATGCAAATACAAGTACATAGAGTTTTCTAAAACTTTAAATATGAAATCTCTAATATTTTAAACGAGATCACACCGTCCTTTTACACAACACTTGAGTCACTTGGGAACTCTTAGTGGGATAAAGGTCACCTAACCATTTTGAGGGAACTTGTGATTTGAGGTGAGAATGCCTTATTTGTGGGATAAAGGTCACCTAACCACTTATTTTGGCAAACTCACACGTGGATGTAAGTAGGGTATCTTGATTTGCAAACCATGTCAAATGGATCACCTACGATGTGGTTTCCAAATGGTGTTGATGTGATTAACATGCCGACTTTACATATGATGTTTCAAGTCGATCCCATATCTCTAGAAGTTGCAAATGGTTGCAATCGTCAATCCTTGACCACCTTATTAATTTAAATCGTGGGATAAAGGTCACCTAACCATAATTTAAATGAAATGTTGGATTCTAGATTTTAATATGAAAATGACCTTAAAAGGTATTAATTATTAAAAAATAACAATATCAAAAATACTAAAATTGATCTTTGTTAATATTTTGTAGACGGCCTCCAATAACCATGATAACAATGAAAATTCATCCACGTCCGCCCAATCATTACGAGCGATTCTCCAAAAGGAACGTCTAAATCATAACAATTTCATTGATTGGTATCGAAACTTGAGAATTGTTCTCAAACAAGAGAGACGATCATATATTTTAGACAACCCTATCCCCGATCAACCTTCTGAGGATGAGGAGGAGGCCTATCATGATTGGCTTAAGTACACTGAGGACTCCGTCCAAGTGCCTTGTCTCATGCTGGCGAGCATGACTCCGGATCTCCAAAAGGAGTATGAACATCACGGAGCTTATGACATGATAACCCAGCTGAAGAAAACGTTTCAACAGCAAGCGAGGGTTGAGCGCTTCGAAACGGTTCGAGCACTACACGCATGTCGTATGGACGACAACCAATCGGTTTCATCTTATGTACTTAAGATGAAAAGCCACATTGACTGCCTCGAAAGGCTTAATTGTCCTTTCTCGAAGGAATTGGCCACAGATTTGATCCTCAATGGCCTTACCAAGAAATTCGAGACATTCATGTTGAACTATAACATGAATGCTTGTGACAAAAGAATTGGTGAACTTCACTCAATGCTCAAAACGGCCGAAGCGGCCATGGGTAAAAGGGTTTCACCCGTTCTCACCATCAATGAAGGTGGGAACAAGAAAAGGCCTCATCCCACACCCAAGGCAAAGGTTTCCAAGGGCAAGGGACCCGTATGGGGAAAAGGAAAAGGGGTGGTAAGGGTACCACTCAAACCACAGGAGAAGAAGCAAAAGGTTGCTACTAATGACCCATGCTTCAAGTGTGGGGATATTAGACATTGGGCAAGAAATTGTCTTGTCCAACTCCAAGAGTTGAAAGCAAAGAGGGATGTTGGGCAAACCTCAGGTACAATATACATGATCCATATTGATTTAAACATGACATGCTCTAACACATGGGTATTAGATACCGGATGTGGAACTCACATTTGCAATTTGTTGCAGGGGTTCAAAAGAAGTAGTGACTTCAAGAAAGGGGATGTTAGCCTCTACATGGGCAATGGGGCTAAAGTTCAAGTTGAAGCCCGTGGAGACTACATCTTGAAACTTCCAAATGGTTTGGAAGTAATTTTGAACAATGTTTTGTATGCTCCTAGTTTGACTAGGAATATTATTTATGTAGCCCTGTTAAAACAAATTGGATATGTATTATCATTTGTTGAAAAAGATATTCATGTTTCTTTAAATGATTTGTTCTACTTTAAAGCTATTCCCATTAATGGTATTCATGAATTGGTTCATGAAAATACTTTAAATAGTTCATTGTACCAAACTAGCACCAAGAAACTCAAGTTGGAATTGAGTGATACCTATCTTTGGCATTGTCGTCTTGGTCATATAAACAAGAAACGTATACAAACACTTCAAAAGAATGGTCTTTTAAAAACAAATGAATGTGATTCATTTGATGTATGTGAATCTTGTTTACAAGGAAAAATGACTAAGGCACCCTTTAGTGGAACTAACGAAAGGGCAAAAGATTTATTCGGAATCATACATTCGGATGTATGTGGTCCTTTTAAGCCAATGACTAGGAAATGTGAAAGATACTTCATTACCTTTACCGACGATTATAGTCACTATGGGTATGTGTACCTGTTAAGACACAAAGATGAAGGTTTTAAAATGTTCAAGATCTTTCAAAATGAAGTACAAAATCAACTCAACAAGTCGATTAAAGTTCTCCGCACCGACAGAGGAGTGAATACCTAAGTGATGATTTTCAAGATCATCTTAGGAGTTGTGGGATTGTCTCACAACTCACTCCATCCGGAACACCACAACATAATGGTGTGTCTGAGAGGAGGAATCGAACCTTATTGGATATGGTCCGATCTATGATGGCTAGAAGCACATTACCTCTATCATTTTGGGGTTTCGCTTTGCTCTCCGCGGCCCGTATTCTAAATATGGCCCCAACCAAAAAGGTGGAAAGGACACCTTTTGAGATATGGCATGGAAGAGTTCTATCCCTATCATACTTAAGGGTCTGGGGTTGTGAGGCTTATGTTAAGACTCCCACCCCAAACAAATTAGAAGTCCGATCCACCAAGTGTATCTTTGTTGGATATCCAAGAGATTCTATGGGATATTATTTCTATGATCGACCGGAACAAAAGGTTTTGTTGCCAGAAAAGGTGAGTTCTTAGAAGCAAGGTTCCTTATGGAAGGAACTAGCAATAGAACAGTGGATCTTGAGGAGGATCAAGAACCACAACCCGATGCATGTTTGGTTGATACTAGCACTCAACATGAGGATGTTGAGGGTGATCAAGTGGTTGATCAATACACATAAAACATTGGCAGAAGTGGTAGAACTAGTAATCCACCTGAAAGATACGGATTTTTCCTGGATGGATGTTATGTGGTAGATTCAGATGAACCAACCACATACCATGATGCAGTGTCCAATTCAGATTGTGACAAATGGCTTGAGGCCATGAGCGTTGAGATGCAATCCATGCATGACAATCGAGTATGGGACTTGGTTGTACCACCTCTTAACTCCAAAGTAGTTGGAAGCAAGTGGGTTTTCAAGAAGAAAACCGATATGCATGGAAAATTGGATACTTATAAAGCTAGACTTGTAGCAAAGGGTTTCACTCAAACTCAAGGGGTTGATTATGATGAAACCTTCTCACCTGTTGCGATGCTAAAGTCTATAAGGATATTGTTTGCCATAGCTGCTCATTATGATTATGAGATTTGGCAAATGGATGTCAAAATCGCTTTCCTAAATGGATATCTTGAGGAAGATGTCTATATGGTTCAGCCTGAAGGTTTTGTCGATCCAAAACATCCTGATAAAGTATGCAAGCTAAAGAAATCAATCTATGGATTGAAACAAGCATCGAGAAGTTGGAGTCACCGTTTTGATGAAGAAATAATTAAATTCGGATTCATCAAGAACGCTGACAAAGCTTGTGTATATAAGAAAGCTAGTGGGAGCATCATCACTTTCCTAGTATTGTATGTTGATGACATACTACTATTTGGAAACGACATTCCAACCTTGGAAGGTGTAAAAACCTGGCTTGGAAGTTGTTTTTCCATCAAGGATCTTGGTGAGGCCGCCTATATTCTGGGAATAAAGATCTATAGGGATAAATCAAGGCGATTGATTGGTTTAAATCAAAGTGCATACATTGTTAAAATCTTGAAAAGGTTCAAGATGGAGAACTCTAAGAAAGGTACGGTACCTATTCAAAGAGGAACAATATTGAGTACGACTCAATGTCCTAGCTCAAAGGATGAGCAAGATAAAATGAAGGCAATCCCATACGCATCTGCTATTGGATCCATCATGTATGCAATGATATGCACTCGACCGGACGTGTCATGTGCCTTAAGCATGACAAGCCGATACCAGCAAAATCCTGGAAACAGTCATTGGATGGCTGTTAAGAACATACTTAAGTACCTAAGGAGGATAAAAGATATGTTCCTAATCTATGGATATGGTGATGAGGAACTCATTGTAAAAGGTTACACGGATGCGAGTTTCCAAACCGATCGTGATGATTCACAATCACAATCGGATATATTTTCATTCTGAATGGAGGAGCGGTCTCTTGGAAGAGCTCCAAACAGGATGTGGTGGCTCTATCAACTATAGAATCAGAATACATCGCCGCCTCATTAGCAGCTCAAGAAGCTGCATGGTTGAAGAAATTCATTGCCGATCTAGGGGTTGTCCCTTCCATTCAGGACCCCCTAAAGATCTTTTGTGATAACGAGGGTGCGATTGCTCAGATCAAGGAACGCCGTGCTCATCAAAAGACTAGGCACATTGAGCGGAGATTCAACTACATACGAGATGAAGTTGAAAAGGGAAAGATATGTATTCGCAAAGTTCACACGGATCAAAACATTGTGGATCCTCTCATGAAGCTCCTTGAAAAGGCAAAGCATGAAGGTCATACTTGTGCCATGGGACTTCGATATTCTAGTGATTGGATTTGATCTGTAATTTTGTATTTGGATATGTGGAACTTTTATTATTTGAATAAAATTATTTGGTTATAATGTTTCAATTAATATTCCAATTTAGCATGTTTAATCCATGAGTAAATTGTTTACTCTAAATGTCCTGACAGGATCAGCGATCACAAGTTTGATGTATTAGGATACAAAGCAGCGGAATACAAACAAGAATTAGACAAATTGTAGCAAGCAATCGATACTTGTAAGCATTAAGAGCGCATACGGTTATAGGGAGAGAATATATATTTCTGATTTCAAGGAATGTTTATAGATGTAGAATATTTCTAATCAAATCATTCGTTCATTCCATTCATTCATAGTTACAATAAGTTGTCACTCCTTATATAGAGTGCAACAATCACTGCTGTTATCACGGAAAGTGACAACTGGCAGATCTAATACAAAAATAACTAATTCTTAACAAACTACTGAAATGTTCACAACTACTGAGAACATATCAGCATGTTAAGTACAAAATATAAAACTACTGAAACTACAACGACTGAAGAACAAGCTCTTCAGTCGTTTTACAAAACTACTGAAACATAAAAATATAAAACTACTGATATCACAACTACTGAAGAAGTAATCTTCAGCAGTTGTGACAAACTACTGAGGCTTCAGTACTTGATCTTCAGACTTTGACCTTCAGGTGTTTCATCAGCTAATGACTTCAGTAGATATCATCAGCTGATGTCTTCAGTCTTTGTCTTCAGACTTTGTACATCAGTTGTTGATCTTCAGCACTTGTAAACTCTTCAGCTGTTGTACTTCAGTACTTTGGTCTTTCAGCTTCAGCACTTGTGTT
This sequence comes from Flaveria trinervia, assembly GCA_025506515.1. Classification (NCBI taxonomy): domain Eukaryota; kingdom Viridiplantae; phylum Streptophyta; class Magnoliopsida; order Asterales; family Asteraceae; genus Flaveria; species Flaveria trinervia. The sequence continues at coordinate 27,490,212 of CM046450.1, read as the reverse complement.
CTTCAGCTGTTGTACTTCAGCACTTTAGTTCTTCAGCTGTTGAGGTCTTCAGCACTTGATCTTCAGCTGTTGAAGTCTTCAGCACTTGTCAAACTACTGATGAGGCTTTCAGTAGTTGTTGTGATACCATGTGGGACTTAGAGGTTTTCTGATCTTGGCTCATTGGTTCTTTTGGTCCAACATGTCCGTAGTCGTTCAGACTTGTGGGAACAAGTATGAGGGTAAGATTATAATGAATTTGGATTGGTAGATATTCATATGGATGAATATAGAGCAAAAGGTTGCTGCCAAGGTTCATAGATATTTGTGGATGCAAATATTGGACTGACCTGCATCTCAAAAATTACTACATGGAATCTTCCTGATTGATCATAAGTGTGAAGTCGCTAGATCGGTAAACATCCGAGCATGTTCTTGACGGAAGGATAACAACAGCACAAACCAAAAGTCAAACAATAACACGAACTATAATTGAATGGTTTCATTCATAAAACCTAACGATTACAAGCTCGTTACAACATAAGAATCAAGACTCTTGGCAAGGGGAGATCGAGCATGATCTCCCCTCTCATCCGGTAGCCCTAGGCTCCGGGCAGACTTTCTCTCATCCTTTCTGTTCTACACATTGAAACTGGTATATATAGGCCTCGGCCCATATTAGATGCCACTGGGCCCATTCGTGCGATTGGACCATGCGTGCGTAATCCTATTTGATTGGCGATCCAATCAGTGAGAACACACGAAGAATCAATCAAGAATTGAAACTAACGTTAGAAATCGATTGGGAATCGATCTAATGTGTTCTATGAACTTGGAGAACGAATTGGGAGGTTTCTGGATGGCTAGGGTACGTCTGGAATCGTAATTGATCGAGAGTCTTGTTTTTCACGAATTGAGTTGTATTTATAGGTTGGTTTATCCAATCGTGCGACTGAACCATTAGTATTGTTCAGTCGTGCGATTGAGCCATGCGGTTGATTCATTCGTACGACTGAGTGTTCAGTCGTGCGACTGAGCCAATCTTATGTTACAATCGTACGACTGATCTAGTCTCCTGGTTCAGTCGTGCGACTGATCCAGTCTCCTGGTTCAGTCATGCGACTGAGTCAATCGTGTGAAGTTTTTCATGCGTATGGTTCATTCGCATGAGCCATTTGCATGAGAACTTCATTATGTTAAGTTTCAATGTATTATTTAATAAACATTATGTGTAATCATTCAAGCAATCACTAACCTAATTAACCAATTCAATGTCCACTCATTAATGAAACATTAAACATTTTAACTAACAAACAATCAATATCATTTCATTAATCATACCAAACAAGATCTATTACATCACATATCATGATCTAGGGACATACATGTATCAACAAACTCCCCCTTGGACCTAGATCTCTCTAATGTCTTGTTTTCTTCTTTACCTCCTCATATTTCTTGTACTTGTCCTTTTTTGTGACTCCCGCGTGAATATCAAACACGAAGCAAAGTCATGACATTTTGGAACTGGAGGGCTTGTACAATATCTTGCGTATCATAGAACAGTGGCCACTTGTAAAGTGTATAGACATCATTTTCCGACAAGTTGGTAAGCCACATCGGGTCGAATACTCTGATTGTATCCATTTGGCCCTCTTTATTTAGAACTATGACCGCTTCTGCTGTTCTCCAATCATAGTAGCACCACTTAAAGTGTGGTGTGAAATCCTTTGTCATTTCCCGGAGTGGGATTCTTGACATTGTGCGCGGAGGATTCCACTTCATCACTATCTTTGGTTTTCCAGTAATGGCATCCATCTCAGACCTTCTAATATACCTTGTAGGTTGTTGAGGTCTGAAGTTAATCCACCTGGTGTGGTACTCTTTCTTTAGGGCAGCCTCAAACCAGCCTGACATCTTTCTCGGTCAGCATACAACAGCTTCAGTTTGGCTAGCTGGTTGAGCTCAAAACCTGGTAGAGTCTTTAGATCATGTGGAAATCTAAAGTACTCTATGCCCTTCTCCCTCTTAACGGCATAAACGTTAAGATCATCAAAATATGCCCATGCTATAATCCTGCCTGACACCTTAAGATGTTTCTTGACTCTGTAGATCTTGGTGTAGGCATCCTTCTTCGGTGCAGCACGTTGGGCTCTAACTTCTTTAAAACATGCAGCCCATTCAGCCTTACGGATATCAACATCGTCCTTTGAGGCTTGGGCCATTCCCTCTGTCTTCTCTGACTCTTGCTCCATTTTGTCTAACACCTCAAATGTATCACCGACAAGGGATTCACCCAGATTGGGAACCACATTGCCCTCATTGTCAGCATACTGAGGGTAGTGCTCTGCAGTGACATCTTCTATCTCTATTTCATCAACGTCATTTAGCTCGTCATCACAGGTAGAATTACATGTCGGAGCATCTTTCACTATTTCATTAGGATTGAGCTTGAAAATTTCTGCCAGTTGCTCGTTTGATAGATCGTGAATTATTTCCCCTTCTTCAGGGGTATAACTCACTGACCTTCTGACAATCCCTTGCAGATCAAGAACCATTGTGAGTTGAGACTTGACCTGCTGAAGGGGAGCAATATCAAACTCATCTCTTTTGTAATTTGGATCTGTTGATTTACACATTTCACACTCAAATCATTAGTAATTTATCAAACGAAAGGCATTAACTTAATATAAACATTTAATACATGGTTTTTCAATACAGAATACAAAAGTAAATAAATACATAAACATCTACTATTTACGTTTATCCTGAATACTCGGCTCATCACATGGAGGTGCAGAAGCAGAAGCTGGCAGATCTTGTCTGTTCTTTGATCTTTTCTCTTGCCCTGGAGCTGAGACAGATTCAGCTGCTTCTCCTCCGTCAGTGTCATCATCTTCGTGCCATTCTTCAGTTTTCTCTTTGTCAGTTTCACTCTCATCATCATCATCATTTCTGTCCCCATCCCTTATCTTTAATGGCTCCTTCGATCCTTTCAGCTTTAGCAAAATAGTCTTTTTAGCCTTTTCAACTCCTCTATTTTCTTCCCTGAGGTGACGCTTTGAGCTTGGAGAAGGGCTATCTCGTTGCTCTGGGCAGTCATCTGTCGGGCCTGCCTTTCTATCACTTGAGCCTGCTCTGCAATTTGGTGAGTTTGTGCAGCAGTCAGGTCAGTAAGCTGGCGGATTTGGGAGGCCTTTTCCTCATCGGCAGCCAGCAAATGCATTACCATTCTGTTTAGTGCCGACAACTGTTCTTCTACCGCAACTGTAGGTAGAGGTGATCTGTAAGTGAATGAGGGATAAGCTGAGGGCTCGGTTGGTGGCTAGTGGTGGTGGTGGTGGCTGTGGTGAATATCGGGTCAGGTCGGGATGATAGTGGTGGTGAGTGAGGGTAATGATGTAGTGGTGGCTGGGATCTGTATTATGGTGGTCGGTCTGGTGGATGGTGTGTCTGAAGAGGTGGTAGTGGTAGTGGTGGTGGCTGTAGTGGCTGAGGTAGTAGTGATGAAGGTCAAACGACGCTTCTTCTTGGTTTCTGCCCATGGGGTTGAGCCATCCGTTTTCTCCTCGTTCCCTTCAGGTGGATGCTCCCCCTCCTACCCTGCCGTTGACCCTGGAGCATAGGTCGGGTCGGTCTCTGTCTCTCCAGAGTCTCTTGGGTGCTCACCAACCACCCGAAGCCCATGTACTGTGGGAACCACTTTTCTTCCCACAGTCCTGGTGAGGGGCTCCTCATCAGAATCTTCTTTTTCTACTTCTGTCTCAAGGACAAATCATGATGAAACCCAGCTGATTCGGTAACTTCTGCAGCCGGGGCGGATGCTGGAGGCACGACATCAGACGTAGTGCCTCTCAGTGGAACAGGCATATTGTCTCCGACACCCCCACTATCATCATCATCTGAATCATCAGTGGGTAGGACAATTGGCTCCACGTCGGAGTCACTATCCTCGTGACGCCATTGGCGTCTCCCCGGTGCACATAACTTTGACTTGGTAAATGGCCAATCAGCCTCTTTGCCTGGGGCTTCACTTGCTTTCCCCGGTACACCACCATCCTACCCAAAGTAGTGTCATCCATAAGTTCCAAAGTCACTGCATCGTGACTTTCCTTGGGGAGCAGAGGCAGCTTATCATTGAATATCATCTGAAGAAACCTTGGATACATACAAAAACCTTCTTTCCCTTTTGCTTCAATGTTCTCTACCAAATAAGCAAAGATCATATTCGAGAAGCTGAAAGGGTGGTTCAGCACCAGAGCCACGAAGGCATTTTGTATCTGATCTGATAGGTTATCGAAACCACCCCTTCTTGAAGCAATGCACTTAAGAATCACATGTGCCAGATATTTGTATTGTGGGCACAGGTTGCTCTTATTTAGCACCCCCGAGTTAATGTCCCCCGCATACTTGATTCGGAGGAAACACCCTCTCACTGTCAAAGGATGTAACTTAGTGAGGTGAGTGGAGTCATCCCCAAACTCAAGGATTCTCTGGATGTCAGTAGCGGTAATGTCGATAGCTTGACCCATAATGGTGCTTTGGATGTTGTATGGCTCACGAGAGCGATCCACTGAGGCATTCTCCCAAAATGCCTGGTGTAGTGATTTGTAAGACATGCACGGTGTAGATATAGCCTTATGTATCCGTGAGCGTTTGAGGAATGCTATAATCTCGGAGAACTTGGCCCCGTTCCGAGTTGTGTGGTCCAAATGGGCACATATGTTGTGCTTTGGATTAAGAGACCATCTGTCAGCCATTTTTCCTGAAACACCAAACACATGATCATTAGTACATAATACATCAGAATTCAGTTCTAAGTGTAGTGTTTCACTTCCATTCTGATTCATTCATGCGAATGAATCATGCGACTGAAGTCATTCGGTTGTTCTTAAGTACGACTGAGTTCATTCGGTTGAATGAGACATGCGATTGAGTTCAATCTGCCGACTGAGTCTTCGATTGGTTCAGTCAGCCGACTGAACTCATTCGGGTGGTTCATTTGGCCGAATGACCCAATCGCAAGGTTCAATCGTGCGATTGGAGTTCATTCAAACGACCAGTCGCTTGCCCCACTGTTCGATCGCCTGTGGGTCGAATCTTGACCAATTTAAGTCATTTAACAGTGTTTAATGGTCCATTAGACTCGCCTACTTGTCACTAATAACCTATTAAACTTAATTTTAACATTTTGCTTAGTTTACGTAGGTGATTAGGTCATTTCACAGTTCGGTCTTGATTCAATCGAGTGTCTCTTATGTAGGTTCGGTAATCTTCTGATTTTGGTAAGATTCAAGAGTAATGTACCTGTAAAATCGTCAATCGAATGTAAGAAACTCAACAGTAATGTAAATCAGGATCTGTAGCAATTTTTGGTAGAGTAACGGGAAGAATGCGATTTGGGTGCGATTTTGGTGTGATGAGGAACATGTGATCGACTGAGGCCCTTAAATACCGAACCTAAGTTCAATCGGCCGACTGGCCTCATTCGCTCAGTTCATTCGGGCGACTGAGTCTCAGTCGTACGATTGGCCTAGTCAATCGCATTCATCGGCCGAATGAGTCTCAGTCGGTCGACTTCCTTATTCGGTCTCTTTCATTCGCATCTTCAGTTGACCGACTGAGCCTTAGTCGGTCGACTGCTTCATTCTCCCCCTTCTATTCGGTCGAATGGATCATTCTCATGTCCATTCGGCGATTGGGAGCCATTCGCATAGTTGGTCCATAACCATTATCCAATCGTGCGAATGGGTCACACTTAGTGAGTTTACAGTCATTTTGAACATTTTACTTTTAAGACCCATTTAACTTTTGACAATAACATTATAAGCTCTTAACCAATTCAGTCACCTCAGGCGTGACTCTTTTAAAACACGTTGTCACCTCTGACGTGACTCTTTAACTTTGAAAAACATGTGGCCATCTCAGACATGACCCTTTTAAGTGAGTTAATTCCATTCTGATTTTCCTGATGTAGTCCGACAGACACACACACTAAAAGATTAAACTAGAAACTTAAACTAAATACACAAATAAATTTGTTTTTGGACTTTTTGTGAGAGATAAAACCCTAAGATGGAAATCTACGGGATTTGGTTCCGGAATCGAAAGCTTCAACTTAGATTGACCACACCTGGACCAATTCAATTTTGGAATCATATAGGAATATCAAATCATTTGGGACTTGTTATCAAAATCTTTCAAGAATTGCAGCCACAATGATTGTCACTATGTTTGTCCACTTAAATCCATACACAGACTCTTGACTCAAATCGGTGATTGTTTTTGGTTTATTTAATTCAACGAACATTTGTGGATCCCACACTTATATGGTAATCAACATCACTCAGGAGCTTTTGAGCGGTCTACGGGTATTGTTACAAGAAGAGACTATTCTTAGAGCTTCATAGAGAAACCAGTCCTCAGGTCAGTGCCATCGCACAGCAAAGAGGCGACAAACAACAATGAATTCTAGAATATCTAGATTATGCTTATCCTCAGGTCAGTGCCATCGCACAGCAGAGAGGCACACAACCTATCTCCTTGTTAGAGCATCTTTTATTTTGCACCAAATGCACCACAACATAGGTCATTAGCTTGATAGCATTTTTCTTTTATTTTTTCGTGCTTTGCTCTATTTATGGTCATCCGCACACATTTGTGGCGTTTACATGCTCATTACCCCTTATTGGAATATTATTGATTGTGTTAACCAGTGATAAGATGGAGGCCCACAGTCAGTTGAACAACTTAGTTTGATCTTGAGATCACCAGTCCGGTCTAATCATCTATTGTGTTGAATCTACTGACATATCAATTGTGGTCTAGCAACCTCTAGGTCTACTCTCATTGTGTTACCTTAGGAGTTACCAGTTTTTCTATCATCTCCCCTTTTATATTGCTTAGACTACACAGACTTATACTTTGAATTTTTTTTCATCTTTTCTAAATTAGGATTTTAAAGTTCCTCTTGACCTGTTCCTGTGTACTATCATATTCCAAAGGGTTTGAATCGGTATCACAGATACGATCTACCTTGTATCAGCTTTCCACTCGTTCTCCCTCGGTTTCCCTATTTTTTAATGTTGCTTGCTGACTTATTCTCCCCCTAAAATACTAAAATCAAACCTGGTTTAATTACTTTAGGATTTTAATAAACATCAGAATAACATGAGTTTAATTTAAACAGAATAAAATAAAAAATAAAATAAAATAAAAAAGAAAAATTAACTAAACTACATCGGACTACACATGATCATCATCAGGAATAACATCACTTCTCTTTTTAACGCCGTTGACCTCTAGTAGATATTGAAAACGTGGTTTATCAAAGGCTTTAGTATAGAGGTCAGCGCGTTGAAAATTAGTATTAATTTTTACCACATCAATTAAGTTCTTTTCGAAACAATCTCGTATGAAGTGATATTTAATACCGATATGTTTGGTCTTAGGATGTTGGACCGGATTTTTAGTTACTGCAATTGCAGCAGAGTTATCTACAAAAATAGGAGTAGAATGGAACGTTAAACAGTAATCCCGCATTTGCTGTTGAATCCAGATGATTTGTGAACAGCAACTTGCAGCAGCAACATATTCGGCTTCACAGGTTGACAATGCAACCGATGTCTGCTTCTTACACTGCCAGGTAATTAATCTTCTCCCAAAGAATTGACACCTGCTGATGTAGACTTGTAGTTCATCTTGCAGCCTCCGTAGTCCGAGTCACTATACGCCGTGAGCTCAAAATCATCATCATGAGGATACCACAACCCAAGTGTGGGTGTACCCTATAGATAGCGAAAAATCCTTTTGACCCCGATCAGATGATTGACCTTAGGTTTAGCCCGATATCTAGAACATAAACATGTCGCACACATGATATCAGGTCTAGAGGCAGTGAGATACATGAGGGATCCAATCATTCCTCTGTACATCGTGGCATCCACAAGATCTCCATATTCATCAGGTGCAATGTCGTGATTCGTAGCCAGTGGAGTACACAGATGCATTCTCCATGTCAAAGCGATTTAGAATGTCTCTTACATACTTGGTCTGATGTAGAAAGATCCCATTTGGTGTTTGATCCACCTGTAGCCCGAGAAAGAACTTCATCTCCCCCATAGCACTCATCTCAAACTCTTTCTGCATAACTGCTTCAAATTCTTTGCATAACTCTTCGTTCTTTGAACCAAAAATTATGTCATCAATATCGATTTGTACGAGCAGTAGGTCGCCATCTTTTTCTTTAGTGAACAGCGTGCAGTCAATGACTCCCCTACGAAAGCCGTGTTTCACAAGATGAGTCGAGAGTTTCTCATACCAAGCTCTTGGAGCTTGATGAAGCCCGTATAAAGCCTTGTCGAGCTTGTAGACTCTATCCCGATGATAAGGATCTGCAAATCCCTCGGGTTGACTGACATAAACTGTTTCTCTAATTTCCCCATGAAGAAATGCACTCTTCACATCTAATTGATATACTTTAATCTTCATGTACGATGCATAGGCAAGGAAGATACGAATGGCTTCCTTCCTTGCCACGGGTGCAAATACCTCATTGTAATCAATTCCCTCGACTTGGTGAAATCCCTGAACAACCAGTCGAGCCTTGTTCCTGATAATGATCCCTTGGTCATCTTTCTTGCATTTTAAAACCCATTTGGTGCCAATGACCTTAGCACCTTTAGGTCTATCAACCAGAGACCATACACCTAACTTCTTGAACTGAAGAAGTTCTTCTTGCATTGCACTCACCCACGCCTCATCATTTAGTGCTTCACTGACATATTTTGGCTCAACCTGTGAGACAAAACATCGATAAGCACCATCATGAATGTAACCCTTCTCCATAACTGAGGCGTAATCAACTTAGTATAGCTGATTTCGGGTTTGTACTCCTGATCGGACATCTCCAATAACATTGTCTAAGGGATGATAAACGTTTAGACGTGGTACTGGAGTAGTAGGAACAACTACCTCAGAGGCAAGATGATGAACATTTGGTTCTTCATCTGAGGTAGTTGGAGTTTGAGGCTCTGACGTCGAAGGTGCACCACTGGTAGATGCATGTGGACTTGCAGGGACTGGAACCAGTTCCTCCTGACTGTTTTGGTTAGCTTCTTTAGCTTCATTTTCAGAGGAGGTGTTACTGTCGTCGATTACTCCCCCTGAATGAGTAGATGATTCTCCCTGTGAGCTAGATGTTGGTGGATTCAAGCTGTCATACATCATTCGTGTAGCGAATTCGTCATCCGAGGGAGAGAGAGGAATGTTGAATGACTTGAAGAATCCATCATAGTCAAAGAAGTAGGCGGGTCCTTTGCCAGTAGGTGGTGTGGTGAATCGCTGAACGTCAACATTACACCAAACTTCTACTAGACCTGTTGAGTTATTGTAAACTCGCTTGTTAGGTATGTTGTATCCTAGAAAGATGCCTTCATCTGCCTTCTCGCTGAATTTACCTTCTTGTGTCTTCTTTAGAAGGGTACACGGCGCCCCAAATGGTTCGAGATACTCCAAGTTTGGTTTGTGTCTTTGTAGTAGCTCGTAACATGTTTTTCCGTGGCGCTTGACTATCAGGACTCGATTCAGTGTATAACATGCATTTGCCACTGCCTCATTCCAGAATTGGATAGGCAGTTTCGAGTCTGCTAGCATAGTCCGTGCTGTCTCTATCAAGCTCCTGTTCTTTCTCTCAGCAACGCCATTCATCAGAGGTGTGTAAGCAGAAGTGAATTGATGCACAATCCCCTTTTCCTTGCAGTATTCCTCCATCCAATGGTTCTTAAATTCCGTTCCATTGTCTGAGCGTACTTGTCTAACTTTCAGCTTGTAGAGAGATTCCAGTGTGGTTACTAACTCCTTGAATGATTCAAATGTTTCTGATTTGGATTTCAGAAACATTACCCAAGTGAACCTTGAGTAGTCATCGGTGACCACAAAACAGTACAAGTCGCCCGCAATGCTCTTTGTACTGACTGGACCGAACAGATCCATGTGTAGAAGTTCAAGCGGAAGTTCTATTGAATTAACTTTCTTTTCCTTATCAGACTTCTTTATCTTTTACCTTTCTTGCAAGCTATACAGAAATCAGGAAGCTGAAAGTTCTTGACATTTACACCTCTCACCAGATCCTTCTGAATCAAGTGATTCATCTTCCTTTGACTGATGTGTCCCATTCTCCTATGCCAGGAGATGGAGTCTTTTTCAGTAGCTTTGGATAGAAAACACTGAACCTCATGATCCATTGTACGACTGGTTCAATCGTGCGGCTGAACTAAGTGATTAGCTCAGTCGTGCAAATGAATCTGATGCGTATGAACCGTGCGACTGAGCAATGCGAATGGAATACGACTATGTTCAATTGTACGAATGGAGATACGACTATGTCCAATTGTGCGACTGAGCAATGCGAATGAGTCCAGGCGTGCGAATGGCTCACTCGTGCGACTGAAGCTGCTGTTATGCGAAAATTTCTAGGTTAACGTGTTTTAGCCATAAAAATTCGAACTTTCGCAAGGTTGAATTGCCTAAGTCCGTAGAAACCAAACTTTGATGAGCAGGGAACGTCCAAGATCACTTTTGACAAAAAAGATTGCGTTTTTAATGCAAAAACACAAACTTTTTATCAATCTTGATTGAATCACACGTAATCAAGAGCCAATGCTCTGATACCACTTGTTAGGACCTGGTATTTCACCGAAATACCTAGAGATTAACGTGTAAACCAGATCAAATAGTGTGGAATCCTATTTGATTGGTGATCCAATCGGTGACAACACATGAAGAATCAATCAAGAATTGAAACTAACGTTAGAAATCGATTGGGAATCGATCTAATGTGTTCTATGAACTTGGAGGACGAAATGGGAGGTTTCTGGACGGCCAGGGTACGTCTAGAATCGTAATTGATCGAGAGTCTCGTTTTTCACGAATTGAGTTGTATTTATAGGTTGGTTTATCCAATCGTGCAACTGAACCATTAGTATGGTTCAGTCGTGCGATTGAGCCATGCGGTTGATTCATTCGTACGACTGAGTGTTCAGTCGTGCGACTGAGCCAATCTTATGTTAAAATCGTACGACTGATCCAGTCTCCTGGTTCAGTCGTGCGACTGAGTCAATCGTGTGAAGTTTTTCATGCGTATGGTTCATTCGCATGGGCCATTTGCATGAGAACTTCATTATGTTAAGTTTGAATGTATTATTTAATAAACATTATGTGTAATCATTCAAGCAATCACTAACCTAATTAACCAATTCAATATCGACTCATTAATGAAACATTAAATATTTTAACTAACAAACAATCAATATCATTTCATTAATCATACCAAACAAGATCTATTACATCAGATATCATGATCTAGGGACATACATGTATCAACAGTGTCTACTCCTCTTGTAAGTGATCCAAATTCCTTAGGTTCTTCAATTGAATTGGAACAAAACAAAAGGAGGCCACTTCAAAGGCAAAGGGTAAAATGCCTTGTGTTAATCTGGAAAAAAGAATTTGAAAAGGCTAATATAAAGTCAGGGTTAAACAAAGTCAAATCCGAACCTAAAAAGACTGTTAATGTTAACCTTACACAAGTCCCACGTCAAAGTCCAGTTAACCAAAATGGAAAAGTTGTTAAGAATGTCAAAACAGTTAAGTTTGCTAAACAAAATCATACATCAAAAGAAGTAGAGTCAAAACCCAAACAAAATGATGTCACTAGGATGTCACACACATCTCCACAACGAAAGTTTAATCATAAAGTTGATAGCAGGTCATGCTACAACTGTGGAGAGTGTGGACACATTGCTTTCTTTTGTCCTTACTTTCAGACACCTAGGAAGAAAATCGAACTTCAGAACTCAAAACCTAGGTCTTCTAAGAGGAGTTCTTTAACTCCACCTAGAAGAACTAGTGAACCCAAAGTTCAACCCATTAGCCAGTCGTCTGTTTATCACAAACAGGCCTTACACAAATCTGGCTTATAGAAAGAAAAGTCATCCTTTGTGTCTGATAATGATGACAAGAAGGCACCTGAGCTACCCTCACCCTCTAAGGGTCAATGGGTTGAATTCATGATGTGTGATGCCTCTGTGAAACCTAAGCCAGTAAAGGCTTGGGTTCCTAACCTTAACTAATGCTTTAAATTGTTTGTGCAGGGTGTTCGCTACAATGCTGAAAACAACATGTGGATTGTAGATAGCGGAGCATCTAGGCACATGACAGGAAACAGGGCTCTTTTATCAAACGTCAAACAAATAAAAGGCGGGCATGTTTCGTTTGCTCGTAACAAAGGAGGTTATATCACAGCTCAGGGAGAGGTTGGAAATCAAAAAGTTAAATTTGACAAAGTGAACTACGTTCAACAACTTCAAAACAACTTACTCTCTGTTTCCCAAATATGTGACAGAGGGTTTAAAGTCATATTTGACAACAAGAAGTGTTACGTCCTAAAGAAAGAGTATGTGATTACGCCGGAGGACCAAGTTCTGATGACAGCTTCAAGATATAAAGACCTTTATGTTTTGGATCTCTCAACGGCTTCTACAACCGATCATGAAGTTCAGTGCTTCCTATCAAAAGCTACTGAGAAGGACTCCATTTCCTGGCACAGGAGAATGGGACACATAAATCAACGGAAGATGAATCACTTGATTCAGAAGGATCTAGTGAGAGGTGTTAACGTCAAAAATTTCCAACTTCCTGATTTCTGTGACGAAGAAGACACATAAGGAAAAGAAAGTTCATTCTATCGAGCTTCCTCTTGAACTTCTTCACATGGATCTGTTTGGTCTAGTCAGTACAAAGAGCATTGCAGGTGACCTGTACTGTTATGTGGTTACTGATGACTACTCAAGATTCTCTTGGGTAATGTTTTTGAAGTCCAAGTCAGAAACATTTGAGTCATTCAAAGAATTAGTAACCACACTGGAATCTCTCTACAAGCTGAAGGTGAGACAGGTACGCTCAGACAACGGGACTGAATTAAGAATTAGTGGATGGAGGCTTACTGCAAGGAAAAGGGAATTGTGCACCAGTTCACCTCTTCCTACAACCTCAGATGAATGGTGTTGCTGAGAGAAAGAATAGAAGCTTGATAGAGACAGCACGGACAATGCTAGCAGACTCGAAACTGCCTATCCAGTTCTGGAATGAGGCAGTAGCAAATGCATGTTATACATTAAATCGAGTCCTGGTAGTCAAGCACCATGGCAAGACATGTTATGAATTACTACAACGAAGTAAACCTAATATGGAGTATCTTGAACCATTTGGCGCGCCGTGCACACTTCTGAAGAAAACTCAAGAAGGAAAATTTAGCGAGAAGACTGATGAAGGGATCTTCATAGGATACAACATACCGAACAAGAGAGTTTACAACAACTCAACGGGTTTAGTAGAAGTGTGGTGTAATGTTGATGTTCAGAGATATACCACACCCCCTACTAGAAAAGGACCCGCTTACTTTTTCGACTATGATGGATTCTTCAAGTCCTTCAACATCCCTATCTCCCCTTCTGATGACGAGTTAGCTACACGAATGATGTATGATATCTTGAATACACCATATCATGATCCAACATCATCGAGCTCACAGGGAGAATCATCTCATCACTCAGGGGGAGCACTAGAAGACAGTGACTCCTCCTTAGAAGATGAATCTACAGAGGATGACCAGAACAATCAGGAGACACAGGTACCAATTCCTACAAGTCCACAAACATCTAACAGTGATGCTTCTTTGACTTCGGATCCTCAAACTCCTTCTACCACAGATGCAGAACCAAATGTTCATAATCTTGGCTCTGAGGTAGTTGTTCCTACCACTCCAAGATCACGTCTAAATTTCTATCATCCCCTAGAAAATGTCATTGGGGATGTCGGATCAGGAGTGCAGACCAGAAATCAGCTGTACTCAACTGATTATGCCTCGATAATGGAAAAAGGATACATTCACGATGGTGCTTATCGGTGTTTTGTCTCGGAGTTTGAGCCAAAATATGTCAGTGAAGCACTGAATGATGAGGCATGGGTGAGTGCTATGCAAGATGAACTTCTTCAATTCAAGAAGTTAGGTGTATGGACACTGTTAGATAGACCTAAAGGTGCTAAGGTCATCAGCACCAAATGGGTCTTGAAATGCAAGAAGGATGATCAAGGTGTCATTATCAAGAACAAAGCTCGACTGGTAGTTCAAGGATTTCGAAAAGTTGAGGGGATTGATTATAATGAAGTGTTTGCACCCGTGGCCAGGATGGAAGCCATCCGTATTTTCCTTGCCTATGCATCGTATATGAAGATCAAAGTCTATCAATTAGATGTGAAGAGTGCATTCCTTCATGGTGAAATTCGAGAGACAGTTTATGTCAGTCAACCCGAGGGATTTGAAGATCCTTATCATCGGGACAGAGTTTACAAACTTGACAAGGCATTATATGGGCTTCATCAAGCTCCAAGTGCCTGGTATGAGAAACTCTCGACTCATCTTGTGAAACACGGCTTTCGCAGGGGAGTCATTGACTGCACACTGTTTATCAAAGAAAAGGATGGAGATTTACTGCTAGTACAGATATATGTTGATGACATAATCTTCGGTTCAAAGAACGAAGAGTTATGCAAAGGCTTTGAAGCAGTAATGAAGGTAGAGTTCGAGATGAGTGCCATGGGGGAAATGAAATTCTTTCTTGGGTTACAGGTGGATCAGACACCCAAAGGGATTTTTCTACATCAGACCAAGTATATGAGAGACATTCTCAGTCGGTTTGACATGGAGAATGCCTCTGCAGCTGGGACTCCACTTGCTACAAACCATGATATAACACCGGATGAAAATGGAGATCTGGTAGATGCAACAATGTACCGAGGAATGATTGGATCTCTCATGTACCTTACTGCCTCTAGACCTGATATCATGGATGCTACATGTCTATGTTCTAGATATCAGGCTAAACCAAAGGTTAACCATCTGATTGGGGTCAAGAGGATATTTTGTTATCTGAAGGGCACACCCACACTTGGGTTGTGGTATCCTCATGATGATGACTTTGAGCTCACGGCGTATAGTGACTCGGATTATGGGGGCTGCAATATGAATTACAAGTCTACATCAGCAGGGTGTCAATTCTATGGGAGGAGATTAGTGACCTGGCAATGTAAGAAGCAGACCTCGGTTGCGCTGTCAACTGTGAAGCCGAATACGTTGCCGCTGCAAGTTGCTGTTCTCAAATCATTTGGATTCAACAACAAATGCGGGACTACGGTTTAAATTTCTCTTCTACTCCTATTTATGTTGATAACTCGACTGCAATTGCAATCACTAAAAATCCAGTACAACATCCTAAGACCAAACACATCAGTATAAAATATCATTTTATACGGGACTGTTTTGAAAAGAATTTAATCGATGTGGTAAAAATAAATACGGATTTTCAACGCGCTGACCTCTATACAAAAGCTTTTGACAAACCACGTTTTCTATATCTTTTAGAGGTCAACGGCGTTACAAAGAAAAGTGATGTTATTCCTGATGATGATCATGTGTAGTTCGATACAATTTAATCTATTTTTCGGTTTCTTTTATTTAGTTATTCTATTTTGTTTTAAATTAAATTCAGGTTATTTAGCTGTCTATTAAAATCCTAAAATATGTAAATCAGTTATGATTTTAGAATTTTAGGGGGAGAATAGGTCAGCCAGTAACATTATTAAAAAAAAGGAGAGAAGAGAGGCTAGCTGACAGAAGGTAGATCGTATATGTGATACCGATTCAAATACTTTGGAATATGATAGTACACAGGTACAAACTATTTGGGACTTTAAAATTCAAAATTGAAAAGGATGCAAAATTCAAGTATAAGTCTGTGTAGTCGGAGCAATATAACAGGAAATATGATAGATAAGCTAGCTACTACTAAGGTGACACAAAGAAGTAGACCTAGAGGTTGCTAGACCACAGATGATATGTCGGTAGATTCAACACAATAGATGACTAGACCTTTTTGGTGATCTCAAGATTAAACTAAAATGTTTGACTAGCTGTGGGCAACACCTTATCCCTGGTTAACACAATCAACAAGATTCCAATAAGGGGTGATGAGCAAAATAAATGCCACAAAAGTGTGCGTAAGACCAAAGCATGAGCAAAAGCACATAAAAAAAATGAAAATACAATCAAACTGATGACTGATGTTGTTGGGGAGATCTGTGCAAAAAGAAGAAAAGTTGCTCAAACAAGAAGATAGGTTATGTGCCTCTCCGCTGTGCGGTGGCACTGACCTGAGGATAAGCATAACCAATATATTCTAGAACTCATTGTTGTTTGCTGCCTCTCTGCTGTGCGATGGCACTGACCTGAGGATAGGCTTCTCTTTGAATGTTCTAAGAATAGTCTCTTCTTGCATTCTACCCTTAGACCGCTCAAAAATCTCCTGAGGAATGTTGATTACCATATGAGTGTTGGATCCATAAATGCTTGTTGAAACAAACAAACCTTAAAACGATCACCAAATTGTGTTGAAAATTTGTGTATGGGTTTAAAAGGACAAGTATACGGACAATCGTTGTGGCTACAATTCTTGAAAGTTCAAATCAGTGTGAGGACCTAATAGTACTAGTATGATTTCCTAAATTTGCTAAATGACTTTAGATGAATAACAAAGTAAGAGCATCAAAGGTATTAACTAACTGGTCCCAAATAATCTGACTTGCCTGTATGATTCCAAAACTGATTTGGTCCAGTTATGGTCAAACTAAATAGAAGCTGCCTATTCCAGAAGCGAATCTAGTAGATTTCTATCTTCGGATTTACCTCTCACAAAAGGTTAAAACCAAGTTTAATTTTTTTTACTTTAGCTTAATTTTCAATTTATTTAGTTATTTCAGTTAAATTGTTGTCGGACTACATCTTGGAATTCAGTAAGGTTTTAATTCACCTAAAAGGGTCATGTCTGAGATGACCACATGTGTCTTCAAAAGATAAATGGGTCACGTCTGAGGTCATCAAAAGTGTTTCAAGAAAAAAAGGATCATGTCTGAGATGATCAATATGCATAATGTAAATTCTAAAGCTTAAAGAAGGTTTAAATGGCAAATGGTAAGAAATGCAGAAAATTTCATAAGTCTGACCCATTCGCACGAATGGACCATGAGTATGGACTTATCATGCGAATGGGAGCTATTCGTACCAATGGACCATACAACCGAATGGCCCATACGAATGAACCAGTCGGATGTTTCAGAGCGAACAAATGAGTAAGTCGCACGACTGTACTTCAGTCGAACGACTGAAGGGGGCCAACTGAACCAATCGCACGACTGAGGCCCATTCGCCCAAATGAAATGTGCGTAGTAGCCCAGTCGTACGATTGAATTTAGGCTAAGTATAAATAGAGGGTGAATCGGTCGCAGAGACTCACCACTCCAAAATTTGCCCTAATTCGCACGACTAACGTTACTCTGCCCAAATTCGTTTGATCACCATAAACTCTTGATTCTCGAGCACTAACCATTTGCACTGCTCTTACAGGTAATTTGCGGTGCAGAACCATTGTTATATCACTCAAATTGATACATAATATGGACAATCAGACTCCTTAGAAAACTGTAACATTTGTGTTCAAATAACCTAACTAAACGACGTAAACAGATGAAATTAAAGATGTTAGGTGTTAAAATAATGGATTGCGAGTCTAATGAACTAGAGCACGAAGTCTAAAATTCAAAATTGAAAAAAATTGAATTTGAATTGAACAGACAGAACAATATGCGAATGGATAGGTTGCTGAACCTCAGTCGCACGACTGATGTGTGCGACTAGATAAACCGCATGACTGATGTGTGCGACTAGATTAACCGCACGACTGAACCATGCGTATGAATTCAGTCGCACAACTAGTGTAACTGCATAAGTTCACATATGCATGAGTCTAATAGCACACTCAGTCATACGTATGGGTTAATTCGCACGACTGAAGTTCAGTCGCACTGCTAATGCGCACGACTTGATCTCAGTCGCACAACCTCATTCGCATGACAGAAAAGAAAGTTTGTCAAGTCCAAGTGATTCAAGACATTCTTAGCATATGGATACTAATGTTTACTTTCATTTTGTAACAGATGGCAAGTCGATGGACAATGAGTACGAAGCACAACATATGTGCTCATCTAGATCTGACATCCAGAAATGCTTCAGACTTTTCTGGCATTATCACCTTTCTAACGAGATCGAGAATTGCACATGCTATATCTGCACCATGTACTTCATATCGTTCTATACAGCAGGCCTTCTGGGAAGGTGCAGTAGTTGACCGATCTTTTGAGCCTCACTGTATCAGGAGTACTATCATTGGAGAGGCGATTGAGATCACAGAGGAAGATCTCAGGATTGTGCTACAGTCGGGGGAAGATGCTGAGTGTCCTACTAGACTACACCCCTTACTGTCAGAGGATGTTTTCTTCGAGCTAAGTACTCTGGGGACATAAAAGCAGGGGTGCTCAACAATAGCAACCTGTGTCCCCAGTTCAAGTACCTTGCTCACGTACTGCTAAAGTGCATAGCGTCCAGGAAGGGAGGATTTGATGAGCTGTCGGATCAGATCCATGACGCCTATGTAGCGTTGGTGCTGAACCATCCGTTCAGCTTCTCCAGGATGATTTTCTCCTACTTAGTTTGAGGGGAAAGGGAAGGAGGGCTTCTGCATGTACCCCCGATTCATGCAGATGATTATAGACCAGAAGCTCCCTTCCCTGCCGAAGGAGAAGGACGATGCAGTAGTGCTTGAGGTGATGGATGATACCACCTTAGGCCGGATGAAGGTGTACAGGGGGAAGTAGGTGAAACCCTCTGTCAGTCGGGCATCTGGCCCGTGAGGATTATGTGGTGCCAGCTCGGAGGAAGTGGCGTCACGATGATAGTGATTCTAATGTTGACCAGATTGCTCTACCCTCCGAAGACTCTGATGATGATGACAGCAGGGATGCTGGAGATGCCATGCCCATTTCACCGAGGGGCACAACGACTAATAGTACACCTCCAGTATCTGCCCCGACCGGAGATACAATAGAGTCGACCAGGTTTCACCAAGATTTTATACCTGGTGAGGATGACGAGGAGTCAGAGGAGGAGCCACTGACTAGGACTGTGGGACGCAAAGTCGTTCCCACAGAACATGGACTCCGGGTGGTTGGTGAACGCCCCAGTGGATAGGGAGAGACTGTCGCTGACCTGACCTATGCTCCAGAGCCGTCTAGCCGTATCCTTGGGGGAGCATCCACCTCGACTGGGTCGAGGAAGAAGAGGATGGCTCAGCCCCATGGGAAGAATAAGAAGAAGAGACGGCTCACCTTCATCACCACCACAACACCCGCTACATCTACCATACCACCCACTACCTCAGCCACCACCATAACCACCTCTACAGCCACAGCCACCACCACGACCACCTCCACAGCAACCACTACCATTCCCACACCCCCTACCAGTACATATATCCCATCCACCACTATATCATTCACACCTACATCACCACCACTATCATCTAGACCTAACCCAATCTTTACCACTGCCACCACTACTACCACTGGCCACCAAGCCGGGCCATCATCACATCCCACCCACCTATATGGATCATCTTTACCTCCCATTGGGGTAGAGGAACAACTATCAGCGCTGAACCGTATGGTGATGCACCTGTTAGCAGCCAATGATGAGAAGACTGCGCAGATTCGTCAGTTGGTAGATCTCACAGCTGAACAGTCCCAGCAGATCTCTCAGCAGGCTCAGCTGATTGACCAGCAGGCACAACAAATGGCTGATCAGAGTGAAGATATTGCCAAACTCCAAGAGCACAGAGTCATATCAGAAAAGAAGATTGAGGAGTTGGAGGATGCTAAAAAGTCTATCATGCTCAAGCTCAAAGGAACTAAAGATGAGCCTTTGAAGATAAAGGAATGAGATGGTGATGGGGGTGTAGATGATGATGAGGATGAAGATGAAGAGAGTGATGATGATGAAGGGGATGAGGAAGAAAGAACAGAGGCCAGGCAGGAGGATGATGATGATGAAAGAGGAGATGCAGCTGCATCAGCCTCAGCTCAGGGTCAAGAAAGAAGATCAAAGAGAAATCAAGACCAACGAGTTCCTCTTCTGCCTCACCAAGTGATGATCCAGCGATTGAAGATAAAAGTAATGATTAGATGATTATGTATTTGATAGCCTTTGTACTTGAATCATGTATTAAACTTATGCATTTGATGTTTATATTAAGATTAATGTATTTTTGTCTTGATTATTAACTAATGTTTGGCGTGTTACATGTTTACAACAAGCAGATCCAAACTTTCAAAGGGACAGATTTGATGTTGCTCCCCTTCAGCAAATCAAGACTCAATTGACTATGATTCTTGATCTGCAAGGGATCGTCAGGAGATCTGTGAGCTATACCCCTGAAGAAGGGGAAATAATTCATGATCTTTCAAATGAGCAACTGGCTGAAATGTTCGAGCTGAACCCAGATGAGATCATTAAGGATGCTCCAACTTATGAGTCTATCAGTGAAGAAGAGCTAAATGACATTGATGAGATAGAGATAGAAGACATCATAGCAGAGCACTATCCTCAGTACGGTGACAACGTGGGAAATGTGGTCCCCAATCTGGGTGAATCCCTAGTCAGTCATACATTTGAGGTATTGGATCAGATGGAGCAGGAGTCTGAGAAGATTGAAGGAAAAGCCCAAGCCTCAAACGACGATGTTGATATCAGAAAGGCAGAATGGGCTGCTTGTTTTGAAGAAATCCGAGCCCAACGCGTAGCTCCTAAACAGAATGTCTACACCAAACTCTACAGAGTGAAGAAACATCATAAGGTGTCAGGCGAAATTGAAATGTTTATGCAATAAAGAGGGAAAAGGACATAGAGTACTTTAGATTTTCACATGATCTAAAGACTCTACCTAGTTTTGAGCACAACGAGCTGGCGAAATTGAAGTTATTATATGCTGACCCAAGGAAGATGTCAGGCTGGTTTGGGCTGCCCTAAAGAAAGAGTACCACAACAGGTGGATCAACTTCAAACCTCAACAACCTACGAGGTATATCAGACGATCCGAAGTTGACTCCATCACTGGTAAGCCCAAGATAGTGCTGAAGTGGAGTCCCCCAAGAACAATGTCTAGAATCCCTCTCAGGGAAATGCCACAGGACTTCACTCCACACTTTAAGTGGTGGTACTATGATTGGAGAACCGGGGAGGCGGTCATAGTTCTAAATAAAGAGGGACAAATGGATACCATCAGGGTGTTTGACCCAATGTGGTTCACTAACTTGTCTGATAATGATGTCTACACATTATACAAGTGGCCACTATTCTATGACCCGCAAGATATTGTACAAGCCCTCCAATTCCAAAATGTCAGAAGACTCTGCTTTGCATTCGAGATACATGCAGGAGTCACAAGAGAGGAAAAATGAAGAAGTATGAAGAGGTGATGCAAAAGGTAAGACATTAGATAGATCTAGGTCCAAGGGGGAGTTTGTTGATACATATATGTACCTAGATCCTGATCTGAATGTAATATGTCTTACACTTATGTAACTATTGGGTACTTAATGAAATACAAATATATGGTTGTGTTTATAATGTTTAAATATTTCAATAATGAGTTGATTAACGAATATTGATGTAATTATATAGGTTTGTGATTGTTTGAAGTGTTATGCATAATGTTATAATGTTAAATATACTCAAAATTGGGGAAGTGAAGTTCACATGCGTCCGAATGGCCATGCGACTATGTTTTCATGCGCCTAAATAGTCCATACGCCTGAACAACTTCATGGGTCTAACTTAGTCGCACCACTGAAAGCTCTATCGTGGAAATGGATCAAACGCATGGATCAATCGCACGACTGAACCATGCTAATGGTTCAGTCGCCCGAATGAGCAACCTTAACCTATAAATACCACTTAATTCGTGAAAAAATGTAACAATTAAGGAGCTTTCATTCTTATTCAATTCTAGACGTACCCTAGCCGTCCAGAAGCCTCCAAGTTCGTACTCCAAGTTCACAGAACGTTGCTGATCGATTTTCAATCGATTCTTAACGTTAGATGCAATATCTTATTGTTTCTACGTCCATTCTCACTTATTGGATCGCCAATCAAATAGGATTCTGCACTATTTGGTTTGGTCTACACGTTAATTAGTTTGTATTTAGTTTGAATACAAGATCCTAATAGCACTCCTGATAAATCTTCTAGGAACACATCCGGAAAGTCACACACAACCAGTACATCAGACAGTTGTGGGGTTGGCATATCCACATCCTTTACATAGGCCAATAGGCGCCTCATACACTTTCCCGCCACTGCCATTGAGATCACTTTCGGGATCATCATGACCCGATCTCCATAGACAGTTACCAAACTCCCGGCAGGCACTATTAGAAAAATCATCTTCTTGCGGCACACAATGTTCGCCTCGAAGTCTGCTAACCAATCAATCCCAAGAACCAAATCGAAACCACCTAAGGTCATCACGAAGGGTTTAACCGGAAATTTATGACCTTCTAGTTCCACGTCACAACCCTCTATCATCTCAGAAATCCTGGTAGACTTACCTATGGCAGTTTCTACATCGAAGGGCACATCAACACGTCTACTACTAACAGGCAGCTTAGCACAGAAAGCAGCAGAAATAAAACTTTTACTAGCACCAGAATCAAATAGCACAGAAGCTAAAGTTTGGTTTACTAGAAACGTACGGGCACAACATCAGGGTCCGTCCTAGCTTCCTCCTGTGTCATAGTGAATGCCCTGGCGCTCGCCTTGGTCCTTCACTCCCTGTCTTCTTCGCCTCTGAACCCTCAGCCTTTGGCTTCTTACAATCTTTACCCATATGACCATTTTCTCCACAGTTAAAACACCTCGCAGCCCTGCAATCTATAGCCATATGTCCAGGCTTTCCACATTTGAAACAAACATTCAACCCCTATCTACACTCGCCACCGTGCTCCTTCCCACACTTGCCACACTTTTTCGACCCCGCACTTGATGTGACCACACGACGGTCATCCACTCATGCATTCTTATTACGCCTCGAGGCATCACCCCGACCAAACCTCTTCCCCTGCCATTTTCGATCACCACCTCTCTTCTTGCCACCTTCAGTCACCACCACGTTCTCTCATCATATAGCCTCCCTGCCAAATTCACCGCCGACCTAAACGTGCTCGGCCGGGCAGCGATCATGTGTTTGCGAATATCCACTGGCAAACCCTGAATATACCTCTTGATCTTTCGAGATAGAGGTGTCACTCTGATCCTGCACCAGACGTGCCATCTCAATGAACTTTGTGGTGTACTGTTGGTGTGTCATGGTTCCTTCCTCTAGTTGCAAGAATTCCCTCACGACCTTGTCCATTTCCCAGTGAGGACAGAACTCCTCAATCACTAACTTTTTCACTTTAGAATATCTCATTCTCCCAATGGCCCTGCTACCCTCGGCTTGGACTATATGTCGCACATCACAGAGCCGAGTCCACAAAAGAATGGGCAGCAAACTTTACTTTCTGGTCCTCCAGGCACTCGCTGATATTTAAGACGACTTCCATTTCTCTCACCCATCGGTGAGCAGCAGCAGCGGTGCCATTACCGTCGAAGGTAGGGGGCTTACACTGTCGAAATCCCCCATAATTACAGCCTCGTGCCGCCTCCTGCACAGGCTCTGCTTCTTCCTCTTCTTCTTCATCATCAGACAGAACTATCTTAGTCTCGGGATGTCTTCTTTCTCCCGTAGGTTTACACCTTTCCCTTCTCTGCCCCTCTCTAACTGCCTTTATCACTTCGGTCACCACAGATGGTAGGATCTTCTGCATGACTTGATGCACATCCTCCACAACCGCCTCCTTCACTGAGGCTCTCAGGTTAGCACTCTCATCTCCACCCTCCGGATGAGGGTTTTGTGGTTCTTCATGAACCACTTTTTTGGCCCTAGGCCTTCCTCTCGTAACCCGTGGTTAAGCACCACGTCCACCACCACGTGAAGCTTTAGATGATCTACCACCAGCCATCCTCACACACACACGCCGAAAGATTCAAACACCAAAACGGTCATTCATGGAAAAAACTTTGTTCATGTCAAGTATAGTAAGTCCCTAAATACAGTGGCCAGTTGTGATTAGCCACTTACTTTACTCTTCATACCCCAAGCATTACCTATCCTTACTATATCAGTATCTAGTTCTACCATCAACACATAACCACATAACATACGCACGTAATACCGGTTAACTTTACGAAAATACCTGGTGGCACGCAGCTACTCAGATTGGCATCCTTTCCCTTTCCGTCCCATTCTCAGTTTAAGTTAAGGTTTATTTTGAAAATTTACCCATTTCGCTTAAACTTTGGCTCTGATACCAACTTGTAAGGCCCCGTTCCCGGGGACACTCACAGCTGGTAAATCATCGCACATAAACATACTTTACATTTAATCATTCATAAAACATTGCAGCGGAAACATAAAACTAATTTTTCATGTCACTACAAATGCTTTTGCAAGTTAATACCAGCATTCATTTCAAAACATCATTCTTCGCATTATAATGCAAAAACATTAACAAAAGAATGCCATCCAAAATGCCAAGTAGCTGCTCCGTGCCATCCTCAGCAATGCTCACCTGCCAACTGGAAAATGCATCAAAGTTAGTGTTGCTGAGTGAGTTCTAGTTTTATAAAATAAAACTTACTTTACTTTCATGCGATGATACACCATATGTATACACAGATAATATCATTATTATCTTCATCATCTATACGTTAACTTTCATTCTTTCATGCATTCTTTCTTTCATTCGTTCATTCATTACCTCCAGTGACATGTACATTACCCCGAACATTATGCACGAAGTGGGTAACTGGGCCTGAGGTCTTTCATAGACCTCGAACATTGTGCATGAAGCTGACCCCAGTACCTAGGGCAAGTACATTCACCATTTATCTTTCTTTTTCATTCCGGATCAATGCCATATGATATACCCCGAACATTGTACCTGTATAGTCAGTGGAAATCGTCAGTGCACAAGAATTTGTAATATATAAAGATCTAATGAAAATTTTAGCAGCATAACAATAGTTCGTGCATCTCGGGGCGATTTTGAGGGTGGTGAGTGACTGCGACCAACTATCCCACTATATATACTAGGGTTTCCTACAGTCGTGCGACTGAGTCCAGTCACACAAGTTGTTCGTGCAACTAAGTATTAGTCGTGCGAATGTCCCAGTCGGTCACCTTTAGTCGTGCAACTAGAGTTGACTCATGTGACTTGGTCATTCGCCTCCTCTCACGTGGCCAAATGGCTCATTCGTATCAGCCATTCGGTTGCAAGGTGCATACGCTTGTCCATTCGGCTATTAAACTCATGAGTATGATCCATTCGGGCGGTTGGTCCATACTCATGGTCCAGTCATGCGAATGGGTCATACTCTTGAAATTCTTCTGACTTTCTGACCATTTGACATTTAAACCCTTTTAATCTGTTAAATTAACATTATAATCATTTGATCATCTCAGACATGATAATTTTAACTTGAAAAACTTTTGATCACCTCAGACGTGATCCGTTTAACCGATTAGTCACCTTAGATGTGACCAAATTGTTATTTGAAAGCACGTGTGGTCACCTCAGACGTGACCTTTTAGATGATAAGGTCCCTTATCAACTTCCATGATATAGTCCGATACTAACCTACAGAATTTGACAAACTTTGTACATGAGTGCTTTTATAATTAAAATCTGATTCAAGCAACAAATAAATGTATTGTAACATTTGTGATATGTTTAATCACAAGACACATCAGTGCTTTTATAATCAATACTGCTCTATGTGTGACATGAACAACCACTCAACCAAAATTGTATTTTAGAAAATATTTTTCAGTCAGTGATACGAACAATCACAATACATCTGATTGTTACTTCAATTAGAAAAGATTGAGAATTCACCAAAACAAACCCATCTCAATAACATCATCAAGCAAAACTCAAGTCCGGAGAAGTTTGCATAACAATCAATCTAGAATATCTAGATCACTCAATGACATGAACAAATAAAAAAAAATGGAAAGTCAAAGAAGCAACCATTTCATCAATCAAAAGTCTGACTTTTCAAAACCCAAAATGATCTTTGAAACTAGAAAAACGGTTTAAATTTCTTAAAAAGAATAGAGATCAAAGATTTCACTACTCATCTGACTCCTCTGTTGATGTTAATGAGAAGACTTCAGCATGATATCATAAGCAATCTCCCAGGTCACCTCTGAATAGATCAAAACTTAGAGGAAAGTATCAAGAAGTCACCATAATAGATAGGAACAGGAAACCCAAGACCATTATGGCTTGGGTTCCACATTCTAATTAGTTCTTTTATTCTTGCAGGTCATCCACATAGGTCCAACAAATTATGGTACGTTGACAGTGGATGCTCTCGACACATGACTGGAGATCATTCCCTTCTTCATGACTACACACACATAATAGGAAGTACGGTGGCATTGGTGGAGATTCGCAAGGTGGTAGAATTACAGGTGAAGGATCTGTGACAAATGGGATGCTGAGCTTTGACCGAGTGAACTATTATGAAACTTAACTTTAATCTACTAAGCGTGTCTCAAATCTGTGACAAGAAATATTCAACTCACTTTACAGACACTCATTGCTACATTCTGAATCCTGGATTTCAGATGTCTGAAGAATAGGTTGTCCTAAAGACCCCTAGGAAGAATATACTTATTTTAAACTTGTGTTCTGCATCACCTAAAGAAGAAACATGTCTTTTGTGAAAACCATCATTTGATGAGTCACAGCTTTGGCACAGACGCTTGGGGCACACCAACTTTATAAACATGAACAAACTGGTCAAATGAAACCATGTCATTGGTCTTCCACAAAATGAATTTCACTTTGTTGATCACTGTTCAGCATGCCTCAAAGGAAAACAACAAAAATCTTCTCATAAATCCAAGCAGGTGAACATAAACAATATTCCATTGAAGCTAGTTCATATGGATCTGTTTGGACCAACTCATGTTATGAGTATTGGAAAGAAACAGTATTGTTTGGTGATCATTGATGACTTTTCACGATTCACATGGGTGTTCTTCTTACTTCATAAAATGAGGCATCCTAAATAATTCAAAACTTTATCACACAAATTGAAAATCAACTTGATCTTAATGTCATAACAATCAGAAGTGATAATGGAACTGAATTCAAAAATGAAGACATGAGTTCTTTTTGTATAACCAAAGGCATTTCTCATCAATTCAGTGTAGCTAGAACTCCTCAACAAAATGGGATAGCTGAAAGGAGAAATAGAACACTGATTGAAGCAGCAAGAACAATGCTAGCCGATGTTAAGCTGCCAATCATTTGGTAGTCGTGTTTCATTATTAAAAGAAAACATTTGGTAGTCGTGTTTCATTCTAATTGTAAAAGAAAACAATATGACTCCATATGAACTTCTCTTTCATAGAAAATCTGTCATTGGATTTCTTAAATCATTTGGTAGTCGTGTTTCATTATTAAACACCTGATACTATCTGGGAAAGTTTACGTCTAAGTCTGATGAAGGATTCTTTGTAGGTTATTCTTCGGTTTCAAATGCTTACAGAGTGTTTAATCCTAGATTAAACATTATTGATGAATCAACAAATATTCAATTCAAGGAACATTAGTTTCCCAAATCTACAAATGGTCCCGACTAGTTGTTTGATATTGACTCTTTTACAAAATCATTTGATCAATTTCACTTGTCTAATGCAAGAAATCTCAATTCAGGTGACACTTCTTCAGCTATTGAAAGAAGAGATGACTTTCCATTGATTCCTCTTACATCTGCTGAATACATCAATGAAGATGTTCCTCTCCAAGCTGATCCCATCAAACAACCATCACAAAATCAGAGTGTTTCAACTGAAGGAGGTCCAAGCGTGTTACCATCACCCTCAGATGATCTTTCAACTGAGATTAGAAATCAGAAACAAGCTACTCCTCCATCTGAAACACAAGGAACATCAAATGATGAAAGCAATCACACTGCTGCTGAAGCTGAAGTAGGAACTCAAACGGAGTTTGACAATCTTTATAATTCAACAATAGTACAGAATAAAGGTGCCTCTGACCATAATAAACTGAATGACTCCAATCTTGATGTACTATTGCTGGTGACTCCATTCCAACCATCAGAATACATAAGAATCATCCAGTTGAAACCATTATGGTGATCTTAATGAGAGGGTGACAAGAAGCAAGTCTGGTATTGCAAACATCTGTTTGTTCTCATGCTTTCTCTATTAAACAATACCCAAGAACATGAAAGAGGTTCTTCAAGACAATAGCTGGATTGAAGCAATGCAGAAAGAGTTGCTCCAATTCAAGAAGCAAGAAGTATGGCAACTGGTAGATCTTCCCGAAGGACAATACCCTATCGGTACCAGATGGCTGTACAGGAACAAGACTGATGATAGAGGGATTGTCATCAGAAACAAAGCATGATTAGTGGCATAGGGATACACTCAAGAAGAAGGAATTGGCTATAACGAAGTGTTTGCACCTGTTGCCAGATTAGAAGCAATCAGAATCTTTCTAGCATATTCTGCATCCATGAAATTCACTGTTTATCAAATGGATGTGAACTATGCCTTCTTGTATGGAAAGATTGCTGACCACTAGGCTTTGAAGATCCAGATTTTCCTCACAGAGTCTATAAGCTTGACAAAGCTCTGTATGGTCTTCACCAAGCTCCAAGAATATGGTATGAGACTCTGTCATCTTTTCTTCTTGAGGATGGATACGAAAAAGGAAAGATTTATCAGACTCTCTTCAGAAGAAGAAGAGGAAAAGGCATGTTGTTAGTCTAGATTTATGTGGATGACATCATTTTTGGCTCTAAAAACAAGCAACTCGACAAAGAATTTGAAGACCTTATGCATTCAAAATTCCAAATGAGTGGAATGGGGGAAATCACTTTCTTTTTAGGGGTGCAAGTCCAACAGACAGCATATGGAATCTTCAACCATTAATCAAAATACGTGGAAACTATGTTGAAGAAATTCCACTTTGCTGATTATCCGTCTATCATAACTCCAATAGATACTAAGTTGAAGATTGGACCTGATCTTGAAGGCAAATCAGTGGACCAGACTCATTATCGATCTATGATCAGTTCACTTATGTATCTAATAGCTAGTAGGCCTGACATTATGTTTGGTGTTTGTGACATTATGTTTGGTGTTTGTGTGTGTGCCGGATATCAAGCTGATCCAAAAGAATCACATGTGAATGCAGTGAACAGGATATTCAGATATTTGAAGGGCAAAACAGCTCTTGGATTATGGTATCCAAAGGAAGGAGACTTCAATCTCTATGCCTTCACAGACAGTGATTATGGAGGATGCAACTTCAATAGAAAATCCACCTCTGGTGGTTGTCAATTTCTTAGTCCCAAACTGGTGTCTTGGCAATGCAAGAAGTAGACAAATGCGTCTGTATCAACAGCAGAAGCTAAGTATATTGCGGCATCAGCCTGTTGCTCACAAGTACTCAAGATTCAAAACCAGATGATTGATTATGGTTATAACTTCTTGCACACATCAATTTATATTGACAACACAGTAGCTGTTTTCATAACCAATAATCTAGTTCAGCACTCAAAAACAAAACACATTGAAATTAGATATCATTTTTTGAGAGAATGCTGAAAAGGGGTTAATCAAATTGATTCAAGTACCCACTGAAAATCAATTTGCTGATTTATTTACTAAGGCATTTGAACCTAGTAGGTTTGAATTCCTGGTTCAGTCAATTGGCATGATTAACCTTAAGTAAAAATCATTGAAAACATCAAAAACAAGTCAAAATAATAAAAGAACACAAAATAAGTCAATTTTATAAAGAATAGAATATTGGGAAATGATATAATTACAGTCGTTATATCATTCACTATGCTTAATTTCAAAATTGCAAATACTGTCATGACTTATGAGATATGTTGGTAGGCTCAACTTGGAAGAGAAGATACATGCATTGATGAATTAAAAATCTTATTCAATAGTGAACACTCATCATAAAGTACAGGTATGTATTGGCTTATCTGAGTGTATGTGTGTGTAGTTGTCAGGATCTGGTATTAGACCAAACACCAACTGATTAACGTGTTAGACCAAACCAAATAGTGTGGAATCCTATTTAATTGGCGATCCAATCAGTGAGAACACACGTAGATACAATAACGAATTGAATCTAACGTCAACAATCGATTAGGAATCGATCTACAGCGTTCTATGAACTTGGAGTACAAACTTAGAGGCTTCTGGATGGCTAGGGTATGTTTGGAGTTGTTAGGACCTGGTACTTGACCGAAATACCTGGAGATCACGTGTAAACCAGATCAAATAGTGCGGAATCCTATTTGATTGGCGATCCAATCAGTGAGAACACACGAAGAATCAATCAAGGATTGAAACTAACGTTAGAAGTGGATTGGGAATCGATCTAATGTGTTCTATGAACTTGGAGAACGACTTGGAAGGTTTCTGGACGGCTAGGGTTCGTCTGGAATCGTAATTGATCGAGTGTCCTTTTTTCACGAATTGAGTTGTATTTATAGGATGGCACTATCCAATCGTGCGACTGAACCATTAGTTTGGTTCGGTCGTGCGATTGAACCATGCGGTTGATTCATTCGTACGACTGAGTGTTCAGTCGTGCGACTGAGCCAATCTTATGTTACAGTCGTACGATTGATCCAGTCTCCTGGTTCAGTCGTGCGACGGAGTCAATCGTGTGAAGTTCTTCATGCTTATGGTTCATTCGCATGAGCCATTCGCATGAGAACTTCATTAAGTTAAGTTTGAATGTTTTAATTAATTAATATAACATAATGTGCAACCAATCAAATAATCATAAACCAATCAATTCAGTCATGACTCATTAATGAACTATTAAACATTATAACTAACAGACTATCAATATCATTTCATTAATCATACCAAACAAGATCTATTACATCACATATCATGATCTAGGGACATACATGTATCAACAAACTCCCCCTTGGACCTAGATCTCTCTAATGTCTGTTTTCTTCATTACCTCCTCATATTCTTGTACTTGTCCCCTTGTGCGACTCCCGCGTGAATATCAAACGCGAAGCAAAGTCGTATAACGTTTTGGAACTGGAGGGCTTGTACAATGTCTTGTGTGTCATAGAACAGTGGCCACTTGTATAATGTATATACATCATTCGCAGACAAGTTGGTTAGCCACATTGGGTCGAATACCCTAATGGTATCCATTTGGCCCTCTTTATCCAGGACTATGACCGCTTCTGCTGTTCTCCAATCATAGTACCACCACTTAAAGTGTGGTGTGAAATCCTTTGTCATTCCCGAAGTGGGATTCTTGACATTATGCGCGGAGGATTCCACTTCAACACAATCTTTGGTTTTCCATTAATGGAATCCATCTCAGACCTTCTAATATACCTTGTAGGTTGTTGAGGTTTGAAGTTAATCCACCTGGTGTGGCACTCTTTCTTTAGGGCAACCTCAAACCAGCCTGACATTTCTCGGGTCAGCATACAACAGCTTCAATTTGGCCAGCTGGTTGAGCTCAAAACCTGGTAGAGTCTTTAGATCATGTGGAAATCTAAAGTACTCTATGCCCTTCTCCCTCTTAACGGCATAAACGTTAAGATCATCAAAATATGCCCAAGCTATAATCCTGCCTGACACGGTTAAGTTTCTTGACGCTGTAGAACTTGGTGTAGGCATCCTCTTCGGTGCAGCACGTTGGGCTCTGACTTCTTTAAAACATTCAGCCCACTCAGCCTTTCGAATGTCTACGTCATCATTTGAGGCTTGGGCGGTTCCTTCGGTCTTTCCTGTTTCCTGCTCCATCTTGTCTAGTACTCAAACATATCACTGACTAGGGACTCACCCAGATTGGGGACCACATTACCCTCGTTGTCAGCGTACTGAGGGTACTCTTCTGCAGCAATACCTTCAACCTCAACTTCATCAACGTCATTTAGTTCTTCGTCACTGGTTGAATCAACTGTTGGAGCATCCTTGACAATTTCATCAGGATTGAGTCTGAACATCTCTGCAGTTGCTCGTTAGATAGGTCATGAATTATTTCACCTTCTTTAGGTTATAACTCACTGACCTTCTGACAATCCCTTGCAGATCAAGAATCATTGTGAGTTGAGACTTG
Organism: Flaveria trinervia; assembly: GCA_025506515.1. NCBI lineage: Eukaryota > Viridiplantae > Streptophyta > Magnoliopsida > Asterales > Asteraceae > Flaveria > Flaveria trinervia. The sequence goes on along the minus strand of CM046450.1, from coordinate 27,457,965 downwards.
ACCTGTTGAAGGGGAGCAATATCAAACTCATCTCTGTTGTACTTTGGATCTGTTTGATTTACACATTTCACACTCAAATCATTAGTAATTTATCAAACAAAATGCATTAACTTAATATAAACATTAGTACATGGTTTTCAATACAGAATACAAAGTAAATAAATACATAACATCTACTATTTACTTTTCTCCTGAATACTCGGCTCTTCATGTGAAGGTGTAGAAGCAGAAGCTGACTGATTGTCTGTTCTTTGTTCTTTTCTCTTGCCCTGGAGCTGAGACAGATTCAGCTGCTTCTCCTCCGTCAGTGTCTTCATCTTCACACCATTCTTCGGTTTTTCTTCATCAGTATCACTCTCATTATCATCATCGTCTTCATCATCTTCATTATCTCTGTCTCGTCCCTTATCTTTAAAGGTTCCTCCTTTGACCCTTTCAATTTTTGCAAAATGGTCCTCTTAGCTTTTTCCAACTCCTCTATTTGCTTACTTGCAGCGACACTTTGAGCTTGGAGTTGGTTCATCTGGGTGCTCTGAGCAGCCAATTGCTGGGCCTGCTCCTCAATTACTCGATCCTGCTCTGCAATTTTATGCGATTGTGCAGCAGTCAGGTCAGTAAGCTGGCGGATCTGAGTTGTCTTTTCCTCATCAGCCGCCAGCAATCGCAACACCATTCTGTTTCATGCCGACAACTGTTCCTCTACCCCGATTGAGGTAGAGGAGATCTATAGGTGTGTGAGGGATAGGCTGAGGCTCGGTTTGGTGGCTAGTGGTGGTGGGGGTGAATATCGGGTCAGGTCGGGATGATAGTGGTGGTGAGTGTGGGGTGAATGATGTAGTGGTGGCTGGGGTCTGTCTTGTGGTGGTCAGTCTGGTGGTGTCTGCGGTTGCTGTGGGGGAGGTATGGTGGTGGATGGTGTGTCTGAAGAGGTGGTAGTGGTGACGTGGTGGATGTGGTGGAACGTATGGTGGGGGCTGTGATAGAGGGGTGGATGTGGTGGATGTGGTGGATGTGGAGTGATAAAGGTTACCCTACGCTTCTTCTTTTTCTGGACATGGGGTTTGGCCATTCTCCTCCTTGATCAGTTGAGGAGGAAGCTCCCCCTCCAATCTCGCGTGAGGACCCGGAGCATAAGTTGGGTCAGTTCTGTATCTCCGGAGCCTCTCGGTTGTTCACCAACAACCCTTAACCCATGTTCTATGGGAACAACTTTCCTTCCCACAGTTCGGGTAAGTGGCTCCTCATCCGATTCATCCTCATCCTCCTCGTTAAGAACAAAATCTTGATGAAATCCCGCTGACTCAGTTACTTCAGCAGATGAGACAGACACAGGGGAACAGAATCAGACATAGTGCCTCTGGGTGGAATAGCATCATCCCCACTGTCATCCTCATCTGAGTCAAGAGTGGGTAGGGCTATCTGTTCCACCTCAGAGTCACTGTCCTCGTGACGCCACTTTCTCTTTTCCGGTGCAACATAGTCCTCTCTGGCAAGATGACCGAACAACCTCCTGACCGGAGGCTTCACTTGCTTTCCCCGGTATACTTTCATCCTTCCCAGGGTGGTGTCATCCATTACCTCCAAGACTACCGAATCCTCCTGTTCTTTTGGCAGGGAGGGAAGCTTCTGATCTATTATCATTTGCATAAACCGTGGGTACATACAGAAGGCTTCCTTTCCTTTCCCCTCGATGTTCTCCACCAGATAGGTGAAGATCATCTTAGAGAAGCTGAACGGATGGTTCAGCACCAACGCAACGTATGCGTTTTGCATCTGATCTGATAGCTCATCAAACCACCTTTTCTTGAAGCCATGCACTTGAGCAGCACGTGTGCAAGGTACTTAAACTGGGACTCAGGTTACTCTTGTTGAGTACCCCTGAATTGATGTCCCCAGAGTATTTGGCTCTGAGAAAACATCCTCTGACAGTGAGGGGGTGTAGACGGGTTGGGCGTCACCGTCATCCCCCAATTGAAGTACAATCCTTAGATCTTCCTCAGAAACAGTAATATCCGCCAAATATGGTACTTCTTATGCAGTGAGGTTCTGATGATCTATCAACTGTAGCGCCTTCCCAGAAGGCTTGTTGAATGGATCGATATGGGGTCCAAGGGGTAGAGATGGCATGCACAATCCGTGATCTCAATAGAATTTGATAATGCTAGAGAATTCTGCCGCATTTCTGGATGTTAAGTCCAGATGGCACATATATTATGCTTTGTGCTCATAGTCCATCTACTCGCCATCTGTTACACAAAGATAGTAAACATTAGTACCATTTAATAAGAAAGTCATGAACTCATTAAGCTTGAAGAACATATTTCTGTCATGCGATTGAAATTGTGCGACTGAGTTCAATCAGTGCGATTGAACCGTGCGAAAGGGGTTCAGTCGTACGATTGAATGGTACGAATGGGGTTCAGTCGTGCGATTGACCCCATACGTATCTCAGAGTGTGCGATTGGGCTCCTACGCATATACCTTCATGCGGTTACCTCAGTCATGCGACTGAGCTTCATACGCATGGTTCAGCCATGCGTATGGGCAGTTTGAGCCCTTCAGTCGTGCGACTGAAGTTCATCTTGCTGTCCATTCGCATGAAGTCCAACTGTGCGATTCACATTTTCAGTTTCACCAATTTTTTGTTTTAAACCTCTATATCTAGTTCATTGGACTCGCCATCTCGTCACTAATGACCTAGTAAACTTAATTTTAACATTTAGCTTAGTTTATGTAGGTTATTAGGGCATTTTTCAGTCCGATCAAAGTTTCATTCGAATAACCCAAATTGGACTTAAAATCTTCTGATTTCTATAAGGTTGAACTGCAATGTACCTGTATTCTTGTCAATCGAAAGTCAGAAGATGAATAGCAATATGAACAACTATCTCTAGAGATTTTGGCAGAGTAACGGGAAAGAAAGCGATTTGGGGTGCGATTGGGAGTGATGAGTGAGATGCGATCGACTGAGGCCCTTTAAATACTGACCCTAATTTCAGTCGGCCGACTGGCCTCATACGCCAGTTCATTCGGGCGACTGAGGTTCAATCGTGCGATTGGTCCAGTCGGTCGCTTCAGTCGGCCGACTGAGTCTCAGTCGGTCGACTGACTCATTCGGTCTCCTTTATTCGCATCTCAATTACCGACTAAGTCTCAGTCGGTTGACTGACTCATTCGTACCCTGTCATTCGGTCGAAAGGATCATTCTTAAGCCATTCGGTTGAATGACTAAATTCCATGTCCAGTCGTGCGAATGGGTCCATTCGCAAGGTTGGTCCATATTCATGGTCCAATCGTGCGAATGGGATCCATTCGCATGGTTGGTCACATTCATGATCCAATCGTGCGAATGGTTTACACTTGGTAGATTTTCTGCCATTTTGAACATTTTAACCTTTTGAAATAGACATTATTAGCTCTTAATCCATTCAGTCACTTCAGAAGTGACCTTTTAAAATTTGAAACATGCGCCCATCTCAGACATGACCCTTTTAAGTAAGTTAATTCCCTTCTGATTTCCCTGATGTAGTCCGACAGATACACAAGTTAAAAGATTAACATAAAACTTAAACTAACTACACAACTAAAGTTTATTTTTGGACTTTTTGTGAGAGATAAAACCCTAAGATTGAAATCTAGGGATTTGGTCAGGGAGTAGACAGCTTCAACTTAGATTGATCATATCTGGACCAATTCAATTTTGGAATCATACAGGAACATCAAATCATTTGGGACTTGTTATTAAAACTTTTTGATGCTTAAATTCTCGGTGTTCATCCAGAGTCGTTAGCAACTTAAGAAATCATACTGAAACTCTTAGCTCTTCACATTGATTTGAACTCTTGAGAATGTAGCCACTAAGATTGTCAGTATGTTTGTCCACTAAATCCATACACAGACTTTTGACGCAGACTGGTGACTGATTTAGGTTAATTATTTCAACTAACATTTGTGGATCCCACACTTATATGGTAATCAACATTCCTCAGGTTTTGTGAGCTGGTCTACGGGTATTATTACAAGAAGAGACTATTCTTAGAGCTTTCAAAGAGAAGCCTGTCCTCAGGTCAGTGCCATCGCACAGCAGAGAGGCGGCAAACAACAATGAATTCTAGAATATCTAGGTTATGCTTATCCTCAGGTCAGTGCCATCGCACAGCAGAGAGGCACACAACGTATCTCCTTGTTAGAGCAGCTTTTTATTTGACACAATATGCACGAACAACATAAGTCATTAGCTTTATTGCATTTGTCTTTAATTTTTTTTGCTTTGCTCTAATTATGGTCATCCGCACACTTTTGTGGCATTTAAATGCTCATTACCCCTTATTGGAATATATTGATTGTGTTAACCAGTGATAAGATGAAGCCCACAGTCAGTTGAACAACTTAGTTTGATCTTGATTACCAATCAGGTCTAATTGTCTATCGTGTTGAATCTACCAACATATCATTCGTGGTCTAGCAGCCTCTAAGTCTACTTTCTTTGTGTCACCTTAGGAGTTGCCAGTTTTCTATCATCTTCCCTTTTATATTGCTTAGACTACACAGACTTATACTTTGAACTTTCGCATATTTTCAAAACTTAAATTTTAAGTCCCTCTTGATTTGTTCCTATGTACTATCATTTTCCAAAGGTATTGAATCGGTATCACTGACACAATCTACCTTATTTCAGCTAGTTACCCCCTTCTCCCTCATTTTTTTCCCTTTTTTTTAATGTTAACTTGCTGACATATTCTCCCCCTAAAATACTAAAATCATTGCGGATTTAATTATTTTTGGATTTTAATAAACAGCAAAATAACATGAGTTTAAATATAACAGACAAAAAGAGAAAAACAGATAACATAAAATAAACTGGGAAGGAAGAGTCCAAGCTATTCATACTAGCTTTAGCTTTGAGCAAGAGAAGATACGAAACTACATCGGACTAGACATTATTCTCATCAGGAATTACCTCACTTTTCTTTTTAACGTCGTTGACCTCTAGCAAGTATTGAAAACGTGGTTTATCAAAGGCTTTAGTATAGAGGTCAGCACGTTGAAAATCAGTATCAATTTTAACCACATCAATTAAGTTCTTTTCTAAACAGTCTCTTATGAAGTGGTATTTAATACCGATGTGTGTGGTCTTAGGATGTTGAACCGGATTTTTGGTTACTGCAATTGCAGCAGAGTTATCAACAAAAATAGGAGTAGATGAGAATTTTAAACCGTAATCCCGCATTTGGTGTTGAATCCAAATGATTTGTGAATAGCAACTTGCAGCAGCAACATATTCGGCTTCACAGGTTGACAATGCAACCGATGTCTGCTTCTTACACTGCCATGTAACTAATCTTCTCCCAAAGACATGACACCCCCGCTGATGTAGACTTGTAGTTCATTTTGCAGCCTCCATAGTCCGAGTCACTATACGCTGTGAGCTCAAAATCGTCATCATGAGGATACCACAACCCAGTGTGGTGTACCCTTTAGATAGCGAAAAATCCTTTTGACCCCGATCAGATGATTGACCTTAGGTTTAGCCTGATATCTGGAACATAAACATGTAGCATACATGATATCAGGTCTTGAGGCAGTGAGATACATGAGGGATCCAATCATTCCTCGGTACATAGTGGCATCTACAAGATCTCCATTCTCATTAGTGATATATCATGATTCGTGGCAAGTGGAGTCCCAGCAGCAGAAGCATTCTCCATGTCAAGGCGACTGAGAATGTCTCCTACATACTTCGTCTGATGTAGAAAGATCCCATTAGGTGTTTCATCCACCTGTAACCCGAGAAAGAACTTCATCTCCCCATAGCACTCATCTCATTCTGTCTTCATCACTGCTTCAAACTCTTTGCATAACTCTTCGTTCTTTGACCCGAAGATTATGTCATCAACATATATCTGTACAAGCAGTAGGTCGCCATCCATTTCTTAATAAACAGTGTACAGTCATGACTCCCCTGCGAAAGCCGTGTTTCACAAGATGAGTCGAGAGTTTCTCATACCAAGCGCGAGGAGCTTGATGAAGCCCATATAAAGCTTTGTCGAGCTTGTAAACTCATCCCGATGATAAAGGTCTTCAAATCCCTCGGTTGACTTACATAGACTGATTCCCTGATTTCCCCATGAAGGAATGCACTCTTCACATCTAATTGGTAGACTTTAATCTTCATGTACGATGCATAGGCAAGGAAGATACGAATAGCTTCCATCCTCGCCATGGGTGCAAAACCCTCATTATAGTCAATTCCTCGACTTGGCGAAAACCTTGAACCACCGGTCGAGCTTTGTTCCTGATAATGACTTCTTGTCATCCTTCTTGCATTTTAGTACCCTTTGGTGCCAATGACTTTAGCACCTTTAGGTCTATCAACCAGAGTCCATACACCTAACTTCTTAAACTGCAGAAGTTCTTCTTGCATGGCACTCACCCACGCCTCATCATTTAGTGCTTCACTGACATTTTTGGCTCAACCTGCGAAACAAAACATCGATAAGCACCATCATGAATGTAACCTTTCTCCATAACTGAGGCGTAATCAGCTGAGTATAGCTGATTTCGGGTTTGTACTCCTGATCGGACATCTCCAATAACATTGTCAAGGGGATGATAGACGTTTAGAGTCGTGATCCTGGAGTAGTCGGCACAGTCACCTCCGAACCAAGATTGGAACATTTTGTTCTGCATCTGAGGAAGGTGGAGTTTGAGGTTCCGAAGTCGAGGGTGCATCACTTGTGGATGCTTGTGGACTTTCAGGAACTGGAACCTGTTCCTCCTGACTGTTCTGGTCATCTGCTTCAGTTTCATCTTCAGAGGAGAGTCACTGTCATGGACTACCCCTTCTGACTGAGTAGATGATTCTCCCTGTGTGCTAGATGGTGTATTTAGAATACATACATCATCCTAGTAGCTAACTCATCATCCGAGGGAGAGAGAGGGATGTTGAAGGACTTGAAGAATCCATCATAATCGAAGAAGTATGCAGGGTCCTTTGCCTGTAGGTGGTGTGGTATATCTCTGAACGTCGACATTACACCACACTTCTACAAGACCGTTGAGTTATTGTAAACTCGCTTGTTCGGTATGTTGTATCCTAGAAAAATTCCTTCAACTGCCTTCTCACTGAATTTTCCTTCTTGTGTCTTCTTCAGAAGTGTACACGGTGCGCCAAAGGGTTCAAGATACTCCAAATTCGGTTTGCGTCTTTCTAGTAGCTCATAACATGTCTTTCCGTGGCGCTTGACTCTTAGACTCGATTCAGTGTAACACGCATTTGTCAATGCCTCATCCAGAATTGGATAGGCAGTTTCGAGTCTGCCAGCATAGTCCGTGCTGTCTCTATCAAACTCCTGTTCTTTCTCCTCAGCAACACCATTCATTTGAGGTGTGTAAGCAGAAGTGAATTGATGCACAATTCCCTTTTCCTTGCAGTATGCCTCCATCCCTTGATTCTTGAATTCTGTCCCGTTGTATGAGCGTATTTGTCCAACTTTTAGCTTGTAGAGGGATTCAGTGTGGTTACTATTCCTTGAATGTCTCCAAAGTTTCTGATTTGGATTTCAGAAACATTACCCAAGTGAACCTTGAGTAGTCATCATGACCACAAACAGTACACGTCTCCTGCAATGCTCCTTGTACTAACTGGACCAAACAGATCCATGTGAAGAAGCTCAAGAGGAAGTTCTATTGAATGAACTTTCTTTTCCTTATGAGACTTCTTTGTCTGTTTGCCTTTCTTGCAAGCTACACAAAAGTCAGGAAGTTGGAAGTTCTTGACATTCACTCCTCTCACTAAATCCTTTTGAATCAAATGATTCATCTTCCTTTGACTAATGTGTCCATTCTCCGATGCCAGGAGATTGAATCCTTCTCAGTAGCTTTAGATAGGAAACACTGAACCTCATGATCCGTTGTTGTAGCAGCTGTTGACAGATCCAAGACATAAAGGTCTTATATCTTGAAGCAGTCATCAGAACTTGGTTCTCTGGGATCATATATTCTTTCTTCAGCACGTAACACTTCTGGTTATCGAAGATGACTTTAAATCCTTTATCACAGATTTGGGAAACAGAAGTAAGTTGTTCTGAAGTTGTTGAACGTAGTTCACCTTATCAAACTTAACTTTCTGATTTCCCACTTCTCCCTGAGCTGTGATATAGCCTCTTTGTTTCCTGCAAAGGAAACATGCCCTCCTTTTATTTGTTTGACGTTAGATAAAAGGTCTCTATTTCCTGTCATGTGCCTGGATGCTCTGTCTATAATCCACGTGTTAGTCTCAGCACTGTATCGAACACCCTGCACATACAAAGTAAATGAATTAGTTTAGGTTAGGAACCCAAGCTTTTACTGTCTTGGGTTTCCCTGAGGCATCACACATCATAAACTCCACCCATTGACCCTTAGAGGGTGAGGGTAGCTCAGGTTCCTTCTTGTCATCAGTATTAGACACGTAGGTGGACTTTTCTTTCCATAAGCCAGATTTGTGCAATGCCTGTTTATGATAAACAGTCGTCTGGCTTACAGGTTGGACTTTAGGTTCACTAGCTCTTCTAGGTGGAGTTAGAAACTCCGCTTAGAAGACCTAGGTCTAGAGTCCTGAAGATCAATCTTCTTCCTAGGTGTCTGATAGAAATGACAATAGGAAGCAATGTGTCCACATTCTCCACAGTTGTAGCATGACCTGCTATCAACTTTATGAGTAGACTTTCTTTGTGGAGAAGTGCGTGACACTCTAGTAACATCAATCACTCTAGTTTTTGACTCTTGTATGTTTGATGTTTTCTCTTTAACAAAATTTACTGTTTTAACCTGTTTCACTTTTTGGTTAACTGGTTTTTGACTTGAAGCATGTGAAAAAGTAGCATTTGAAGTCCTTTTAGGTTCTGATTTGACTCTGTTTGACCCTGACTTGAAGTTAACTTTTTCAAATTCGTTTTCCAGGTTAACACAAGGCAATTTACCCTTTGCCTTTGAAGTGGCCTCCTTTTGTTTCTGACCAGATTCAGTAGATGAACATGAGGTGTCTGGATCAGTAACAAGAGGAGTAGTCACCACATGATCCTTGATACGGTTATTTTACTGGTCTAGACTTAGTGTTCATCAAGGTCTCAGGTGGTGGTGGAACCACTTTGTAGCCTAATCCCTCCCCGTTATTCCTTTCTCTCACTAAGTGTTGACTATGTGTGACGAACTAGTCAAACTATGCAGTTTCTGTTTAATGAATTAACTTCGACTTCTAGAACTGACTTTTGCTTCTTAGTTTCTTCTAGGGAGTTTAGATAGTACCTAATGTCATTTGCTTGGTTAAGGCCACTACTTCAGTTTCCCTAAGTTGTTTAGTCAATAGGTCTATCTTTTCTTTATAACTATGCTCATTTTGTTTTAGTACTCTATTTGCCTCAGTGCACAGACGTAAATGTTTTACTAAGTTATCATTATGATCTAATAACCTAGAAAAATTTTCATCTATGCTATTCCTAAAAGTATCACAATCCGAACAAGCATGATTATTATAAATTTGGTCAGTGGTACTTACCTAAGTTGGTTCAGAAGAGTTAGCCATCAGTGCAGCATCAGATGTTTCTGGTTCTGATGATTCTGACTTTTCTGTCTCTGACGTGGAAACTTCCTCAATTGGTTTGTAACTGACCTCGGCTGCAGTTGTTTCTTCACTATGTGACATTGCTATCTCAACTGCTATATCACCTTCACTCGCAGAATCATCATCAATATCCTCAACACGGGCAATGTTAGATTCTCCTAGTAAGACAAACCTAAAACTCCAATCCTGTCCTTCATCATCATGAGCAGTTAAGGCTTTTGGATCCTTGTTTGATGAAGTAGAACTAGAGGCTTGCTTGTCTTGGCGAGTAAAGGATGAGAACGGGTTCCCATTCCCCGTCTTCTTTGACTTGACACATTCTCTTTTGAAGTGCCCCTTCTCACCACAGTTAAAGCAGGTCACTTTACTCTTGTCGAAGCCAAAGGTGGTATCCTTAGTAGCAACCAAGTTCTGTCCAGTCTTTTTCACAAACTTCTTCGCCCTCCGGACAACACTTGCTAAGACCCACATTATATCCATTCTCTCAAGCTCCATCTCATCCACCTGCTCGTAGTCCTCATCTGCCAGATGGCAGTTTCCAATCTTCCCGGCAACAAGTCCATCATATGAATGAACAACTGCTGCTAAAAGATCCATATGCTCTCGAGCTACTTCCAGGTCACATTACCGAGGTTCTCGATCTTCAGTTTGGTAGCGTTTGCTTCTGATCCATATAATGGGTACATGATGACCCAGACGTGTCTGATCCAGAAGGAGAAGCATGTGAAGGACCTGACGAGCTAGACACAAAAGCAGTCTGGAGTGGTGCTCCAGATGTCTTAGCTTGAGGCGTGGCGTTGTATAAAGCTGGATTTTGTGTGTACGAAGACTTCTGAGCTCTATACTTCATCCTTAGTGCTTCTTCTCGCAACTTAAGAATGAAGTCATTTATATCCAGCTTTGCAAGTATTCCATTCTGTCTCAGGTTAGACACGAATGTAGCCCACTTATCAGGCAATCCGTCTGCGAAGTTGCTTACTTTCTCTTCCATGGAAGTAGCCACTCCATGTGTATGCAATTCGCTCATCAGGTGGTAGAATCTGTCTATTACTTCGTCTAAACTTTCATTACCATTGATGAGAAGTTATCGAATTCCTTCTTTAATCCTTTGCCTTGATTGCCTTCAATGATCCTTTCCTATCATATCTCTTCTCTAGCTCATCCCACAGTTTCTTGGACTGCTTGTTCTCTGAATACTGGAGGAATATGTCTTTGGGGATAGACTGAGTGATCAATGCATAAACTCTTTTCTTTGCATTGTACTTTACTTTCTATGCGTCTGTCATCCCGCTTAATGTTAGCTTAACTCCATCAGCTCCCACCGGTGTACTATTGCCAATCTCAATGGCTTCCCACAGATTAGGATCTACTCCATTAAGGTAGATCTCAAAACGTTGTTCCAGTGGGGAAACTCATCTAAAGTCAAAAGTTTTGGTGGTTTATTGTGATTCCCCACCTCACTTTCAAGCAACAGCAGGTTCTGTATCCTGGTCCTTCCCCCAGCAGTAAGGCTGACATCTGATCTTCCAAGACTAATAACTTATAATCTAATCAAACAAACTTTCACTGATGCGACTGAAGGATGCGAATGAGCTAATCATGCGTATAAGCTCTGCGATTGGTTCAATCGTGCGGCTGAACTGGGCGATTGGTTCAGTCGTGCGAATGAATCTGGTGTGTATGAGCTATGCGAACGAACGATTAAGTCGGCCGAATGAGGGTGCGACTATGTCCAATCGTGCGTATGAGCAATGCGAATGGAGTCAAGTCGTGCGAATGAGTCACTCGTGCGACTGAAGCTGCTGTTTTGCGAAAATATCTAGGTTTGATGGGTTTCAGCCGTAAAGATTTGAAATTTCACAAGTTCTAATCGCCTAAGTCCGTAGAAACCAAACTTCGATGAGCAGGGAACTTCCAAGATCACTTTTGTGGCCAAAGATTGCGTTTTGATTGGTGATCCAATCAGTGAGAACACACGAAGAATCAATCAAGGATTGAAACCAACGTTAGAAATTGATTGGGAATCGATCTAATGTGTTCTATGAACTTGGAGAACGACTTGGAAGGTTTCTGGACGGCTAGGGTTCGTCTGGATCGTAATTGATCGAGTGTCCTTTTTTCATTAATTGAGTTGTATTTATAGGTTGGCACTATCCAATCGTGCGACTGAACCATTAGTTTGGTTCAGTCGGGCGATTGAACCATGCAGTTGATTCATTCATACGACTGAGTGTTCAGTCGTGCGACTGAGCCAATCTAATGTTACAGTCGTACGACTGATCCAGTCTCCTGGTTCAGTCGTGCGACTGAGTCAATCGGGTGAAGTTCTTCATGCTTATGGTTCATTCGCATGATCCATTCGCATGAGAACTTCATTAAGTTAAGTTTGAATGTTTTAATTAATTAATATAACATAATGTGCAACCAATCAAATAATCATAACCCAATGAATTCAGTCATGACTCATTAATGAACTATTAAACATTATAACTAACAGACTATCAATATCATTTCATAATCATACCAAACAAGATCTATTACATCCACATATCATGATCTAGGACATACATGTATCAACAGGAGTCGAAGTGAATTCAATGCTTATGTTTTGGCACGATTAGGTGGTATTTATATTAGGGTTGCTCATTGGGACGACTGAACTATTGACATGGTTCATTCGTGCGATTGAGACATGCGGTTGATCCATTCGCACGACTGAGTGTTTAGTGGTGCGACTGAGTTAGACGCATGAAGTTGTTCAGGCGTATGAACTATTTAGGCGCATGGACACTCAGTCGCATGACCATTCGGACACATGACCACTGTTGGGGCACATGGTCCAGTCGGAAGCATGAGAACTTCACTTCACCAAGTTTGAGTGTATTCAATATTATAACATTATGCATAACACTTCAAACAATCACAAACCTATATAATCAAGTCAATATGTGTTAAACAACTCATTAATGAAATATTAAACATTTAAACACAACCAAACATTTGTATTTCATTAAGTACCCGTACAGTTACATTACACAAGTGTAAGACATATTACATTCAGATCAGGATCTAGGTACATATATGTATCAACAACTCCCCCTTGGACCTAGATCTATCTATTGTCTAACATCTTTCATGATTTCCTTGAATTTTTTGTACTTAGCTTCTTTGGTGACTCCTGTGTTTATCTCAAAAGCAAAACAAGTCTTATCACTTTCTGGAACTGTAAAGCTTGTACAATATCCTATGGGTTGTAGAACAGTGGCCACTTGTATAAAGTATAAACATCTTGTGCTGACAAGTTGGTGAGCCACATCGGGTCAAACACCCTTATGGTTTCCATTGAGCCATTCCTGTTCAAGACTATTACAGCCTGTCCCGTTCTCCAATCGTAGTACCACCATTTGAAGTGTGGAGTGAAGTCCTGTGGCATCTCACGTAGTGGGATCTTAGACATTGTATGTGGTGGACTCCACTTTAGCACTACTCTAGGTTTACTAGTTATGGTATCAACTTCAGATATTCTGTTGTACCTCATTGGTTGTTCAGGTTTGAATTTGACCCATCTGGTATGGTATTCTTCTTTAGAGCAGCTTCAAACCAGCCTGACATCTTATGAGGGTGAGCATATAGTAAATTTAGCTTTGCTAACTGGTTGAGCTCAAAACCTGGAAGAGTCTTGAGATCATGTGGAAATCTGAAGTACTCTATTCCCTTCTCACGTTTAACCACGTAAACGTTGAGATCTGCAAAATGTGCCAACGCTATGATCCTGCCTCCACCTTTTGATGTTTCTTGACCTTATACAGTTTGGTGTAGGCAGTTGATGTAGTCGCTCTGCGTTGGGCTTTGATTTCTTCAAAAAATGCTGCCCATTCAGCCTTTTTGATTTTGACTTCAGCATTTGAGGCTTGGGCCTTCTCTTTATCCTTCCCTGACTCTTTCTCCATCCTGTCCAGAGTCTCAAAAGTGTCACTGACAAGAGTGTCTCCCAGATTGGGAATGGCAATTCTCTCCTTGTAAGTGTACTCAGGATGGTGTTGAGCAGTGACATCTTCTATCTCAATTTCATCCACATCCTGAAGCTCATCGTCACTCTCTGTTTGCATAGTTGGAGCATCTTTTACAATCTCATCAGGATTGAGCTTGAACATTTCTGCCAGTTGCTCATCAGTAAGATCATGAATTATTTCCCCTTCTTCTAGGGTGTAACTCACTGATCTTCTGACAATCCCTTGCAGATCAAGAATCATGGTTAGTTGAGTCTTGATCTGTTGAAGGGGAGCAATATCGTGTTCATCCCTTTGGCAATTTCGATCTGTTTGATTTAAACATTCAATATATCAATCATTAGTTAACAATCAAGACAAAACCATAATAATCGAAAACATAACTATTTACATTACATATAAACATGTATTTCGTTAACATCATACATAATCCAAATAGAAAAGACATTAAATAACAATAAACCAACAAAACATTACTCTTGTCCTGGATCATCGGCTCTTTGCTCCCGGGTTGGATGAGGAGGCACTCGGATCTTGAGTACGTTTGGTCCTCCTTTCACTCGCTAATGTGGCACCTGCAGCTGAAGAGTCGTCATCATCATCATCACTAACATCAGTATGACCATAATGATCATCATCATCATCATCCATCATCATCACTATCATCATCCCATCATCATCTCCATCACCTTCTCCTATCTTTAAGGCTCTTTCTTGACCCTTTGAGTTTTAGCTGCAGAGATTTGTTTGCAGCCTCCAGCTCCTCAATCCTTTTGGCGTGTTGCTCCTGGAGATGAGACATCCGATGTGCCTGCTCATCGATCAATCAGCCTGATGAGTGAGCTGCTGAGATTGGACAGTGGTCAGGTCTACCAGCTGTCTTATCTGATTGGTCTTCTCTTCATCTGCTGCTAACAGTCTCAGCACCGTTCGATTAAGTGCGAAGAGCTGTTCCTCTACCCCACTGGGAGGCAGAGGCAATTCTGATGGATATGGAGAGAAAGAGGATGGTGCTATAGGATGGCTAGTGGTGGTGGTGACTATGGTGAAGATTGGAGGTGATATAGATGATGGTGGTGTAGGTGTAGGTGTGAATGATATGGTGGGGGATGGAAGGGTGGTAGTGGTGGTAGGTGGAATGCTGGTAGTGGTGGTAGGTGGAATGATGGTGTGGTGGTAGGTGGAATGGTTGTAGCTATGGTAGTGATAAAGGTGATTCTGGATTTCTTTCTTTTCAAGCCATGGGGCTGAGCCATCCTCTTCTTCCTCGATCCAGTCGAGGAGGATGCTCCCCCTAGAGCACGGCCTGGCAGATCAAGAGTATAAGTAGGATCATCAGTGGTCTCTCCCAATCCGCCTGGGCGTTCACCAACCGCCCGGAGCCCTCGTTCTGGGGGAACAACTTTACTTCCCACAGTCCGAGTCAGTGGCTCCTCTTCTAACTTATCTTCTTCCTCACCAGGCATAAAATCCTGGTGGAACCCAGCAGTCTCTGTTCCGTCCCCAGTGGGGACAGATGCTGGGGATGGAATATCAGTAGTGGGACCCCTTTGTTGAGTGGGTCCTTCATCTCCAGCATCTCCGCTATCATCATCGAAGTCATCATCAGGGAGCTGTATCTGCTCTTCTTCAGAGTCACTATCAACGTGACGCCATTACGCCTAGCCGCGCCACGTAGTCTTCCGGGCCAGATGCCCAAATATCTCCTCACAGGGGGCTTTACCTGCTTCCCCCTGTAAACTTCATCCTGCCCAAAGTGGTATCGTCCATCACCTCGAGTACCACCGCGTCCTCCTTCTCCTTCGGCAAGGAAGGGAGCTTCTGGTCTATAATCATCTGCATAAAGCGAGGGTACATGCAAAAGCCCTCCTTCCCTTTCCCCTCAATGTTCTCCACCTAGTAGGTGAAGATCATCCTGGAGAAGCTGAACGGATGGTTCAACACCAGTGCAACATATGCGTTCTGGATCTGATCGGACAGCTCATCAAAACCTCCTTTCCGAGACGCTAAGCACTTAAGCAGTACATGCGCAAGGTACTTGAACTGGGGACACAGGTTGCTCTTGTTGAGCACCCCTGCATTGATGTCGCCAGCGTACTTGGCCCACAGGAAACATCCTCTGACAGTCAGGGGGTGTAGTTGTATGGGACATTTAGCATCGTCCCCAAGCTGTAGCACTGTCCTGAGATCTTCCTCAGAGATCTCAATGGCCCCTCCAAATATCAAACTATGGATTCGATGAGGCTATGATTTTCTATCAACTACACACCTTCCCAAAAGGCTTGCTGAATAGATCGGTACGGTGTGCATGGAGTTGAGATTGCGTGAGAGATCTTGAGCGCCTAAGAAACAAGATGATTCCAGCAAAGTCAGGTGCATGTCTGGATGACTGATCCAGATGAGCACAGATTTGTGCTTGTGCTCATTGTCCACCGAATCGTCATCTGTTACAAAAGAAAATGTTAGTATCCGTTAATCAAGAATATCTTGAATCACTTGGACTTGAAAATATTTTCCTTTTGAGTTGTCGTGCGAATGAGACTGTGCGGCTGAGATCTAGTCGTGTGAATGAGTAGTGCGACTGAGATCTAGTCGTGGCGAATGAGTAGTGCGAATTATTCCATATGTACGACTCGTCATGCGACTGAGCTCACTCGTATGTATACTCAGTCGTGTATACCAGTCGTGCGCTTGTACTCACATGCATGATTCAGTCGTGCGACTTAGCTGTTCGCACTACTGAGTCGTGCGACTGAAGTTCATCAGCCTGTCCATTCGCATGACAGACTACTGTTCAATTCAAATTCACGTTTTGACCAATTGTTATGATTAGACGTCATGTTTAGGTTCATTGGACTCGCAATCATTATACTTAGCACATAATAACATTAATTTTAGTTGATTGCTTGAATGAATTGGGTTATTTTGTCAAACAAGTCTCGGTTCTTGGTTTGGACCGAACTTGTTTATTTTGCAATCAAATTGAATGAGATATGGTTGGATTGAACCGCATTGTACCTGTATAGTCAGTGGAAATCGTCAGTGCACAAGAATTTGTAATATATAAAGATCTAATGAAAATTTTAGCAGCATAACAATAGTTCGTGCATCTCGGGGCGATTTTGAGGGTGGTGAGTGACTGCGACCAACTATCCCACTATATATACTAGGGTTTCCTACAGTCGTGCGACTGAGTCCAGTCACACAAGTTGTTCGTCCGATTGAGTATCAGTCGTGCGACTGTCCTAGTCGGTTACCTTTAGTCGTGCAACTAGAGTTGAGTTGTGTGACTTGGTCATTCGCCTCCTCTCACGCGGGCAAATGGCTCATTCGTATTAGCCATTCGGTTCCATGGTGCATACGCTTGTCCATTCGGCTATTAAAGTCATGAGTATGATCCATTCGTGCAGTTGGTCCATACTCATGGTCTAGTCATGCGAATGGGTCATACTCTTGAAATTCTTCTGACTTTCTCACCATTTGACATTTAAACCCTTTTAATCTGTTGAATTAACATTATAATCATTTGATCATCTCAGACATGATCATTTTAATTTGAAAAACTTTTGATCATCTCAGACGTGATCCGTTTAACCGATTAGTCACCTCAGATGTGACCAAATTGTTATTTGAAAGCACTTGTGGTCACCTCAGATGTGACCTTTTAGATGATAAGGTCCCTTATCAACTTCCATGATATAGTCCGATACTAACCTACAGAATTTGACAAACTTTGTATATGAGTGTTTTTATAATTAAAATCTGATTCAAGCAACAAAAAATGTATTGTAACATTTGTGATATGTTTAATCACAAGACACATGAGTGCTTTATAATCAATACTGCTCTATGTGTGACATGAACAACCACTCAACCAAAATTGTTTTATTTAACAAATATTGTTCAGTCAGTGATACGAACAATCACAATACATCTGATTGTTACTTCAATTAGAAAAGATTGAGAATTCACCAAAACAATCCCATCTCAACAACATCATCAAGAATAACTCAAGTCCAGAGAATTTGCATAACAATCAATCTAGAACATCTAGATCACTCAATGACATGAGCAAAACAAAAGAAATATGGAAAAGTCAAAGAAGCAACCATTTCATCAATCAAAAGTCTGACTTTTCAAAACCCAAAATGATCTTTGAAACTAAAAAACAGTTTAAATTTCTTAAAAAGAATAGAGATCAAAGATTTCACTACTCATCTGACTCCTCTGTTGATGTTATGAGAAGACTTCAGCATGATATCATAAGCAATCTCCCAGGTCACCTCTGAATAGATCAAAACTTAGAGGAAAGTATCAAGAAGTCACCATAATAGATAGGAACAGGAAACCCAAGACCATTATGGCTGGGTTCCACATTCTAATTAGTTCTTTTATTCTGCAGGTCATCCACATAGGTCCAACAAATTATGGTACGTTGACAGTGGATGCTCTCGACACATGACTGGAGATCATTCCCTTCTTCATGACTACACACACATAATAGGAAGTACGGTGGCATTTGGTGGAGATTCGCAAGGTGGTAGAATTACAGGTGAAGGATCTGTGACAAATGGGATGCTGAGCTTTGACCGAGTGAACTATTATGAACAACTTAACTTTAATCTACTAAGCGTGTCTCAAATCTGTGACAAGAAATATTCAACTCACTTTACAGACACTCATTGCTACATTCTGAATCCTGGATTTCAGATGTCTGAAGAATAGGTTGTCCTAAAGACCCCTAGGAAGAATAATAATTATATTTTAAACGTGTGTTCTGCATCACCTAAAGAAGAAACATGTCTTTTGTGAAAACCATCATTTGATGAGTCACAGCTTTGGCACAGACGCTTGGGGCACACCAACTTTATAACATGAACAGACTGGTCAAATGAACCCTGTCATTGGTCTTCCACAAAATGAATTTCACTTTGTGATCACTGTTCAGCATGCCTCAAAGGAAAACAACAAAAATCTTCTCATAAATCCAAGCAGGTGAACATAAACAATATTCCATTGAAGCTAGTTCATATGGATCTGTTTGGACCAACTCATGTTATGAGTATTGGAAAGAAACAATATTGTTTGTTGATCATTGATGACTTTTCACGATTCACATGGGTGTTCTTCTTACTTCATAAAATGAGGCATCCTAAATAATTCAAAACTTTATCACACAAATTGAAAATCAACTTGATCTTAATGTCATAACAATCAGAAGTGATAATGGAACTGAATTCAAAAATGAAGACATGAGTTCTTTTTGTATAACCCAAGGCATTTCTCATCAATTCAGTGTAGCTAGAACTCCTCAACAAAATGGGATAGCTGAAAGGAGAATAGAACACTGATTGAAGCAGCAAGAACAATGCTAGCCGATGTTAAGCTGCCAATCACCTTTTGGGCAGAGGCAGTTAAGACATCGTGCTTTGTACAAAATCGAACTCTAATTGTAAAAGAAAACAATATGACTCCATATGAACTTCTCTTTCGTAGAAAATCTGTCATTGGATTTCTTAAATCATTTGGTAGTCGTGTTTCATTATTAAACACCTGATACTATCTGGGAAAGTTTACGTCTAAGTCTGATGAAGGATTCTTTATAGGTTATTCTTCGGTTTCAATGCTTACAGAGTTTTAATCCTAGATTAAACATTATTGATGAATCAACAAATATTCAATTCAAGGAACATTGGTTTCCCAAATCTAAAATGGTCCCGACTAGTTGTTTGATATTGACTCTTTTACAAATCATTTGATCAATTTCACTTGTCTAATGCAGGAAATCTCAATTCAGGTGACACTTCTTCAGCTATTGAAAGAAGAGATGACTTTCCATTGATTCCTCTTACATCTGCTGAGTACATCAATGAAGATGTTCCTCTCCAAGCTGATCCCATCAAACAACCATCACAAAATCAGAGTGTTTCAACTGAAGGAGGTCCAAGCGTGTTACCATCACCCTCAGATGATCTTTCAACTGAGATTAGAAATCAGAAACAAGCTACTCCTCCATCTGAAACACAAGGAACATCAAATGATGAAAGCAATCACACTGCTGCTGAAGCTGAAGTAGGAACTCAAACGGAGTTTGACAATCTTTATAATTCAACAATAGTACAGGATAAAGGTGCCTCTGACCATAATAAACTGAATGACTCCAATCTTGATGTAACTATTGCTGGTGACTCCATTCCAACCATCAGAATACTTAAGAATCATCCAGTTGAAACCATTATTGGTGATCTTAATGAGAGGGTGACAAGAAGCAAGTCTGGTATTGCAAACATCTGTTTGTTCTCATGCTTTCTCAATTAAACAATACCCAAGAACATCAAAGAGGTTCTTCAAGACAATAGCTGGATTGAAGCAATGCAGAAAGAGTTGCTCCAATTCAAGAAACAAGAAGTATGGCAACTGGCAGATCTTCCCGAAGGACAATACCCTATCGGTACCAGATGGCTGTACAGGAACAAGACTGATGATAGAGGGATTGTCATCAGAAACAAAGCATGATTAGTGGCATAGGGATACACTCAAGAAGAAGGAATTGGCTATAACGAAGTGTTTGCACTTGTTGCCAGATTAGAAGCAATCAGAATCTTTCTAGCATATTCTGCATCCATGAAATTCACTGTTTATCAAATGGATGTGAACTATGCCTTCTTGTATGGAAAGATTGCTGACCACTAGGCTTTGAAGATCCAGATTTCCCTCACAGAGTCTATAAGCTTGACAAAGCTCTGTATGGTCTTCACCAAGCTCCAAGAAAGTGGGATGAGACTCTGTCATGTCAGGATCAGTGATCACAAGTTTGATGTAATGGAGCGTAGCACAGTGGAATATGAACAAGAATTAGACAAATTGTAGCAAGAGTTTGATACTTGTATGCATTAAGAACAAATACGGTTATAACGAGAGAATATATTTCTGTAACAAGGAATGTTTCAATAATATCGAATATTTCTGATCAAATCATTCATTTTTTACATTAGGTTGACACTCCTTATATAGAGTGCAATCGCTGCTGTTATCACGGGTAAGTGACAACTGGCAGATCTTATTACAAAAATAACTAACTCTTAACAACTACTGTAATGTTCACAACTACTGAGAACATATCAGAGTGTTAAGTACAAAATAAGAAACTACTGATAAGAAACTACTGAAACTACAACGACTAAAGAACAAGCTCTTCAGTCGTTTTACAAAACCACTGATAATATAAAACTACTGATGAGCACAACAATTGAAGAAGTATTCTTTAGCTGTTGTGTCAAACTACTGAAAAAATAAAACATAAAACTACTGAAAGGTAAACCGTCACAACTACTGAAGAAGACCTCTTCAGCTGTTGTGACGACGTCTGATACTTTGGTCTTCAGCACTTGTGTCTTCAGACTTTGTCTTTAGCACTTGTGTCTTCAGACTTTGCTTCAGCACTTGTGTCTTCAGACTTTGTCTTCAGCACTTGTGTCTTCAAACTTTGTCTTCAGCACTTGTGTCTTCAAACTTTGTCTTCAGCACTTGTGTCTTCAGACTTTGTCTTCAGCACTTGTCTTCAGACTTTGTCTTCAGCACTTGTGTTCAGACTTTGTAATCAGCTATTGTCTTCAGTTGTTATGGTCTTCAGTAGTTGTTGTGACGTCTGTGGGACTTAAAGGTTTTTCTGATCCAGCTCATTGGTTCTTTTGGTCCAACATGTCATATTTTCTTCTTGAGCATGGATACGAAAGATGAAAGATTTATCAGACTCTCTTCAGAAGAAGAAGAGGAAAAGGTATGCTGTTAGTCCAGATTTATGTGGATGACATCATTTTTGGCTCTACAACCAAGCAACTCTATAAAGAATTTGAAGACCTTATGCATTCAAAATTCCAAATGAGTGGAATGGGGGAAATCACTTTCTTTTTAGGGGTGCAAGTCCAACAGACAGCAGATGGAATCTTCATCAATCAATCAAAATACATGGAAACTATGTTGAAGAAATTCCACTTTGCTGATTATCCGTCTATCATAACTCCTATAGATACTAAAGTGAATATTGGACCTGATCTTGAAGCAAATCAGTGGACCAGACTCCTATCGATCTATGATCAGTTCACTTATGTATCTAATAGCCAGTAGGCCTGACATTATTTGGTGTTTGTGTGTGTGCCGAATATCAAGCTGATCCAAAAGAATCACATGTGAATCCAGTCAACAGGATATTCAGATATCTGAAGGGAAAACCAGCTCTTGGATTATGGTATCCAAAGGAAGGAGACTTCAATCTCTATGCCTCACAGACAGTGATTATGGAGGATGCAACTTCAACAGAAATCCCCCTCTCATGGTTGTCAATTTCTTAGTCCCAAACTGTGTCTTGGCAATGCAAGAAGTAGACAAATGCGTCTGTATCAACAGCAGAAGCTAAGTATATTGCAGCATCAGCCTGTTGCTCACAAGTACTCTGGATTCAAAACCAGATGCTTGATTATGGTTATAACTTCTTGCACACATCAATTTATATGGACAACACAGTAGCTGTTTTCATAACCAATAATCTAGTTCAACACTCAAAAACAAACACATTGAAATTAGATATCATTTTTGAGAGACTATGCTGAAAAGGGGTTAATCAAATTGATTCAAGTACCCACTGAAAATCAATTAGCTGATTTATTTACTAAGGCATTTGAACCTAGTAGGTTTGAATTCCTGGTTTAGTTAATTGGCATTATTAACCTTAAGTAAAAATCATTGAAAACATCAAAAACAAGTCAAAAATAATAAAAAAACACAAAAATAAGTCAATTTTATGAAGAATAGAATATTGGAAAATGATATAATTCCAGTCGTTATATCATTCACTATGCTTAATTTCAAAATTGCAAATACTGTCATGACTTATGAGATATGTTGGTAGGCTCAACTTGGAAGAGAAGATACATGCATTGATGAATTAAAAATCTTATTCAATAGTGAAACACTCATCACCAAGTACAGGTATGTATTGGCTTATCTGAGTGTATGTGTCTGTAGTTGTCACAGGATCTGGTATTTGACCAAACACCAACTAATTAACGTGTTAGACCAAATCAAATAGTGCAGAATCCTATTTGTTTGGCGATCTGATGAGTGAGAACACATGTAGACACAATAACGAATTGAATCTAACGTCATCATCGATTAGGAATCGATGTACAGCGATCTATGAACTTGGAGTACAAACTTAGAGGCTTCTGGACGACTAGGTACGTTGGAGTCGAAGTGAATTCAATGCTTACGTTTTTGCACGAATTAGGTGGTATTTATAGGTTAGGGTTGCTCATTGGGGCGACTGAACTATTGCATGGTTCATTCGTGCGATGGGACATGCGGTTAATCCATTCGCACGACTGAGTGTTTAGTCACGCGACTGAGTTAGACGCATGAAGTTGTTCAGGCGTATGAACTATTTAGGGGCATGGACACTCAGTCACATGACCATTCGGACGCATGACCACTGTTGGGGCACGTGGTCCAGTCGGACGCATGAGAACTTCACTTCACCAAGTTTGAGTGTATTCAATATTATAACATTATGCATAACACCTCAAACAATCACAAACCTATATAATAAAGTCAATATACGTTAAACAACTCACTAATAAAATATTAAACATTATAAACACAACCAAACATTTGTATTTCATTAAGTACCCGTACAATTACAATTACACAAGTGTAAGACATATTACATTCAGATCAGGATCTAGGTATATATGTATCAACAAACTCCCCCTTGGACCTAGATCTATCTATTGTCTAACATCTTTCATGATTTCCTTGAAATTTTTGTACTTAGCTTCTTTGGTGACTCCTGTGTTTATCTCAAAAGCAAAACAAAGTCTTATCACTTTCTGGAACTGTAAAGCTTGTACAATATCCTATGGGTTGTAGAACAGTGGCCACTTGTATAAAGTATAAACATCTTGTGCTGACAAGTTGGTGAGCCACATCGGGTCAAACACCCTTATGGTTTCCATTGAGCCATTCCTGTTCAAGACTATTACAGCCTGTCCCGTTCTCCAATCGTAGTACCACCATTGAAGTGTGGAGTGAAGTCCTGTGGCATCTCACGTAGTGGGATCTTAGACATTGTATGGTGGACTCCACTTTAGCACTACTCTAGGTTTACTAGTTATGGTATCAACTTCAGATCTTCTGATGTACCTCATTGGTTGTTCAGGTTTGAAGTTGACCCATCTGGTATGGTACTTCCTCTTTAGAGCAGCTTCAAACCAGCCTGACATCTTACGAGGGTGAGCATATAGTAAATTTAGCTTTGCTAACTGGTTGAGCTCAAAACCTGAAGAGTCTTGAGATCATGTGGAAATCTGAAGTACTCTATTCCCTTCTCACGTTAACCACGTAAACGTTTAGATCTGCAAAATGTGCCAACGCTATGATCCTGCCTGCCACCTTTTGATGTTTCTTGACCTTATACAGTTTGGTGTAGGCAGTTGATGTAGTAGCTCTGCGTTGGGCTTGATTTCTTCAAAAAATGCTGCCCATTCAGCCTTTTTGATTTTGACTTCAGCATTTGAGGCTTGGGCTTCTCTTTATCCTTCCCTGACTCTTTCTCCATCCTGTCCAGAGTCTCAAAAGTGTCACTGACAAGAGTGTCTCCCAGATTGGGAATGGCAATTCTCTCCTTGTAAGTGTACTCAGGATGGTGTTGAGCAGTGACATCTTCTATCTCATTTCATCCACATCCTGAAGCTCATCGTCACTCTCTGTTTGCATAGTTGGAGCATCTTTTACAATATCATCAGGATTGAGCTTGAACATTTCTGCCAGTTGCTCATCAGTAAGATCATGAATTATTTCCCCTTCTTCTAGGGTGTAACTCACTGATCTTCTGACAATCCCTTGCAGATCAAGAATCATGGTTAGTTGAGTCTTGATCTGTTGAAGGGGAGCAATATCGTGTTCATCCCTTTGATAATTTGGATCTGCTTGATTTAAACATTCAATATATCAACCATTAGTTAACAATCATGACGAACCATAATAATCGAAAACATAACTATTTACATTACATATAAACATGTATTCGTTAATATCATACATAATCCAATAGAAAAGATATTAAATAACAATAAACCAACAAGCATTACTCTTGTCCTGGATCATCGGCTCTTCTGCTCCGGGTTGAATGAGGAGGCACTCGGATCTTGGGTACGATTGGTCCTCCTTTCGCTCGCTAGTGCACCTGCAGCTGAAGAGTCGTCATCATCATCATCACTAACATCAGTATGACCATAATGATCATCACCATCATCATCATCATCATCATCATATCATCATCAGCATCATCATCTCCATCACCTTCTCCTATCTTTAAGGGCTCTTCTTTGGACCCTTTGAGTTTTAGCTATAGAGATTTGTTTGCAGCCTCCAGCTCCTCAATCCTTTTGGCGTGTTGCTCCTGGAGCTGAGACATCCGATGTGCCTGCTCATCGATCAATCAAGCCTGATGAGTGAGCTGCTGAGATTGGACAGTGGTAAGGTCTACCAAGTGTCTTGTCTAATTGGTCTTCTCTTCATCTGCTGCTAACAGTCTCAGCACCGTTCGATTAAGTGCTGAGAGCTGTTCCTCTACCCCACTGGGAGGCAGAGGCAATTCTGATGGATATGGAGAGAAAGAGGATGGTGCTATAGGATGGCTAGTGGTGGTGGTGACTATCGTGAAGATTGGAGGTGATATAGATGATGGTGGTGTAGGTGTAGGTGTGAATGATGTGGTGGTGGATGGAAGGGTGGTAGTGGTGGTAGGTGGAATGGTGGTAGTGGTGGTAGGTGGAATGATGGTAGTGGTGGTAGGTGGAATGGTGGTAGCTATGGTTGATAAAGGTGATCCTCAGTTTCTTTCTTTTCAAGCCATGGGGCTGAGCCATCCTCTTCTTCCTCGATCCAGTCGAGGAGGATGCTCCCCCTAGAGCACGGCCTAGCAGATCAGGAGTATAAGTAGGATCATCAGTCGTCTCTCCCAATCCGCCTGGGCGTTCACCAACCGCCCGAGCCCTCGTTCTGTGGGAACAACTTTACTTCCCACAGTCCGAGTTAGTGGCTCTTATTCTGACTCATCTTCTTCCTCACCAGGCATGAAATCCTGGTGGAACCCAGCAGTCTCTGTTCCGTCCCTAGTGAGGACAGATGCTGGAGATGGAATATCAGTAGTGGGACCCCTTTGTTGAGTGGGTCCTTCATCTCCAGCATCTCCACTATCATCATCGGAGTCATCATCAGGGAGCTGTATCTGCTCTTCTTCAGAGTCACTATAACGTGACGCCATTTACGCCTAGCCGGCGCCACGTAGTCTTCCCGGGCCAGATGCCCAAATAATCTCCTCACAGGGGGCTTTACCTGCTTCCCCTGTAAACCTTCATCCTGCCCAAAGTGGTATCGTCCATCACCTCGAGTACCACCGCGTCCTCCTTCTCCTTCGGCAAGGAAGGGAGCTTCTGGTCTATAATCATCTGCATAAAGCGAGGGTACATGCAGAAGCCCTCCTTCCCTTTCCCCTCAATGTTCTCCACCAAGTAGGTGAAGATCATCCTGGAGAAGCTGAACGGATGGTTCAACACCAGTGCAACATATGCGTTCTGGATCTGATCGGACAGCTCATCAAAACCTCCTTTCCGAGACGCTAAGCACTTAAGCAGTACATGCGCAAGGTACTTGAACTGGGGACACAGGTTGCTCTTGTTGAGCACCCCTGCATTGATGTCCCCAACGTACTTGGCCCGCAGGAAACATCCTCTGACAGTCAGGGGGTGTAGTCATATGGGACATTTAGCATCATCCCCAAGCTGTAGCACTGTCCTGAGATCTTTCTCAGAGATCTCAATGGCCTCTCCAAATATCGAACTATGGATTCGATGAGGCTATGATGTTCTATCAACTACAGCACCTTCCCAGAAGGCTTGTTGAATAGATCGGTACGGTGTGCATGGAGTTGAGATTGCGTGAGATATCTTGAGCGCCTAAGAAACGAGATGATTCCAGCAAAGTCAGGTGCATGTCTGGATGACTGATCAAATGAGCACATATATTGTGCTTGGTGCTCATTGTCCACCGACTCGTCATCTGTTACAAAAGAAAATGTTAGTATTTGTTGATTAAGAATATCTTAAATCACTTGGAGTTGAAAATATATTCTTTAGAGTTGTCGTGTGAATGAGACTGTGCGACTAAGATCTAGTCGTGTGAATGAGTAGTGCGACTAAGATCCAGTCGTGCGAATGAGTAGTGCGACTTAGTTCTAGTTGTGCGAATTATTCCATACGTACGACTGGTCATGCGACTGAGCTCACTCGTATGTATACTCAGTCGTGTATACCAGTCATGCGCGTGTACTCACATGCATGATTCAGTCGAGCGACTTAGCTGTTCGCACTACTCAGTCATGCGACTGAGTTCATCAGCTTGTGCATTCGCATGACAGACTGCTGTTCAATTCAAATTCACGTTTTGAGCAATTATTATGATTAGACGTCATGTTTAGGTTCATTGGACTCGCAATCATTATACTTAGCAAATAATAACATTAATTTCAGTTGATTACTTGAATGAATTGGGTTATTTTGTCAAACAAGTCTCGGTTCTTGGTTTGGACCGAACTTGTTTATTTTGCAGTCAATTGAATGAGATATGGTTGGATTGAACCGCATTGTGCCTGTATAGTCAGTGGAAATCGTCAGTGCACAAGAATTTGTAATATATAAAGATCTAATGAAAATTTAGCAGCATAACAATAGTTCGTGCATCTCGGGGTGATTTTGAGGGTGTGAGTGACTGCGACCAACTATCCACTATATATACTAGGGTTTCCTACAGTCGTGCGACTGAGTCCAGTCACACAAGTTGTTCGTGCGACTGAGTATCAGTCGTGCGACTGTCCCAGTCGGTCACCTTTAGTCGTGCAACTAGAGTTGAGTCGTGTGACTTGGTCATTCGCCTCCTCTCACGTGGCCAAATGGCTCATTCGTATTAGCCATTCCGTTGCATGGTGCATACGCTTGTCCATTCGGCTATTAAAGTGATGAGTATGATCCATTCGTGCGGTTGGTCCATACTCATGGTCCAGTCATGCGAATGGTTCATACTCTCGAAATTCTTCTGACTTTTTGACCATTTGACATTTAAACCCTTTTAAACTATTGAATTAACATTATAATCATTTGATCATCTCAGACATGATCATTTTAACTTGAAAAACTTTTGATCACCTCAGACGTGATCCGTTTAACCGATTAGCCACCTCAGATGTGACCAAATTGTTATTTGAAAGCACTTGTGGTCACCTCAGACGTGACCTTTTAGATGATAAGGTCCCTTATCAATTTCCATGATAGAGTCCGATACTAACCTATAGAATTTGACAAACTTTGTACAGAAAGAAAAGAAATAATACTTAAAACTTAAACACATTAAGACATGTTTATGTGTTTTTGTGAGAGTTAATTCAAAAGATGTAGTTCTAAGGAATAAATATTCTAAGAGAGCAGCCTTAATCATTTAAACCATACATGGATCCATTTAAGTTAGAATCATACAGGATATTCAAATCATTAAGGAGAAGTCATTAAAAAAACTTTGATGTTCTTTCCTTGTTTTTCATCTGGAGTCATTTAGCAAATTTAGAAAATCATACTAGTACGCTTAGGTCTCCACACTGATTTGAACTTTCAAGAATTGTAGCCACAGTGATTGTCAGTATACTTGTCCTCTTAAATCCATACACAGACTTTCAACACAGTTTGGTGATTGTTTTAAGGTTTGTTTATTTTAATTGGCATTTTGTGGATCCCACACTCATATGGTATTCAACATTCCTCAGGATATTTTTGAGCGGTCTTAGGGTAGTGTTCAAGAAGCGACTATTCATAGAATTTTTGTTGGACCAAAAGAACCAATGAGCCTGATCAGAAAAACCTCTAAGTCCCACAGACATCACAACAACTTCTGAAGACTTGATCAGCTGTTGACAAAGTCTGAAGACTTCTACAGCTGAAGACTAAGTACTGAAGACTTCAACAGCTGAAGACCAAGTCTGAAGATCAACAGCTAAAGACGAAGTACTGAAGTCTTCAACAACTGAAGACTAAAGTACTGAAGACTTCAACAGCTGAAGACTAAAGTACTGAAGACTTCAACAGCTGAACACCAAAGTCTGAAGATCAACAACTGAAGAACAAAGTACTGAAGATCAACAGCTGAAGTACAAAGACTGAAGACATCAGCTGATGACAACAACTGAAGTTCAAGTACAAGTACTGAAGCCTTCAGAGTTTGTTACAACAGCCAAAGAAGCATTCTTCAGTTCTTGTGATGGTTTCCTTTTAGTAGTTTTCTTTTTATTTCAGTATTTGTAAAACGACTGAAGAGCATGTTCTTCAGTCGTTGTAGTTTCAGTAGTTTCTTTTCAGTAGTTATAGTGACTGTTAACACTTAGTATTTTTGTAAGAAGATGTCAGCTGTTTTGACATCTTCAGTAGTTGTGTTAACTTTTAGTAGTTTGAATAATTCTGTTAGATGTCACTATCAATGACATCAGCAGACATCACATCTCCTATATAAGGAATGTTCCACCATGACATTCTTATATAAGGATGATTGACCTGATTGTATGTGTGACATTTTGCCACCACGAAAGCGCGTATTGAATGAAATCTTTGATTTGCAGAATTCTTTCTATAATCGTTTGTTCTTACTTTGAATATCCATTGTATTCTTGTGAATTGTCTAAATTCATTGTTTGATTTCCGCTGCAATACTCTCTAATCAATCAAACGTAGATCACTGATCCCAACAATTGGTATCAGAGCAGGTTAATCATTGATCGATCTAACAATTGATCATTGAAACTGCTAATCGATATCTGCATTTGATTGAATTGGCATATTTGCAAGAATTGGTTATAGTTAAATTGAATTTCTGCTACTTTCGTTTTATTGCTTTCTGTTTTCTCTTGGTTCAATTTGGTTTGTTGTGTTATGTTCTAAATTTGTTAAAACTTAATTGATTTTGGTTGAATCTGAGAACGACTACTCCTTCTAATGACCCTCACAATACCGGTTCTTCAACCAAGCCTCCGATGCTGGTTAGGACTGAGTATAACATATGGCAACGAAGAATGCTTCATCACTTGTCTGTTAACAGTTCAGGTTGTTGGACATCAGTGGTACATGGTCCACATAAGCCTATGGTGAACAATCCGGAAACCAATCAAATGGTTCCGAAGAAGAAGGAACAATACTCAGATGAAGATCAGAAACTGTTTGAGATTGATGCTAAAGCCCATGGAATTCTGGCCATGGCACTGCCGAATGGAATCTATTCAGGGCTTATGCATCATGAAACAGCTCATGACCTCTGGAATGCACTGAAGGAACAATTTGGTGGAACTGATGAGGTCTTAGAATACAACAGAGAAATCCTTGTCCAACAATATGAAACATTCTCTCATAGGAAGGGTGAGACACTAATCAACAGTTTGAGCGTTTCTCCTGATTGATCTCTGAGCTAAAAATGGTCAAGCATGAAAATACCAATAGCCAGATGAACAACAGATTCCTTAGATCACTGCCTGAGAGATGGGACACATACACTATTGTCCTACGCTCCAGTGCAAATCTGGATAAACTATCTCTCACCCAACTTCATGGGAAACTGCTTATATTTGAGAGAGAGAGAGAGCAGAAAATGAAACCAGCATCATCAGGAAAGCTCATTGATGACTTTGTACCAGGGAACACTGCCTTGGTTGGTCATGAGTCAGAATATGCTGCATCTGAAAGTAATTATGATGAGCATATAGATTTCTCTTCAAACAGTTCAGATCATGCATTCGTTGGTGTTGATAGTCACTCAGGCTGTAATAGTGACAATTTATGTTTTATCATGGATGATTTGAAAGGAATAGCTGATGATGATCTAGAAGAGATGGATATTCTGAGCCAAATGGCCTTGATTAATATCAGATCTCAGAAGTTCTACAAGAGGACTGGCAGGAAATTTCCAGGACTCTCTGGCAAAACCAAAGTGGTTTTGACAAGAGTAAGTTGAGGTGTCACAAATGCCAAAGGCTTGGACACTTTGCAAGAGAGTGTAGATCATCTGGATCTAACTCCTCTGCACCCTTGTGACTTTTCCAAGCACTAGTCCACAAAACAGGGGGTAACAACCTATAGTTCTGGTCATCATTCACAACCTCCTTCGCTTGCATATTTTGTCCCTCAGGGTCCAATGTCATATCTGTATCCCTGCTATTACATGCCTCAGCCAAATCAAGTTCAAGTTCATACTACACAACAACCACAAGCATTACCTGAGCCTCTACCATCTCATTCACAACCTCATCACAGCTTTTTCACCCCTGGTAATGTTGACTGGAGCAGTTTACCAGATGATCTCTCTGGTACTGAGCAATTATTTACTGGTGATGGTCAACATGGTGGTGAACATCCTTTTGGGAATCTAGCTCTCATTTTCCTGGAATCTACTGAGGGTTCTTGCTCCAATGCATCTTCTTCACAGGTAACCCAGGTATCCTCTGAGGCTAAGGCCAAGCTTTGTTCTGAATCTTGCATAGATGCATTTGTCTCTATTAGAGAAGCAAATTTAGCTGTAATTAATCAAAATCTAAAGCTTGAGCAAACTATTTCCAAAAGAAAAGCTGAATATGAGTCTGTCCTTAAGGACAAAGATAATGAGATTTATAAGCTTAAATGCCAATTAAATGATGAAAAGGCTAAGCTAGAGGTCATTCTTGAGAACCATAAGGAAGTCAAAGAAAAACTTGCAGTTACCCAATCCTGTAAGGGATTTGAAATGCTGCTTAGCAAGCAATCTGCTTCGAATGTGAAGTTTGAAATTGGTTATAACCATATTGCACCTCCAACAGATTTTACTCCAAAACCAATAGTAAAATCTGAAAGTGAAAGCAATCTCCAAACCACATTATCATGTGCATCATCCACAAGTGATCTCCCAAAATCACAAGATGAGATAAGGGTTGATACCTCAGCAAGTAAATTAGCTGATGGGTTAACTACTGATAAGCACATGACGCTGAGTATTTCAGATGTTGTCCCTCAAAGTAACTTAAGTACTGAAGGGCAAGTTACAGCAACTGAAAAGCATTTCAAATCAGCTAAAATAAATGGATTAACAACTGCTGGCAATGAAACACTGAAGAACAACTCTTCAGTTGTTATAGATTCTTCAGTACTGAACAAAATTACCGAAAGGAGGAAAGTTCTAAAGAGCACACTTCAGTAGTTCCTCATCAGCAGTTGATCAATCCAAGATGAAGAATAAGCCATGTGAAATATGTGGTAAATTCAATCATCTTTCTGATGAATGTTGGTACAGAAAGGGTTCCAAACTCAACAGAGATAAGCTCATTAAAATCCAGATGGATAAAATGAAAACTGAGCTTGAGACCAAGTTTGTACCATAATCATTCCATTGTGATAAACCCAAGCCTTCAACCAAATTCAAAAAGAAGAATAAGGTTCATCAGAAAACAGCTGATGGTACTCCTCATGATAAACATCAGACCAAGTCTGTTAATTTTAAGGAGGAAATGGTGGATCACAGGAACTCATCAAACACAAGTACTGATATGTCACAAGAGCTGAAAGCTTTGGCTACAAATCAAACATAACTTGTTATGATGGTTCAACATTTGTTGGGGAGAGTTAACCAACTAGATGCACCTGTGATCAAATCACTGAAAAGGCATTCCAAGCCCAAATCTAAGGAATCCATTTCAGCACCATCTCATTCTTCAGCTGTTAATCATAAGAAACAAGTTATGGTTGCATCTGTTGATGAAAACAGACCCAAAACCAAAAAGGTTTGGGTCTCAAAATCTAACTAGTTCTCTTTCATGCAGGGTTCTTCAACATGCCAAATGAGCATCTGGTATGTGGACAGTGGAGGATCTATGCATACGACTGGGAGCCGTTCTCTTCTTTATGACTACTCTCAAGGAAAGAAGGATTTGTTTCATTTGGAAATGATGCCAGAGGTTACATCATTGGGAAAGGATATGTGTCTAATGGACAAATCAGGTTTGATGATGTCAACCATGTGGAGAAGCTCAAGTACAATCTGCTGAGTGTCAGTCAGATCCATGTTGCACTTTTCACAAGCCAGAACTGCAGGATTCTGTCTTCCAAGTTCTGAGGCTGATTGACAAGGTAATGGATGAACATACTCTCCTGAAGGCCAACAGGATTGGAAGAGTGTATGCCTTGGATTTGCCAAAGAAGATTGATTTGAAGGGTCATCCATGCCTATTCTCCAAAGCCTCTCTTTAGGAATCTAAACTATGGCATAAAAGGCTGGGTCATGTTAATCTCAGAAACATGAACCAGCTGATCCAAAATCGTTTAGTGAGAGGTTTATCAATAAAGGAGTTCCACTGTGATGAAGCCTGCACTGCTTGCTTGAAAGGAAAACAAACACAAAGTGTCATTCCCTCCCATTGAAGAACCTAAGTCCACTACCTGCTTGCAGTTACTGCACATGGATCTATTTGGTCCTGTGAGAGTGATAAGCATGGCAAAGAAGAAATATTGTCTGGTAATTGTGGATGATTACTCCAGATTCGTATGGACTTTCTTTCTACATTCAAAGGATGAGGTTGCTCAGAAGATTACGAACTTTGTGCTGTATGTTGAGAAGCAGTATTCCATATCAGTCAAGTGTATAAGGAGTGATAATGGTACTGAATTCAGAAACCATACACTTGATGATTTTATCTTTCAAAAGGAATCAAAAGGCAGTTTAGCATCCTAAGGACTCCAGAACAAAATGGAGTAGTGGAGAGAAAGAAGAGGACTTTAATTGAAGCCGCAAGGTCCATGTTGGCTGACTCTGGTTTGCCTTTGACCTTTTGGGCTGAAGCTGTCAATACAGCTTGCTATGTGCAGAATAGAGTGTTAGTAAATCAGAGGTTGATGAAGACTCCATATGAAGCTCTACATCATTTGGCTCTTTTGATTTCATTCTTCAGAGCTTTGGATGTCTTTGTTTCATTCTCAACACAAAGGGTCAACTCCACAAATTTGATCCTAAGGTGGATGCAGGGTATTTTGTAAGTTATTCACCCACTTGCAAGGCTTACAGAGTCTTCAACTGCAAAAACAAAGATAATTGAAGAAACCTTGCATGTGAAATTCAATGAATCTCCTAAGGATAAAATTCCACAAAACCCTGTGGAGTTGTTTGATCTGGACATACTGCAATATGCTCCTTATCAAACTCCAGCTGTTACAGATCATGTGGATAAATCATCTTCTGCAGCAAGTCTTCCACCTGGGGGTACTGAAGATGATGATGTATCAGTACTCACCTTTTCAAGTTCAGTGACCAACTGCCTGAGTCTGCTAAACTTGATGTTCCTGTACCTTGAGTAGCTCCATCCACAACAAATGTTGATGAGATTTCTGATTCCTCTACATTGTTTGAGTTGCCATCTAATACTTGGTTTCAAGAATCTGAATCAACATCTATTGATGCTGAACCGGCTACAAACACTTACACTGATCTTATTGTGCACCAAGAGCTGAAGGATCACCCCATATCTCAAATCATTGGTGGTATCAATGCTGGCGTCTCAACTAGAAGTCAATTGTCTAACTTGTGCTTCTATGCTCTCTTCATCAGTCAGCAAGAGCCAAAGAACTATCATGTTGCTCTGAGAGACAATGGATGGGTGGAAGCCATACAGCTTGAGCTACTTCAGTTCAAGAAACAGCAAGTGTGGGAACTGGTTCCTCTACCCCCAGGTAAGTGTGCAATAGGCACTAAATGGGTGTTTAGGAACCAAACAGATGAAAATGGGTTTATTGTTAAGAACAAGGCCAGACTGGTTGTTCAGGGGTTTTCACAAGAAGAAGGTATTGATTATGATGTGACCTTTGCCCCTGTAGCCAGACTGCAGGCAATTAGATTGTTCATAGCCAATGCTGCATTTCACAATTTTAAAGTTTTTCAAATGGATGTTAAAAGTGCATTTTTATATGGTACAATAAAAGAAGAAGTTTATGTATGTCAACCACCAGGTCAAATCAAGGTCAAATGCCATCATTCTCAACAGCACAACTTCTTCACCCGTGGAGTTGTTGACTGGAGCAGTTTACCGGATGACATGTCTGGTCATGAACACCTGTTCACAGATGCTGGTCAACATGGTGGTGACAGTCCTTCTGGGAATCTGGCTCTCATAGCCCTGGAGTCTACTGAGGGTTCCTGCTCAAATGCATCATCTTCACAGGTAACTCAGGTATCTTTAGAGGCTAAAGCCAAGTGATGTTCTCAATCATGCATTGCTGCCTTTGTCTCCATTAGAGAGGCAAATGTAGCATTAATAAATCAAAAACTTGAGTTTGAGAAAACCATTTCGAAAAGAAAAGCTGAGTTTGAGTCTGCTCTTAATAGTAAAAATGATGAGATTATAAGCTTAAATGCCAATTAAGTGATGAAAAGGCCAAGCTAGAGGTTATTCTGGAAGACCAGAAAAGTCTCAAAGAAACCCTTGCAGTCACCCAGGTAGAGTGTGATCGATGGGTACAATCATGCAAAGGTTTTGAAATGCTTCTTAGTAAGCAATATGCTTCCAATGTGAAGTTTGGTATTGGTTATAATCACATTGCTCCTCCTACAGATTTTGCTTCAAGAGCAGAAGTGATATTTGATGGAGAAAGCAAAACCAATCCACCTCATCATGTGATTCACTTTTTGATAGAGCATCATCAAAAGTTGAAGTCAACACTAAGCCCTCTCAGAACCCATCAGCTGATGTTGATGGTTCTACTACTGACACTCACATGATCAAAGAGATGATTAACTCAGGAGCTATTTCTGGAAGTCCTGAAAGGACTGGAGAGCAAGATTTAATACCAGAAGTTCAAACTCCAACTACTGTCAGCACTGAAGAGAAGAAAACTATCAGTAGAAAGAGTTTGAAGACTACTAAAGAGGAAATCAAGAAAGCAAATAATGCTTCCAAAGTACTGAAGAGCAAGTCCTTAGTAGTTTCATTCTCTTTAGTTGATGATCATCATAAGATGAAGAAGAAACCATGTGAAGTATGTGGTTTGTTCAATCATCTTACAGATGATTGTTGGTACAAAAGGGGATCCAAACTCAAACATAAAGAGGAAAGTAAAGAGAAAATGGTTAAAATGAAAAATAAGTTTGAAGCCACTTTTGTACTAGCAACATCAAATCCTGTAACTCTTATGTCCAAAAAGAAATCCAAAAAGGAAGGGGTTAAACAGGTAACAACTGAGATTGCTCAAAAGAAGAAGGTGCAACATAGGAACTTATCAAACTCTAATGCCAATGTGTTGAAGAGCTGAAAGCCTTATCACAAAATCAGACACAGCTGGTTATGATGGTTCAACATCTATTAGGAAGAGTTAACCAATTAGATGTTCCTATGTTGAAACCCCAGAAAAGGAGGTCCAAGCCAAAGGATTCCTTTTCTTCACTAGTTTCTTCCTCTCAGGCTGTTGTTTCCAACAAACATGTTAGTTTACCATCTGTTGATGAGAACAGGCCCAAGACCAAAAAGGTTTGGGTCTCAAAATCTAACTAAATTGTTGTATTTTGCAGGGTTCTTCAACATACCTTAGAGGCATCTGGTATGTAGACAGTGGAGGATCCATGCATATGACAGGAAATAGATCACTTCTTAATGACTACTCTCAAGGAAGGAAGGGGTTTGTGTCATTTGGCAATGATGCAATGGGTTACATCATCGGCAAAGGCTTTGTTTCCAATGGGGAAATAAAGTTTGATCATGTTAACCATGTGGAAAATCTCAAGTACAACCTCTTGAGTGTCAGTACAACCTCTTGAGTGTCAGTCAAATGTGTGACAAAGGCCATGTTGCTCTTTTCACCAGTCAGAACTGTCGGATTCTGTCATCCAAAGTTCTAAGTTTGATTGATAAGGTGTTGGATGAACACACTCTCCTAAAGGCCAACAGGACAGGAAGAGTGTATGCCTTAGATCTTTCCAAGAAAATAGATCTCAAAGGCCATCCTTGCCTATTTTCCAAGGCTTCCCCTTAAGAATCTATTCTATGGCATAGAAGGCTGGGTCATGTTAATCTCAAAAACATAAATCAGCTGATAAACCATGGTTTAGTAAGGGGACTGCCTATGAAGGAGTTCAAGTGTGAAGATAACTGCACTGCTTGTTTAAAAGGAAAACAACACAAAGCTTCGTTTCCCTCCATAGAAGAACCTAAGTCCACTGCCTGCTTACAGCTTCTTCACATGGATCTCTTTGGTCCTGTGAGAGTGATGAGTATGGCTAAGAAGAAATACTGTATGGTAATTGTGGATGATTACTCCAGATTTGTATGGACTTTCTTCTTGCATTCAAAGGATGAGGCTGCGCAGTCCATTATGAACTTTGTGTTACATGTTGAGAAGTAGTATTCCCTACCAGTTAAGTGTGTGAGGAGTGACAATGGTACTGAATTCAGAAACCACACACTTGATGAGTTTTACTTATCAACGGGAATCAAGAGGCAGTTTAGCATCCCAAGAACTCCTGAGCAAAATGGAGTAGTGGAGAGAAAGAACAGGACCCTTATTGAAGCTGTAAGGTCCATGTTGGCTGATTCTGGACTGCCAATGACTTTTTGGGCTGAAGCTGTCAATACAGCTTGCTATGTACAGAATAGAGTTCTAGTAAATCAGAGGTTGATGAAGACTCCATATGAAGTTCTTCATCATTTGGCCCCTCTAATTTCATTCTTCAGAGCATTTGGGTGTCCTTGTTTCATTCTCAACACACGGGATCAACTCCAAAAATTTGATCCTAAGGTGGATGCATGGTACTTTGTTGGTTATTCATCAACTTGCAAACATACAGAGTCTTCAACTGTAGAAACAAGATGGTTGAAGAGACTCTACATGTTAAGTTTAATGAATCTCCAAAGAACAAGATTCCACAAAGCCCTGTGGAGATATTTGATTTGGACATACTGCAATATGTTCCTTATCAAACTCCTGCTGTTGCTCCTGTTAACAGTTCACCACCTGGTGGTTCTGCTGGTGCTGATGATGATGATAGCAGTACTCACCTCTTCAGGTTTAGTGATCAACTTCCTGATTCAGCTAGACCTGATGGTCCTGTAGCTCCAGTAGCACCATCCACAACAAATGCTGATGAGATTTCTTCAAATTCAACTTCCTTTGAATTACCATCCACTGATTGGTTTCAAGGAAATGATTCACCATCACCATCTATTGCTGCTGAGCCTGCTACAAAAACTTGCACAGATCTCATTGTGTATCAAGATCTGAAGAATCACCCTATGTCTCAAATCATTGGTGATATCACTGCTGGCGTATCAACAAGAAGTCAATTGTCAAATTTCTGCTTCTATGCTCTCTTCATCAGTCAGCAAGAGCCAAAGAATTATCACATTGCTTTAAAGGGCAATGGATGGGTTGATGCCATGCAGCTTGAGCTTCTTCAGTTCAAGAAACAACAAGTGCGGGAATGGTTCCTCTACCTCCAGGTAAGTGTGCAATAGGCACTAAATGGGTGTTTAGGAACAAAACTGATGAAAATGGGCTTATTGTTAAGAACAAGGCCAGACTGGTTGTTCAGGGGTTTGCACAAGAAGAAGGTATTGATTATGATGAAACCTTTGCCCCAGTAGCCAGACTGGAAGCAATTCGATTGTTTTTAGCTTATGCTGCTTATCAAAACCTTAAAGTTTTTCAAATGGATGTCAAAAGTGCATTTTTGTATGGGAAAATTAAAGAAGAGGTTTATGTATGTCAACCACCAGGCTTTGAGGACAATAAATTTCCTAATTGGGTGTATAAGCTTGATAAGGCTCTTTATGGGTTGAAACAAGCTCCTAGAGCCTCGTATGAGACATTATCAAAGTTTCTTCTGGAAAATAATTTCACTAGAGGCTCCATAGATGAGACTTTATTCATTAAGAAAGCTGGGCAGCATAATCTACTTGTTCAAATTTATGTAGATGATATTATTTTTGCATCCTCTGATCCACAGTTGTGTGATGCCTTTACAAAGTTGATGCAACAGAAGTTTGAAATGAGTTCCATGGGAGAATTACAGTTCTTTCTGGGTTTGCAAATCAAACAAAAGGCTGATGGAATTTCCATTCATCAGTCCAAATACATAAAAGATCTTTTGGAAAAGTTTGATTTACAAAATTGTAAGCCCTGTTCTACCCCCATGTGCAGCACCACACAACTAGATACAGATCAGAAAGGTAAAGTGGTTGATGAAACACTTTACACATGTATGATTGGGTCCTTGATGTATTTAACAACTTCTAGACCAGATATTATGTTTGCTACATGTGTTTGTGCTAGATTTCAGGCTGCACCTAAGGAGTCTCATTTGATTGCAGTAAAGAGGATCTTTAGATATCTACAAGGCACTCCATTTCTAGGTTTATGGTATTCTACTAGACATTCTGGTAAATTAGTTGCTTTTTCTGACAGTGACTATGCAGGGTGTAAGTTGACCAGGAAATCAACTTCTGGTGGATGTCAACTCGTAGGCAACTGCTTGATTTCTTGGCAGAGTAAGAAACAAACATCTGTTGCTACATCCACTGCTGAAGCCGAGTACATTGCTGCTGCAAGTTGTACATCCCAAGTACTCTGGCCTTAGAATCAACTTTTGGATTATGGCATTACAGAGACTAAGACTCCGTTATTAAGGATATTGCTTCAGCTCTTTGCATTGTAAAAAATCCAGTCCAGCACTCTAGGACCAAACATATAGAAATTAGACATCATTTTATAAGAGATTGTTCTGAAAAGGGTCTTATTAATCTATCTTTGTGCCTAGTGCTGATGAGCTTGCAGACATTTTTACTAAGCCTTTGGATAGTTCAACTTTCCACAACCTGGTGTTAAGGCTTGGTATGCTGCAGCTAGAATAAGTGACACTACTGATGATCTTAGTAATAAGTACTGATGATCACCGGTAGCCATGTCACATATAAGTACTGATGAGTTCTTTTACCCTCAGTAGTTTCTATAACTACTAAAGGCTAAATGCCTCACAAGTACTGAAGTACTTTATCTGTTCTAAACTACTAATGTAGTTACAACTACGGAAATCAGTAAAAACAGCTAAGTACTGAAGTCCTATGAAACACTTGAAAAGCAGATGAAAAGTCTGATGAGTAAGTGTTGAGGACAGTATGAAACAGCTGAAAAGCTAAGAATTGACGAAAACAGCTGATGAGTAATTTCTCTTCAGTTGTTTCTACAAGTGTTGTTTCCTTCTAAACAACTGAAGCAATACCATGTCTTCAGTAGTTTCACAACTACTGATGACTAACACCAAGTCTTAGTTGTTTACAACAACTGATGGTAAAACCAAAGTCTTCAGTAGTTTCACAACTACTGATGACTAATACCAAGTCTTCAGTTGTTTCATCACCTGAAGTCAAAACTGTCTTCAGTAGTTTTATAACTACTGATGACTAAATCAGAGACTTCAGCCGTTTCAACGTCTGAAAGTTAATACCAAGTCATCAGTAGTTTCAACAACTGATGACTCACACCAAAACCTTCAGTCGTTTTCTAACCCAACCCTTTAAATACCTTATCCCACCTTCAGAGTTTTTATCTTCTCTTCTCAAACCTAACGTTCAAAAAAATTTCTACCCTCTCTTCATCAATGGCGACCATGCAACTAAAACCTCGACACAACTGCGTCGCACATCTCACAAAATCGCCACACTGGACCAAGTTTCAAAACGCCATTGATTTAATGGTTCAGTTACCCTACAAAACGGCGTTTCTGGTAAATCCCACCATATATGCCGAATCCCTTAACCAATTCTGGACAAACGTCACTCTGGTCTCTGAGGAGAATGACACAGAGTCTCTTCAATCGTTTGTCCATGGCCAAAAAGTGGTCATTACTCCAGACACTCTTCGCCAAACCCTTAATCTGGATGATGCCACTTTCCCAACTGGTTATCCAAAGGGCACAACAGATCAATCATTTGCCCACCATGGATACCAGGGTAACCTAAGTGCATCTACCATACTGAAGAAACATTTCCCGGATGCCGAACGTCTCATATTTCATATGGTAAGTGTATGCCTTGCCTCTAAGACTTCATCATGGGATCAAATGTCCACAAGGTGGCAACAGGTAATGTACTCCATCCTTGAGCAACAACTTTTAATTTTTTCTGAAATACTATTTTTTGAGCTCAAGGATATGGCCCAAAAACAAACTGCTAACCGTTGGATATTATATCCTCGGTTCATAATGGCCATAATTGAAAACCAGCTTCAAGCTGAGGGACTTGTTGGCCTGGGAGTCCCTGCTATGGCTGCACTGCCGGAAGTATACTCCCAGCACAACTCTGACAAATCACTCAAAATGGTTGCCAAGCTGCGCAAACCCACGCAGCTG
Organism: Flaveria trinervia; assembly: GCA_025506515.1. Lineage (NCBI taxonomy): Eukaryota > Viridiplantae > Streptophyta > Magnoliopsida > Asterales > Asteraceae > Flaveria > Flaveria trinervia. Next base: position 27,416,859 of record CM046450.1, on the reverse strand, counting down.
GAACCCACGGCCACCACCTCCAAATCCAAAGTCCCCACCAAACCCACTAAAAAGAAGACAAAAAGGCTACTCAGGGAAATGAGTCCCCTGAGGATGCCCCTGCAACACAAACGCAGGCTATATCCACTGGTTATAACCCCCTAGTGGATACAAGGACTTCACCAGCCACAGCCGCTCAGGATTCCTCTCAACAGGAGCCTGCAGCAACCACAGAAGGGGTACCCACAAATCTGGGATCTTCCTCATTTGAGGACATTGCCATTGAAGAGCACCATTCTCCCCAGGTGCACACTGCTTTTACCCCATCTCCCCATGCAACCGCCCCCCAAAGTCCAACCATTATCATTGCAAACGTGCTGACTCAGCTGCATGCCTCTCCTCTTCCCCAACAACCACCAACAAAGGGGAGAACCATAGCTATTGAGGACGAGGATCACCATGCTTCTGACAACCCACAGCATCGGGGTTTACACGTTCTATCTCCTGGTGTGGATATGGAGATTAGGACATCTAGTGAGGCTGCCACCTCTTCTGAATCAGCACATGATCAGAATGAGGTGGTAACATAGCTAAGACCTCACTAGAGGCAACAGCTGATGAAGGACATAGTCCTGAGGCTGGAAGTCCCGAGTTCCAAGAAAAAGGGGCACATGCTACATCTGGTCTACACCCGTGCATGTACATCCTTCTACAAGCAGGAGGTTAGGTGATTCAGCATCTGCTGATGATGACCTGGGCTTTTTTTATGATGTTCTGGCCCAGAACACAATTCTTGAGGAAGAAGTCAGTAGACTACAAAGACTACTTGACCAATTCTCTCAAGAAGCAAGTCCATCTGCCACCAACATAAACCCACAGATGGCACCTTCACCTGAAGGTCTCCCACACACTCAGCCACTTAAAACTTCCAAGCCACCAGCTTCTATTTCTGGCACTGCTTCTCAGGGACAGAACCCCTCTGAGCAAACAGCTGCTATCTTTCAGCAATCCCTACCTCTCATCACCCCAATGATCACAGACATTGTGATCAAAACCATGGATGAGAGGCTTCCCTCAATCATACAACCCCTGGTGGAGGAGATTGTGAGCACAAGGCTTTGTGCTACTCAAACCCTTGCAACCAATGCAACCAAAAAGGGGGAGAGTCAGTCAGTGAAAGCAAAGAGGAAGAGCAAACTGAAAGAAAAGGAAACTGAGAAGGAAGAGGAGTCTAGTGCTTCAGCTCTTTGCATTGTCAAAAATCCAGTCCAGCACTCTAGGACCAAACATATAGAAATTAGACATCATTTTATAAGAGATTGTTCTAAAAAGGGTCTTATTAATCCTATCTTTATGCCTAGTGCTGATGAGCTTGCAGACATTTTTACTAAGCTTTGGATAGTTCGACTTTCCAAAACCTAGTGTTAAGGCTTGGTATGTTGCAGCTAGAATAAGTGATAACTACTGATGATCTCAGTAAATAAGTACTCATGATCATTTGTAACCATATCACATATAAGTACTGTTTCTTCTACAAGAACTGATACAGTCATAACTATGATATAAGTACAAACAGATAAGTACTAACGTCCTATGAAACAACTGAAAAACAGCCAAAAGACTGATGAGTAAGTGTTGAGGACATTATGAAACAGCTGAAAAGCTATGAATTGACAAAAACTACTGATGAGAATTTTCTCTTCAGTTGTTTCTAAAACTGCTGCTTCATCTTAAACAACTGATGACAAAACCACGTCTTCAGTAGTTTCATAACTACTGATGACTAACACCACGTCATTAGCTGTTTACAACAACTGATGACAAAACCATGTCTTCAGTAGTTTCCAACATCTGAAGCTATGACCATGGTCTTCAGTAGTTTTATAACTACTGATGCCTACAACCAAGACTTCAGTTGTTTCAACCTCTGAAGGTTAATACCATGTCATCAGTCACTTAAAACTACTGATGACTCGTACCAAACCCTTCAGTTGCTTTATAACCCATACCCTATAAATACCTTGTCTTACAGGCTTCATCATCTCAAACCTAATGTTCAAAAACTCAGAACCTTCTCTCACATCAATGGCGAACATGAAGCTTAAACCACGACACAACTATGTTGCTTAGCTGACTAAATCACCCTTCTGGACAAAGTTTGATAATGCCATTGATCTAATGATTAACTCTCCATACAAAACGGCTTTCCTTCTAAATCCTACCATTCATGCCGAATCCCTCCATAGTTCTGGACGAACGTCACCTCATCACTGGGGAGAATGACACCGACTCTCTCCAGTCGTTCGTCAACAATCGTCAGGTGGTCATCACTCCAGAAATCCTTCGCCAAACCCTACAACTGGATGATGCCACTTTCCCCACTGGGTATCTAAAGGGCACCACTGATCTATCATTTGCCCAACATGGATACCAGGGTAACCTTAGTGCCTCTACCATCCTGAAAAAACATTTCGATGATGCAGAACGACTAATTTTTCATATGGTGAATGTATGCTTAGCTCCTAAGACTTCTTCTTGGGATCAAATGTCGACGAGGTGGCAGCAGGTATTATTTTCTATCCTTGACCAACAAAACTTAAACTTTTCTGAATTATTATTTCTTGAACTCAAGGATATGGCCTCCAAGCCTATAGCTAACCGATGGATATTATATCCTCGTTCCTAATGGCCATTATAGTAAATCAGTTGAAAGCTGAGGGACTTGTTGGCCTTGGAGTCCCTGCCACAGCTGTATTGCCTAAAGTATACTCCAGGCACAACTCAGACCAATCACTCAAACTGGCTGCCAAACTGCGAAAACCCACGAAGCTGGAACCCACAGGCACCACCTCAAATCCATTGTCGCCGCCAAACCCAAACACAAGAAAGCCAAAAAGGCTACTCAGGGAAATGAGTCCCCTGAGGATGCCCCTGCAACACAAACGCAGGTTATATCTACGGTCATAACCCCCCAGTAGATACAAGGACTCACTCACCCTCAACCGCTCAGGTTTCATCTCAACAGGAGCCTGTAGCAACCACCTCTGGGGCACTATACATCTGGAACCTTCCTCACTTGAGGAGGTTACCATTGAAACACACCACTCTCCCCGGGTGGATACTGCCTCATAACTGGGATAGCCCGTACACATCTGTAGCACTCCTCACCCCCTCCCCAGATACCAATCACAACTGGGATAGCCCCAACCATTGCGAGGGAGGACCAAAGTGCTTCTGACACCCCACAGCACAGGGGTTACCATATTCAATCTCCAGGTGTAGAAACGGAGATTCGAATTTCTAGTGAGGCTGCCACTTCTCCTGCTTCAGCATATGATCAGGCTGAAGTTGGTAACATTCATAAGACCTCACCAGAGGCAACTGCTGATGAAGGACATGGTCCTGAGGCAGGAAGTCCCCAGTACCATGACCAAGGGGCACATGCTACTGCTGATCTATACTCAGAGCATGTTTATCCTGATTCTATCACGAGGTCAGGTGATTTAGTAAACACTGATGATTACCTGGGCTTCTTTTATGATGTTTTAGCCCAAAATACCATCCTCGAGGATGAGGTGAGCAGACTCAAAGAGCTGCTTGCCAAAACTTCTCATGATCCAAGACCATCTACCTCTCCAAACCCACAGATGGCACCTTCCTCTAAAGGTCTCCCATACACTGAGCCACTCCAAAACACTCAGCCACCTGCCTTGCTTCTGGCACTATTTCTCAGGGTCAGAACCCCCTGAGCAAATAGCTGCTATCTTTCAACATTCCTTACCTCTCATCACATCAACTATCACTGATATGGTGCTTAAAACCCTTGATGAGAGGCTTCCCTCAGTTATACAACCCTTGATAGAGGATGCTGTGAGCAAAAGGCTTTCTGACAATCAACCCCTTGCACCTAATGCAACCAAAAAGGGGGAGATTCAATCAGTGAAAGCAAAAAGAAAGAGGATTGCAGATAGGAAAAAAACTAAGAAGGAGAAGGTGAAGGATGCTGACATGGAGAAAGTGACTAAGAGTACTAAAGACTTTCATGTCACATACAAGAAAAGGAAGAATGAAAAGGAGACTGACTTGGAGACAATGGTGAAGAAGGCTGATGCCGAACACAGCCGATCAATGGATAACATCATTGATCAGTTGTTTAGGCAAGGTCACCACACTAAAAAACTTGACTCAGAAATCAGAAGACTAGAGATTGAAGAAATCCAAGCCAGATGGGCAAGTTATAATGTGTTGGAAAGAGAAAGGCTAGAAATCATGATCAGGTTCATAGCGAAATATCTGGGTAGATCATTGATTGAGATCAAGGCATGGTCCAGGGACAGCATCTTGGCAATAACCACCAAGATCTGTTCGTCTAAAGTATACACAAAAGGATTGGTTATTGAAGCCTTAAACGAAGCTGGTGCTGGGAGTAGGACTGAACTAGTCAAGCAATCTAAAGCCGACCTCACATCCAGAATGCTAGAACAGTCTGTCAACATTCCCACACCAAAACCACCACAACCACAACCCACCAAACCAACTCCCCTACCCTCAAAACCAGTAGCCGATGAAGTACCCCAGAAGAGGAAGAGAAGGGTACTGAGGCTAGAAGAAGATGACGAAGATAATGATGAAGATGAAGATAGGCTGCCACTCTCAGCTGTTATACAGTTGCCGAAGGCCACAAGTCACTCTCCAACAATTACTCCTAAAACTCAAATACAAATTGTGAAAGTGAAGCTAGAAGAAGAAGAGCTTCACAAACAACATGATGAGGAATTGTTGAGGAGGGTTGACAAAGCATATGCTGCCACATGTTCAATCATCAACATGAAGAAGCACGCTCTCAGATTATACACTCTTAAACATACATTTCAATATCAAAAGGAGAGAGTGAGGATTTGGCCTGATCCCAGGGTGTCTCATAGGATTCACAAGAAAAACATTCCACAGAGATACATTGGCCAAGTGAAGAAGATTGTAGATGAAGTGATCTCACTGGTCTTTGTAGTATCACCCTGGAAATCCTAGATGACTTCAAGAAAGCCTATAAAGCCACCTGACCCCACAATAGATGCTGGAAAACAAAATGGTGAAAAAGGGGTTAGTATATAAGAGGCTTGAGGAAGTTAGAAAGAATGAGCTCCAGTTGTTCTTAGAGGGTAATCACTCTGATGAATTTGCTTATAGAATAATAACAACTGTGGAACTCAAAAATGGGAATCAGGTCAAACACCTATCTGAATATTATGGGCCAGAATCACTTTTTGAAGGAGGAGCTGAAGAACTTACCATGGAGGAACAGATAACCCTCCTTGAGGCCTATACAAGGGAGTCATACAGACGCATTGTTGGGAAGTAGATTTCATGGATGGGGTAACAGCTCTGTGTCCAGTTCCCCAAGACAGAGTTCCCATTCATCCTTTGCCAAACAGATCATTGAGACTTCTTCCCAGACCTGTGCTTATATGGGTCACTTCTGAGCTGATCTAGAAGACAAAAAGACCAAATCTTTCTGCCATAATAAGTGGGACATCTTCAATAAGTTTAGAGGTTTTGGCTGCATTGGTTCAGGGGGAGTTTGTTAGACCAAAAGAACCAATGAGCCTGATCAGAAAAACCTCTAAGTCCCACAGACATCACAACAACTGCTGAAGACTTGATCAGCTGTTTGACAAAGTCTAAAGACATCAACAGCTGAAGCCTAAAGTACTGAAGACTTCAACAGCTGAAGACCAAAGTCTGAAGATCAATAGCTGAAGACTAAAGTACTGAAAACTTCAACAGCTGAAGACTAAAGTACTGAAGACTTCAACAGCTGAAGACTAAAGTACTAAAGACTTCAACAGCTGAAGACCAAAGTCTGAAGATCAACAACTGAAGAACAAAGTACGGAAGATTAACAGCTGAAGTACAAAGACTGAAGACATCAGCTGATGACAAGAGCTGAAGTTCAAGTACAAGTACTGAAGCCTTCAGAGTTTGTTACAACAGCTGAAGAAGTATTCTTCAGTTGTTATGATGGTTTCCTTTTAGTAGTTTTCTTTTTATTTCAGTATTTGTAAAATGACTGAAGAGCATGTTCTTCAGTCGTTGTAGTTTCAGTAGTTTCTTTTCAGTAGTTGAAGTGACTGTTAACACCTAGTATTTTTGTAAGAAGATGTCAGTTGTTTTTACATCTTCAGTAGTTGTGTTAACTTTCGTAGTTTGAATAATTCCTGTTAGATGTCACTATCAAATGACATCAGCAGACGTCACATCTCCTATATAAGGAATGTTCCACCACGACATTCTTATATAAGGGATGATTGACCTGATTGTATGTGTGACATTTTGCCACCACGAAAGCTCGTATTGAATGAAATCTTTGATTTGTAGAATTCTATCTATAATCGTTTGTTCTTACTTTGAATATCAACTGTATTCTTGTGAATTGTCTAAATTCATTGTTTGATTTCCGCTGCAATACTCTCTAATCAATCAAACGTAGATCACTGATCCCAACAACAATGCGTTCTAGAATATATGGTTATGCTTATCCTCAGGTTAGTGCCACCGCATAGTAGAGAGGCACATAATCTATCTTCTTGTTTGAGCAATTCTTCTTCTTTTAGCATTCATGTGCTTTAGCTCATGCTTTGGTCTTACGCACACTTTTGTGCATTTATTTTGCTCGTCACCCCTTATTGGAATCTTGTTGATTGTGTTAACCAGGGATAAGGTGTTTCCCACAGCTAGTCAAACATTTTAGTATAATCTTGAGATCACCAAACGGTCTAGTCATCTATTGTGTTGAATCTACCAACATATCAACTGTGGTCTAGCAACCTCTAGGTCTACTTTCTTTGTGTTACCTTAGTAGTAGCTAGCTTAACTATCACATTTCCTTTTATATTGCTCAGACTACTCAGACTTTAACCTTTGCATCTTTTTCAATTTTGATTTTTTAAAGTCCCAAATGGTTTGTACCTATGTACTATCATATTCCACACGTTAAATTGGTATCACACGTACGATCTTATTTATTATCGGCTTGCCTATCCTTTTCCCTCGTTTTTTATACCTATTCTCCCCCTAAAATACTAAAACCTCTAAGGATTTGCGTTTCAGGATTTTAATGAGCAAGAACCGACACTAAGTGTAACTAACGAACTAACATTAACCAAAATAGGAGAATTAAACTTAAAGAACACTATAATTGAAGAAATTTTAAGAGAAACTAGACGCGACGCATAAGACGATACATGGTCATCTTCAGGAATGACCTCACTTTTCTTTTTAACACCATTGACCTCTAACAAATATAGAAAACGTGGTTTGTCAAAAGCCTTTGCATAGGGTCAGCACGTTGAAAATCAGTGTTTATTTTTATCACATCGATTAAATTGTTTTCAAAACAGTCACGTATGAAGTGATATTTGATTCCGATGTGTTTGGTCTTAGGATGTTGGACCAGGTTTTTAGTGACTGCAATCGCAGCAGAGTTATCAACAAATATAGGGGTGGAAGTGAAATGCAAATTGTAATCCCGCATTTGTTGTTGAATCCATATGATTTGGGAACAGCAGCTTGCAGCAGCAACGTATTCAGCTTCACAGGTTGACAAAGCAACCGAGGTCTGCTTCTTACACTACCAGGTTACTAATCTTCTCCCAAAGAACTAACACCCTGCTGATGTAGATTTGTAGTTCATATTACAGCCATGTAATCCGAGTCACTATACGCTGTAAGTTCAAAGTCATCATCATGAGGATACCACAACCCAAGTGTGGGTGTGCCCTTCAGATAACAAAATATCCTTTTGACCCCAATTAGATGTTTCACCTTAGGCTTTGGCTGATATCGCAAGCATAAACATGTTGCATACATGATATCTGGTCTGGAGGTAGTGAGATACATGAGAATCCAATCAGCCCACGATACATAGTGGCATCTACCAGAGCACCGTTCTCATCGGGTGCTACATCATGGTTTGTAGCCAGTGGAGTGCCAGCTATGGAAGTATTCTCCATGTCAAACCAACTGAGAATATCTCCTACATATTTGGTCTGATGTAAGAAGATTCCATTTCGTGTCTGATCTACTTGTAACCCGAGAAAGAACTTCATCTCCCGCATGGCACTCATCTCAAACTCAGCCTTCATTACTGCTTCGAATTCTTTGCATAATTCTTCGTTCTTTGAACTGAAGATTATGTCATCTACATAGATCTGTACTAGCAGTAAGTCTCCATCTTTTTCTTTGATAAACAGTGTGCAGTCAATGACTCCCCTGTGAAATCCGTGTTTCACAAGATGAGTCGAGAGTTTCTAATACCAAGCCCGTGGAGCTTGATGAAGCCTGTATAGAGCCTTGTCGAGTTTGTAAATTCTATCCTGATGATATGGATCTTCAAATCCCTCAGTTGACTAACATACACTGTTTCTCTGATTTCACCATGACAGAATGCACTCTTAACATCTAGCTGATAGACTTTGATTTTCATATAAGATGCATAGGCAAGGAAGATGTGGATGGCTTCCATCCTTGCCACTGGTGCAAATACTTCATTGTAGTCGATACCTTCAACTTGTCGAAAACCCTGAACAACAAGCCGAGCCTTGTTTCTGATGATCATCCCTGATCATCTTTCTTACATTTCAAGACCCATTTGGTACCAATGACTTTAGCACCTTTAGATCTATCTACTAGTGTCCATACACCTAACTTCTTAACTGAAGAAGTTCTTCCTGCATGGCACTAACCCAAGCCTCATCATTTAGTGCTTCACTAACATACTTTGGCTCAAACTGAGACACAAAGCCGCGGTATGCACCATCGTGAAGGTATCCTTTTTCCATCACAGAGGCATAATCAGCAGAGTACTACTGATTTCTAGTCTGAACCCCTGATCTCACATCTCCAATAATATTATCCAAAGGATGATAGATGTTTAGATGTGAGCCAGGGGTTGTCGGAACAACCACCTCAGAGTCAAGATTATGGCCATTTGGTTCTGGATCTGAGGCAATAGGAGTCTGAGGTTCAGAAAGTTCAGAAGCATCACTAGCCGATGCTTGTGAATTTGTGGCAGTCGGAACCTATACATCCTCGTTGATCTGATCATTTTCTTCATTTTCTTTATCTAGGAGGAGTCAGTCATATCAACTGCTCCCCCTGAGTTGGTAGGATCGTGACTTGTTGGATCTTGAGACGGTGTGTTCAAGACATCGTACATCATCTTGTTTGCAAACTCGTCTTCTGAAGAAGAAAGAGATATGTTGAAGGACTTAAAGAATCCATCATAGTCGAAGAAGTAAGCAGGCCCTTTTCCAGCCGGTGGTGTGATATATCTCTGAACATCAACATTACACCACACCTCTACTTGACCCGTTGAGTTGTTGTAAACTATTTTGTTCGGTGTGTTGTATCCTAAGAAGATCCCTTCATCAACCTTCTCACTGAATTTTCCCTCCTAAGTCTTTTTCAGCAGGGTGCACGGAGCGCCAAACTGCTCTAGATATTCCAAATTAGGTTTACGTCGCTGTAATAACTCGTAGCATGTTTTTCCATGGCGTTTTACTACCAGAACTCAATTAAGAGTATAACATGCATTTGCCACTGCTTCATTCCAAAATTGTATAGGTAGTTTCGAGTCTACAAGCATTGTCCGTGCCGTCTCTATCAAACTACGGTTCTTCCGTTCAGCAACGCCGTTCATCTGAGGGGTATAAGCCGAGGTAAATTGATTCAAAATTCCATTTTCCTTGCAATAGTCCTCCATCCTCTGATTCTTGAACTCGGTTCCGTTGTCTAAGCGCACCTGTCTTACCTTCAGCTTGTATAGGGATTCCAGTGTAGTTACCAATTCCTTGAAGGATTCAAATGTTCTAATTTGGATTTCAGAAACATTACCCAAGAGAACCTTGAGTAGTCATTAGTAACTACATAGCAATGTAAGTCTCCTGCGATGCTTCTTGTACTGACTGGACCAAACAGATCCATGTGAAGAAGCTCAAGTGGAAGTTCTATAGAATGAACTTTCTTTTCCTTATGAGATTTCTTCGTCTATTTGCCCTTTTTGCACGCAACACAAAAATCGGGGAGTTGGTAGTTTTTGACATTTTCTCCTCTCACAAGATCATTCTGGATCAAGTGATTCATTTTCCTTGGATTTATGTGTCCCATTCTCCTGTGCTAGGAGATGGATTCCTTCTCAGTAGCTTTGGACAAGAAACATTGGACTTCACTATCCGTTGTTGATGACTTTGAGAGATCCAAGACATAATGATCATTATATCTTGAAGCTGACATTAAGATCTGATCGTCCGAAATCACGTAGTCCTTCTTTAGAACGTAACACTTCTTGTTGTCAAAAGCTACCTTGAATCCTTTATCACAGATTTGAGAAACTAAAAGTAAGTTATTTTGTAATTGTTGGACATAGTTTACCTTATCAAACTTAACTTTCTCATTTCCCACTTCTCCTTGGGCTGTGATATACCCACCTTTGTTTCCAGCAAATGAAACATGCCCTCCTTTAATTTGTCTATCATTTGATAAGAGAGCTTTGTTCCCTGTCATGTGCGTGGATGCTCTGCTATCAACAATCCACGTGTTAGTCTTAGAATTATAGCGAACACCCTGCACATTCAATGAAAATATTAGTTCATGTTAGGAACCCAAGCCTTAACCGGCTTAGGTTTCCCTGAGGCATCACATATCACAAAGTCAATCCACTGACCCTTTGAGGTTAAGGATTGATCAGAATTCTGCGTGTTCTTATTTTCAGGCACTAAGGAGGTTTTTTCTTTCCATAATCCAGATTTGTGTAAGGCCTGTTTGTGATAAACAGATGAATGGCTGATGGATTGAACTTTGGGTTCACAATCCCTTTTAGGAGGCGTCACTGAGTTCCTCTTAAAAGATCTAGATGTAGATGCAGAAAGTTTAACTTTCTTCCTCGATGTCTGGTAATAAGGATAGTGAGACGCTATGTGACCATACTCTCCACAATTATAGTAGGATCTCCTTTCAACTTTACGGTTTATTTGTTTTGGTGGAGATATACTTGTCACATGGTCAACCTTAGTGTGTTTGGACTGAGGCACTACTTTGTTAGATGTAGGAGTTGGTTTTACAAAATTAATTGTTTTACCTGGTTTTACATCTTTAATCTCTTGTTTCCCTGGACTGTGACATGATGCACATGATTGAGTAGATTTTATAGTCTTTTTAGGTTCTTGTTTGACATTGTTTGACCTTGACTTTAAACTCACCCTTTCGAATTCTTTTTCCAGGTTAACACAAGGCATCTTTCCTATTGCCTTTGAAATGGCCTCCTTTTGTTTAGGGTCCGATTCACTTGATTTACTTACGGAATCTGGATCGCTAACAAGAGGAGTAGACACCACGTGATCCTTGATGGGGTTATTGTTAATTGGTTTACTTTTGGTGTTTATCAAGGTCTCAGGTGGTGGTGGAACCACTTTGTATCCTAGTCCCTCCCCATTATTTCTCTCTCTTACAAAGCGTTGGACAATGTGTGATGAGCTTGTCCAACTATGCAGTTTTTGTTTTAATGAATTGACTTCTACTTCTAAAACTGCTTTTTGCTTCTTAGTGTCCTCAAGAGAGTTCAGATAGTACCTAATGTCATTTGCTTGGTTAAAGGCAACTACCTCAGTTTCCCTAAGTTGTTTATTTAATAGGTCTATCTTTTCCTTGTAACTGTGCTCGTTTTGTTTCAATACTCTATTTGCTTCTGTGCACAATTCCAGATCCTTCACTAAGCTATTATTATGATCTAATAGCCTCACAATTTTGAATCTATAACTTTTCTAAATTTATTACATTCTAAGCAAGCATGATTTTTAAACAGTTGGTCAGTAGTACTTACCTGGGATGTTGAAAAAGAATCAGCCATGAGTGGTGGCTCGGTTGTCTCTGGTTCTGGTGATTCACATCATGATGCAGATTTTTCTTCTTCAGGCAGGTAGTTGACCACATTTGTAGTATCTTCAGAATTTGACGTTGCGAGCTCTACTGCTTTATCTCCTTCACTTGCAGAATCGTCATCAATATCCTCCACATTAGCTATATTTGACTCTCCTGGTGAGACGAACCAAAAGCTCCAGTCCTGTCCTTTATCTTCATTAGTAGTCAAGGCTTTTGGATCCTTACTTGATGAGTCAGCATTACTAGCTGTGGACTTATCTTGATGGTTAAATGACAAGAAAAAATTTCCATTACCTGTCTTCTTTGGTTTTATACACTCCCTCTTGAAGTGTCCCTTCTCACCGTAGTTAAAACATGTAACCTTAGACTTATCAAACCCAAAGGTTGTGTCTTTTGTTGCAACCAGGTTCTGTCCAGTCTTTTTGACAAACTTTTTAACTCGTTAGACAGCACTTGCCAGATCCCACATTATGTCCATACGTTCCAGCTCCATTTCATCCACCTGCTCATAATCTTCATCTGCCAGGTGACAATTACCTATCTTTCCAGCAATTAATCCATCGTAGGATTGAACCACTGTAGCTAAAAGGTCCATATGTTCTCTGGCCACCTCCACAATTACATTCCCAAGGTTGTCGGTTTTCAGCTTTGCTACATTAGCTTAAGGTATTATATATTGGGTGCTAGCGGACCCAGACATTTCTGATCCTGAAGTTGAGGGTTATGTTGGAACTCCTGTGCTTGAGATGAAGGCAGTTTGCAATGGTGCTCCAGATGTCTTGACTGAAGGAGTAGCATTGTAGAGTGCAGGATTCTGATCGTAGTTGGCCTTTTGGTCTCGATACTTCATTCTCAGCTCCTCTTCTCTCACTTTTAGAATGAAGTCATTTGTATCTAACTTCGAGAGCATTCCATTCTGTCTGAAATTAGAAACAAACGAACCCCATTTTTCTAGTAATCCATCAGCAAAGTTGGATACCTTATCTTCGATCGAAGTAACCACTCCATAAGTGTGCATCTCACTCATCAAGTGGTAGAATCTATTGATCACATCATCAAGGCCTTTTTTTCCCATTGAAGAGAAGTTTTCAAACTCCTTCTTCAATGATTTGCCTTGATAGCCTTCAGAGAGGCATTTCCGTCATACCTATTCTCTAACGCATCCCAAAGTTTCTTGGCTTGAGTATACTCCTAACACTGATGGGAAATATCCTTCGGAATAGACTGAGTAAGCAAGGCGTAGACTTTCTTCTCAGCGTTGTGGTTTACCTTCTGTGCATCTGACATGCCACTTAGAGTAAGTTTTACTCCGTCAGCTCCAACTGGCGTGTTGTACCCCGACTCTATTGCCTCCCACAAATTTGTATCCACTCCATTTAAGTAGATTTCGAAATGTTGCTTCCATTGTGGGTAGTCGTCTAACGTAATAAGTTTTGGGGGTTTATTGTGAATCCCCACTTTGTTCTCCAACAGCAGTAGATTCTAAATACGTGTATCTCTACTTGCTGTGTATGTTGAAAACTGATCCTCCATTAGACTTGACTTTACTATTTGACAAGCTGCTGTTGGGTGCAAATGAAGGTATGCGATTGGGCTTATTCGGGCGATTGAACAAGTGCGGATGGGTTAATCGTGCGACTAAGCAAATGCGGATGAGTCTTTCATCCGAATAAACTAATGCGGTTGAGCGGTCCGAATGAAGATCTCGGTCGTACAAATGAGGGTACGAATGAGTTCAATCGAGCGGTTGAAGGATGCGTATGAACTCAGTCGTGCGATTGAGCCAATCGTGCGACTGAACCTGCTGAAGTTTGATAATTCGTAGGTTAAACTTATTTTTTCCATAAAAACTCGAATTTTATCAAACCCTAATAGCCGTATGCCGGAAAAACTACACTTTTCGATCAGGAAACTTCCAATACTCCGTTAGAGACAAAAAGATTTCGTTTTTGATGCAAAAACATAATTTTGTATCAAAACGATTGAATCAACACGTAATCAAGAGCCTATAGCTCTTATACCACTTGTTAGGATGTGGTATTTGAGCAAACACCAACTGATTCACGTGTTAGACCAAACCAAATAGTGTGGAATCCTATTTGATTGGGGATCCAATCAGTGAGAACACACGTAGACATAATAACGAATTGAATCTAACGTCAAGAATCGATTAGGAATCGATCTACAACGTTCTATGTGTACGATTTCATATGCCCAAAACACATAGAATATTGACGCGGTTAGTACGTCATGATCCAAGTCAGGTTATACCCAATAACAAGCTATACAAACGCCAACAATTATTTATTTGTTGATGAGATCATACGATAAATAATGACACCTATTTAGTAAATTGGTTTTCTAAATATTGATTTTGTGAAAGAACAATATTATATGGATAATTTGTTCATTACATATTTATTTGATACAATATTTAAGTTAGTTAAATAATGTCAAATAAAAGTGTGTCATTGTTGGACCAAAAGAACCAATGAGACAGATCAGAAAAACCTTTAAGTCCCACAGACGTCACAACAACTACTGAAGACCACAATAGCTGAAGACAACAGCTGATTACCAAGTCTGAACACAAGTGCTGAAGACAAAGTCTGAAGACAAGTGCAGAAGACAAAGTCTGAAGACAAGTGCTGAAGACAAAGTCTGAAGACAAGTGCTGAAGACAAAGTCTCAAGACAAGTGCTGAGGACAAAGTCTGAAGACAGTGCTGAAGACAAGTGCTGAAGAGAAAGTCTGAAGACAAGTGCTGAAGACAAAGTCTGAAGACAAGTGCTAAAGACAAAGTCTGAAGACAAGTGCTGAAGACAAAGTCTGAAGACAAGTGCTGAAGACAAAGTCTGAAGACAAGTGCTGAAGACAAAGTCTGAAGACAAGTGCTGAAGACAAAGTCTGAAGACACAAGTGCTGAAGACAAAGTCCGAAGACACAAGTGCTGAAGACCAAAGTATCAGACGTTGTTACAACAGCTGAAGTGGTCTTCTTCAGTAGGTGTGACGGTTTACCATTCAGTAGTTTTATGTTTTATCTGTTCAGTAGTTTGACACAACAGCTGAAGAATACTTCTTCAGTTGTTGTGCTCATCAGTAGTTTTATATTTTTCAGTAGTTTTGTAAAACGACTAAGAGCCTGTTCTTCAGTCGTTGTAGTTTCAGTAGTTTCTTATCAGTAGTTTCATATTTTGTACTTAACACTCTGATATGTTCTCGGTAGTTGTGAACATTTCAGTAGTTTGTTAAGAGTTAGTTATTTTTGTAATAGATCTGCCAGTTGTCACTTTCCCGTGATAACAGCAGCGATTGCACTCTATATAAGGAGTGTCAACCTATTGTAAGAGAATGATTTGATCAGAAATATTCGATATTATAGAAACATTCCTTGTTACAGAAATATATTCTCTCGTTATAACCGTATTTGTTCTTAATACATACGAGTATCAAATTCTTGCTACAATTTGTCTAATTCTTGTTCTTATTCCACTGCGTTACGCTCTAATACATCAAACTTGTGATCACTGATCCTGACAAATGGTATCAGAGCAGGTTAATTATTGATCGATCTAATAATTGATCATTGAAACTGCTATTCAAGATCCAAGTTTTATTGAATTAGTATTTTTGTTTTTTGCAAGAAACGGTTATAGAGATTGAATTTTCTGTGTTTCTGGTCATTCATCCTGAGATTTTCTCTTGGTTTTCATTGAGTCTGTTGTGGTCTATGTAAAAACGTTTAAAAGCTTGAATTATATTGTATTTGGACTGAAAATGATTACTCCTTCCAATGATCCTCACAATACTGGTTCCTCAACCAAGCCTCCAATGCTGGTTAGGAATGAGTATAACATATGGCAATGACGAATGCTCTATCACCTGTCTGTTAACAACGCAGGTTGTTGGACATCAGTGGTACATGGTCCACACAAGCCTATGGTGAATAACCCGGAAACCAATCAAATGGTTTCGAAGAGGAGGGAGCAATACTCAGATGAGGATAAGAAGTTGTTTGAGATTGATGCAAAAGCCCGTGGAGTTCTGGCCATGGCACTGCCCAATGAAATCTATTCTGGGCTAATGCATCATGAAACTGCCCATGACCTCTGGAATGCCTTGAAAGAACAATTTGGAGGAACAGATGAGGTCTTGGCAAATAATAGAGAAATCCTTGCCCAACAATACGAGACATTTTCTCATAGAAAGGATGAGACACTGACTCAACAGTTTGAGCGGTTCTCTTGTTTGATCTCTGAATTAAAAATGGTCAAACTTGAGTACACCAATATCCAGATGAATAACAGATTTCTCAGATCACTGCCTGAGAGATGGGACACATATACTATTGTCCTACGCTCTAGTGCCAATTTGGACAAACTATCTCTCACCCAACTCCATGGGAAATTGCTCACATTTGAGAGAGAGATAGAACAGAAACTAAAACTGTCTTCATCTAGAAAGCTCACTGAAGACTTTGTACCAGGCAACACTGCCTTTGTTGGTCATGAGTTAGAATATGCTTCATCTGAATGCCAGTATGATGAGCATATTGATTTCTCCTCAAACACTTCTGATTCTGCGTTTGTGAGTGTTGATAGTCAGTTTACTGGGTGTAATAATGACAATATATGCTTCATCATGGATGATCTCAAGGGGATTGCTGATGAAGACTTAGAAGAGATGGATATTTTGAGCCAAATGGCCTTGATAAATATCAGATCTCAGAAGTTCTACAAAAGAACCGGAAGAAAGTTCCCAGGACTCTCTGGCAAAACCAAAGTTGGTTTTGACAAGAGTAAGTTGAAGTGTCACAAATGCCACAGGCTTGGACACTTTGCTAGAGAATGCAGATCATCTGGATCTAATTCCTCTGCACCTTTTGTGACTTTCCCTGGCAATAGTCAACAACACAGAGGGCAACATCCTGTCAATTCTAGTCATCATTCTCAACCACAATCTCCTGCATATTTTGTTCCTCAGGGTCAAATGCCATATCCTTACCCTTGTTATTACATGCCACAGTCAAATCAAGTTCAAGTTCCTATAGTACCACAACCTCATGCACTACCAGAACCTCAACCATCTCAATCTCATCAACCTCCTCAACCTCAACAACACAGCTTCTTCACCCCTGGAGTTGTTGACTGGAGCAGTTTACCGGATGACATGTCTGGTCATGAACAACTGTTCACAGGTGCTGGTTAACATGGTGGTGACAGTCCTTTTGGGAATCTGGCTCTCATGGCCCTGGAGTCTACTGAGGGTTCCTGCTCAAAAGCATCATCTTCACAGGTAACTCAGGTATCTTCAGAGGCTAAAGCCAAGTTATGTTATGAATCATGCATTGCTGCCTTTGTCTCCATTAGAGAGGCAAATGTAGCATTAATAAATCAAAAACTTGAGTTTGAGAAAACCATTTCCAAAAGAAAAGCTGAGTTTGAGTCTGCTCTTAATAGTAAAAATGATGAGATTTATAAGCTTAAATGCCAATTAAATGATAAAAAGGCCAAGCTAGAGGTTATTCTGGAAGAGCAGAGAAGTCTCAAAGAAACCCTTGCAGTCACCCAGGTAGAGTGTGATCGATGGGTACAATCATGCAAAGGTTTTGAAATGCTTCTTAGTAAGCAATCTGCTTCTAATGTGAAGTTTGGTATTGGTTATAATCACACTGCTCCTCCTACAGATTTTACTTCAAGAGCAGAAGTGAAATCTGATGGAGAAAGCAATAACCAATCCACCTCATCATGTGATTCACTTTTTGATAGAGCATCATCAAAAGTTGAAGTCAGCACTAAGCCTTCTCAGAACCCATCAGCTGATGTTGATGGTTCCACTGCTGACACTCACATGATCAAAGAGATGATCAACTCAGGAGCTATTTCTGGAAGTCCTGAAAGGACTGGAGAGCAAGATTTAACACCTGAAGTTCAAACTCCAACTACTGTCAGCACTGAAGAGAAGAAAACTGTCAGTAGAAAGAGTTTGAAGACTACTAAAGAGGAAGCCAAGAAAGCAAATAATGCTTCCAAAGTACTAAAGAGCAAGTCTTCAGTAGTTTCATTCTCTTTAGTTGATGATCATCATAAGATGAAGAAGAAACCATGTGAAGTATGTGGTTTGTTCAATCATCTTACAGATGATTGTTGGTACAAAAGGGGATCCAAACTCAAACATAAAGAGGAAACTAAAGAGAAAATGGTTAAAATGAAAACTGAGTTTGAAGCCACATTTGTACCAGCAACATCAAATCCTGTAACCCTTAAGTCCAAAAAGAAATCCAAAAAGGAAGGGGTTAAACAGGTAACAGCTGAGATTGCTCAAAAGAAGAAGGTGCAACATAGGAACTTATCAAACTCCAATGCCAATGTGTCTGAAGAGCTGAAAGCCTTATCACAAAATCAGACACAACTGGTTATGATGGTTCAACATCTATTGGGAAGAGTTAACCAATTAGATGTTCCTATGTTGAAACAACAGAAAAGGATGTCCAAGCCAAAGGATTCCTTTTCTTCACCAGTTTCTTCCTCTCAGGCTGTTGTTCCCAACAAACATGTTAGTTTACCATCTGTTGATGAGAACAGGCCCAAGACCAAAAAGGTTTGGGTCTCAAAATCTAACTAATTTGTTGTATTTTGCAGGGTTCTTCAACATACCTCAGAGGCATCTGGTATGTAGACAGTGGAGGATCCATGCATATGACAGGAAACAGATCACTTCTTAATGACTACTATCAAGGAAGGAAGGGGTTTGTGTCATTTGGCAATGATGCAAAGGGTTACATCATCGGCAAAGGCTTTGTTTCCAATGGGGAAATAAAGTTTGATGATGTTAACCATGTGGAAAATCTCAAGTACAACCTCTTGAGTGTCAGTCAAATGTGTGACAAAGGCCATGTTGCTCTTTTCACCAGTCAGAACTGTCGGATTCTGTCCTCCAAAGTTCTAAGTTTTATTGATAAGGTGTTGGATTAACACACTCTCCTAAAGGCCAACAGGACAGGAAGAGTGTATGCCGTAGATCTTTCCAAGAAAATAGATCTCAAAGGCCATCCTTGCCTATTTTCCAAGGCTTCCCCTCAAGAATCTATTCTATGGCATAGAAGGTTGGGTCATGTTAATCTTAAAAACATAAATCAGCTGATAAACCATGGTTTAGTAAGGGGACTGTCTATGAAGGAGTTCAAGTGTGAAGATAACTGCACTGCTTGTTTAAAAGGAAAACAGCACAAAGCTTCGTTTCCCTCCATAGAAGAACCTAAGTCCACTGCCTGCTTACAGCTTCTTCACATGGATCTCTTTGGTCCTGTGAGAGTGATGAGTATGGCTAAGAAGAAATACTGTCTGGTAAATGTGGATGATTACTCCAGATTTGTATGGACTTTCTTCTTGCATTCAAAGGATGAGGCTGCGCAGTCCATTATGAACTTTGTGTTACACGTTGAGAAGCAGTATTCCCTACCAGTTAAGTGTGTGAGGAGTGACAATGGTACTGAATTCAGAAACCACACACTTGATGAGTTTTACTTATCAAAGGGAATCAAGAGGCAGTATAGCATCCCAAGAACTCCTGAGCAAAATGGAGTAGTGGAGAGAAAGAACAGGACCCTTATTGAAGCTGCAAGGTCCATGTTGGCTGATTCTGGACTGCCAATGACTTTTTGGGCTGAAGCTGTCAATACAGCTTGCTATGTACAGAATAGAGTTCTAGTAAATCAGAGGTTGATGAAGACTCCATATGAAGTTCTTCATCATTTGGCCCCTCTAATTTGATTCTTCAGAGCATTTGGGTGTCCTTGTTTCATTCTCAACACACAGGATCGACTCCAAAAATTTGATCCTAAGGTGGATGCAGGGTACTTTGTTGGTTATTCATCAACTTGCAAAGCATACAGAGTCTTCAACTGTAGACCACAACAGCTGAAGACAACAGCTGATTACAAAGTCTGAACACAAATGCTGAAGACAAAGTCTGAAAACAAGTGCTGAAGGCAAAGTCTGAAGACAAGTGCTGAAGACAAAGTCTGAAGACAAGTGCTGAAGACAAAGTCTGAAGACAAGTGCTGAAGACAAAGTCTGAAGACAAGTGCTGAAGACAAAGTCTGAAGACAAGTGCTAAAGACAAAGTCTGAAGACAAGTGCTGAAGACAAAGTCTGAAGACACAAGTGCTAAAGACAAAGTCTGAAGACACAAGTGCTGAAGAAAAAGTCTGAAGACACAAGTGCTGAAGACCAAAGTATCAGACGTTGTCACAACAGCTGAAGAGGTCTTCTTCAGTAGTTGTGACGGTTTACCTTTCAGTAGTTTTATGTTTTATCTGTTTAGTAGTTTGACACAACAGCTAAAGAATACTTCTTCAGTTGTTGTGCTCATTAGTAGTTTTATATTTTTCAGTAGTTTTGTAAAACGACTGAAGAACCTGTTCTTCAGTCGTTGAAGTTTCAGTAGTTTCTTATCAGTAGTTTCATATTTTGTACTTAACACTCTCATATGTTCTCGGTAGTTGTGAACATTTCAGTAGTTTGTTAAGAGTTAGTTATTTTTGTAATAGATCAGCCAGTTGTCACTTTCCCGTGATAACAGCAGCGATTGCACTCTATATAAGGAGTGGCAACCTATTGTAAGAGAATGATTTGATCAGAAATATTCGATATTATAGAAACATTCCTTGTTACAGAAATATATTCTCTCGTTATAACCGTATTTGTTCTTAATGCATACGAGTATCAAATTCTTGCTACAATTTGTCTAATTCTTGTTCTTATTCCGCTGCGTTACGCTCTAATACATCAAACTTGTGATCACTGATCCTGACAGTCATGTTATAAAATTAGACTATGTTTTAATTTTATAACATACTATGCATGGAAGTGTAGATTTTATAAAAATTTCAAAAGAGTAGGAAACCCTTTTTGGGTTGGAGCTTGCGGCCGCCCAAAGGGGCATAGAAAAGCACATTTTGTCTTGGCTTCTACAAGACTTAATTTAATTTACTAGCAACCATCTATTCTACACTTTCTCTCACACACACAAAGCAACATTTCTCTCTTGGAAGCAAGCTAAATTTCGGATTTGAAGAAGCAAAAACAAAGCTGAAAAATCCGTTTTTCTTGGTTGTTTTGGCTGATTCGGATTGCTCTTCTAAGGGGTTTTCTTTGGTGTAAAGCTCCGTAACAAAGCAAGGTGTTTGGAATAAGCTTGTGGGTATTACAACTTGAGGTTCTCTTCTTTGAGGGCTGCATAAACAATATCATCATCATTTTCATCTCATCCTTCTTTCATTCGATTTTGAAGGCTGCTGAAAGGTAGTTATGGCAGCCCTTTGTGGCTGTCATATTATGTTGTTTTATGTTCACATAGTATGCTCATTAACATACAATGATCCTTTGATATATTGGTTTGTTTTATACATTTATATGGTCACCTAAAGAACATGTTTTCAGCTTCTATGTAAGTTTGTAAAGTTATAACTCCGTTGCGTTTTCCGAAAGTTTAATGGGTTAAACTATGGCTTTGTGTTCTTACAAACTCTTCAATGGCATCTAGAGCCAGGTTATGTGGATAGCATGCTTGTTAGTATCCTTATAAAATTTGTTTTATGGGAGTTTATAACCCTTTTAAGGGCTGGAATGTTCTTGTATGTTGAATCCCCAAGCTTTCAAGGTTATATCACACATGCTTGTGATTAAACCTTGAAAGATATGTATAATGTTATGTATATTGTTTGGACAATGTTTGAAACCCGTATTTTCAGTTTATGTTGGCTGAAAATCGTGGGTTTTAATGGGGATTCTTAGTTATATTTGGATGATATGATGAATGTTCATATTGGTGCATAACCTAGCTTTTGGCCTTGTGTTGTTTGGTTTTGGTTTATTCAATAGGGTTGTATATTATTTTGTGCTTTCTTTAAAATTGTAATTTGTCTATTTATTCATTGGGATGTAATAATAGATTAGGAGTATTTTTCTTTTACTACAAAATATGTATTAGGATATATATTTTGTAAAAGAAGATGCTCGGGAAGGAAGCACAAGAGGAAGACACAAAAGAAGGACTTAAAGCGTATGGATGCAAGTTCAAGTGGGGTCTATGAAGACCACAATTTTGTGTTGTATTCCACCCTTAGGAAAGACCTAATGACCACACTTGTGATGGGAAACAAGTGTGGTCACAATAGTAGCTATGGTTATGCACATTATGGTTGTTTATATTATGCTTGTTTGATTGTGGTTTTATGAATGATTGTATGATATTTGGATATGATTAACAATCTCAATAAAATGATCTTAACAAGCTAATATAAAATGATTCTTAATCATTAAGTGTTAATAAATGGTTATCAAAAGGATTAATGATTTTATAATAAAATGGGTTTTATTAAAAGAACCATAGGGTATCTTGTATTTGAAAGCATGCAAATACAAGTACATAGAGTTTTCTAAACTAGAATTTTGAAATCTCTAAACTTTTGACCAAAGTTTAACACCGCTCTTTTGCACAACACTTGAGTCTTTTGGAAACTCTTAATGGGATAAAGGTCACCTAACCATTTAGAGGGAACTTGTGATTTAAGGTGAGGATACCACATTGGTGGGATAAAGGTCACCTAACCACTTATGTGGGTAAACTCACACGTTTGTGCAAGTAGGGTAACTTGATTTGCAAACCATGTTAAATGGATCACCTAAATATGGTTTCCAAATGGTGTTGATGGGATTAACATGCCGACTTTACATATGATGTTTAAAGTCGATCCCATACCTCTAGAAGTTGCAAATGGTTGCAACCGTCAATCGTTGACCACCTTATTAATTTAAATCGTGGGATAAAGTCACCTAACCAAAATTTAAATGTAATGTTGGGTTCTAGATTTTAATATAAAAATGACCTTAAAAGGCATTAATTATTAAAAATAGCAATATCGAAAATACTAAATAGATCTTTGTTAAATTTTGTAGATGGCCACCAATAATGACAATCATGATAACTCATCCGCGTCCACCCAATCATTACGAGCGATCCTCCAAAAGGAGTACGATTGGCTGAAGTACACTGAGGACTCCGTCCAAGTGTCTTGTCTCATGCTAGCGAGCATGACTCCGGATCTCCAAAAGGAGTATGAACATCACGGAGCTTATTACATGATAACTCAGCTGAAGGAAATGTTCCAACAGCAAGCAAGGGTTGAGCGCTTCGAAACGGTTCGAGCACTCCATGCATGTCGTATGGATGACAACCAATCAGTTTCATCTTATGTACTTAAGATGAAAAGTCATATTGACCGCCTCGAGAGGCTTAATTGTCCCGTCTCGAAGGAATTGGCAACGGATTTGATCATTAATGGCCTTACCAAGAAGTTTGAGACATTTGTGTTGAATTACAACATGAATGCATGGGACAAGAGCATTGGTGAGCTTCACTCAATGCTTAATACGGCTGAGGCGGCCATGGGTAAAAGGGGTTTACCCGTTCTCACCATCCATGAAGGTGGGAACAAGAAAAGGCCTCATCCCGCACCCAAGACAAAGGTTGCCAAGGGTAAGGGACCAACATGGGGAAAGGGGAAAGGGGTGGCAAGGGTGCCACCCAAACCACAAGAGAAGAAGAAAAATGTTGCAACTAATGACCCATGCTTCAAGTGTGGAGAGATTGGACATTGGGAAAGGAATTGTCCTGTCCATCTCCAAGAGTTGAAGGCAAAGAGGGATGTCGGGCATACCTCAGGTACCATATACATGATTCATATTGATCTTAATGTTACATCTTCTAACACATGGGTATTGGATCCCGGATGTGGAACTCATATTTGCAATTTGTTGCAGGGGTTCACAAGAAGTAGGGACTTCAATCAAGGGGATGTTAGCCTCTTCATGGGCAATGGAACTAAAGTCATAGTTGAAGCTCGTGGGGACTACATCCTAAAACTTCCAACTGGCTTGGATGTGATTTTGAAGAATGTTTTGTATGCTCCTAGTTTGACTAGGAACATTATTTTAGTATCCCAATTAAGACTTTATGATTATGTATTATCTTTTGTTGAGAATGATATTCATGTTTCTTTAAATGATGTGTTCTATTTTAAAGCTATTCCCATTAATGGTATTTATAAATTGGTTCATGAAAATGGTTTAAATAGTTCATTGTACCATACTAACACCAAGAAACTCAAGTTCGATTTGAGTGATACCTATCTTTGGCATTCTCGCCTTTGTCATATAAACAAGAAACCTATACAAACACTTCAAAAGAATGGTCTTTTAAAAACGAATGAATCTGATTCATTTGATGTATGTGAATCTTGTTTACAAGGAAAAATGACTAAGGCACCCTTTAGTGGAACTAACGAAAGGGCAAAAGATTTATTGGGAATCATACATTCGGATGTATGTGGTCCTTTTAAACCAATGACTAGGAATGGTGAAAGATACTTCATTACCTTTACCGACGATTATAGCTGCTATGGGTATGTGTACTTATTAAGGCACAAAGATGAAGCTTTTGAAACGTTCAAGATCTTCAAGAATGAAGTAGAAAATCAACTCAACAAGTCGATTAAAGTTCGCCGCACCGATAGAGGAGGTGAATACCTAAATGATGCTTTTCAAGATCATCTTAGGAGTTGTGTGATTGTCTCACAACTCACTCCACCTGGGACACCACAACATAATGGTGTGTCTGAGAGGAGTAATCGAACCTTATTGGATATGGTTCGATCTATGATGGCTAGAAGCACATTACTTCTATCATTTTGGGGTTTTGATTTGCTCTACGCGGCCCGTATTTTAAATATGGCCCCAACCAAAAAGGTGGAAAGGACACCTTTTGAGATATGGAATGGAAGAGTTCCATCCCTATCATACTTAAGGGTTGGGGTTGTGAGGCTTACGTTAAGACTCCCACCCCAAACAAATTGGAAGTCCGATCCACCAAGTGTATCTCTATTGGATATCCTAGAGATTCTATGGGATATTTTTCTATGATCCACTGGAGCAAAAGGTGTTTGTTGCCAGAAAGGGTGAGTTCTTAGAGGCAAAGTTCCTTATGGAAGGAACTAGCAGTAGAACAGTGGATCTTGAGGAGGATCAAGAACCACAACCCGATGCACGTTTGGTTGAAACTAGCACCCAACATGAGAATGTTGAGGATGATCAAGCGGTTGATCAATACACACAACACGTTTGTAGAAGTGGTAGAACTAGTAATCCACCTGAAAGATATGGATTTTTATGGATGGATGCTATGTGGTAGATTCAGATGAACCAACCACATACCAAAATGCAGTGTCCAATTTGGATTGTGACAAATGGCTTGAGGCCATGAACGTTGAGATGCAATCCATGTATGACAATCAAGTTTGGGAACTTGTTGTACCACCTCTTAATTGCAAAGTAGTTGGAAGCAAGTGGGTTTTCAAGAAGAAAACCGATATGCATGGAAACTTGGATACTTATAAAGCTAGACTTGTAGCAAAGGGTTTCACTCAAACTCAAGGGGTTGACTATGATGAAACTTTCTCACCTGTTGCGATGCTAAAGTCTATAAGGATATTGTTTGGCATAGCTGCTCATTATGATTATGAGATTTGGCAAATGGATGTCAAAACCGCTTTCCTAAATGGATATCTTGAGGAAGATATCTATATGGTTTATCCTGAAGGTTTTGTAGATCCAAAACATCCTAATAAAGTATGCAAGTTAAAGAAATCAATCTATGGATTGAAAAAAGCATCGAGAAGCTGGAATCATCATTTTGATGAGGAGGTAAAGAATTTTGGCTTCATCAAAAACGCTGATGAGGCTTGTGTGTATAAGAAGTCTAGTAGGAGCACAATAACTTTCCTAGTATTGTATGTTGATGACATACTACTATTTGGAAATGACATTCCAACCTTGGAAGGTGTAAAAACCTGGCTTGGAAGTTGTTTTTCCATCAAGGATCTTGGTGAAGCCGCCTATATTTTGGGAATAAAGATCTACAGGGATAGATCAAGGCGGTTGATTGGTTTAAACCAAAGTGCATACATTGATAAGATCTTGAAAAGGTTCAAGATGGAGAACTCTAAGAAAGGCACCATACCTATTCAAAGAGGAACGATATTGAGTATGACTCAATGTCCTAGCTCAAGTGATGAGCAAGATAAAATGAAGTTAATCCCATACGCATCTGCTATTGGATCCATCATGTATGCAATGATATGCACTCGACCGGACGTGTCATGCGCCTTAAGCATGACAAGCCGTTACCAGCAAAATCCTGGAAATAGTCATTGGATGGCTGTTAAGAACATACTTAAGTACCTAAGGAGGACAAGAGATATGTTCCTAATCTATGGACCTGGTGATGAGGAACTCGTTGTAAAAGGTTACACGGATGCGAGTTTCCAAACCGATCGTGATGATTCTCGGTCACAATCGGGATATATTTTCATTCTGAATGGAGGAGCGGTCTCATGGAAGAGCTCCAAACGGGATGTGGTGGCTCTATCAACTACAGAATTAGAATACGTCGCCGCTTCATTTGCAGCTCAAGAAGCTGTATGGTTGAAGAAATTCATTGCCGATCTAGGGGTTGTCCCTTCCATTCAGGACCCCCTTGAGATCTTTTGTGATAACGAGGGTGCGATTGCTCAAATCAAGGAACCTCGTAGTCATCAAAAGACTAGGCACATTGAGCGGAGATTCAACTACATACGAGATGAAGTTGAAAAGGGAAAGATATGTATTCGCAAAGTTCACACGGATCAAAACATTGCGGATCCTCTCACGAAGCTCCTTGAAAAGGCAAAGCATGAAGGTCATACTTGTGCCATGGGACTTCGATATTCTAGAGATTGGATTTGATTTGTAAATTTTGTATTTGGATATGTGGAACTCTTTATTATTTGAATAAAATTATTTGGTTATGATGTTTCAATTAATGTTCCAATTTAGCATGTTTAATCCATGAGTAAATTGTTTACTCTAAATGTCTGTAGTCGTTCATACTTGTGGAACAAGTGTGAGGGTAAGATTATTATGAACTTGGATTGGTTGATATTCATAAGAAATGAATATAGAGCAATTGGTTGCTACCAAGGTTCATAGATATTTGCGGGATGCAAATATTGGACTGACCCACATCTCAAATTTTACTACATGGAATCTTATTGATTGATCATAAGTAAATTTGAGTAAAGGTGAATATCATTTGGTATCCTCAGACCTGAGATACATATTGGGTTTTGATATTCACCACGTATTATACCTTGAGCTAATTCTTCACTGTCCTGAAATAGTGGACAACACATAAGGGTATGTTCAGGTATGACACAAGGTGTTTGTGAGAAACGTATGTAGTCAAGATGGAATTTGTTCCTCTTATTCGTTGAGAGTTAGATGTCTAAGGCCTGATAAGTTAAATCAACAAGGAATGATCATTCTGTGTTCTTGGATTTAACATGACATCTGAAACAAAAGGATAGATAATTGATTCACCTAAATCTTTTCAAGTAGGATACTTGAATAAGATGATGTTATTGAATGGCTATAAGTCATGCGTATTAAGGGTAGTAAACCGTTGTTAGGCGGTATTTACTGCTTGCATCAATCTCCTATGAATTTTGTGCAAGTGGGAGATTGTACGATTTCATATGCCCAAAACACATAGAATATTGACGCGGTTAGTATGTCATGATCCAAGTCGGGTTATACCCAATAACAAGCTATACAAACACCAACAATTATTTATTTGTTGATGAGATCATACAATAAATAATGACACCTATTTAGTAAATTGGTTTTCTAAATATTGCTTTTGTGAAAGAATGATATTATATGGATAATTTGTTCATGAGATATTTATTTGATACATTATTTAAGTTGGTTAAATAATGTCAAATAAAAGTGTGTCATGTTATGGAAGTGTAGATTTTATAAAAAATTCAAAAAGGGTGGGAAACCCTTTTTGGGTTGGAGCTTGGGGCCGCCAAAGGGGCATAGAAAAGCACATTTTGTCTTGGCTTCTACAAGACTTATTTAATTTTCTAGCAACCATCTATTCTATACTTTCTCTCACACACACAAAGCAGCATTTCTCTCTTGGAAGCAAGCTAAATTTCGGATTTGAAGAAGCAAAAACAAAGCTAAAAAATCTGTTTTCTTGGTTGTTTTGGCTGATTCGGATTGCTCTTCTAAGGGGTTTTCTTTGGTGTAAAGCTCCCTAACAAAGCAAGGTGTTTGGAAGAAGCTTGTGGGTATTACAACTTCTGGTTCACTTCTTTGAGGGCTGCATAAACAATATCATCATCATTTTCATCTCATCCTTCTTTCATTCGATTTTGAA
Source organism: Flaveria trinervia (assembly GCA_025506515.1). Taxonomy (NCBI): domain Eukaryota; kingdom Viridiplantae; phylum Streptophyta; class Magnoliopsida; order Asterales; family Asteraceae; genus Flaveria; species Flaveria trinervia. The sequence continues at coordinate 27,388,621 of CM046450.1, read as the reverse complement.
GGCTGCTGAAAGGTAGTTATGGCAGCCCTTTGTAGCTGTCATATTATGTTGTTTTATGTTCACATAGTATGCTCATTCACATACAATGATCCTTTGATATATGGATTTGTTTTTTACATTTATATGGTCACCTAAAGAACATGTTTTCAGCTTATAGGTAAGTTTATGAAGTTATAACTCCGTTGCGTTTTCAGAAAGTTTAATGGGTTAAACTATGGCATTGTGTTCTTACAAACCCTTCACTATGAATTTGGAGTACGAACTGATAGGCTTCTGGACGGCTAGGGTACGTCTGGAGTCGAAGTGAATTCATTACTTACGTTTTTCCACGAATTAGGTGGTATTTATAGGTTAGGGTTGCTCATTCGGGTGACTGAACCATTGGCATGGTTCATTCGTGCAATTGACACATGCGGTTGATCCATTCGCACGACTGAGTGTTCAGTCGGGCGACTGAGTCAGACGCATGAAGTTATTCAGGCGTGTGAACTATTTAGGCGCATGGACACTCAGTTGCATGGCTATTCGGACGCATGACCACTGTTAGGGTGCATGGTCCAGTCGGACGCATGAGAACATCACTTCACCAAGTTTGAGTGTATTCAATATTATAACATTATGCATAACACTTCAACAATCACAAACCTATATAATCAAGTCAGTATGCGTTAAACAACTCATTAATGAAATTTAAACATTATAAACACAACCAAACTTTGTATTTCATTAAGTCCCGTACACTACAATTACACATGTAAGACATATTACATTCAGATAAAGATCTAGGTATATATATGTATCAACAGTAGTAACATAAACACACCAGGTAATGATGCTTTATGAATCTCTTTCACCTACATCAAGTTTCATCTTTGTTTTGCTGAGCAAAGACCTGATGAAACATGCACATAGTGCAGATGTAATGATCCAAAAGATTCCTAATGAGGAACACATCCAAATTGGATGAATATACAAAAGCATACATTCCAAGTGATTGAACAAAAGAATCTTGTCATGGATCACCTTCCAAAGTGAAGTGAAAAGAATCCCAATGTGGATCATCATGAAAAGAATCAAAGTAAAAGAATCCTAATGAGGATCAGTGAAAATGAGTTCTCATAACTTAAGTAACCTGGTATGGAAAGTTGTGAAAAAGTTCTACCATGCATTGTATAAGGATGGTTGATCATTCCATGCTTGTGTGTGTGAGGTACATATGGAATAATTAAATCAACCAAAAACATGATAAATATCATTTGCATCAAAATATCAACCGGGTATAAGATACCTTCAATCATCAAGTTCATAAACATGTCCATTTTATCATAAAGGATGCACATGTGCAATGTAAGATTGATATTATCACAACAAAGGATATATTACTCTTCCTTATCAATAATCGATGTATATAATAGTCAAAAAGTTTTTAAATCTTTAAAATTTTATCCAAATGTGGATATAAACTTTAGGGTGAGTAATTTAAATTTTTGATTAAATCTATATATATTGTTACTATCTTAAATTACTTTCTTAAAAACATTAAAAACAAAAGAAAAAGAAAATACATGTGTTGATGCAGAAGTTATACCATAGTATCTCAGCCTATGTAGATTCTTGAAAGCATAAAAAGTCCAAGATCAGTCAAACAATGGGAAACTTGTATCACTTCTGACATACAAGTCAATCCAAGCAAGAATTGACAACCTCAACAGCCAACAACTTCATAAGAAAAAATCAATTAATGACATCTCTTCATAACATGAAAAATCAAAACAGTCATCTTAACTTATGATTAAGTTCAAAAGTTCATGCAGGTAAGTGCATTTGTTAATACGGGTGAAGGTAACCCATGCTTATAACCAATGTGGGTAGCCTTTTATTTCCAAGTGAAACTAATGCGGACAATGATTATACTCTACCGTATTAGTGTGTTACAAGTATACACGAAATTTTGAAGTGTTAAAACCTATGCGGAACAAAAATTGTTCTACCCCATTTGTTAATGCGGATAAAATAATTTTCAAGTGTTCAACCGCATTTTTCAATACGGATGAAATTTACACTTCCGGGTTTGGTTTAACCATCCTCATTTGTGGATGTGTATCTTCAATGTTAATGTATTTTCAAGCAAAAATAATTAAGTGATTAATCTTCTTTCAATGAATGATGATCAAGTAAATATGGATTTTATTCTATCGCATTTGCTACAGTGAGCAAATGCTGACAAAGTCAGGTCTGCCGTATTTGCTACTGTGAGCAATGCTGACAAATTTTGTTGAGCCGCATTTGCTACAGTGAGCAATGCTGAACAAGTTTTGTCAACCGCATTCGTTACAGTGAACAAATGTTGATGAGCTTAGTTCTTCACATTTGTTTGCAACAGTGCACAATACGGATAGAAGAAAACAGAAGTAACAAAACTTCCGCATTTGCTACAGTATGCAAATGCGGATGCCTAAAATCACAAGTTAACTCTTCTGCATTTGCATGAGCAAACAAATGCGGATTGCAAAGTTATTTAAATTTTCACTTCCGGATTTTCAACAGTAAAGAAATGCGGATGACCCAAAAACTTAAAATTTACCCTTCCGCATTTGCTACAGTGACTTAAAAAATGTGACCGTATTTGATCTAAAACTTGTAAAATTTTGTAAAAGCAATTATTTGACTATTAAAAGAATTTCAAAGGGTCATTTAATACTTTTCAAATTTGAGAGACTACATAGTGAGACGAGGCAAAAACACTGTACACCCTCTTTGATCATCATCAACATCAATAACCAATGATTTTAGTGTATTCTACTCAACCTGTTTTTGTAATCGATTCTAAACCACAGTAGCATTAAAAGAAAGGTGAAATTTCCAATTTCATGACCTAACTTTCGGACTGTTGAACCAAAAGTGAATGAAGAACCAAATGATAATGAAGAACACACAAAATTTAATTTATTCAAAGATTTGTTATACATTTTTTACATCAATGAACATGCAAACTAAGAGGAATTCTAATGAGCATGAAAAACCTTCATAGCTGTGTTCATCATAAGAACATAGTCTGATGAAAAACGAAAATATGTAATAAATTAATGAACTAACATCTAATAAATGGTTTATTTAAACTTGAAAAACATAGAAAATGTTATGTTCTACAAAAAATTCACCATTTGATGTGACAATAATGAAATAGTGACTTCAAACATTCATCTTTGACCACTAAAGTCAAACTGATCAATTGTGCACATGCTTTCTCATCAAAACTAGCACATATGTCTCTTATGCAGATTAAATGGCTAATCTTTCATGGAGCAAGCTCCATAATGTCAGCAGTTATTTAGACCCTGATGTACCAGAGGCTGAGGGACTCAGAGATATTATCAGATTCATCTCTACAACTAGGGTGGCTTATGCTATCACTGTTAGACCCATCATCTATGAGAACCTCATAAGGTCTTCTGGGAATTCAGCTGAAGTGATTGAAGCAGATGGTGTTAGAACTTTATCTAGAAGAATTGATAATGCATACTCTGATCATAACTGAAAATTCTATGAGAAGATGTCTGTAATTTGGTGATGATGCTGATGCACCAATAGAGTTGGATGAGGATGATATGACTACCTTCTTTGCAGAAATTGGGTTTGAAGGGGGATTTGAAGCTAAACAGATTTTAAAGGGATTAGTTGATTTTCCTTGGAGATTTCTAATCCATATCTTTCAGAACTCTTTGTCTAAAAGAAAAACAGGTGGAATGATATCCCAATCACACTTCATCAGCAATTTGTGCTTTATGCAAAAATAGGCCATTCAACATGTCAACCTATTTCTTTAATGGCCATTCAACAAATAGGCCATACAAGGGGCAAGGAGATATAAATTGTTGATACCCAAGATTTATTCAATGTTTAATAAATAAAGCATTCCACAATCTCGCTGCTGAGGGACCAGCTCTAGATCTTCCACATTATGATGCTAAGTCTTATAAGTTTCAAGAAGAGGGATCCCAGAAACGTCTATAGTGGAGCTCACTCACCTCTTCTTCCTTGGATGCTTCAACAGATCAATCTAGATGAACAAGGACAAGAACAACATGCTCATGCTAATGATCACATTGAAGAACAAGCTGCGGATGAGCAAGTTGATGGTATTGATAGGAAAAGGTTAATGTCACCCCAGGATGGTGCAGGGGGTGATTCTCACACTGAACCTGAACTTCATGATTTTGCTTCTCCATTTATACCTCTACTAATCCCATCTCCACAACCATAACCACAACCATCACCACAACCATAACGACAACCATCACCACAACCATCACCATTACAATCTCCCCATAAAACTCCTATTCCATCACAATAGCCCAACCAATAACGTCTCCACCTTATCACTCTCCAATATCACCACCTCATCACTCACCAATATCACTACCTCATCACTCACCAAAATCACCATCTCAACCATTGCCTACCCATGATAATCCAACTGAGTTTGGAGACTCCACCAGCTCATCTAAAGCATCCAATCATCTTCGGATGAGAAGGATCAACATGTTCAAATGCCTGTAAAGAGAATCATTTTTAGACTGCTCCATTAGAGAGTTTTGTGTAAAAGGAAAGGAAAAGGAAAAAAAAGAAGCTAATGATCATGAACAAGTACAAACTGAGGCTGAAAAAGTGCCTAAGGAGATGAAAAAGGCTGAATTCTCTTCTGCTCCTTCACTTCAAACTTACACTAGAAAGAAGAAATACTTATCTGAAAAGGCAAAAGGGAAAAGACCAATAGTTGAAGAACATATGAAGAGAAGTAAAAGAGATGATCCAAGAACTTTGGCAGCCATAGCTCAATTCCTAGATGAACATGAGAAGGCTGAGGCTCAATTAAAGAAACAAGCTGATTTTATTGATCTGGAAGAAGGAGAAATAGAAGGAGGATATGATGCTGAAAAGGCTGTAGATGTGGACAGTCCTGTGCAAAAAGAAAAATCTGTTGATGAAATGGTGGTAAAGGTACAATTAGATGAACATATGATAAAGACCATGTTCTTGATCAATCATGGGTATGATGTAGATGAAGTATTTAGTATGACCTATGAAGGCATGAAAGTAGAAGAAGAGAAAGTCAATAAAGTAGTAGACCCCATAGTTGAAACAGATTATGAGAAGTTAATTGCACCCAAAGCTTACAAGCCAAAGCTATCAGTCATGAAGAAGCAATCTCAGACTCATGAACCTTTAAATCATGATACCTATGCAATGACTGATACGGAAATGAAGGATTATCTCACTAGTCAAGGATTCACTAAAAGGAAATTGGGAAACATGAAAACCAACTCATTGAGAGCTGCTACTCTCAGATTAATCATGAAAAGAAAAAAAACTGAAGAGGTTAGAAGAAGAAGTCCTCAATCAAAAGCCAAGATCAAGAGTCTCTGCACAAGACATGCAACTTACACATAAAGATCAAGACTATCTGGAACTTGTTCTTCATAAATATCCAGAGTGGTTTGCTGAACCCTCCCAGCTGAAACTTCAGGAAGGGTTAACCACTGCTGAGATGATCAGATGTGTATCTACTCCAAAAGGGAAAATTGACTAGAAAATCATTGCCTGGAAGTATGATAGTTCATGGAATATGTTCATGGTTAAAATAATCTCAGGTCTAGTGCAATTTCTTACAGAGTACTATGCTTTGGTAAATGCACTTGAGATTCATGAACTAAATAAACTGGCTAATCTAGAACTGATCAACCATAATGCCATGTTTAAAGGATATGAATTTGAAGGTATACTTCAAATGTTCAAGAGAACCAACAACTTCAATTCATTAAAAGCCATATGTATGAGAAAAGACAAATCTATCAAGAACCCACTAGAGATGAAACAAACAAAACCAGCTGAAGAAGTAGTGTTTTAAGAACTTAGAGTGAAACCTACTGAATCACTGAAAAGAAAATTGGTGCCTGGTACTCATTTCTTAATACCAATCTCAAATGTTTATTATGATGAGAAGACCAATGAATTGTGTTTGAGACGAGGTGGGGAGGTAAAGAAGGTGTTGAAATCAGACTGTTTAGTGTTATGAAATGAGACTACTAGATCAATCATATATTCACTACATATACACAAGGCACTTCAGAGAGATATCAAAGAAACTGGGTCAAGAAGATCTACATTTCTTTCTAAAGTGCATGAAAATATTAAAGATGGTATATGATCAGATCAGTGCAAAGAGGGAGAAAAGAAAGAAGAAGAAGACACCTCTATAGTTGGGCAACATTGTTAAACTAGAAGTTGATGTAAATGGTTCTCTTTTAATTCACAGGGATGGGCTATCTACAATGTCTATTTGGGAACCAAATTCACTTAAGAAACTACCACTTGAAGCCATTCACAATCTCAACAGAATGAAGATTCGTGTACTAAGCAGGGATAAAATGTTAGATGCTCAATACTTTGTCAACATGATCAAGGCAATTTTGAATCAAGCTCATGCAGCACCTTTTACACCATCACAAGACCCAACAGAATCATCACAACCTCAATCACTGCCCAAACATTGAAGAACATAGGCTGTATAATCCTTAGGGGGAGTATTGTTGGACCCTGAAAGGATTATACATGCCAATTGAATGGGTGAGTTGACGGTTGCGCTGCTGGATTCCCACAAGTCCAAGAAGTAATGCGGATGAAGATCCTGCACAGAAGAAAAAACCAAGTATGATCTTCTGCATTTGTCAATGTGGAAGGCATAAAACAAGTACGGGAAAGTATTGTTCTTCCACATTAACAAATGCGGAAGACCAAAAAGTAATGCAGACATAATTTTGTTCATCCGCATGTGCCAATGCAGATGACCAGAAAAATGCGCCTAAGTATTTGTTCATCTGCATTAACCAATGCGGATGGCCAACATACTAATACAGCTGATCAAGTGAAGAAATGTTGAGCAAGTCAACTTATCCACATTTGTCAATGCAGATGAACAAGCAGAGATGCTGATCAAGACTTAGACTTGTTCTGATGTAATAGTTCTGGGGTAGTTTTGTCAATTTGTAAAAGGCATTTTGTCTGCCTATAAATAGAATAGATAAGCTCGTACATGAGGTGACAGAATTTAGACAATAAAAATATTTGTATTCTCTTGGTGTATTATTACTTTTCTTGCTAAACCCTAGCAGTCATTATAATCAGCAGCTTTATTAATATATACAAAGCATTTATAAGTATCTCTTTTGCATTGAATGTTTTTTGATTGTATGATTCCACCATTCGATCATTAACTCAGTCATTATATTCGATCCTTATTGAGAATCTCAATCTCACTAACCCAGTCACCATCTCATCCTCCCAATTGCCCGACTACCCTCGGCCTGGACTATATTATCCCACTAGCACAGAGCCAAGTCCACAAACGTGTGGGCGGCAAACTTTACTTTCTGGTCCTCCCGGCAGTCGCTGATATTTAGCACAACTTCTATTTCTCTCACCCATCGGTGAGCAGCAGCAGCAGTACCATTACCATCAAAAGTAGGGGGCTTGCACCTTGAAATGCCCTATAGTTACAGCCTCGTGCCACCTCCAGCGTAGGCTCTTCTTCTTCCTCTTCTTCTTTATCACCTAACAAAACCGTCTCAGTCTCGGGTTGTCTACTTTTGCCCGTAGGTCTACTCCTTTCCCTTCTTTCCCCATCTCTAAAGCTTTATTACTTCAATCACCACAGACAGTAGGATTGTCTGCATGACCTAATGTACTTCCTCCACAACCGCCTCCTCACTGAGGCTCTCAATTTAGTACTCTCATCACCACCCTCCAGATGAGGGGTCACTGGTTGTTCATGAACCACCTTTTCGGCTCTAGGACTTCCTCTCGTAACCCGTGGTGCAGCACCACAACCTCCACCACGTGAGGGCTTAGATGATCTACCACCAGCCATCCTCACACACACGCTGAAAGATTAAAACACCAACATGGTCATTCAAGGGAACAACTTAGTTTATATCAAGTATAGTAAGTCCCTAATTACAGTGGCCAGTTGTGATTAGCCACCTACTTTACTCTTCATACTCCAAGCATTACCTGTCCTAACTACATCAGTATCTAAATCTACCAGCAACACATAATCACATAACATGCGCACATAATACCGGTTAATCACTAAGAAAATACCTCATGGCATGTAGCTACTCGGACACGCATCCCTTCCCTTTCAGTCCCATTCTCAGTTTTTGTTTAGGTTTATTTTGAAAATTTACCCCTTTCACTTAAACTTTGGCTTTGATACCAACTTGTAAGGCCCCATTCCCAGGACCCTTACAGCTGGTAAATCATTGCACATAAAAAATATACTTTACATTTAACATTCATAAAACATTGCCATGGAAACATAAAATAACTTTTCTTATCATTTCAAAACATCGTTCGTTCACATTACAATGCAAAAACATTAAACAACAAAATGTCATCTAAAAGAGCTGAGTACCTGCCCCATGCCATCCTCAGCAATGCTTACCTGTCAATTGGAAAATGCATAAAAAGTCAGCGTCGCTGAGTGAGTTCTAGTTTTACAATAAAACATACTTTTACTTTCATTAAACCGTTCATTACTTTTACATGTGATATCACATCATATGTACACATAGATAATATCATTATTATCTTCATCATTCGTTCGTTCATTCCGTACATTCATCATTATATCTTTACTTTCATTCGGACGAATGCCATGTGCTCCACCCCACCATATGCATAAAGCCGGTATTGGGCCTGAGGTCTTTCATAGACCCCGAACATTGTGCACGAAGCGGACTCCAGTTACCTAGGGTGAGCGGAAATGGTCCCATACGTATGTTCAATCACAATGATTGGACCCAAGTGTGCATCCTTCTGGGGTAATTAACCCGTACACAATTAAGCTAACACCCTTCATTGGGTGTGAACCTCCTTACATTTTCTTAATCCCACGGATCAAGCCCTAGTGTGCATCCTTCTGAGGTAGCTAACCCGCACCAGGTTGAGCTAACACCCATCATTGGGTGTGAACCTCCTTACATATGCGTGCAAGCCTTTCATACTTTCATTCATTCATTAATGCATGCATTCATTCATCATGTTTCCCTTTTCATTATCTTCCACTTTACGTTACATAATACTTTTATTTCATTATTAACATTCAACATAAAGCCAAGGGATAAATAATCATACATAATAAGGAACATCAACATCAACAGTAAATCATCATACAGGGCATCATACATACATAACATAAATCATACACATCATCATGCAGAAACATTGAACATACATCTTATCATGCCTATCATAACATCTGTGACCTCAAAAATCAACTTACATAGCCCTCGGGAACCTCCCAAGTCAAAGCCTACATTCATCTTTTTCCCAGAAAGTTAGAAAACAATCTAAGTGTTCATCCGCATTGCTATAGTTCATCCGCATTTGTCTTACTTCATCTGCATTTGTTCATGTTCATCCGCATTTGTCTTACTTCATTTTCATTTGTTCCTGTTTATCCGCATTTGTCTTACTTCATCCGCATTTGTTCCTGTTCATCCGCATTTCCCATTACCCATCCGCATTGCCTTACTTAGGGGTTAATGCTCCTCCACATTAACTTTCATCGGCATTGACTTTCCATACTCATCCACATTGACTTTCCATACTCATCCTCATTGACTTTCCATACTCATCCGCATTGAATTTCCATACTCATCCGCATGACTTTCCATACTCATCCGCATTGACTTTGCATACTCATCCGCATTCACTTTCCAACACTTAGGTAGATTCTAAAACTTATCATATGAGCCTTAAATATCAGATTTCAGTTCCCAATCACCGTCCATCAAGTTCTAACCTTAAGTCCTACCATCTAAGCCTTAGAAACACCAACATTCATCATCAAGCATGAACATAACCATAGATCACATCATAACATCAATATACACCCATACATATATACGGGTATGAAACCCAGCTTAATAAAAATATACATTCATGCATTTCTAGCCCCAAAATTAGTTAAAACATGTAAAAAAGGATTCCTAGAACTCACCTTTGCAGCTCTTGAGTGTGGCTTCTTCCAAACTCGTTTGCAATTGAGTTCAATCGCCTAGAAACCACTAAAAACATACCCGAACACATACAAACACACATAAACACAAACCGAGGACATAACCGGTTAAGAACACCATAAAAACATGAATTCTTACCTTGAATTCACGCTTTTCTTCTCGTTTCTCTTCAAAACCAAGAGTTCTGTGCTTTCTGCTACTCTCTCTCAAAAAATCCAAGAATTGGTGATGTGTGTGACATATGGGCGGCCATACCACCTTTATCACCAACTTTTAAACTTTTTGTCCTTTTGACACTTTTAACCCCTAAACTTGGGTTTAATTCCTTTTTTGTCTTTTTTTCACTTTATTCATTCTTTCATTGTCTTTAAAATAACCGGGTGTTACAACACTACACCAAACTACAAAGGAATCTAGATCCGCAAGAAGAAGAATCAACCCTATTGAAGAAACAAATGGAACTAAACCAATAACTCCATCCAAAAAGAATGTCAAAGTTTTCAAGATAGTGAAATTGAAGTTACCCAGGAAAACTACCAAAATCTCTCCTCAAAGGATAATCTCTCAGCAAGCTCCTGTGTTCACCACTACTAAATCCATAGAAATGGTCCCCTCTTAGAAAAAGAAGGAGAAAGATCAAGACGAATGCATACTTGGAGCTCAACTTGAGTTGAAAGGATTCAACTTTGATAAGGTCATGGAATGGAGTCTTGTTATGATGAAATCAAAACTAATAGTTGCAACTCACATTGAGATAGAGAAATCAATAGAGTTAGCTGGAGAAGAACTGAATCAAAGAGGAAACAATTGGAGAGAGTCAACAGGAGACTAGAAACAAGCAACAAATGAAGATGTACATAAGGTACTATGGTTTCTCTAGCAAACAAGTAGGACCAATGAGTATGTATACTCTTGATCTGAACATTAAAGAAATCAAGAAGAGGGTTGCAGTTAGAGAGCTTCCAAAGTATCAAGAGTCTAGAGAGTAATGAGAAAGAGAACATATAAGGACAAATAAACTAATAAATGTCTTCCTATCTGCTAACCAAGCCTCTAACATCTCTTGATTATGACTTAGTTGCATCTGATGATGATCAGCCTATTGTATCAGTCCTTGCCTAAAAGAAAGTTATTCCTAAAATAATAGTAAAGGAAAGGGTGGTTGATCTTGAAGTAGAAGAAAAATCCTGAAAGATACATAGGTCTTGGGTGTTGGGTATGTAGCGCAAATGAAGAAATTTGTAGTCAAGAGGGCAAATGGAGAGATCATATACTATGATCATGAGAATGAGATACTTGGTCTATCTCTTGACATATTAGAGCAAATTTCTAAGTACATTAGCATTTGTGGATGTAGAAATGAAGAGTCCAAGATTGTACTCCAAAAACTACTATCCTTAGTAAAAGTTAAAGCTAGAGAAAAGATCCCTGAAACTCTATTGTTAGCCTATGATCTAATAATGGAATGGGAATATGATCAAAACAAAGATACATACTTCATCACCAAATTGGCAGCCGAAAGTGTAGCTTACTTTAAGAATCAACTTTTCTGCTTCAACATATTTGAAATAGCTGACCTGAACAGACTAAGACTAAGGAACATCAAGAATGAATCTAAGGCAAATGAAGTAGAGTAAGTGTTGATGAAGATTTAAATGTTATATCTTGTAAACTCAAAGTAGACTTTAGAATAAAGAAGAAATATAAAAGAGTTTGAAGGTACTGAACCCACCCTATTTACCAATCCTACATCAATCACTCAACCACAATCATATCTTCCTACCACTTAAACAACTCAAACTACTGAGCATGTATCTCCATTTGTCCAACAAGATCCTCAAGCAGTTGAATCTTTAACACTAACTCAGTCAGATCAATCAGAAGATAAAGTGGTCATCATTACAATTGTTGCTAGAATAAGAAGAGAGTAGGACAAGCTTGAACAATCTACTAAAGAAAAGCTCTCAACTGTTGACCAAGATAAACACTTAGAAGGTGATGATACAAACGTCATCAACTACGAATATGATTTGAAAATGGAGAGGTACTTCCTTAAAAGGAATAACAAGACTAAGTCCTTCTTTCTTATTGAGTTAGAAGTTCTAAACCTCAAATCTAAAGACTTATAGAAGATATTCTCCTTAATCAAAGAATATGAACATATTCTTGACTATTATAAATCAATGGCATGTGTTATGAAGATAAAGATTAGGAATAGAGTTGAAGTTGAACCAAGTGGACACAAAGAAGATATTCTGCATGTAACAACATTAAGTATTCTTGATCCTATCACCCATTAGAGTTATAGTTCCTCAACTATTTCTTTTTGTTTGACCTTTGCTAGCACTGTCAAGATTGAAGTCAAAGAGTATGACCTTTTCAAACTCTCATGGCAAAACATGAAGGACTTGAGTTAACCTCTTGAAAACCCCTTAAGTGATAGAAGAGAATACATGTATGAGCTGCCGCTGATAAGAATGCTTGAGGGATGAGTAAGAATTTTGGTAGCATCATCTTGGGGGATTTTATTAAACCATGAAGAAAATAAAGCTACTTAAACTCAAAGTTCAGTATTGGCTCTCAACTACTAAAATCTACCAAGTGTTGAATTTCTACTGGTTAGCACTCAACTTGATAGCTGCTGATTTAGATAGTCGACACTTAAGTTGAGGAGATGTTGATTTGTTCGTTACACTAGACAAGATTGTTTACACGAAGTACATTGGCGGCTGCAATATTTTTCTTCTTATAGACAACATTGTACTCAAGATACGTTTCTCTAATGTGTCGATTACATGTCTACGATGTACATATGCTATCCTAAATCAATAATAGATATAAAGTGATTTATTTTAGTGTTTAGCTTTGTTAGTATATATATGTCTCATTTGTATATTTTGAGCTTAGCTTGTTAGCCCACTTATTATCTGCTAACAGTTCCTAATTGTAATGAGAAAAGTTAATCAAGTGATTAATTTGAAAGATTCTCATATGTCATTACTTTTACCCATAGTATTTAGGTTTGTTGGTAAGGTGGTTGACTTAGATTTTGCATTTGTCATGTGCTGATCATTAGAAAAGCATTGTTAATTCACTAACGCGATCCACCACAACATAAAATATTTCATAAATTGATCATTTAATAAATTTAAGCAGTGACTCATAAAGGTCTTTGCATAATTCTCATATGATACATAACATAAAAGTACTTCATTAATTCAATTAAACATAAACTACTTGAACTAAAGGTAGTCTTCTATATGTTAGGTAGCTCTACTATTCAAGTCAAGCATCCAATCTTACTTTATGTACCTGCTCAACTTGATATGCATACTAAAAAGTCATCATTGCTATGTGTGTTCTAATTTAGTAATATGTATAACATCACTTATACATTTTGTCATAACATATCATATCATACCATAAAATATTCATAATCATATTCATAACACATCAAGGGATAGCATGATCAAAACATATCGTATCATAGTTAAGTTAGTTTAATAACCAATGCAAATTGCATTCATTAACATAATGGTAAGCGATCCTAATAGCCCTTTCTGGCATAAAGCAAGACTTTCCTTATATGTAGTATATGCAATACTTACATCATTGGACCTTCATTAGCAAAACTTGAATCCCTTTCTTGCCATGCTAGCAAGACTTAACCCTTTATTATATGAGACAAGACTTATCCCTTTCATGACATAAGCACGGATTTAACTTACATGTATTTACTTCCAAAAATTATAGACCTATTTGTTTCATAGACAACAAGACTTATTATTGCTTAGTCGTATTAGTTATGTTGTATAATTATAATATTTACATATTAGTACATAATCTTTTTCTTTCTTTAACAACTAGATTTAGCATACATATTGGTAACTTTTTTAAGATCCACTTTCTTACACTTAGTAAGAGTTAGTATATCATTCATCCTCCTATTATCTATTCTTGTATGTTTACAAGACCTTACCTTACCCATAGTATGTTGCTTTAGCATACCTAATATCATACTATTGGTGATGTTATTTGATGGTACTTATATTACACAGGTGTAAGCACTAGGAAGGGGATTTAGTTACGTATGGGTTGAGGGAGTTATGGGGACTATAATAAATACACTGGTTTTGGCTTGTTATGAAGGTTCAAATTGTCAAAATATGCCGATGAAATAGGACTTGCATAGGTGTACTTTAATTACGGAGGCACATACTTGAATTTGATCAAGTCAACCTATTTGCGAGGGTACAACTAGTTGTAGAGGTACAATAGACTTGCATAACTTCTATTTACTTTTGTGGTACGAACCCTATGTAAGTAACATTACTGAGGGAATTAGTCCACATATCAGGTGATACAGAGGTGCATCTACTTGTGGGTACACTTCACTTAAGAATGTTGTAATTACTCCGAAATTAACTTGCTTTACGATTTCTAATAGAGTCCAAAGTTGTGGATACCTAGCTAGTTATGGTAGTACTAATTCATTTATGGGGTACCCTACTTGCGGAGTTAGTATTCAGTTACAAATGTTACTTCCCTTCCATTAGTAAGATTCCATATGATTTTATAACTAAGAATCATTACTTATGAAGTGCTTAAGTACTTAAGGGGACTCTTTACTTAACATTTCGTTCGTAACTTTATTTAGTTACGAGGATTTACATGTGAAGGAGCATACGTAGATATGGGGTACGCCCACTTGAAGAGTTGATCGCCCATATACGTCCCACTATATCACATACGAAGGAATTTATGTTTTTTGTATTCATATCCTTTTCTTCATTATATTATTGCATGATCATATAATCCACTAGACATGCATTTTATTAAGGTTTATAATCATTATTCATTCATGCATACATATTTACAGGTAAAATGTAATAAACCCTAAAACATACATGCACGAAGGTCCATACTATACGTAGGAAACATGTAGATTCGTATAGAAAGTTTTAGTGCCAATAAATAACTAACACATAAGAGGGACCTCTAAAACTCATCTCTTAACGATGTACAAGGATAAACCCTAGAAATCATACTCCTCGTTGAGTAGAATCAATACACTTTCAAGCTTTAGCCTTTTTGCATCAGAATCATACTCCTTGTTGAGCTAGAGCTATGTATTCATAAGGCTGTCAAATGTGGAAGTTCTTCCTTTTTCTTAGATTGAAACTTTCTCTCTCTATAAGAACCTTGCAGCAAAGGAAAAAGAGAGGAGGATAGGCAATAGCCCCATTTCTATTCATAGTAACTTTTAGGGTAAGCCCCCATTTCACAACTTTGGTTCCTTAGGTTTCTTTTGATTCTTGAGAGATCCCATTTACTTATTTAATCAGGTTTCTACCAAGGTTTTAGGGTGTTACAACATGTCACCTAAAAAGCATTAAAGATGGCTTACAGAACTCATGTTGGTTGCTATAGAAATTCTAGTTAGCTATTCATAACAAACAAACTTGACATCTCATAGAAAGATTTATTGATACATAAAATATTTCTTTCATTCGTATGTGTATTCAGTTTACTCTTACGAAATCATCACGTCGATACACATGACGTTAACGATCACCTACTCTTCCCCCTCTTTAAAAAAACTTCTCTATTTTTTAGACTTCACTTCTATCTATATAGAATCCATAAAATCAGTATAGCTAAACTATCACACAATATATAAGAGTACCTTGAAACTTACTAAAAAGAACTCTAATTGTGTTGATTCAAGAAACTACTTCTTCATGCTGAGCCCAACTACTGCCCTCCTTTTTATTGATAGCATGCAAACAACCGTTAGAATTGGGTTTTTTATCCTAATTTTATTTTTTGAATTTAATCCTTTTCATATGACGTGTTCACTAGGTAAATGCTTGATATTCAAACCGTACTAACCCCTAATTGGCTTCTTTAACATGTGAATCACTACCCAACCTTGACCTTATTCTCTCCTTTCTCCTCTCTTTGTTGTGAATAGTAAAGGGAATGGGCGAGCAGCCCTTTACATGTAAATAACCCAAAATAGGCTTGATTTTCTACTTTGCACATAACCTATGCCTTCCTTGGTTAGAACCCTAAGAAACTATAGTCCCTTAACCTCTGTAAAAATGGTTTTTTCCTATTAACTTTGCACCAGGTTGTCATTATAAATTGGACATTACATATCTCTGGAGGAGTTGTTAATAAGCTGAGATAATAATTAAGACCATCGTTAACATGTTACGTGTAATTGGTGACCTTAAAATCTAAATACTTTTACATGTGTGTCTAATATTTTGATGATGCAAGAATAGGTTAGAATAAGTGGGCTAAGAACATTAAGTAACACTTGCATCTATCATTTATGTAATCAAAGTTTGTGGGCACAAACATAAGGATGCCTATCATCCTATGGGTTAATCAGTACAATAAAAAAGAAAGTACACACCCAAGTTAGCATGATGATTAAATTAAAAGTTGTGATCCAACTATAGATTAGCAGCTCAAAACAAGCATGGCACACAAAATGTTCAGATCAAGTGACTTATCCCTAAGGAAAGATGAAGCTAAACACGAGAAGGATACCTAAAAATAGGTTTGACATGGGAAATACCCTACTAGATAGTAGAAGCACATCAAAGAGAATATTACAATCTTATGATAGAATATGATATAATAGATCTATAACAATAGAATACAATGTATCTTTGGTAAGTCTGAGTTTAGAGCATCATCAATAGATAATGGGAGGCAAAAGGCACTATGATGGACTTCACTTATGTGAGTGTGATGTATGATGATTGTAAGGCCCCGTTCCCGGAACGCTCACAACTGGTCAATCATCGCACATAAAATATATAATTACATTAACTTTACTAAAATCATGCAGTGGAAACACTTTAAACAAACATTTCATTTCCTTTAAATAAACACTTTTGCAAAATAATACATTGTTCATTACAAAATATAGTTCGTTCTTATTATAATGCAAAAACATTATACAAAAGAATGCCATCCAAAAATGCCAAGTAGCAGCCCCATGCCATCCTCAGCAATGCTCACCTGCCAACTGGAAAATGCATAAAAAGTCAGCATTGGTGAGGGAGTTCTAGTTTTATAAAAACATTGCATTACCTTCCATTCGTTAAAACATTTTCATTACTATCGCACGTGATCACACATTGTACATACATCAAGGTAATCATTATTATCTTCATCATTGTTCGTTTCATACATATCGCACGTTTCCCACATTTCGTACTTATCGCACTTTTTATACATTATAATCTTTCACTTTTATCTAGATCCTGTCATGTGTTTAACCCCCTCTAGAACACAAAGCAATTTATCTAGGGTTATGCAACAAGGACCCCATATCGCACGTATGGAGTGGTCACTAGAACAGACTCCCCATGTGTGTGTGAACTCTTATGGGTTCGCCAAGATCGCACGCTATATAACACACAGTAATTAGGAAATCGCATGTATTGGAGAAGTCACCAAGACTGAACTCTTACTGTGTGTATGAACCCTTATGAGTTAGCCAAAATCGCACATTGTAGACACACACAGTTGAGCTAACAACTCTCAATGAGTTGTGAACCTCCTTTTATTTGCTTGCAAGGCTTTTCATTTGTTCCTTCAATATGTTCTAGTTTCATTATCTTAAATCTTTCACTTCGTTAAGATAATACTTTACGTTCATGATCAATATCACACCACGTAAAGTCACGTCATCATACGTAATAACAAACATAAGAAAACATATCATACATAACATACATAGCATACATAATCAACATACATCAACATCATCATACATAGCATCAATCATACATCATCTTAAACGCCATGCGTCATACATTCACATACATAAACATATGCATATCAAGCATAAATCATCATAAAACATAACTGACCCACCGCAAGACAGCGAGGGTTCGGGGGCGGCAGCCCCTGACAGCGGGGTCCTAGGGGCAGCAGCCCCTAGTGGGGTCCAAGGGGCAACACCCTTAGCTGGGGCCGTGCTTCCCACTAAAACCTCTTTAAATCTTGGTCATCTAAAACAAATTTTTTAACACTTTTATATAGCACATTTCGTCATAGAAAAATCGATCTTCCCGTTAAAACCTCTTAAAATCATGGTCATCTAAAACTTATATTTAGTATGCATTTCAAGCTCCAAACTAGTTCAAAACATTTAAAATAGGGAATCCAGAATTCACTTGGACTCGATGAGTAGCTTCTTAGTTAAGCTTTCAAAGTAGGAGTTGCACTACACAACCTACATATAAGTTAACACTCAAAGAAGTTAGTTTATACCTAATTTTATACCTAATTTCGCTGCTAGACCAGCAGTTTCGCTGCTAGTTTCGTCAGAAGTTTCGTTGCTAGTTTCGCCAGCAGTTTCGCTGCTAGTTTCGCCAGCAGTTTCGCTGCTAGTTTCGCTGCTAGTTTCGCTGGCAGTTTCGATGGCATCTTCGCTGCCAGTTTCGCCCAACTTTTGTTGGATAACCATGTCTGCGAAACTACCTGCGAAACTATATTTTCGCAGGAAGATCCATAGTTTCGCTGAACGAGTACCTAATTTCGCTAGATGAATGCCCAGTTTCACATAACGGGCTGAAATTATGAACAACCCATTTTGACCCAAAACTTCAATCTTTTACATCCAAAACCTTGGTTTATCACCCAATAATCTTCATCTAAGCTTCTTATATGTTTTCTTGCACAAAAACGTGAGAATCTTTGCCACTTTTAAAAACCCAAACCATATAATCCTGGTTTACATCAAAAGAAATGATTAAATGATGTTTCTTACATGGATTCTTGGTGTTTTCTTATTGTTTGGATGCCCACAAACACCGATCTTCAATCCCTAGATCAACCATGCCTTGAATCTTCAATTCTCTATACTTTCTTTCTCTACTCTCTCTCTCTAGAACTAGAGTGTTGAGTTTTAGAGTTGCTCAAGCTGATTCGTTTATATATACCGGGCGTCCCCAAGACCTTAATCTCACCAAACACATAACCTGCGAAGTCTACTCGGTCTATAACCCATATCCATCTTATTTTCATTAAATGAGCTCGTCTAAGCCCACTATTATTATTTGGCTCGCTTAGACATTATTCGGGGTGTTACAATGATGGATTAGTATTCATGAGCGGGCTATGTGCCTTGCAGTATGGATCAACTATTGGGGATTAGCTACCGCGTTTATGTGTAACGACGGGGATCGACATTCATTGTCGATCAACAGGGAGCTCTTGCTTTGTGCAATCTCATTTATGAAGAAGTAAGAGATAACGAAACGAATGATAAGACATGAATATGATGATATGTATGTGATGATGAATGATCAATCACTAAATATAAAGGTTTTGAAATATATGAATATGTATTTTATTATAAAACTACAACTCACTTAGTGTAGCTGACTTTGTGTGCATAATAGTTGGCAGGTAGCGATGCAGCTGAGGAGTGTAGGCATGGATGAGATAGCTACTGGAACGATCTGAGTCTGACATTCTATATTTAAGACAATGAGTGTAATTTTCAAGTTTTTATGATAAAAATATAAGAACAATGTTTTGTCATGTATCTACAATTATATATGAAAAGTTGAAATTCCGTTGCCTAATGTCATATTTTAAATGTTTTACGCTATGAATGACCAACTATAAGTGCTCCGGAAACAGGGCCTTACAAGTTCGTATCAGAGCCAAAGTTTAAGAGAATTGGATAAAATTATTTTAAAACGAAGACTTAAACTGAGAATAGGACGAAAGGAGAAGGGATGCCAGTCCTAGTAGCAACATGCCTATAGGTAAATGTTTTATGTAAACATGTTATGTAAATTAATAGAAAACAGAATTATGTGCACGTGTTATGTGAATTATGTGCTTTGTGCTAGACTTTTTGTGATGGCCTTAGGAAGATTTGATGTAGTGCTAGGGATGGATTGGCTAGTAGCATACGAGGCGTATATCATGTGTTATAAGAAGATTGGAGATGATTCGATTGATTTTGTCTCATGGGAGTTTGGTGACGATTTATGGCGATAGAGTTTGTACGGTATCGAAAGTAATTTTGATAGTGGTGGCAGAGAAGTTCATAAGGCGTGGATATGGTGCCTATTCGGCCAATGTGAAGGATGTAGATGTTATAGTACCATGATTTTTGGACGTACTAGTTATGTGTGATTTTCCAGACATGTTCTCAGAGGATCTACCAGGCGTGCCACTTGACCGCAAGATCATGTACCAGATCGATCTGATACCTAGTGCCCAACCTGTTGCTAAGGCGTCGCATCGACTAGCTCTCTCTGAGATGTATGAATTAATGACCTAACTATAAGAGTTTCTAGATAAAAAGTTCATTCGACCAAGTATCTAGCCATGGGATGCTCCAGTCTAATTTGTAAAGAACGACAGTGTAGTATGAGGATGTGCATTGACCACTGTGAGTTGAACAAGTTGACGGTGATGAATTGGTATCCGTTACCAAGGATTGATGACTTGTTTGATCAGCTCCAAGGTGCTAGTTGGTTCTCGAGGATAGATCTTTAATCTGGTTACCATCAGTTGAGGGTGAAGGAGCAGAATATTCCTAAAACTGCTTTCCGTACGCGTTATGGACACGACAAATTTCTAGTGATGTCTTTTGGTTTAACCAACATGGCAGTTGCTTTTAGTGACTTGATGAATTGGGTGTGTCGGTCGATATGATAAATTAGTGATTATGTTCATTGATGATATCTTAATTTATTCGAAGAATGAGGAGGAACATGCTGGTCATATTCGGGAGATACTAGAGACGCTTAGAAAGGAGAAGCTGTGTGGCAAGTTCTCCAAATATGTGTTCTGGTTGTGCGAGGTTCAGGTTTTAGGTCATTTGTTAATTCTGAAAGGATCACGATGGACCCACTGAAGGTTGAAGTGGTGATGAAATGGAATTTTCAAAGACACCATGTGAGATCCATAGTTTCTTGGGTTTGGCATGATATTACAGAACATTCATCCACGACTTCTCAAAGATAGTTTCTCCATTGACCAAGTTAACCCGTAAAGATGTAAATTTCATATGGGGTCTAAAGCAGGAGGATGCTTTCGAAGAGCAAAAGACGAGATTGACTCAAGCTCCAATCTTGACATTGCCCGAAGGGAGCGAAAACATAATGGTCGATTAGGATGCTTTTATTCAGAATTAGGTTGTGTGCTGATTAAACATGGGAAAGTTATAGCCTATGCATTCTGACAGTTGAAGGCCCACAGGGCTAACTAGCCTACTTATGATTTGGAGTTGATGGATTTGAAGAATTAGAGGCACTACTTTTACAGGATGAAGTGCACCATCTACACTAATCATAAAACTTGAAGTAGTTCATAGAGCAAAAGGATTTGAACATGAAGCAAATGAGATGGTTGGAGTTTGTCAAGGAATATGATCGTGAGGTTCATTACCATCTGGGCAAAGCCAACATGCTAGCGGATGCCTTTAGCCGGAAGGAGAGACCTGGGCCGATTTGGCTGAAGGCTTACGAGTGTATTATGACGTCCGATGTAATGATGTAGGTTAAAGAATTTTAGGATGAGGTGCTAAAAGAAGATCAGATTAACTCTGAAAGGATGAAAAGTCTAGTCATCAAGTTGGGGGAGAACACTCGTGGTGTCAGGAGCCGATTGTAGCGGATATGGATTCCTCGTTATGGGGATCTACATGGGAAGATCATGGATGAGGCTCATAAGACTCGACACTCAATTCATTCAGGTGCTACAAAAATGTATCAGGATACAAAGAAGGATTATTGGGGGCCGGGAATGAAGCGAAATGTAGCGAAGTATGTGAGTAAGTGCCTTACTTGTTTGGAAGTGAAGGCCATGCATCAGATAAGGGAAGATCCAACCCTCGTATATACGTGAGTGGAAATGTGAGCACCTCACCATCGACCAATTACGAAGTTACCACGTAAGTCAAGGGGATACGATGCTATATGGGTGATAGTTGATTGTCTAAGGAAGAGTGCTCACTTCCTATTAATCTGTGAGACTTTTTTTTATCTAAGATATTGGTGGATCTATTTATCAAAGAGATTATAACTCTTCATGGTGTACTGGGTCTATTGTGTCTGACTATGACACTCAGTTTACATCCAAGTTTAAAAGAGATCTCATGATGCAATGGGGACAAGGTTACATATTAGTATGGCTTACTATCCTCAGACAGATGGTCAGTTAGAGAGAATCACTTAGACATAAGAATATATGCTTCGGGCATGCATCATTGATTTTGGTGGAACTTAGGACAAACACTCACCATTAGTCGAGTTCTCATATAACAACCGTTATCATGCCAACATTGGTATGCCCCTTATGAGATACTATATGGTAGAAGGTGTAGGACACCCGTATGTTGGGGTGATATCGAACATAAGGAGTTGGGGAGCATTGAGGTTATTGAGCCTACGACCGTAAATTTGGAGAAGATCAAGGCCTTTATGAAAGTAGCAAAGGATAGACAAAAGTACTACACTTACAAAAGACATAGACTGATCAAATTCAAGTTGGGCGATAAAGTGATGTTGAATGTTTCGCCATGGAAAGGGATCATCAGGTTTGTGGGGAAAGCTAAACCCAATGTATATAGGACCATCTAAATTATTTCTTGGGTAGGGGAAGTAGCTTATGGATTAGAGTTGCCTAATGAGCTAAGTAAGATTTATCTAACATTCCATGTATCTCATCCGAGTAATTGTTTAGCCAACAAGGATATGGTGGTTCCACTCAAGGATTTCAAGGTGGATGAACAGCTCAATTATGTGAAGCAACTAGGGACCATATTGACAAAAAAAAGAAAAGACTATGGAATAAAGTGGTTTGACTTGTGCGAGTACAGTAGAAGCACCGAAAGGGATCAGAATCTACGTGGGAGACCGAGGAGGAGATGAGGTAGCATTATCCTCATTGTATAATGACTGACAGGTTTCAAGGACGAAACCGAAATAAGTGGGGGAGACTTCTAACGCCTTGAAAATTCGAAATGAGTTAATTAATTATACTGGGCTTAGTTGGGGGTTATTATATATAAAAAAAGAGAAATGGATTATGGACCAAATTAACCTTACAGGTTATGTGTTAGATGAGTTTAAGGTCCCATGAACACCCGGTATATAAACACTAATTAGACATATTCTTCCTCATTTGCAACTCAAACAACCAACCTTTTTGATAAAGAGTGTGTAGAGAGAGAAAGTGGGGAAAAGTGAATATTTGAGGTTTTATGGATAAAAGGATTGAAGATGCGCGTTTTTAGGCATTGAACAAGAAGGAAATTGCAAGAATCCACGTAAGAATCATCATTTAACCATCACTTTTAATGATATCTGGATTCTAGGGTTTTGGGGTTTTGAAAAGTTGTAAAGAATCAACACAAAAGTCACGTTTTATGCACGAAATCATGTAAAAAGCATAGATATAAGTTAATGGATGAAAAAGTAAGGATTTGGATGTAAGAAGTTGAAGTTTTGGGTTAAAACGGGTTGGGTCGTCATTTTTATGCGTCAAGAGAAACTCTCAGTTCGTCTAGAGAAACTGTCAGTTCTTCTTGCGAAACTATGGATCATCTAGCAAAACTATAGTTTCATTGGTAATTTCACAACCATGCATTCCAACAATATCTGGGCGAAAATGCCACGTGAAACAAGTTGCGAAACTAGCAGAGATGTAGATACATATGTACCTAGTTTATGAGATGAATGTAAAAATTCTTTCATATCTTACATATATGTCACTAGATGGTTGAATGAAATACAATGTGTCGTTTATGCTTATAATGTTTAATATTTCATTGATTATTGTATGTTAACGCTTATTGAACTATCTATATAGGTTGTGCTTGTTTAAATAGATCTAAGTCAAATAATGATTGTGAAACATATTCAAACTTAGTCATATGAAGTTCTCATGCGAATGGCGCATGCTAATGGACCATACGCATGAACAACTTCATGCTAATGAACCAGTCGCACGACTGAACCAGGAGACTGGATCAGTCGCACAATTGTGACATGAGATTGACTTAGTCGCACGACTGAACACTCAGTCGTGCGAATGGATCAACCGCATGACTCAGTCTCACCACTGAACCATGCGAATGGTTCAGTCGCATGACTGACTAACCCTAACCTATAAATACCATCTAATTCATGGAAAAACGGAACACTTTGAAGAATTTGACTCATACACATACCCTAGCCGTCCAGAACGCCCAAGAAAGGCAGTCCAAGTTCATAGATCGTTCTTGATCGATTGATATTCGTTCTTAACGTTTAGATTAATCTTATATCGATCGGGTTAACTTTCTTACTGAGTGGATCGCCAATCAAATAGGATTCCGCACTATTTGATTCGGTATACACGTGGATCAGTTAGTACTCCATCCAGTACACGGTCCTCTAACAAGTAACAAAAACGAGGGAGGAGGACAGGCAAGCTAATAGAAATGAAATCGTATCCGAGAGATCGATTCAACGACTATGGAAAATGATAGTACACAGGAACAAAGCATTTGGGACTTTAAAAGATTTGAATTGAATTAGATGCGAAATTCAAAGTATGAGTCTGAGAAGTCTAAGGAAAAATAAAAGGAAAATTGATAGTAAAACTAGCGACTACTAAGGTAACACGGAGAAAGTAGACCTAGCAGTTGCTAGACCATTAGATGATATGTCGGTAGATTCAACACAATAGATAAGTAGGCCTCTTTGGTGATTTCAAGATCAAACTAAGCTGTTCAACAAGATGTGGGTTATCATCTTATCCCTAGTTAACACAATCAACAGAGTTCCAATAAGGGGTGACGAGTAAAATAAACGCCACAAATGTGTGTGGATGACCAAAATATGAGCAAAGCACATGCAAAAAATTGCAAAAATCAATCAAACTGATAACCTATGTGTTAGTGCAATCTATGCAACAAAAATAAATTGCTTAAACAAGAATATAGGTTATGTGCCTCTCTGCTGTGCGGTGGCAGTGACCTGAGGATAAGCATAACCTATATGTTTTAGAATTCATTGTTGTTTGCCTCCTCTCTGTTTAGCGGTAATGACCTGAGGCTTGGCTTCTTTTTGAAAGCTCTAAGAATAGTTTCTTCTTGTCAAAATACCCGTAGACCGCTCAAAAATCTCCTGAGGAATGTTGATTAACATAGAAGCGTGGGATCCACAACTGCTCGTTGAAATAATTAAACCTTAAACAATCACCAATCTGTGTCAAAAGTCTATGTATGGATTTAAGTGGAATTAACATGTTCTGATCACCCTTACGAATCTTATGTTGTCTATTTTGGTTCGGTTCATGTAAAATTAATAAGATTAGGGTTTTTGGCAGCCATGGTGGCTGCAGATTTGAAAATTTGCATGCAAACCCGTTTGGGCGACTGGACCATGCTAATGGACCATTCGTGCGACTGGACCATGCTATTGGACCTTTCGTGCGACTGGATCATGCTAATGGACCATTCGTGTGACTGGACCATGCTAATGGACCATTCGTGCGACTGGACCATGCTAATGGACCATTCGGGCGACTGGACCATGCTAATGGACCATTCGCGCGACTAGACCATGCTAATGGACCATTCGCGCGACTGGACCATGCTAATGGACCATTCACGCGACTGGACCATTCGTGCGACTGGACCATGCTAATGGACCATTCGTATGACTGGACCATGCGACTGGACCATTCATACGACTGGAATGCAACTGGACCAGTCTTATGACAAGTCATGCTACTGGACGAGTCTTATGTCCAGTCATGCTACTGGACCAGTCTTATGACCAATCATGCTACTGGACCAGTCTGATGACCACTCTTATGAATATATCATTCGTATTATCCACTCACACGAATGTGATAACTGTACAACATGTCATACGAATGAACGGTGTTCCAGACCAAAAAAAAAGTTCTGGAACTACCTTTTCCACAGATTTAAGGATGAGCGAAGCACATTCACCTTGAGGTTCTTTTGTCAAATAAGTTCGATGGATACCCATTATTCATTGGACATTCAGAGTAAGTGATTGTAGTTAGAACACAAAAGAGGGAAGAGAAGATGTCAACAGTCCGTGCTTATTTTGTGGGGTAGTCAGGAGCATCTGATTATTTATGTGCCAATCAGGTTATATCTATCCGCACAGAGAGGATTCTCATTTTTAAGGGTAAGCCATGTATAGAGAAATTGAAGACACAATCAGAACGTGATGATGTGAGCCGGGTTCTGATGATGAATCTGAGTGCATGCTGATTGGTTTGAGATTGTCAGCTGTGGATTGGAACCTTCTACTTTTTGTCTAGTACACCGTATGAAGACGCCACGAGAGCACAACATTTATATATTGGGATATGCTGAATTTGAGTGGGAATTTCAGCAGGTGTTAATGTTAAACAAGTTAGCCTATGTGAAGATTGAAGCAATGGAAAACTGTTCATGTCATTATCTGGAAAAATCAGTCATATGGGGAATCTTGCTGCTATGATGGTGTTCTTCAAAGTAAACGAAAGCTATTGTGCCTAAATTCATTTTTAGGGATACTGTAGCAACCTGACAGATCGGCAACGTTGGCTAATATGGTTTTTTGTTTGATTCTATTAGAAACCAGAGCAAAGATTGGCTGAAGATCGTAAGAGGTGTTATCTACTATTCGCAAGCAATGTCTAAGGGGGAATTTGTTGAGCATATATTGTCATATATAGTGTTTCCATCGCTTGTTGAAAAAGTCTAGGCTTAATGCAATACACCTGATATGCTGTAAACACATGAAACTAGGTCATCGCAGGGGCATATGCGAATGACACTCAGTCATACGACTGGGCCATGCTAATGGACCAGCTGTGCGACTGGGAGATGGGATTGGGCTAGTCGTACGATTGAACCATACGCATGGCCCAATCATATGATGGTTTTGTCTCTTGGTTTTGGTTTTGTTTCCTTCCGTCAAGAACATGCTCGAATGTCTACCGATCCAACACTTTAACAACTATAAGAATAATGTTTTGTCATGTATGTACATTTATCTATGAAAAGGTTAATTTCCACTGCAAAATGTCATGTTTTATATGTTTTATGATATGAGTGACCAACTGTACGCATTCCGGAAAAAGGGCCTTACATAAGCTTTATGTTGGATTCCTTTCAGCTTGGCTCTTGAATGTTTTGAAATAGAGGAGTGAGCTGTTATGGTTCCTTTTCTTTGATAAACCAGACCTTTTTGTCAAACTCTATAACATCATTTTCAATTGTGCTTCTTTGAGCCATATATGTCAATGGTCACTCATCTAATTCATAATATTCAGGCTAAGAGTCATAATCAACCAACTGCACCTCAATCTTCTTTTCTTCATCCACCAAATTCATCTTATCTTTCTTCCTTCTAGCTTCATCACCATCTTTTCTAAACACTTCATCACTAGTTAAAACAACATTCATATCAAACCCATGTCAATAAATCTAGCCTCTATCACCTCATCCATATTCCTTCCAATATTTCTTACACCACTTTCTTTCTTACATCACCAGACCCACCAACACTAAAACCACGAGCACCAGAACCACCGGCACCAGAACCACCGGCACCAGAACCACGGCCAGAACCACCGGCACCAGAACCACCGGCACCAGAACCACCGGCACCAGAACCACCGGCACCACAACCACCGGCACCACAACCACCGGCACCACAACCACCGGCACCACAACCACCGGCACCACAACCACGGCACCACAAACACCGGCACCACAACCACGGCACCACACCACCGGCACCAGAACCACCGGCACCAGAACCACCGGCACCAGAACCACCGGCACCAGAACCACCGGCACCAGAACCACGGCACCAGAACACGGCACCACAACCACGGCACCACAACCACCGCACCACAACCACCGGCACCACAACCACCGGCACCACAACCACCGGCACCACAACCACCGGCACCACAACCACCGGCACCACAACCACGGCACCACAACCACCGGCACCACAACCACGGCACACAACCACCGGCACCACAACCACCGGCACCACAACCACGGCACCACAAACACCGGCACCACAACCACCGGCACCAGAACCACCGGCACCAGAACCACCGGCACCAGAACCACCGGCACCAGAACCACCGGCACCAGAACCACCGGCACCAGAACCACCGGCACCAGAACCACCACCGGCACCAGAACCACCGGCACCAGAACCACCGGCACCAGAACCACCGGCACCAGAACCACCGGCACCAGAACCACCGGCACCAGAACCACGGCACCAGAACCACCGGCACCAGAACCCCGGCACCAGAACCACCGGCACCAGAACCACCGGCACCAGAACCACCGGCACCAGAACCACCGGCACCAGAACCACCGGCACAGAACCACCGGCACCAGAACCACCGCACCAGAACCACCGGCACCAGAACCACCGGCACCAGAACCACCGGCACCAGAACCACCGGCACCAGAACCACCGGCACCAGAACCACCGGCACCAGAACCACGGCACCAGAACCACCGGCACCAGAACCACCGGCACCAGAACCACCGGCACCAGAACCACCGGCACCAGAACCACCGGCACCAGAACCACCGGCACCAGAACCACCGGCACCAGAACCACCGGCACCAGAACACCGGCACCAGAACCACCGGCACCAGAACCACCGGCACCAGAACCACCGGCACCAGAACCACCGGCACCAGAAACCACCGGCACCAGAACCACCGGCACCAGAACCACCGGCACCAGAACCACCGGCACCAAACCACCGGCACCAGAACCACCGGCACCAGAACCACGGCACCAGAACCACCGGCACCAGAACCACCGGCACCAGAACCACGGCACCAGAAACCACCGGCACCAGAACCACCGGCACCAGAACCACCGGCACCAGAACCACCGGCACCAGAACCACCGGCACCAGAACCACCGGCACCAGAACCACCGGCACCAGAACCACCGGCACCAGAACCACCGGCACCAGAACCACCGGCACCAGAACCACCGGCACCAGAACCACCGGCACCAGAACCACCGGCACCAGAACCACCGGCACCAGAACCACCGGCACCAGAACCACCGGCACCAGAACCACCGGCACCAGAACCACCGGCACCAGAACCACCGGCACCAGAACCACCGGCACCAGAACCACGGCACCAGAACCACCGGCACCAGAACCACCGGCACCAGAACCACCGGCACCAGAACCACCGGCACCAGAACCACCGGCACCAGAACCACCGGCACCAGAACCACCGGCACCAGAACACCGGCACCAGAACCACCGGCACCAGAACCACCGGCACCAGAACCACGGCACCAGAACCACCGGCACCAGAACCACCGGCACCAGAACCACCGGCACCAGAACACCGGCACCAGAACCACCGGCACCAGAACCACGGCACCAGAACCACCGGCACCAGAACCACCGGCACCAGAACCACCGGCACCAGACCACCGGCACCAGAACCACCGGCACCAGAACCACCGGCACCAGAACCACCGGCACCAGAACCACCGCACCAGAACCACCGGCACCAGAACCACCGGCACCAGAACCACGGCACCAGAACCACCGGCACCAGAACCACCGGCACCAGAACCACCGGCACCAGAAACCACCGGCACCAGAACCACCGGCACCAGAACCACCGGCACCAGAACCACCGGCACCAGAACCACGGCACCAGAACCACCGGCACCAGAACCACCGGCACCAGACCACCACCGGCACCCGAACCACCCACCACACGGCACCAGAACCACGGCACCAGAACCACCGGCACCAGAACCACCGGCACCGAACCACGGCACCGAACCACGGCACCAGAAACCACCGGCACCAGAACACCGGCACCAGAACCACCGGCACCAGAACCACGGCCCAGAACCACCGGCACCAGAACAACCGGCACCAGAACCACCGGCACCAGAACCACGGCACCAGAACCACGCACCAGAACCACCGGCACCAGAACCGGCACCAGAACCCCGGCACCAGAACCACCGGCCAGAACCACCGCAACCAGAACCACCGGCCAGAACCACCCACCGGCACAGAACCACGGCACCAGAACCACCGGCACCAGAACCACCGCACCACAACCACCGGCACCAACCACCGGCACCAGAACACCGGCACCAGAACAACACGGCACCAGAACCACGGCACCAGAACCACCGGCAACAGAACCACCGGCACCAGAACCACCGGCACCAGAACACGGCACCAGAACCACCGGCACCAAACCACCGGCACCAGAACCACCGGCACAGAACCACCGCACCAGAAACCACCGGCACCAGAACCACGGCACCAGAACCACGGCACCAGAACCACCGGCACCAGAACCACCGGCACCAGAACCACCGGCACCAGAACCACCGGCACCAGAACCACGGCACCAGAACCACCGGCACCAGAACCACCGGCACCAGAACCACGGCACCAGAACCACCGGCACCAGAACCACCGGCACAGAACACCGGAACCAGAACCACGGCACCAGAAACCACCGGCACCAGAACACCGGCACCAGAACCACGGCACCAGAAACCACCGGCACCAGAACCACGCACCAGAACCACCGGCACCAGAACCACCGGCACCAGAACCACCGGCACCAGAACCACCGGCACCAGAACCACCGGCACCAGAACCACCGGCACCAGAACCACCGGCACCAGAACACCGGCACCAGAACCACCGGCACCAGAACCACCGGCACCAGAACCACCGGCACCAGAACCACCGGCACCAGAACACACGGCACAGAACCACCGGCACCAGAACCACCGGCACCAGAACCACCGGCACAGAACCACGGCACCAGAACCACCGGCACAGAACCACCGGCACCAGAACCACCGGCACCAGAACCACCGGCACCAGAACCACCGGCACCAGAACACCGGCACCAGAACCACCGGCACCAGAACCACCGGCACCAGAACCACGGCACCAGAACCACCGGCACCAGAACCACCGGCACCAGAACCACCGGCACCAGAACCACGGCACCAGAACCACGGCACCAGAACCACCGGCACCAGAACCACCGGCACCAGAACCACCGGCACCAGAACCGGCACCAGAACCACCGGCACCAGAACCACCGGCACCAGAACCACCGGCACCAGAACCACCGGCACCAGAACCACCGGCACCAGAACCACCGGCACCAGAACCACGGCACCAGAACCACCGGCACCAGAACCACGGCACCAGAACCACCGGCACCAGAACCACCGGCACCAGACCACCGGCACCAGAACCACCGGCACCAGAACCACCGGCACCAGAACCACGGCACCAGAACCACCGGCACCAGAACCACCGGCACCAGAACCGGCACCAGAACCACGGCACCAGAACCACCGGCACCAGAACCACCGGCACCAGAACCACCGGCACCAGAACCACGGCCAGAACCACCGGCACCAGAACCACCGGCACCAGAACCACCGGCACCAGAACCACCGGCACCAGAACCACCGGCACCAGAACCACCGGCACCAGAACCACCGGCACCAGAACCACCGGCACCAGAACCACCGGCACCAGAACCACCGGCACCAGAACCACCGGCACCAGAACCACCGGCACCAGAACCACGGCAACAGAAAGAACCACCGGCACCAGAACCACGGCACCAGAACCACCGGCACCAGAACCACCGGCACCAGAACCACCGGCACCAGAACCACCGGCACCAGAACCACCGGCACCAGAACCACCGCACCAGAACCACCGGCACCAGAACCACCGGCACCAGAACCACGGCACCAGAACCACCGGCACCAGAACCACCGGCACCAGAACCACCGGCACCAGAACCACCGGCACCAGAACCACCGGCACCAGAACCACCGGCACCAGAACCACCGGCACCAGAACCACCGGCACCAGAACCACCGGCACCAGAACCACCGGCACCAGAACCACCGGCACCAGAACCACCGGCACCAGAACCACCGGCACCAGACCACCACCGGCACCAGAACCACCGGCACCAGAACCACCGGCACCAGAACCACCGGCACCAGAACCACCGGCACCAGAACCACCGGCACCAGAACCACGGCACCAGAACCACCGGCACCAGAACCACCGGCACCAGAACCACCGGCACCAGAACCACGGCACCAGAACCACCGGCACCAGAACCACCGGCACCAGAACCACCGGCACCAGAACCACCGGCACCAGAACCACCGGCACCAGAACCACCGGCACCAGAACCACCGGCACCAGAACCACCGGCACCAGACAGAACCACCGGCACCAGAACCACCGGCACCAGAACCCGGCACCAGAACCACCGGCACCAGAACCACCGGCACCAGAACCACGGCACCAGAACCACCGGCACCAGAACCACCGGCACCAGAACCACCGGCACCAGAACCACCGGCACCAGAACCAACGGCACCAGAACCACCGGCACCCGAACCACCGGCACCGAACCACCGGCACCCGAACCACGGCACCCGAACCACCGGCACCCGAACCACGGCACCCGAACCACCGGCCCCGAACCACCGGCACCCGAACCACCGGCACCGAACCACGGCACCCGAACCACCGGCAACCGAACCACCGGCACCCGAACCACCGGCACCCGAACCACCGGCACCCGAACCACCGGCACCCGAACCACCGGCACCCGAACCACCGGCACCCGAACCACGGCACCCGAACCACGGCACCCGAACCACCGGCACCCGAACCACCGGCACCCGAACCACCGGCACCCGAACCACCGGCACCGAACCACCGGCACCCGAACCACCGGCACCCGAACCACCGGCACCCGAACCACCGGCACCCGAACCACCGGCACCGAACCACCGGCACCCGAACCACCGGCACCCGAACCACCGGCACCCGAACCACCGGCACCCGAACCCCGGCACCCGAACCACCGGCACCCGAACCACCGGCACCGAACACCGGCACCAGAACCACCGGCACCAGAACCACCGGCACCAGAACCACCGGCACCAGAACCACCGGCACCAGAACCACGGCACCAGAACCACCGGCACCAGAACCACCGGCACCAGAACCACCGGCACCAGAACCACCGGCACCAGAACCACGGCACCAGAACCACCGGCACCAGAACCACCGGCACCAGAACCACCGGCACCAGAACACCGGCACCAGAACCACCGGCACCAGAACCACCGGCACAGAACCACCGGCACCAGAACCACCGGCACCAGAACCACCGGCACCAGAACCACCGGCACCAGAACCACCGGCACCAGAACCACCGCACCAGAACCACGGCACCAGAACCACCGGCACCAGAACACCGGCACCAGAACCACCGGCACCAGAACCACCGGCACCAGAACCACCGGCACCAGAACCACCGGCACCAGAACACCGGCACCAGAACCACCGGCACCAGAACCACCGGCACCAGAACCACCGGCACCAGAACCACCGGCACCAGAACACCGGCACCAGAACCACCGGCACCAGAACCACCGGCACCAGAACCACCGGCACCAGAACCACCGGCACCAGAACCACCGGCACCAGAACCACCGGCACCAGAACCACCGGCACCAGAACACGGCACCAGAACCACCGGCACCAGAACCACCGGCACCAGAACCACCGCACCAGAAACCACCGGCACCAGAACCACCGGCACCAGAACCACCGGCACCAGAACCACCGGCACCAGAACCACCGGCACCAGAACCACCGGCACCAGAACCACCGGCACCAGAACCACCGGCACCAGAACCACCGGCACCAGAACCACCGGCACCAGAACCACCGGCACCAGAACCACCGGCACCAGAACCACCGGCACCAGAACCACCGGCACCAGAACCACCGGCACCAGAACCACCGGCACCAGAACCACCGGCACCAGAACCACCGGCACCAGAACCACCGGCACCAGAACACCGGCACCAGAACCACCGGCACCAGAACCACCGGCACCAGAACCACCGGCACCAGAACCACCGGCACAGAACCACGGCACCAGAACCACCGGCACCAGAACCACCGGCACCAGAACCACCGGCACCAGAACCACCGGCACCAGAACCACCGGCACCAGAACCACCGGCACCAGAACCACCGGCACCAGAACCACCGGCACCAGAACCACCGGCACCAGAACCACCGGCACCAGAACCACCGGCACCAGAACCACCGGCACCAGAACCACGGCACCAGAACCACCGGCACCAGAACCACCGGCACCAGAACCACCGGCACCAGAACCACCGGCACCAGAACCACCGGCACCAGAACCACGGCACCAGAACCACGGCACCAGAACCACCGGCACCAGAACCACCGGCACCAGAACCACCGGCACCAGAACCACCGGCACCAGAACCACCGGCACCAGAACCACCGGCACCAGAACCACCGGCACCAGAACCACCGGCACCAGAACCACCGGCACCAGAACCACCGGCACCAGAACCACCGGCACCAGAACCACCGGCACCAGAACCACCGGCACCAGAACCACCGGCACCAGAACCACCGGCACCAGAACCACGGCACCAGAACCACCGGCACCAGAACCACCGGCACCAGAACCACCGGCACCAGAACCACCGGCACCAGAACCACCGGCACCAGAACCACCGGCACCAGAACCACCGGCACCAGAACCACCGGCACCAGAACCACCGGCACCAGAACCACGGCACCAGAACCACCGGCACCAGAACCACCGGCACCAGAACCACCGGCACCAGAACCACCGGCACCAGAACCACCGGCACCAGAACCACCGGCACCAGAACCACCGGCACCAGAACCACCGGCACCAGAACCACCGGCACCAGAACCACCGGCACCAGAACCACCGGCACCAGAACCACCGGCACCAGAACCACCGGCACCAGAACCACGGCACCAGAACCACCGGCACCAGAACCACCGGCACCAGACCACCGGCACCAGAACCACCGGCACCAGAACCACCGGCACCAGAACCACCGGCACCAGAACCACCGGCACCCGAACCACCGGCACCCGAACCACCGGCACCCGAACCACCGGCACCGAACCACCGGCACCCGAACCACCGGCACCCGAACCACCGGCACCCGAACCACCGGCACCCGAACCACCGGCACCCGAACCACGGCACCCGAACCACCGGCACCCGAACCACCGGCACCCGAACCACCGGCACCCGAACCACGGCACCCGAACCACCGGCACCCGAACCACCGGCACCCGAACCACCGGCACCCGAACCACCGGCACCCGAACCACCGGCACCCGAACCACCGGCACCCGAACCACCGGCACCCGAACCACCGGCACCCGAACCACCGGCACCGAACCACCGGCACCCGAACCACCGGCACCCGAACCACCGGCACCCGAACCACCGGCACCCGAACCACCGGCACCCGAACCACCGGCACCGAACCACCGGCACCCGAACCACCGGCACCCGAACCACCGGCACCCGAACCACGGCACCCGAACCACCGGCACCCGAACCACCGGCACCCGAACCACCGGCACCCGAACCACGGCACCCGAACCACCGGCACCCGAACCACCGGCAACCGAACCACCGGCAACGAACCACCGCAACCGAACCACCGGCACCAGAACCACCGGCACCAGAACCACCGGCACCAGAACCACCAGCACCAGAACCACCAGCACCAGAACCACTAGCACCAACTCCTGGCCCACTTATGGCCTCTCCTGCCCCAGCTGAACTACACACCTTCAGAAATGAGTACTTTGAAGTATTAGTGATATTAACTAACTCGGTTTGAGTTAAGTGATTTGGTAGGCCGGTATTGGCTTTTAGATTATTCACTTCCTTAAGTAGCCTCTTAATCAACTCCTGCTAATATATCATCATACTCTTCATGGTTTCCATCACCTTAGCTTTCTCCTTTTCTCTTAGTTCTTTTTGATCAACTTCTTGTTTATCATTCCCAATTCATTTGACAAAGAAGCATTTAGATTTCTAATGACATCTTGGTCTAGCTCAGATCTGGTATCTTTTCTTTTAGGAGTTCAGAAAAGGCTTGTTGTTTGTGCTTAGTTCTCCTTTCAGTTATATTAGCAGGCTCTCCCTCATCGGCCTTCTTATTTGATCATCTCTTCCGTTGCACCCTTAGTTCCTCTTCAACTTCATCAATCTCTTATTCCAAATTGTAATCTTTTTCTTTGGCTTACCTTTTCCTTTTCTTAATTATTTTAGCTTGTTTTTCTTGATGTTCTTCAACATTCTTGTTTTCTGTCACAATCAGTCTCATGATATAATTCCACCTCTTAGCTAGATATATATTTTCTCCAAGGTATATGATCTTCTCACTAAAGTCATACCTTATAGTTGAGTAGTGTGCAAATATTTTGGTATTCGTCTATACTCGTCTCTTTATCTCTCCATGTCTATGGAAGTTTGGGATCAAATCATCTATTATCATCTAAGCAAATCTTAGATATAATAACCATTTATCCTTCTTTAATGCCATTATGTTCTTAGACATGCAATCAAAATTAAGCTTGGCAATATTATCCTCCTGCCCCCCACAAAACACAATCATAGCTCAAGCCTAATATATGTTTAGCCCATTAGATCCTCCTTTTCTATGATCCAGAAAAATAATAAACATGTGAGCAATGTATCTCCATTCCTTATATCATTGCCATGAACCCTAGCAACAATCGATGTAGATCAGACCCGAGGTCATACTCAGCGGTTCTCTAGAAGTCTCTAATATGAACATCATAGATAGTACACATATGAGATATGGCATAAAATATAGAGGACTCTTTTATCAATCAGATGTAGACTCTAATACTCGTAGACTTTGGATTGCCATCATCTAGTAGAGCTATAATATTGTTCCTCCCGTCAAACTTTAAGTTTGGTATCTTAACTGAAAAATAGATAAACAGAAGTGGGTTACTTAAAGACATTGATATAAGAATTAGCAAAGAAGTAAAACAAAAAATAAAAATAAATAAAAAATATAATAAAAAATGACAGTTTCACACCAGCGAAGGTATAGTTTCGCTGTGACCTGACACAAAATCATGTGCCCGAGCGAATCAACAATTTCGCTAAAACTATCCTGGTGAAATTGTCGGATAGTATAACCAGACAGTTTCGCTTAGAATCAAATAACTTTCTTTTAGTTTCATTGGTTACATATGTAGTTTCGCTGAACGAATCAACGTCAGAATGAAATAACCTTGGTTCAGTTTCGTCGGTTACATATGTAGTTTCACTTAACGAATTAGCGAAACATCTGACCAAACGACCCGATTTAAAACCCAAATGTAACGACTAAAATCACAATTAATGTTGAGAAATTGGTTCAAAACAGACATCTATAAACTTATATACACTCAAACATGATGGAAATGAATAAGATTAGGTTCGTAGGTGACTAATCATAATCCAGGGCATAATTTCGTGAAAGTGAGAAGTTGACCCCGCTTTGCCCATATATAGTATTTAGTTTCGCTTGGCATGATAATGCAAATCAAGATACTCAGAAGAAAGAAAAAAATAATAAAAAAAAAAAAAATAAAATTAAAATTGTAGGACCATTAGAAGGGGTGATGCACTTTACAACACAACAACACAATTGAGGAGAGTTCTTTAGAACAATTAACTAATCAAATAGGGAACCAGTTAACTAAAGTATGAGATGCTAAGAACACAAGTAAATCAGAGATAGAACAAGGTAGCAAACAACAGAAGTATTTGGTTTTTCAAGAATGATGTATATTGTTTCTCAAGTTCTATTACAAAGTGTAAGTGTTAGTAAGGCACCATTTTGATCTCATTGTCGAGACTCAATCAAAAACAAGCTTAATAACCGGTCTTAGCTACCTTTATTGTGTTAGGGTAATTAAGTTTTTCTCCTCAGGGAATATGTGAAAAGTTCTTAATGAATACGACTCGATTAACGAAAAGACTCAAACTTTATAATTAAAAATTTAAACTTGGAATGGATTAATGAACATAATTGCATAAAGCTACAAACTTTATAACAAACTTAATTAAATAATGAAAAACAATCACTTCCGGGTTTCTAATTCTGCAAAGATCAACAATTGGTACATTTAAATTAGGTTTTGTAACAAAACAATACTTCAAGATCTTAGCTTTTGATTAAAGTGACAACATAGAAACATTCTTAAGACTCGTTCATTCACAATGTTACTAATTCACTTATATCATGTTGCCTACTTCTCTTAATGAATTGATGATGCAAGGAAATGGAAAATCTGATAATCAAGCAAACAACTTTATTTATAAGTAACTTCTTTAAATCAATCAAAACATAATGTTGCATTCAGTAGATCAATGTTTAATACAAAAACCTAATCAATCATACCAATCGTCTCACTTTACAATAATCATACTCCCGAAAGCGATCAAGAAAACCTAGCCACGTATCATCTTCGCTAAATCTTCAATCTTGATTTGATGATGATCAATGATGATACGGATGATATTAAAGAGCTTGGAAGCACCCAAAATCTTTTTGAAAAGACCTAAATTTGGCTGGGAAAAGTTGGATTTTGAATTAGAGTTGTTGATCTTTTAATATCATGAAATGTTAGGACCGTCTGCCTATGGAGTACTAATTGATCGTTAAGACCGTGTACGTACGGAGTACTAACTGATAATGCGTGAAACCAGATCAAGTAGTGCGGAATGCTTTTTGATTGGCGATCCAATCAGTGAGAACACAATCCCGATCAATCTAATAATTAAAGAAACATTAAGAACGAGTAGAACAAAATCAGATGCGAACTATGAACTTGGAAAAGGATTTGTGGACGCTCTGGACAGCTAGGGTACGAGTAGTGTCAAAAGTCTTCAATCGTACGACTGAACCATTAGCATGGTCCAGTCATGTGACTGAGTCAGGCGATTGATCCATACACACGACTGAAGGTTTAGTCGTGCGACTGAGTCAGCCTATGTCTCAATCGTGCGACTAATCCAGTCTCCTGGTTCAGTCGTGCGACTAGTCCATTAGCATGAGATATTCATGCGTATGGTCCATTAGAATGGTCCATTCGCATGAAGACTCATACAACTAAGTTTGAACACATTTCTCAATCATTATTGACTAAGAACTATGCACAACAACCTCAAGCCTATGTAGTTAGTTCATTATACTTTATCACACAAGAAACAATGAAACATTAAACATTATAAGCATCAACCACATACTATATTTTATTCAACTCATTCATTACATATGTGTAAGACATGACACACATTTACATTAAGCTCATATACTAGGTACATATGTATCAACATGAAATCCCATGAAAATAGGGATTTGTTAGGCCACCGTTGTATGATACGCCCATACCCAGCGTATCATACATCAGGCCCCTATATAGTTTAAATTTTCATATATAACTTTTCACGAGCTTTCCGTTGATAGGTCATCGGCCCCTTAACTCTTTTTCTAGCCCAAGTTATGCCCATTTTAAGTTACCATGGTCTTTAACTTTCAGTTTTCGCATTTCTTCAGTTCTCGGGCTCCTATTTCCATCCCGCTTCTTCCCTAATCTTCATGATTCACCAAAATTACTATTGGTTTCCCGTTTTACATCTTTTCATCCAAAATAAGCTTCCTTTAGCTCCAATTACCTATAATCCAAAACACAAACAAGTTAAACTTGTTCCACCATAATAATGATGTGAAATCAAGCATTTAGATCAATTAAATAAAAGATTATTGACACGTGATCGCTAAAACACAAGTAAATGAGAGATAGAACAAGATAGCAAACAACACAAGTATTTGGTTTTTCAAGAATGTTGTATATTGCTTCTCAAGCTCTATTACAAGTGTTACAAAAGCATAATGGAAAGTTACAAGTACTTGAGATACATATACTACATCCTATAGCCGACCATACTTTGAAAGCCAGTTGGATACATAAGACTAGACTACAAAATCAAATGTAGAGCCAAAAGACAGATTGCCTTTTGACTTTGTGAATATGAAATGCCATAGCTCACATCTTAATATATTACAAAAAGGATTAAGTACATAAAATAGAAAGCTTAGACTCAAGACCTTAATGTATAGTTTATTAAAAGCATGGACCTTTTCACCAACTTGTGAAAGTTGGTGAGTCAAACAAAGTTGCAGCGGAAAGGTGGTCCAGCTATATGGAAAAGTACATGAGATAATAGCATGTACATAAAAGCCTTTGGAAGAAATTTGTCTTCATAAACTAGCTTTGGAAGACTTTGTCTTGGATGCTTCGGAAGACCTTATATTTGGCTTTGGAAGATATTGGTCTTGGCTTTGGAAGATTTTACACTTGGAATATTTCTTGTGTAAGATGTAAAACTTCCGAAGCATTTCTACTTCAGTACTTTAGTGCATGCATGCAGAGATACTTTGGATGCTTTGAATGTGTTGACTGCATCAGACTTATTGGAATCCTTACAAACTCCCCTTAGGTTGATGCTACCAAAACATTTGATGATCTTCATCAGTTGACAGTCCGCATCATGATGATGACCATGCCCTTCTTCATTAGATTGTCAGGATCACTCAGACTTTCAAGTATCTTCTCATATTAAAGATCTCATGCATAGGTAGGTTGAATAAATCTTTCCATGTGTATACATTCACACCACCTTGATCTCTAACACATGCCATCTTTCTAGATTACTTATGAAGGTCTAGGATATGATCGGTCTCTCAGAAGTAAAGAGGCACTTGAATTGGAGTTGATTAGGCTGCCTCTTCATGCACTCCATTAGGTTGATCTGACTCACCCTAAGGTATGGAGGTGGATGGTTTAGACATTTTCTTCTTTTTTGATTGTGGTCTAGAAGCCATCCTTTTCCTCCTCTTTGATGACTTGAACTGAGAAGATTGGTCTGCAACACCTTGTTGATCAGTCTTGTCTTGCTCAGTTGGATGTTCCTCCCTCATAAGTTTAGAAGAAGAGAGAGTTTTACCCGGCTATAGATCAGAAGATGAAGCTTGCTGAGGCTCAGCAGGAGGTTCAGGTTGTGTTGTCTCAGGTTGTTTAACATTAACCTCCATTTTAGGAAGCACTTCACTTGGAGGGGAGTGTAGGTCAAGTAGCTCTCCTCTTTTGATCTTCTGCTTGATTACCCTGATGTGCTCATCCATAGTGGATAGAGACGTAGGGCCAAGTCTCATTCTAGAGAATCCATACAACTTCAAGAAGCTCATCATCCTTTGTCTCTTAGCAGACTTCTTCATGCTATTCTAGATTATGGCTCCTGGCCTTGGAAAATATTCTCTCATTTTTCTTTTTGTTTCTTTCTGTTCTTTGAGTACTTGAAGCTTAAGTTGCTTGAGATACTCAAAATCTAGGTACTCAAAGGAAAGGGAAAAAGTGAAGATGCATGTGTAA
This sequence comes from Flaveria trinervia, assembly GCA_025506515.1. NCBI lineage: Eukaryota > Viridiplantae > Streptophyta > Magnoliopsida > Asterales > Asteraceae > Flaveria > Flaveria trinervia. The sequence continues at coordinate 27,347,081 of CM046450.1, read as the reverse complement.
CACCCGGTTATTCTTTTAAAGTTATTAAAGAGAGAATAAAGTGAAGAAAAAGAAAGAAACACCATTTTACCCAAGTTAAGGGGTATAAAGTGTAGAAAAGGACAAAAGTCTTCAGAAGTTGGTGATAAAGGTGGCATGGCCGCCCATGACCCTCTCTTCACACATATCTTCGGATTTTTAGAGAGAGAAAGCGAAGAGGAGCAGAAAGCTTGCGGGTTTTTGAAGAACAAATGTAGGAAGTAGAATTTAAGGTAAGCATTCATAGTAGTAAGATGTTCTTCACTGGCCTTAGCCTCCGTTATATGCTTATGGTGTGTTTTGTGTGTTCGGTATGTATTTGGTGGGTTTCTAGGTGGTTGAAGTCAATTGCAAACAGGTTTTGAAGAAGTCATACCTAAGAGGCTGCAAAGGTGAGTTGTAGAACCCCGTTTTTACTTGTGTTAAACTTCTTTGGGGCTGGAAATGCATGTATGAACGTTTTTACAAGTTGTGTTTTATACCCGTATGTGTGTATGTGTGTTTGTTGTGGGTAGGGTTTGATTTTTGGGCGATGTATGTGTATGCTGATGTTATTGTTAGGTTTCTAAGGCTTAGAAAGTATGATTTAAGCTTAGCACATGATAGATGATGATTGGGAACTAAATTATGATGTTTAGGAGTGTTTTAGTCTGCCCATGCGCCTAAATAGTGGCCCATACGCCCAAAAGAAAATAATTGCCTAAGCGTCCTAATCGCCCAATATCTCATGTGCCCGAAAAGTACTCATGCACCTAGAATATAAGCTGAAATTGACTAAGTGTTCATACACCTAGATAGCTCATGCACCCAGGCACTCATGAGCCTGCATAGTGTCCATGCGCCTAGAATTTTACAGAATAAAGTAAGTGTTGCTCATGCGCCCCAATAGTGCCAATGCGCCCCAATAGTGCCAATGCACCTCAAAGGCCATATGTGTGCATAGTGCTTATGCGCCTAAAGACTTTGAATATTTTCTGATTTTTGGAGGAAAAGTGTTATGTAGGCTTTGACTTGGGAGGTTCCTGGTGGCTAAGTAAGTTGACTTTTTTGAAGTCATAGATGATGTGATGGGCGATGTATCATATGATTTGATGATGTATGATTGATGCTTGTGCATGATGGTATGCATGGTGTATGTATGATGGTGCCTTGTATGGTGATGTTTGTATGTTCATGTTTATGTTCCATGTTATGTATGTTTATCTTTCCGGTGGCTTTAGGTGTTATTGATGTGAAAGAAATGGTAAAATATTATGTAACGTAAAGTGAAAGATAATGAAAAGAGGAACATAATGATAGAGTGAATGCATTAATGAAATAGAAAGTAAAGAAAGGCTTGGAAGAAAAATGTACGGAGGTGCACGACTCTAAAATGTCGTAAGCTCAACTGTGTGTGGTTTAGCTAACCCTTAAGGATACACACAGGGGTCCAGTCTTTGTAACTGACCAGTGATATAGTACATGGATTATAGTGGATACTCACCTCGGTGCTGGTGCCAGGCTATGTGCGTTATGGAAGTCATTTATGATCTTTGACCCAGTACCCACTTTGTGAATACGTTTGAGGTGTAGGATACATTTGGGATCTTTGTCGCTTGCCCCGGTGATGGTGCTAGGCTATATGTGTTATGGAAGTCATTTATGATCTTTGGCCCAATAGCCGCTTTGTGCATACATTTGGGGTATAGCTGATGACACTGATCCAGAAAGGGATAAAGAGATAAAGAAAGAAAGTAATGAACAGTAAAAGAAGATAATAATGATATTATCTATGTGTACGTACGATGTATGATCATGTACGAAAGTATAGTATGATTTGATAAAGAGTAAATAATGGTTTAAAATGAAAGTAAAGCTTGTTTTATTTTAAAACTAGATCTCAATCAGCAACGCTGACTTTTATGTGTTTCCAGTTGGAAAGTAAGGTTACTGAGGATGGCACAGGGCAGCTACTTGGCTCTTTTTGGATGACATTCTTTTGTTTAATGTTTTTGCATTATAATGCGAACAAACGATGTCTTGTAACAAATGTTGTATTAACTTGAAAAAGCATTTATATTGTAATGAAAAATTATTTTAATGTTTTCACTACATTACTTTGTTAAAGTTAATGTAATTATATGTTTTATGTGCGAGGATTGACCAGCTGTAAGTGTCCCGGGAACGGGGCCTTAGAAGTTGGTATCAGAGCCAAAGTTTAAGTGAAACGGGTAAAATTTCAAAAGAAACCTAAACTGAAACTGAAAATGAGACGGAAAGGGAAGGGATGCTAGTCCGAGTAGTTATGTGCCATGAGTTATTTTCTTAATGTTAACCGGTATTATGTGCACATGTTATGTGGTTTATGTGCTCTTGGTAGATTTACATACTGATGTAGTCAGGACAGGTAATGTTTGGGGTTTGAAGAGTAAAGTAAGTGGCTAATCACAACTGGCCATTGTAATTAGGGACTTACTATACTTGACATAAACTGAGCTATACTCTTGAATTACCGTGTTGATGTTTGAATCTTATTGTCACACCCCAACCTTGATGGCAAAAACGTCGAGGTATGAGAGTTAAGATCGTTCACAGCCACATAATGCTATTATTAATCCTAATATATTATTCATAAGTTTCAAAGGTAATATTACAAACATAAGTCTCAAATAAAGAAATTAACAAGAATAATAGAAATATAACAAGGTCATTCATTTATTAAACTAGGTCCATTCCTAGGTGTGAACTAGCTTCAAAAGTGGCGATCAAAAAGTATTTCCTGAAACATGTTAAAAATAAAAGGTCAACATAATGTTGGTGAGATTTCCATAGTTTTCAATACATAAGTATATAAAAGATGGCAATTCGTGTTGTAAGTTAGAGAACAAAGTAAACTAGGGATGTAAGACAAAATGCACAATCAAACCTTGACAGATTTTTACAAGTCTCAAACGTATACAAGTATATACGATTAGCTAAGTGTACTTGGATCAAACAAGCAGGCTTGTTAGGCCTATAGATCTATGACGTCGCCAGGCTAGCAATAGTTAATGATTATACATATATTTGACATTACATGGTAGCTACAAAGTTCAACTAACCACACACACAAGTAAATTGCCATAACTTTACAACAATCAAAAGGTTATAAAAGCAATGGTTATAAAGTAACATGTTTCAACCCAAAGTGTGAAAATATGAAAAAGGGGTATAGAAATACTCACTTGATCAAATAAGTATAGACAACGACTAATAAGAAAATATTAAATAGACGTTCCAACGCAAAATCCTTCACAATGCACCTATAATATATATATTTACAAAGTTAAAGTTTAATAACTTTAACGAATTAATGAGTACTAGGGTTTTAAGTGGATTTTAGGGTGTTATCAATAATTATATTTTAACAAAATATAACCAATTATATTAATTGAACTCAAAGAAATTTGCAACATTTTGTTTGAACTCAAAGAAATTTGCAACATATAAAGTTGAAATAAAGTTTTATACAAAATGTAATTAGCATGTTTTAACCAATAATTTAAAAGCAATGTTTGAACCAATAACTATTTTAAAATTAAAAAAAATAACCAAGTATAAACTTTATTAAAATATTTTAAAAGAAATATTTACTTGTTTAAATTTTTTGTAACACAATACAGAAAACGATTTGATGCTTTTAAAAATATTTAGTGTTTACAAAATCTATTTTTATATTTATTAGAAATATTTCAGAAATTGATTTGAGGCTAAAACCATTTTTAAAAAGAAATACATGAGGTTGCCCGGGTTCGAACCGGGGACCTCATGTATGGGAGGCGTGAGACATAACCAATAGACCAGGGCCACAGCGTGGTTATTGTTGGTTTTAATTTATTATAAATCCAATTCCACGAGTTTCCCTAATTCTCAAGAACCCTAGGATCGGATGAATTCAAATTGATGCTTAATTTGATTCGGTTAACATCAATAATCATGGGGCTTTTGTTCCCCATGTCACAACGAGTGCGAAGGTGTATCAATCTTACCCGATTTGTATTGAAATGAGGTTAAGAACAAATGAGAACAAGCCGTGACAGAGTTTGAACTCAATTCGTGTGCAAATGCTTATAAATACAAATTAACTTCGTGGGTAACTTCGAAAGATGATCTTGATGCAAAGCCCTCTCTCAATGGCAGTTTATTTGTTCAGAAGGTGGGTTTTGATAATGCTACGGGTTGCGGGTTTGAGTGAATCGAATGGAATGTTTTGTGTGAGTTTCAGGTGAAATTAGAAGTTGTAAAAGATTAGAGATAGTTAAATGATTGTTTGTACTTGTTTAATTTTGATTATTATGGTGTCTTCAATGTTGAACGGTTATGCGATGATTTTTTCGGTATTCGATCTAATGGCTTCTATCCGGTGGTTTAAACACCACTGATTCGTTCATTCAAGGTCGAATCGTGTACACGAAGAGTTTTAGGACGGTTGGGATTCATAGCCGGTCAAAATATGGTGATTTTGGGCATCGCCGGAGCCGTAGCCGGCGGTGACCGGAAAATCGAACGGTGGGAGGGGAGGTTTGGGTTCAGTTTTGAAAATTACACAAATGGTCCCTGTACATTCCCATCTTTATTATTTTTTGCACACCTTTATTTTCAAAGTTTCCAAATTGACAATAAGACCCCTTAAACTTAATTAAGTTTTAACTTGATAATTTTTATATTATATTATTATTATTATATTATTATTATTGTTATTAATATTAATATTATTTTTATTATTATCATTATTATCATAATGATTATTATTATTACGCTTATAATTGGTTATTATTTTATAATGATCATATATTTATTAAGTAATAATCAACATTATTAACTTTCAAACTAAAGCTTTAAAAGTAAAAAGAAAATAACCATAAATGGCCTGTAACTTTCACATATGGCAGCAATGGTCCTTACAAGAATTTAACGAAACTAAATTAAATTAACCCAAAATTACAAGATGTTACAGTCTCGCAACTTAAAAAAATTTCGTACCGAAATTAAGAATGAACTAAGCGAACAGATGCGGGTACCTCTCCTTCATATGATCCTCTCGCTCCCAAGTGAACTCAGCTCCACACTTATTCTCCCAACAAACCTTGACAATTGGAGTAGTTGTGGTTCTAGTTATTCATGATGCGATCCATAATTTCAACAGGTTTCTCAACAAAGTGTAATGACTCGTCGATCTGAATGTCTTCCAGTGGAGCATGCAGACTCTCGTCGGCCAAACACTTTCTCAAATTTGAGACATGGAACACATGATGAACTCCACTAAGGTCAGAAGGTAGTTCTAGTTTATAAACCACTTTCCCAACCCTTTTCAGCATTTTGAAAGGTCCTACAAATCGTGGAGCTAGTTTATCCTTCTTTCCAAAGCGAAAAACACATTTCCACTGTGATACCTTAAGAAGAACCATGTCACCAACTTGGAACTCCAACGGCTTACGACGCTTATTGGCATAACTCTTTTGTCGACTTCTTGTCACTTCAAGGTTCTTGCGGTTTGTGAAGAATTTATCGGTCATTTCTTGTATAAGTTCAGGACCAGTGATGAAATTTTCCCCAATGTTGGTCCAGCAGATTAGAGACAACACTTACGACCATACAAAGCCTCGAATGGTGCCATCTTGATACTTGAGTAATAACTATTGTTATACGAAAATTCTATGAGCGGTAAATGCGTATCCCAATCACCACCAAAGTCAAGGACACATAGATGTAGCAAATCCTCGAGGGTTTGGATTGTTCGTTCGCTTTGACCATCGGTTTGAGGATGGTAATCCGTACTTAGATCTAGTTGAGTACCCAAAAGTTCTTGCATAGACGACCAAAGTGAGAAGTGAAATGAGCGTCTCGGTCGGATATGATGTGTAAAGGCATGCCATGACGACTCCCAATTTCGTCAAAGTAGATGCGAGCCAGCCTTGAAACTTTGTATGTATCTCGTATGTTTATGAAATATGTTGTGTTGGTCAAAAGGTCAATAATGACCCGTATACTATCATGACCACAAGGTGTACGAGGTAACTTGGTTATGAAATCCATGGATATATGTTCCCATTTCCACATAGGGATTTCGGGTTGTTCAAGTAAACCACTTGTTCGTTAATTCTCGGCTTTGACTCTTGCACACGTGAGACACTTGGAAACATAAGACGGATATATTTCTTCATTCCATGCCACCAATATTGACCACAAAGGTCTATGTACATCTTATCGGAGCCAGGATGAATGGAATATCGAGTTTGATGAGCTTCGTTCATAATGAAGTGTCGAAGGTTATCACGATTCAGAATCCAAAGTCGATTCAAGAAGTACGACGTGCAATTAGGTTTTGTCTCCAGTTGTGACCGAATGTTAGACATCAAATCTTCACCTTCCCTTCGTCGGTTAATGCCGCTTGTTGAGCCTCACGAATGCATAACTCGAGGTCACTATCGATCCTTATGTTTTGAAGCATGATAGTAGCCTCGTTGATATCTACATGAATCTTGGTATCAAATTCTCCTAGTGTATCAAACCATTGCCTTCGATCTTGAATTTCTTGGAGCGAGACAGTCTTGTTGTGGACCTTGCGACTCAGTGCGTCGGCAAATTTGCGTTTCCAGGATGATAGCTAATGTCGCAGTCGTAGTCGCTAATCAACTCAATCCAATGTATTTGTCTCATGTTGAGATCCTTTTGGTTGAACACGTGTTGGAGACTCTTATGATCGGTGTAGACTATGCTTTGCATCCCATAAAGATAATGTCGCCATATCTTCAAAGCCAAAACCACAACACCAAATTCAAGATCATGAGTTGTGTAGTTCACTTCATGAACTTTCAATTGCCTCAACACATATGCTATGACTTTGCCTCGTTGCATGAGAACACAACCAAGACCTTGATTAGAAGCATCGTAATACACGGTAAAGTCATCGTTCCCATCGGGAAGTGTGAGAATAGGAGCGTTACACAACTTATGTTTCAATGTCTCGAAAGCCTCTTCTTGTTCGGGTCCCCATTCAAAGAGTCGATTCTTTTTGGTTAGCTCCATTAATGGTTTAGCAATCTCCAAGAAATTCGCTATGAACCTACGGTAATATCCCGCTAAGCCCAGAAAAGACTGAAACTCGGTTGGCGTTGTGGGAACACACCAATTCTTCACGGCTTCAATTTTAGCAGGATCAACATGAATTCGTTGGCTATTCACCACATGCCCTAAGAATGGAACCTCTTATAACTAGAATTCACACTTGGCAAACTTGGCGTATAATTGCTCCTTCTTCAAAAGTCGAAGAACTTGTCGCATGTGCGTCTGGTGATCGATTTTCGTCTTGGAATAAATAAGAATGTCATCAATGAACACGATCACAAACATACCCAAATACGGTTTACATACGCGATTAATAAGATCCATGAACACGACAGGTGCATTGGTCAAGCCAAAAGGCATAACCATGAACTCGTAATGTCCATATTGAGTACGAAAAACGGTCTTTGGAATGTCATCATCGTGAACACATAATTGATGATACGCAGAACGTATATCCATCTTTGAGAATTGAGTTGCTCCTTGAAGTTGATCGAAGAGATCATCGATTCGAGGGAGAGGCTATTGGTTTTTGATAGTAAGCTTGTTGAGTTCTCGGTAGTCGATGCACATACGGAATAAGCCATCTTTCTTCTTCACAAACAGCACAGGTGCACCCCATGGTGAAGAGCTAGGACGAATGAAGCCCTTATCGGTCAACTCTTGCAGTTGACTAGCCAGTTCTTGCATTTCAGTCGGTACAAGACGATAAGGTGATTTAGCCACAGGGTTTGCACCAGGGATTAAGTCAATCTTGAACTCAACTTCTTGCATGGGAGGTAGTCCCTTAAGATCCTCGGGAAAAACCTCAGGAAATTCTCACAAAACAGGAATATCTTTTAGTTCCTTTCTTTTGACTTTCTTATTAACTACATATGCCATGAAAGCTTTGTAGTTTTTACTTAAGCACTTTCGGGCCTTGACGCGGGACATAAGTTTGAGTCCTTGGGATGATTTCTCCCCAAAGACCTATAAAATATCACCCGTTGGTAAAGGAATTCGAATGCATTTCTTAAAGCATAGAATTTCCGCAGGATGCTCGGCTAACCAATCCATACCAATGATAACATCAAAGCTTCCCAATTGCATAGGAATAAGGTCAACGAAGAACTCGTGTTCATTAAGCCTCAAGGTGTAATCACGTATTACGACGTCAACGATGATTGATTTCCCATCGGCGACTTCAACCGTTAAGGGTCTTTCCAAATTAACACACGGTTTGGAAAGTATAGGCTCAAATTCCAAGGACACGAAACTTCTATCTGCACCCGAATCAAACAATACGGAAACATAATGACTATTTACAAGATACATACCTGTTTGGTAATAACCTATTATTGGTATAATGAACACATATAAGATTTTGACAAGACAAGAAATGATTGAAAGAAGTTCAATGACGTACCATTCACCATGTCGTTGTTGGCTTCGGCTTGATTGGCATTGATGTTGGAAGCCCTTCCACAAGTCGGTGCCACGGTTCCCGCATTGCGGACAAATATGACCAGGCTCGCCACAGTTATAGCAGGTTCGGTTGGTAAGCATTGCAGTGTTGTTGGCGCACGAAGGCAAGTAGCCACCAAGTGCCAATACTTTCCACACAATGAGCAGACTCAGCGTGGCATGTTTCTTGCATGATGGTACTTGCACGTGTTACACATTGGATATGGACCTGCATAAGCTTTAGCCATGGGAGCTTGATTTGCAACCACCATTTGGGGCGGTCACAACGTAGTTGCATGTTGGGGCGAACTTACGCTTCTTGTTTTGGGAAGATGACTCGACCTTTTCCTCGTTTGTTGCCTTGGGTGTCACCTTGGCAGTAGACTTGGAACCTTTGCGACATAGTGCCAACTCTTATATGATTCTTGGTGAGCTACGCGGTGATAGTAATTGCCTCCTCCAAAGTTGTGGGCCTACTACCCACCATGGCATCTTGAATTTGAGGTGGCACCCTTTGGTAAATTTCTCAATGATATGGGGCACGGTGTCTACCATGTGTGGTAGGAGCATACTCAACTCATGATGCCAGGTGGAATAAGCCAGGTGATTTCCACCATCTTGTTTGAGGTTCCGAAATTCCTCCTCTAGCTTTCGCAACTCGCTCCTTGGGCAAAACTTTTGGATCATGATATCCTTAAATTCCTCCCAACGCAACACCAAAGCAATCTCAGTCCCACAGTTTCTCTTTTCGCTATTCCACCATGTTAATGCTTGTTTTTGAAGGACACTTGTGGCATAGCGAACCTTGAACTCGTCGGGGCACTCGCTAATGATGAACGTGTTCTCCATACTTTCAAACCACTCAAGAAATCTAGTGGCTCCTTCTATTCCACTGAAACTAGTGGGTTGCACGAGTTCAAGTGTTTGAAAGAGCAAGTGCGAGTGTTCCCTTGTTGATTGTTGCTATTCTCTCCATGAGCACCGGTATTGTTCCTATTGGTGTTGTTGTTGCTATTAGCCATTAGGGTGCTATTAAGTTCAGCAACCATGGTCGGGATGATGACAACCATTTACCGGGCAATCATGGTGGCTAGCTTACGGTTGGAACTTCCACGCTTTACATGGTGACGAGACATGCTGGATATACAAAATAAGTTAGTTATGAGAATAAGGATAACAAAGGATAGTAGTTTAAACAAGAATAAGCTAGGGTTGTAAGGTACACGGAACGATTCCATTTGGTAACGCATTACCAGTTCGAAATGTTGACACGTCAAGGTGACTTGACCCATTTGCCTTAGAAACTTGTGTATATTGACCATAGTTTATCACTCATCACAAAAATCCCAGGTAAGCATGACTAGTCCCGTAGGATTTATGTGAAATGTTTGCCTTAGCCCGAAGGCCTTTTGCCAGGAAATCCAGAATACAGGTGTCTATGTGTCATGCATTATTTCTTAGGTTCATGTAATCAAAACCTTGATGAGATTTATATAGATTAAACATTACGTTTAAAGATCCAAGTCATAAGCATAATCATAAGATTCCACGTGTCGTCGAGAATAAGATTAAGTGGTTTCATGTTCCGGGAGAGTCAAAGAATCAAAGTTAAGTTTAGGGAGACAAGTAACAATGTTTAGGTAATCCTATGCTAAGGCATCAAATTGCACATAGGAGGGCATAGCATTAAATAGCATGCAAACCATACATTTTACAAGATAAAAATATAATTCAATAAGGTTGATGCATACTATTGTGTAGGTCACCATTTCTAATAACCTAAATCCCTATAGTTATGGGCTCTGATACCAATCTGTCACACCCTAACCTTGATGGGAGAAACGTCGAAGAGTGAGAGTTAAGATCGTTCATAGCCACATAAAGCTATTATTAAATCCAAATATATTATTCATAAGTTTCAAAGGTAGCATTACAAACATAAGTCTCAAATAAAGAAATTAGCAAGCATAATAAGAAATATAACAAGCTCATTTATTTATTTAAGTTGGTCCATTCTTAGGTGTGAACAAGCTTCAAAAGTGGCGATCAAACTTGAGTATTTCCAGAAACATGTTAAAAATAAAAGGTCAACATAATGTTCATGAGATTTCCATAGTTTTCAATACATAAGTATATAAAAGATAGCAATTCCTGTTGTAAGTTAGAGAACAAAGTATAATAGGGACGTAAGACAGAATGCACAATCAAACCTTGACATGTTTTTACAAGTCTCAAACGTTTACAAGTATATACGATTAGCTAAATGTACTTGGATCAACCAAGAAGGCTTGTCAGGCCTATAGACCTATGACGTCGCCATTCTAGCAATAGTTAATTATTGTACATATATTCCATATTACATGGTAGCTACAAAATTCAACTACCACAACACACAAGTAAATTGCCATAAGTTTACAAGAATCAAACATTTACAAAAGCAATGGTTATAAAGTAACATGTTTCACCCCAATGTGTGAAAATATGAAAAAGAGGTATAGAAATAAAAGTCTTCCGAAGAAATGTGTCTTCATAAATAGGCTTGGGAAGATCTTGTCTTTGAAGCTTCAGAAGAGTTAATATTTAGCTTCGGAAGATATTGGTCTTAGCTTGGGAAGATTTTACACTTGGAATATTTATTGTGTAAGATGTAAAACTTTTGAAGGATTTCTACTTGAGTACTTTAGTACATGCATGTAGAGAGACTATGGATGCTTTGAATGTTTTGACTGCATCAGACTTATTGGAATCCTTACAAAAATAATATAAACACTTATTTTTCTATAAAGTTTTGAAAGAGTCATAGATTGGCAGGTGTGCTGATATGTCTATCCTTTTAAACCTATGCCTTACTCTTTTCAACGCGTAATCTGCAACTACCTTTATGATGTTTTGAAAGAAACTCAAATGACTTGGTCCCCACAGACATTTGCAAACAACTTTATATTTTCTTCATAGTTTATTTAGTAATATAATTAACTCTGCTTGATTTTCTTTTGAAAATTCAGCAATGATCTTATTTTAAGAATCACTATGCTTATATTTAAAGGAACCGTAATGAGAGCTCCAGGTCTATGCTTACATATAAAAGAAGGGATTATCATTTGAACATGCTAAAGCTTTAAGTCTATACTTATGTATAAGAGAAAAGATCATATACTCACGTATAACAGAGGAGATATACACGAGATATGTTTCTCAAGAGCTTAATAAGAAGCTACAATTCAGATACTTTTCTGAAGAGCTATACTAGAAGTACTTATGATGCTAACTAGAAGCATCATTTAGGACAATGTAATAAGAGTATTTGTGAATTTTTATGGTTTTTCCATAAATAAATCAAAGTAAAGATTTGAAACTCTCAACACATTTTTGACAAGAACTTGGAAATTTGTTCAAACCAAAATGTCAAAAGGATAGTCCATATCACCGAGTTTCTTAGACTTTAGTTTAGCTACACGATCACTATTTACTTCATTTTCGTGTTGAGTCAGCCATGCATATCCCAACACAAGGCTGTAGACCTCCTTCAAATCTCTTTTTCAAGGGTTCCCTTTTCCTGAGCATCTCGGAAGGCATGAATCCTTGTTTTAATATGCTTGGTACGAGTGTGATGAATTGGATTTTTAGTGATTCCAATAGCAGCTTCATTATCACAAAAGAGTGGTGTTTGAAGAAAATTTGTTTTGTAATCCATCATCTGATGCTGTATCCAAAGCATTTAGTAGTAGCAACTTGATGCAACAACATATTCAACCACACTTGTAGATAGAGAAACTGTTGTTTCCTTCTTGCTTTGCCATGAAACAAAACAATCCCTGAGATATTGACATCCGCCAGTGATGGATTTCTTGTTAATCCTGCAACCATTATGATCATTGTCAAAATAAGCATGTAAATCAAAGTTCCATCCTTTGGATACCAAAGACCCAAATGAGAAGAACCCTTTATGTAGCTAAAGATGCGTTTAACAAATTTTTCATGTGATTCTTTTGGGCTGGCTTGAAAATAGGCACAGTAGCACATGGGGTATGTAATATCCGGACGACTAACCATGAGATACATTAGGGATCCAATCATGGAGTGAAAGAGATGAGCATCCATCCATTTCGCATTATCATCTGGCGTTAAGCAGGTTTCAGCAGTGAATGGGGTAAGTTCTGGAAAAGCATCATCCACCTTAAACTTCTTAAGAATCTCTTGAATGTAATTTTATTGGTGAATAAGTACACCATCATGCTTTTGTTCAACTTGCAATGGTAAGAAAAAGCACGTCCCCATCATACTCATTGCTAAATGATCCTTCTATCACTTCTTGAAATTCTCTATACAATTTCTTGTTTGTAGACCCAAATATAATATCATCAACATATACTTGAACAATCAAAATCTCACTATCAACCTCATTCTTGAATAATGTCGTATCTATAGTTCCACAAGAGAAATCTTTGTGAGCAGCACTGTGTTACTGTTTCATACCAGATACAAGGAGCTTCATTCAATCCATGTAAGGATTTATCAAGTTTATATACTTTCTCTCGAAAATCTGGATCCTCAAATCCCGGTGGCTAACAGACATAAATCTGCTCGTCAATGTTCCCGTATAGAAATGCACAATTCACGTCCATCTGAAAACTTTAAAGTTATTGTGAGTAGCATGAGCGAGAAAAATTTTGATAGCTTCAATTTTATTAACTGGAGCAAACACTTTAGTGTAGTCAATCCCCTCCTCCTTAGCAAATATGTAAATAACCAGTCTTGCCTAGTTTCCTACTGCTACTCCTGATCATCTGGCTTGTTCCTAAACACCCATTTGGTGCCGATGCGATATTTATTTGAAATAAGATCAACTAACTCCTAAACTTTCAACTTCCTGAACCGTTGAAGCTCCAACATCATTGATTTAACCCAAATTGGGTCTTGAAGTGCTGCTGAGATAGTTTTAGGAATAATCAGATGTAAGAAACATGTATAGAGACATTTATTTATCAATCCAAATTGACTTCGATTCCTCACACCATCTGTAATAGAACCAATAATGAAATCATGTGGGTCATCATTTAAGGTTTTAAAGTTGTTGTTAAGGGTTAATTGATTGGATTGAGATAAAGATGCAGTTTGTGATGGTTGTGAAGTGGAAATTTGTTGTAATAGAGGAAGTGGATGCGGTGGAGGTGTATGTGGAATATCAAATGAAGGTGGAGATGGAGGGTCAATTTGAGGTTGTGGAATAGGTTCAAGTGGAGGAATGATTTACACATTGGTTTGAGGAACGCCATCATCATCAAATATTGGAAGATTGAATGATTTGAACTCAGTGTTGGAGTCATAAAACCATGGCGAGCCTAACCCCATGTTTGGTGAATTAGACTCTTGCCAATCAATATAAAACGATTCCTACATTATCTAGGTTTTCTTGTTATACACTCGATACGCCTTTTGTGATGTAGAATAGCAAACAAAGAAACATTCATCAAAGACTGCACCAAAATTTGACTTTTGTGCTTGAGTATTAAGCAACGTACATGAGAATTCAAATGTATGAAACAAGTTAATCAAGGGTTTCCTTTTACGATGAAGCTAATAAGGAGTTTTCATCTTGTCTTACACAATAAGAACTTGTTCAATACATAAGATGCATATTTGACTACTTCTACCCAGAAAATGATTAGAAGCTTTGACTCGATCAGCATAGTGCGTACTGCTTCAATCAAGGTTCGATTGTTCCTTTCAGCAACACCATTTTGTTAAGGTGTCCTTGAAGCACTGAAATGTTTGAGAATCCATTTGCTAGCACAAAAAGAGTCAAAGAAGTGATTTATGAATTTTGGTCCATTATCATTTTGGATGGCCATCACTTTCCTTTTGTAAATGGTTTCAATTGAGAGGATTAGCTTCTATAGCTTTTTTGCAGTATCTTCCCTATGTGCTATAAATCTTACCAAAGAGTATCTTGAGAAATCATCTCTAACAACCAAACACTACGATTTCTTAGCATTGGATTTAACACACCAAATAAGTCAGTATGTAACAATTCAAGGGGTTTTGTAATTGAATGTTCAAGCTCAAGATTGTGTGGCCTTTTGTGTTGTTTTCCTTTAGCACAAACCATGCATTTTTCTACCATAGAGAATCTTTTACTGGTAGCCCCCTTACAAGATTGTTTTTAAACACCTTATTAATATTTTTAGAATTAACATGTCCTAATCATCTATGCCACAAAAATTATTCAGAAGGTGAAGCTTTTGACGGGAGATATGTCACAGTGGAGGTGGATTCATTTGATCCCATATCCAATAGATAAGCATCATTCTTCCTTAGAGCATGCATGATCACTAAATCATCAAGAATAATAAACTCTAGATTGAGAAACAAACATTCATTTGACATAAACATCACTAGAATGCTAGCTCTAGAACAGAGTTCAGTTTTTCGAGAGTCAAGGAACCATTTTTGACTTCTCCATGACCAATCATCTTTCCACCCTTTTGTCTCCAACACATGAAACATATCCTCCATTTAAGATGTGATAACGTAGGTCCTTCAACCAGGTCACATGCCTTGAACATCAGCTTTCAACATGTCAGAAGCTATTGAGGGCTTTTCTTGAATGATTGTGGCATATGAACAACAAAATAAATTGTTAAGATTTGGAAATTGGGACACAAGTCGTGACAAACTTAGGTCTCGGAATAGAAGATTTTTTGTAGAAAAAATTATTTACCAAATGATTTATTCTACTTCCTAATGAACTATTATATAGATTTCTGTTAACATATTTAATGCAATTTTTAATTACATAATCATGCTTCCCACATCTAAAACACCAGGACTTTAAACCTTTCTTCTTACATTTTAACACATGAGTTAATATCTCCTCCTTACATTTAGACATATATGAATCAGAACCACTAGAAAAGTCATAAGTTTCTCTTGATTTTTCTATATCAACCTTAATTGTAGTAGATTCTGATTCATTTGCATTAATATTACTAAGATTTGAGAAAGTTGTCTAATTCTCCTTAGGTTTAGAAATCCGAATTGGTGTAAAGATGGGATGGGATAGGATGAGAGAATATTTTTTAAAACACTTTGATTTTGTTTGTTTGCTTTAAGCTTTTCTTAAGCAAACATCATATATATTAAATACGCATTAAAAACATCATGATTTGATTCATAAAGATCTGAAGATGAACAAGTTTGACTAGAGCTAGAACTACACATGCCATTGTTTGCAATAGAATTTTGGGAAACAAATCTACTTAAACTATGTCTATTGAAGACTTTTTGGAATCTGAAATGCTAGTACTAGAGTTGCCAAAACCACTACTTACACCGTAATCATACTCCTTGTGAATCTCTTTACGATTTACTCCTTCTAAACCTGTATACCAACTATTAGTATCTTTCTCACTTAATTCATTAGTTGGATGAGGTGTAGGTGTAGGAGAATCACAATAAGTACGTGGAGGAGGATAAGCATGAGTGGTTTCTTTGCTTCCAAACCAATCTTAATCCTAACCCCTCATTTTATTGCAAAGCTCCTTATGTTTCATCATAGAGATTGTCTGCTTTTCAAGCATGGTTTTAATTTACTTGTTCAAATTTAGCAAGTACCACACATTCTGTTAAAACATTTATTTCAACATTTCTTTCCAAAAGATTTCTTTTTAAATGCTCATTTTCTTTTAAGGCTTTATTTAACTTAACAATATATTTTGCCTCATTTGTTTTATGTTCTTTGTTAATATGTTTTAAATCATTTTCATTTTATAACATTAACATAATAGCTTTATAAACACTGAATAAATGAAATTTGCATGAAGGAGAACACATGTCTTGGATTACTTCATAAGGAAGTCTCATAACAACTTTTTTAGCAGCTAGGGCTTTTTTGAATTGATAGAAGGGAGTTTTCTTTTAATATTCTTCCTTCTCCATGGCTTTCTTTCTTGCTTCCTCAGCTTGACTTCATCTTCCTTTCATTTATCATAAACCTCTGGCTTCACTTTGCTTGCTTCAACTTCTTATGGTTTCTTGACTTTAGCAGCTTCACAAACAGTCACCTTTTCCTTAACGGTTTCTCAACAACCCTTCGCTTTATCATCCTAAACAACCTTTTTCTAATGAGCTTGAACCTCTTGTTCCTCATCTTCACTGTGGAGCATATATTGTAAATATATAGCGTGCCCATCGCTTGACGAATAGTCTAGGCTTAATGTAATACACCTTATATGTTGTAAACACACGAAACTGAGTCATTCGCAGGAGCATATGCAAATGAGACTCAGTCGTATGACTGAGCCATGCTAATGGACCAGTCGTGTGACTGAGAGATGCTATTGGGCCATTCGTAAGACTGAACCATATGTATGGTCCAGTCGTACGATTGAACCATCGAATGGGCCTAGTCGCATCTGATATGGGTTGTGACCTATAAATACCAGTTTCATTGTGTAGAGAGGTAAGGTTTTAAGGAGTGTGCCTGGGGCCTAGGTGTTGTCGGATGAGAGGGGAGATCATCCTTGATCTCCCCTTGCCAAGAGTCGTGATTCTTCTATTTAATGAGCTTGTAATCATTAGGTTTTATCAATGAAACCATTCTATTATTGTTCATTTTCTTGTTTGTCTATTGGTTTTTATCCTTCCCTCGTGAACACGCTCGGATGTCAACCGATCCAACAATTTCACAATTAGTATAAGAGCTTTGGCTCTTGATTTTGTGTGTGATTCGATTAGTTTTGGTGTTAAACTTAACATTTTCATTCAAAAGAGTCATTTTTTTGAGTCAAAAAGTGGTTTCAAAGTTTTCTCGAACTAAAGTTTCGATTTTTCACTATACGGCATATTACGGTTTTTGGGAAAATCCCGCTTTTTTGTCAAAGTGTCAAAATCATCGATTTTGCCAAAACAGTAGCCTTCAGTCACACGAATAGTTCATTTGTATGATTGAACTCATTTGCACACTCCATTCGCACGACTGAACTTAGTCGCACTCTTCATTCGCACGACTGAACAACTCTAGTCGTTGAGTACATTTGTCTTCTTCATACGCACGACTGAATCTAATCTCACGATTGAATTCATTCGCATCCTTCATTCACATGACTGAACCATACGTATAGTATAGTCGTACGATTGAAATTGTCCTGTTCTCCAAGTACAAAGTTTATACAAATGGAAGATCAGTTTGCTATGTTTACATCAAGGAAAGACTCACGCATCCAGAACCTTTTACTTGTGGAAAATGTGATCTGGAATCACAATAAACCGCCAAAGCTTATAACGTTAGATGACTATCCTCAATGGAAACAGTGGTTTGAGATTTACTTAAATGGAGTTGATCCCTATCTTTGGACATCCATCAAGACTGGTTACACGGTGCCAGTCAGTGCTAATGGAGTCAAACTAACTTTGGGAGGAATGAATGAAACACAAAAAAATACTCTTCAATGTTGAGAAGAAAGTTTATGCCCTATTGACTCAGTCAATACCGAAAGACATTTTTCATCAATTTTCTAAGAACAAACAGGCCAAGAAGATATGGGAGGCTTTAGAGAAGAGATATGATGATAATGCAACGTTAAAGGCACTGAAGGCTAAGACTCTCAAGATGGAGTTTGATAATTTCTCTCAATTGGAAATAAGAGCCTAGATGACATAATTGACAGGTTCTATCATCTCATGAGTGAGCTTCACACTCATGGTGTAACCACATCAATAGAGGATAAAGTTTCAAGCTTTGCTGATGGGTTACTTGATAAATGGGATTCATTTGTGTCCAATCTTAGATAGAATGACATTCTAGCAAAACATTGGACATATATGAATTCATCTTTAAGTTGAGAGAGGAAGAGCTAAGGATGAAGTACAAGTCAAAGAAAGGACCCTACATTCAGAATCCTTCACTCTACAACTTAGTTTTGTCTCCAGCTGTTTTAGGAGCACCTCTACAAACAGCTTTTGTGTCTAATTCTATTGCTACCGCCCAATCCACCGCTTCAGGACCGGAAACGTCAGGGTCATCATCTAACCAATATATAGTGCTTGAAGCCAATACTACACAGTTGAAGGCCGAGAATCTCGGTAATATAACAGTGGAAGTTACAATAGAGCACATGGATCTTCTAGCAGCTGTTGTCCAATCATATGATGGTTTAGTCACCGGGAAGATTGGAAATTATTATCTTGCATATGAAAATTACGAGCAAGTTGATAAGAATGAGCTAGAGAGAATGGATATCTTGATTTAGTGAATGGAGTAATTGTCCAAAACTTCCAACTTCCGGTTTTTTGTGTAGCATGTAAGAAAGGGAAACAGACCAAGAAGGCTTACAAGGAAAAGAAAGTTCATTCAATTAATCTTTCTCTTGAGCTTCTAGACATTGATTTGTTTGGCCCTGTCAATACAAAGAGCATTGACGGTGATCTGTATTGCTTTGTTGTAACGGATTATTACTCTTGGTTCTCTTGGGTATTTTTCTGAAAGCCAAATCAGAAAATTTTGAATCATTCAAATAGCTGGTTACTACTTTGGAATCACCCTACAAGCTGAAAGTAAGACAGATCCGATCAGACAATGGAACTGATTCAAGAATCGATGGATGGAGGCATACTGTAGCGAGAGAGGAATTGTACATCAATTTACCTCGGCCTAGACTTCACAGATGAATGGCGTTGTTGAAAGGAAGAACCGTATCTTGATAGAGACTACCAGGACAATGCTAGCGGACTCGAAACTACGTATTCAATTCTGGAATGAGGTGGTAACTAATGCTTATTACACGCTCAATCGAGTTTTAGTGGTCAAACGACATGGGAAAACATGTTATGAACTACTCCAACGATGTAGACCCAACCTGGAGTACCTAGAACTGTTTGGCACACCATGCATGCTGCTGAAGAAAACTCAGACATGAAAGTTTAGTGAGAAGGCAGAAGAATGTATCTTTCTCAGATACAACATACCAGACAAGAGAGTTTATAACAACTCAACGGGTCAGGTAGAAGTGTGGTGCAACGTTGATGTTCAAAGATTCACCACCCACCCTGCTTGAAAAGGACCCTCCTTTTTCTTCGACTATGAGGGATTCTTTAAATCCTTCAATCAACCGCCTTCTCCTACTGATGATGAGCTGTCAGCAAGAATGATGTATGATGTTCTAAATACACCACCACAAGACTCGACAACATCGGTTCCACTAGACGATACCTCTAATCCTTTAGGGGGAGCACTTGATGTAGGTGACTCATCTTATGATGATGAAGTAGTTGAGATAGCAAATATGGAACAGGAAGAACAGATCCCCATAAATGAAAGTATACAAGCATCATATCCTGATGCCTCTAACACATTGGAACCTCATACTCCAACAACTTCAGACACTGAACCTGGATTTAACAATCTGGATAATAAGGTGGTTGTGCGAACTACACCCGGATCTCGGCTAAATGTTTATCATTCCTTGGACAATGTCATTAGGGATGTTAGATCAGGAGTACAGACTAGAATCAGCTATACTCAGCTGATTATGCCTCGCTAATGAAAAAGGGATATCTTCATGATGGTGCATATTGATGTTTTGTGTCTTAATTTGAGCCAAAATATGTGAGTGAAGCCTTAAACGATGAGGAATGGGTCACGACAATGCAAGAAGAAATCCTACAATTCAAGAAGTTAGGAGTATGGACCCTTGTAGATAAACCAAAAGGTGCTAAGGTAATTGGCACTAAATGGGTGCTGAAATGTAGAAAGATGACCAAGGGGTTATAATAAGGAATAGGGCTCAACTTGTAGTTCTAGGATTTCGACAAGTCGAAGGCATAGATTACAATGAAGTGTTTGCACCGGTGGCAATGATGGAAGTAATACGTATATTTCTAGCCTATGCATCCTACATGAAGATTAAAGTCTATCAACTAGATGTGAAGAGTGCAGTCCTTTATGGTGAAATCCGTGAGACGGTCTATGTCAGTCAACCTGAAAGATTTGAGGATCCTTATCATCGGGATAGAGTTTACAAACTAGAAAAGGCTCTATACGGGCTCCATCAAGCCCCTAGAGCCTAGTATGAAAAACTCTCAACTCATCTTTTGAAACACGACTTTCGCAGAGGAGTGTTAGACTGTATATTGTTTATCAACAAAAAAGATGGCGATTTACTGCTGCTACAGATTTATGTTGATGACATAATCTTCATTTCCAAAAACAAAGAATTATGTAAATAATTTGAATCTGTAATGAAAGCAGAATTTGAGATGAGTGTCATGGGGGAGATGAAGTTCTTCCTCGGCTTACAGGTGGATCAAACACGAAAGGGAATCTTCCTACATCAGACCATGTATGTAGGAGATATCCTAAGTCGATTCGACATGGAGAATGCTTCAGCGGCTCGAACTCTACTTGCCATGAACCATGATGAGGCACGCAACGAAAATGGTGATTTGGTTGACACCACCATGTATAGAGGAATGATCGGATCTCTCATGTACCTCATAGCCTCACGTCTTGATATCATGTACATGATGTGTCTTTGTTCCAGATATCAGGCGAAAGCAAAAGTAAATCACCTCATCAGGGTCAAAAGAATTTTTTGTTATTGGAAGGGTACTCCAACACTTGGCTTGTGGTATCCTCATGAAGATGACTTTGAGCTTAGGGCGTATAGTGACTCGGATTATGGCGGTTGAAAAATGAATTACAATTCATTAGCTGGATGTTACTTCTTTGGTAGACGGTTAGTTACCTGGCAGTTTAAGAAGCAGACCTTCGTTGCTCTGTCAACATGTGAAGCTGAATATATTGCTGCTGCAAGGTGCTATTAAAAATCATTTCGATTCAATAGCAAATGCGCGATTATGGTTTGCAATTTTCTAACACCCCTATTTTTGTTGATAATTCTGCTGCTATTGCTGTCACAAAAATCTGGTCCAACACCCTAAAACTAAACACATGGGTATTAAATAACACTTTATACATGACTGTTTTGAAAAGCACTTGATTGATGTTGCTAAAATAAATACGGATTTTTAACGCGCCGGCCTCTACACTAAAGCATTTCATAAACATAGATTTTTATATCTTTTAGAGGTTAATAGCGTGAAAAAGAAAAGTGAAGTGATTCTAGAAGAAGAAAGTGTGTAGTCCGACATGGTCTTTACATTTCTTTCTTTTTTATTTTTATTTATTTATTTCTCTGTCTACTAACAATCCAAAAACACAAAAAGATTTTTGGTTTTAGAATTTTAGGGGGAGAATAGTTTAATTTAGTATTAAATTCGTGCAGTATTTAATTACTTAAAAAAATGAGGGTGGAGGAAAGCTTAGCTAAAAGAAATAAAATCAAATCTGTGATTCTGATTCAATGTTTATGGAAAATAATAGTACACAGGAAACAAATCCGTTGGGACTTTAAAAGATTTTAAATGATAAAGATGTAAAATTCAAAGTATATGTCTGAAAAGTCAAAGCAAGTAAAAGGAAAAATGATAGTAAAATTAGTCTGCTACTGAGGTAACATAGAGAAATAGACCTAGAGGTTGTTAGTTCATTATATAATGTGTTAGTAGGTTCAACACAATAGATGAGTAGACCTTATTGGTGGTTTAAATTCAAACTAAGTTGTTCAACTTGTTGTGGGTTCTCATCTTATCCATGGTTAAGACAATCAACGTAATTCCAATAAGGGGTGACGAGCAAAATAAACGCCACAAATGTGTGCAGATGACCATAAAAATGAGCAAAGCACATGGAAAAATGCTAAATGAAATCAAGCTAATAACTTATGTTGTTTGTGCATTATGTGCAAAAAGAAAAATGAATGCTTTAACAAGAAGATAGGTTGTGTTCCTCTCTGCTATGCGGTGGCACTAACCTGAGGATAAGCATAACCTAAATATTCTAGAATTCATCGCTATTTGTGCCTCTCTACTGTGACATGACACTGACCTGAGGCTTGGCATCTCTTTGAAAGCTCTTAGAATAGTTTCTTCTTGAAATATACCCGTAGACCGCTCAAAAATATCCTGAGGAATGTTGATTACCATATAAGTGTGGGATCCACAAATGATTGTTGAAATAATTAAACCTTAACTCATCACCAATGTGTGGCAAAAATCTGTGCATGGATTTAAGTGGATAAGTATACCAACAATCATTGTGAGCTGCAGTTCTTGACAGTCAAAATCATTGTGTGGACCTTATAGTTCTGTATGATTTCCTAAAACTATTATTGACTTCCAGTCAAAACAAGAATCTAGCATCAAAATGGTTTATTAAAATGTCCCAAATGATTGTTAAAAACCTGTATGATTCCATAATGAATCATTCCAGAAATGATAAAATTAACTTAAAGTTGTGCCGTCCAGGAAGTAAATCGGTTAGGTGTATCTAATGGTTTAATTTCATCTCGAATCAACAATACAAAAATATGTCCTGTTTTGTTTTAAATATCAAAGTGTTTTTCAAATTTTTTGTTTTCTAGTATTTTGTTACGTAAATGTCGGACTCTACAACTAGACTTAATCTATGAATCACTCACTCAAAAGGGGTCATGTCTGTGGTGACCAAAATGTTCAAAATTAAAAGGAGTCGCGTCTGAGGTGACAAATCTAGTTTTATATTAAAAGGATCACGTCTCAGGTGATCAAATGGTGTTAAAAGGTCATAATGTTATCAAATGTTAACATTTTAAAGAGTTGAAAGTGTAAAGGGCTCAAGCTCATAAGTATGAGCCAATTGCACGATTGGATCATAAGTATGAGCCATTCGCATGATTGGATCATAAGTATAGCCAATCGCATGATTGAACCATAAGTATGAGCCATTCACACGATGGACCATGAGTATGGATTAACCATGCGATTGGACTACAAGACTAAACCAATCTCATGAATGGATCCAGGAGTATGTGCCAGTCGCACGACTGAACCCCTGTCGCACGACTAAAGCATGAGTATGGGCTCGGTCACACAACTGAAGCGTGAGTATGGGCTCAGTCGCATGACTGGAGCATGCGTATGGGTGTAGTTGTACGATTGAACATTAAGACAATATAAAAAGAGGGGTGAGTCGGTCGTATTCTCACTAACCCTGAAATCGTTCGAAACCTGCTCATAGGTAGACACCCTGCCAAAATTTCTTCTCACCTTGATTTCTTGCTGATTATGTTACTAACAGATCTATGTTCATCTATAGGTATTATGCGACTGAATTCAATCAAAATGACCCGTGTAATCAAACCCTACATGACCTAAGCGCCTAAGATCAAGAAATTAGGAATACTCTTAAAATAGACCACTTAAATGCATATTATCATTAAAATGAAGGACATTAAGTGATATTTAGAGTCCTTGCGAATCTAATGAGTCTAAACATGACGTTTAACATCAAGATTTGACCAAGATTCGGGGTCGGAGTGTCGCATGGAGCATCCTGCGAATGGACACTCCGAATGAACGTAAGTCACACGATTGAGCCAGGCGCAAGATTCATTCACACGATTGAATCATTCAGTGACTCAGTCACATGACTGAATCAACCGCATGGCTTAACATATGACTAAGTTCAGTCGCAAGCTCAATCGAACGACTAAACTCAGTTGCATGCTCAATCGCACGACTGAACTCAATCGTATGGTTCAATCGCTCGATTGAACCAGTTTTATCTAAAACAGTTTAAGTGTCAAGTGTCATCTCTAATACACATCTCGATATGTTTATTAAGTTATAGAAACATGGGAGATAGATGGGCCATGACCCCGAAGCACAACATATGTGCTCACTTAGAATCCACCACTCGGAATCCTACTGAGTTCGTTGGTATTATTGCATTTCTTAGGAGATCAAGGATCTTGAAAGCCATCTCGACACCATGCACTTCATACAGATCCATATAGCAGGCATTCTGGGAAAGCGCCAGGGTTGACCGATTAGTTGAGCCACACTGTATACGGAGCTCTATATTTAGTCAAGATATAGAGATTACTGAGGATGACTTGCGACGTGTCTTAGGTCTAGGTGAGGACGGAGCCCAGCCAACTAAGCTACATCCCCTCATGGTCCGGGGATGCTTTTTGAAGATTAAGTATGCCGGTGACATAAATGTCGGTGTACTTAACAAGATGTGCCCGCAATTCAAATACTTGGCACATGTGGTCATTAAGTGTATAGCCTCCAGGAAGAGAGGATTCAACAAAATGTCCAACCAAATCCAGTACGCATATGTTGCACTAGGACTGAACCATCCATTCAGGTTTTCATGCATGATCCTCTCATACTTGATAAACAACCTCGAGGCAAAGGGAAATGAACGCTTCTGCATATACCCACGATTTCTCCAGATGATTATTGATGAAAAGCTTCCTATGCTGCCCAAGGAGAAAGATGATGCAGTGGTACTCGAAGTAATGGATGATACGACTTTGGGGAGAATGAAAGTCTACCGGGGTAAGCAAGTGAAACCCCCGGTGAGGAGACTATTTGGGCCCCTAGCCCGAGACGACTATGTGCTGCCCACTAGGAGGAAGTGGCGTTATGATGATAGTGACTCTGACATCGAGCCCATCATGGCACCCACTAAAGAAGAGGATGACGATGACGATGATGACCAAGGTCAGGGTGGTGATGCACCTCGTGACACTAAAGGGGCTGCCTTCCACCAAAGCTTCTTAGTTGATCAGGATGAGCAGTGAGATGAAGAGCCTCTGGTATGGACGGTTGGGAGCCGGGTTATGGCCACTAAGAGAGGGATCAGGGTTCTTGGTGGACACAAGGCTCAGTCTACGGGTGATGCTACTGATGTCACAGATCCTTCTTACACCCCTAACCAGCCCAACAGCCAGGGGGAGCGCCTACGACAAAGGGCTCAAGGAAGAAGAGATGGCTCAAACTTATAGGACAAAGAGCAAGAGGTCGAGATTCACTTTGATTACTTCTTTTGACACTACTGCAACTGTCACACCACCACTGCAGCTACCACCACTACCACAGCTACCACCACAACCACACCTCCTATCATTACCCCCACAGCTACTACTACCACCACCACTCCACCCACTACTGCTA
This sequence comes from Flaveria trinervia, assembly GCA_025506515.1. Taxonomy (NCBI): domain Eukaryota; kingdom Viridiplantae; phylum Streptophyta; class Magnoliopsida; order Asterales; family Asteraceae; genus Flaveria; species Flaveria trinervia. The sequence continues at coordinate 27,321,476 of CM046450.1, read as the reverse complement.
TCTCTCATCCCACCACCACTACCACAGCCACTCCACCACATCCCACACACATTCCACCTCACATATTTATCACATCTACCACCACCAGTCACCAAGCTGGTCCTTCCACACACACTCCATTAACCGCTAGACCCTCTCTACCCCATATCGGGTTAGAGGAACAGCTGGCTAACCTACTAGCACTGTGCTTAGACTGCTTGCAACTGATGAGCTTAGGGCTTCTTAATTACATAAGATGATGGAAGTTAATGCTGCTCAAGCCAAGAAGATCAAGGACCTTAGTGAGAAGAGCAAGCTATATGAGAGAGCTTTAAGCCATGCCCACCATGCACTTACAAGCCAAAATGAGCTGGTGTTGGCATCGGTAAAGAGGATGAGGAGCTGGAGAAGAAAAAAAGAGAGGATATTCCTAAAGCTGAAAGGGTCAAAGAGTGAACCTCTAAAGATCATAGATGGTGATGGTGATGATAAAGATGATCATGATAATTATGAGGATGAAGATAATGGTGAAGAAGATGTCAAGAAGGGAGGACCGAGCTGAAAAGATCAAGATGAGGATGATGATAAGCAAGGTAATGCATCTGCATCAGCCTCTAATCCTCAGGCTCAAGAGAGGAGAAATAAAAGGAATCAAGATCAAGGAGCCTCATTCTCTGCTCCTCTAGCTGAAGAACCAACTATTCAAGACAAAAGTAATAGTTAGATGTATTTGTATTATAAACTTTTGTATTTGAATTTTATTACATTTATGTAATTAATTATCATTTTGGTTTGTTTATGTTCAAATGCTATATATGATGACTTACGTGTGTTGTGCTTAATGTTTAATCAAACAGATGAAGCTCTACGAACAGACGAATACGATGTCCAACCCCTTCAGCAGGTCAAGTCTCAATTAACCATGATTCTTGCTTGCAAGGGATAGTTAGAAGGTCAATGAGCTACACTCCCCAAGAAGGAGAAATCATTCATGATCTGACCGATGACCAACTAGTTGAGATATTCCAACTTAATCCTAATGAAGTTGTCAAACATGCTCTAGTAGTCGAAGTACTGAGTGATGAGGAGCTACAGGATGTAAATGAGATTGAGATTGAGGACGTTAGAGCTGAGCACTATCTAGAGTATGCTGACCGCGAAGGCAATGATATACCCAATATGAGTGATACTTTTGGCAGTGCTACATTTGAGAAGCTGGATGAAGTAGAGAAAGAAAAAGAGAAAGAAGAAAGCTTGGTCCAAGCTTCGGACGCCAATGTCGAATTGAAGAAAGCTGAATGGGCGACTTGTTTTGCTGAAATGAAATCCCAGAGCGCACCTACAAAGCAGAATGCCTACACCAAACCTTACAGAGTCAAGAAACATCAGAAGGTGTCTGACAAAATCATTGCGTGGGCTTATTTTGAAGACTTGAATGTCTATGTTGTAAAGAGAGAAAAGGGGATTGAGTACTTCCGATATCCTCATGATCTAAGACTCTTCCTGGTTTTGAGCTCAACCGACTAGCGTGCTTAGATCTGCTGTATGTTAATCCAAAGAAGATGTCAAGTTGGTTTGAGACAGCGTTGAAGAAAGAAAACCACACTAGGTGGGTAAACTTCAGACCTCAACAACCAAAGAGGTACATCCGTAGGTCTAAAGTGGATCCCATATTTGGGAAGCTAAAAGTTGTGCTCAAGTGGAGTCCCCCGTGCACAATGTCAAAGATTCCTTTATGGGAAATGCCTGAGGACTTCACTCCACACTTCAAATGGTGGTATTATGATTGGAGGATGGGTGAAGCGGTCATAGTTCTGAACCGAGATGGAAAGATAGAGACTATCCGGGTATTTGACCCTATGTGGATTACCAACTTGTCAGCTGAAGATGTTTACACATTATACAAGTGGCCACTGTTCTATGACATGCAAGAAATTGTACAAGCTCTTCAATTCTAACACGTTATAGCTCTGCTTCGCGTTTGAGATACACGTAGGAGTCACAAGAAAAGAGAAGTACATAAAGTTTCAAGAACATGTAAAGAATGTTAGACAATAGAGTAAACTAGGACCGAGGGGGAGTTTGTAAATACATCATGTTCCTTGTTTATGAGCTTAATGTAAAAGTCTTTCATGTCTTACACATATGTAATGAATAGATTCGATGATTTATAATATGTGGTTGTTGCTTACTAATGTTTATATATTTCATATTATTATTGTGTTGAATATAATTCATATATATGAACTTATATATAGGTTTGAAGTTATTGTACATAGCTCTTGGTCAATAATGATTGAGAAATGTGTTCAACCTAGTCGTATGAGTCTTCATGAGAATGGACCATACTAATGGACCATACGCATGAATACATCATGCTTATGGACCAATCGCACGACTGAACCAGGAGACTGGATCATTCATACAAATGAGACATAAGATTGACTCAGTCGCACTACTGAAACTTTAGTTGTGTGTATGACTCAATCGCATGATTCAGTCACACGACTGAACCATGCTAATGGTTACGAATGGAAACTACACACCTATGAATACCACTTAATTCGTGGAAATATAAGAATTAAGAACAGTTCCATATACTAAAACCCTAGCCATCCAAAGCACCTAATCCAACTTCATAGTTTGTTCTTGATCGATTCCTACTCATTCTTAATGTTTTAGTTTATTCTTTTATCGATTGGGTAAACGTTCTCACTGATTGGATCGCCAATCAAATAGGATTCGGCACTATTTGATCTGGTTTCATGCATTATCAGTTAGTATTCCGTACGTACACGGTCCCGACATTCACAAACCTCATCATCTTCAATTTCACACCTAAACTCCTTGAAAGGATTAAAATCTTCAAAATAATCCACATCACTTTCTAGAATCTCAACCACCAGAGCATGATTAATTTCTTCTTCAATTTCATTTATTTTTAGAACTCCAATGAAAGTTTGAGATTAGTGTTGTTTCCTCCTTTGGCTTGGCTTCTTCATTGTCAGTGATTGGAATAACTTTTCAAGTTCCAATGTTCTATGTTTAGTGATGATTGGAGATGGACATCCTCTTTTGAAGTGACCTAATTGCTTGCAGTTGAAACTTCTCAATTTGGACTTATCATATCCATGTTTTGAGTTTTGATTTTGATTACCAAAGTTTTTCTTGCCTGTTCTTTCCACAAACCTTCTTGCACGCAATGTGAGCATTGTCATCTACCAATGGACATCAGTTTCTTCCAAGTCATCAGGATCTACTTGATACATATCTTCCATGGTTATTCCTTTGCCTTTTAACTCCCCCAATCAAAGCTCCATAATTGTGTATGAACATTCCAAACAGTGCCATTGTTTCAGATAGAACATTGCCATAAACAGTAGCTGGCACTATTGATTAATTATATTCTCTCCTTTTTCATGACCAAATAAAATGACTTCATTGTGTTGATTACATCCATAAGTTTATAATAGGAAAAATATCTTTCTTGCTTTAACAATCTGACTTGCAAGCTCTATTGCAGTGCCAGAGAATCCAAAAGTTTTGTGACTTTTGCACTCTTGTGTTCAGCAAAACGATTGTAGGTATCTTGAGATAAACTCAAGGTTAAAGCCCCCCTAATGCTTTTTTATCATGATCGATTAACTTGAGATCTCTTTTTGTAAAGTTGATGCATCAGTGTTTGGTGAGGTAGTTTGACCGATAGTGACTGTAGGAGTACGTGGACCATTGACGATTGATTCCCAGTGGTTGTGATCGCTATAGTAGAAGAAGGCTTTCAAACAATTTTTTTGAATCTTCAACATTGTCACCATTGATAAGCCTCGATAGGCTGTTGGGTGCAACACATTCTAAGTTAGAAATGGTGATATTGGTTGTTGTCATTTTCTAATCAGAAAGTAATTTTGATAAACACCTTTAATTTCGCTGACACTTTCACTACCACTATCGCCGGCACTTTCGCTACTACTATCGCCGGCACTTCGCTACCACTTTCGCTACCACTTTCGCTTTGTGTTTTGATAGCAGTTTCATTCGAACACCTGAGTCTGGGAAACTCTAGTTTTGGCAATGGATTCACTAAAACTAGTAGAACTTTCATTCCGAGGACAATCTTGGTAACACTTTTGCTTGTTTTGGCAATCAAAGGAGGTGAACTGTAATTCAAAATAAGTTACTTTCGCTAAGTAAGAAAGATCAACTTCCAAGAACACAAGTTTGGTAGTTTAGGTGGTTGAACAACAGTTTTGCTGGATGAAACTGTACACCTCTTTCGAATAGAAAATCAACCAAAATTTAGCCAAATCACAATGAATTTATTGTTGAATGTTTGGGATAGCTTCCAATACAAATACTAGATGTTTTTAATAGATTTCCATAGCAAAAAAAAAGAAGATGAGATTCAAAATAAATGGAATAGTGTTTTTACCAAAAACCCTTAAAAAACTCAACAAATCAACAGCACTAAGGCTCTGATACCATATTGTTGGTTCATATGATTGATAGTCAGTGCAAATAATTCGAAATACATAAATATCCCACTGAATAAACATGAATCTCACAATGACACACTCAACAAGTTTCAAATGTTTTCAATAATCACGAACTCACACAATGTATATGAAACAAAGGCTCGAATATGATCAAAATAAACTTCCAGCCAAAAACACAGAATTGCAATGATAATATTTAACTTTTTTGGTTTGCAAAACTTGTTTAGAATTAGTGAAACTTTCAATATATAGACCGATGATAGTTTCGTTGTGCAGCGAAACTGTGTTGCCCATAACTTAGTTTCACCCGGCGACGAAACACAATTTTGTTGGGTAAACCAAAACGGTTTATCGCTCATAGTTTAGCTGGGCACAAAAGCATACTAAATACAAATTACAACTAAGTAAACTAACATACTACCTATTACCATAATAATAAAATAAACACTACGAATGGTTAGTCCCACTTATTCTAGATCATTGTTAAGAAGACAAGATCCAAATTGGGCGAAGTGATAGATTATCTTCTCAAGGATAGACTAATTCTATAGTCCACGAACATTTAAGCCTCTCACCAAGAGTAGTTAACAATATTAAACAGAGCTAACCTTTAAATCAAAGATAAATACTAAGAAGAAAAGATGATTTGCAATAAGTAATTCAATAAGGGTAGCAAAACACTATTTAATCACAAACATTCATAATACAAGTGAAATTTGTGTGGTGATTTAAAGGACTAACAACAAAATGATGAAGAAGTCAATTATTCAATATTCATGCAATTAAGGTTAGTAGAATCCCTAATCTATGTAAAATTCTATGTTGCCTCGCTATTCTTTTACATCTAGATTAAACACAAGGGGAGATGTTTGTCTAGAGAAACAAGTATGCATGCAATATAACTATTACCTACATAATAAAACACACCACACGTAACGAAGAATGACAAGTTGAAAAGCAAACATCTTTAAGCAGTTGATCACATAAAATAAACTAAATGCCAAATGCATAATCTTTGAGGAAATGGCCTCAACTTTTGATTGGTGTTGAAGTAACGATCAAATAAAATGAGATAACTATTTCCAATTCACCTTATTAGACAAGGTAAGTAGGGTGTTAAACCATGAAAAATTTGTGGTTTGCAGGAATAGTACAATAATTAAACAACCTAAATAAGAAAAGTAAATTTGATTATTAATTGAGTTGTTGTTAACTAGAAAATTACTGTATAATTAAATATGATAAAATGATCAATAAAATATGAGATCTATGTCATTCATTTTGTAATGCATAGTTAAAAGAAGAGTTACATACATTCATTTTGTAATGCATAGTTAAAAGAAGAGTTACATCCTCTGTTTCATAGGTGTCCTTTGTTAACACCACACTTCCACCTATGTGTATTGGATTTGAGATCAATACGAATTGAGCTCAAGGAGCTTAGGACCACATTAATTAGATCAAACTTGATGATAAGAATATATGCTAAACTCTAATGATGAAAAAACAATCAATATGATTAATTATCTATTTTGTATTGATAATAATATTGGAATGGATACAATTAATCATATGATTCATCATCATCCATGAAGGATGATTGTGTTTATCTGTGTGTTGAGGAGTTAGAGATATAAAGTCCATGCTCAACAAGTTGCTAACAAAGTAAAAGAAACAATGGTTTTAAATGAATCTCAGGTAAGAGATCATAAATTATATCAAATCAAAATTACCTCTTAACAAAAAGATTTAGATAAACTTGCTTCTAAAAACTACAATCCCAAAGCACAAGTTGAGCATCTGACCACCTCCTTAACAAAGTTCATATATGATAATGCATCAACTAAACCTAAACTTCAGAAGTTTCAATTATCATCTCAAATAATATAAGGAATTGTTAAATTCTTATGTTGAATCAAAGAACACGTATGGGTTGGATTTAATGCTGTTGTACCTTGTTTGAATGATAATTATACAAATTCACCTTACTCTATTACTAACAGTTAATCAAACCCTTTTGTGCCCAACACTAAAATCAAATTAAATACTGAATCTAATCAATTGGTAAATAGTCATGATACTAAGGTTAGTGAAACTGAGTCTTCTGATTCAGAAAATTAAAAACAAAAGACTCAGAATTTGACTATGATGAGTGTGATGATTTGGATGATTCTGATGAACATGATGAGCAAAATCATGATGTTATGGGTATGGAAGATAATGTCTCATTTGAGACCATCATGCCCAAAGTTCTTGAAGAAATTAAGCTACCTTACCCTCCAAAGCAAAGAAATATGCTAAAGACTATCTACAAGAGGATTGCTTAACTGAATGAAGGTCTTCATGAACTCACAAATAGCACAAATCATCAACAAAAATAGTTAAAATTGTTAGAACTATTAAACCTATAGAAGAAGTCAAAATTTCTTCAGCAGGAACGAAATAGAAGGCATGAGCTTAATTACTCCGAAAGAAGAAACATGTTGATCAATCTACATCCGTTGTAGATCTAGAAAAGCAAAAATCAGATGAATCCGTACAAGATTTGCGGACACAAAGATCAGCTACATCAAACATGAAGAAAGTCAAGCAAGATGTGAATCCTAAGGAAAATAAATCATCTACTGCTAAACCAAAACATTTTGACATCACGTCTCGAAATGACAAAGATTTATCAGGTGCAAAATTTGAAAAAGAGTTGAAAGCACAAAAGAAGTCAAAGTAGAAGAAAGATGTTGAATCAAAAAATGAATCAAAGAATAAATATTGCAAGTGGTGTGATATGCATAATCATAACACTGATGAATGCTACTTTAGCAGCTATTACTTCATCTATAATATGAACAATCATATGACTGTTGTTTGTTATTTCAACAAACATTGTGCAGTTTGTAACAAAAATAGTCATTCCATTCAGGAATGTTATTTAAATAAAGAAGAAGTAAGATGTAGAGGAGTTTATTCAAATCGTGATTAAAGTAAGCCTATACATTGAATCTAGACCTATTGGACTTAGATCTAACAATACTAGCTCTTATGGTTAAATACTTATAATCAATTCTTTAGAATTGAAAGCTCCTTAACTCTTGCTACAATATTGTTGTTGAAGTATGAAACTGTCATCTTTTGATGATCATATGTGTACTTGATCTCTATTCTGCTAATATTCTTTAGAGTGTCAAAACTGAGACCATGCACATCTTCCTTAGTTGTAAGAGTAACCAAAACTTTATTATTATGTACAAACTCTAGCTCATCCTGTTCTGAAATTCTTAACTCAGGGACTTCATGTATCTCCGTTCCCATCAATTTGACTACCTCAAACTTTCTCCTTTTACAGGCCTTGGCATGTGGTTTGTTAAATACTTGAATGAGGTACACATATGAGCATATGTCACTTTGAGCTTGTTCATCATTGAGCTTAGGAAAATATTTTTCATCAAGGTATGAAGTGTAGCTTGGGTGTAGAAGTTTGAGTTCCATAGGATCAAACAAGCTTATGCTTATAACTTTCTTCTTAGACTCATTACTCAGTAGCACTAATTCCTTTGTTCTTTCTACATATCCCCACTCAGTTATGGGATATGTATGCTAGTTAGCTTCAATGGTCTTTGTTGTAGCTGAGTATCCAACTCACCTCAAGAGTTCATCATCAACTAATATGCAGGAGTTAGATCTTGATCTTTTTTGCCCTTCAGTTCTTCTATCATGCTCATAATCATCCCTTCTTGCTTCTTTTAGCACATCATCCTTGAACTTAGTTTTCAACTTACCCACAACCATAGAGAATCTCTTCATCTTGGATTTATTAGATAGTTAGTGATGATTAAGCTTTGTCGATCATGAATATTAGAATCATGGAGTGTGTAAGGATTCCTGAAGTCTGATGCAACCCAAAACTGCCTAAGTGTTTCAGCAACATGCACTAAGTACTGAAGTGAAGAATGCTTCGGAAGAATTACACAAAGCACTAGAAAATACTCTAAGTGTAATATCTTCCGAAGCCAAGACCAATATCTTCCGAAGCCAAACATGAAGTCTTCTGAAGCTTCAAGAGACAAAGTCTTCCGAAGCTTCACTCTATGAAGACAGATTTCTTCCGAAGACTTTTAGTACACATGCTTTATCTGATGTACTGTTCCATAAAGCACCTTTTCCGCTGCGTCTCTGATAAGTCACCAACTTACAAGAGTTGGTGAAAAGGTCCATGCTTTTGGTAACTGTACATTGAGGTCTTGAGTCTGAAACTTTCCACTTTATGTACTTTATCCTTTTTGTAATGTATAAGGATGTGAGCTATGGCATGTCATAGTCACAAGGTCAAAAGGCAGATATGCCTTTTGATTCTACAATTGATTTTGTTAGTGTCTAGTCAATTGTATCCAGCTGGCTTTCATAGTATAGCCGCTGTAGGTTGTAGTATAAGTATTCCAAGTTCTTGTATCTTTCTTATGCTTTGTAACACTTGTAAAAGACCTTGAGAAAGCAATATACTGCTCCCTTGAAAACTATACTCTCTTGTTCTGTCTCTTGCTTTACTTGTGTTCTTTGTATCACCTTTGGTTACCTAGTTCACTGTTTGATTAAAGTTTAGTTAATCTTCTCATTGTGTTATTGTGTTGTAATTGTGTTCAAGCCCTTGAACGATCCTGCAATTGGTATCAGAGCATTCAGGCTCGTGATATAAGATCTAACCATCTTAAGATCCCTCACACACACAAAAACTAAACTTTTCAAATGGCTTCCATCTCAAAGACTGATATGGAGACTGGAACCATGAACAAATCCCCATTGATCACTCTTGATGACTTTGACACCTGGTGCATGAGGATGGAAGGCTTCATCAGGTCTCTTGACTCAAGAATGTGGGAATCTGTTGAATATGGACCTTTCATACCCAGCACCCCCTCTGCTACCGGTGCTGGTATGATTCCTAAAGATGTGGCCAACTACTCAGATGAAGATAGGAAAAGAGTAGAGATTGACAGGAAGGCCATGACTGCTCTTCAGACTGCTATCCCAAACTCTGTGTACAGAGGTTTTAAGAAGTGCAAGACAGCTAAACAGCTGTGGGATGCACTGAAGCTGATGTATGAAGGCTCCTCTGAAGCCAAGGAGAACAAGAAAGATCTTCTGAAGCAGCAGTTTGAAAATTTCACCTTTAAAGCAGGTGAAACCATGACCCAACAATACTTCAGGTATGTTGAGATTGTGGATACCCTTGTGGATGGAGGAGTTCCTCTTGAGAACAGAGACATTGTAAGGAAGTTCATGTCCTCACTTCCTAGGCAATGAACACACTATTGTGTGGTAATCAAGAGGACTGAGAACCTTAAAACTCTTACTCTGACAGAGTTATATGGGATTCTCAGTGGATACCAGATGGAGATGAACTTACAAGGTTCACTGGCAACTCTAACAATCAAATGGGTTCAACCCTTCATGTGGTTGAAAGGGACAGCATAGAACCCCAACATCATCTCCTATGCTACCCTGACAACTCACAAAAGGTCCTTTCATCACCTTCCCGGAGACACCAAGGGAGAACTTTACTCAAGGAAGCCCATTCCAAGAGACAAGTTCTTCTCAAGCCTTTGTGTCTGCAGATGAAAGCTGTGGAAATTATCTCTTCACTCTTGAAGACCTAGACTGTATCCATCCAGATGACCTGGAATACATGGAGATAGTTCAGCAGATGGCTCTTCTCACTCACAGAGCCAAGAAGTTACAAGAGGTCAGGAAGAAGATTTCCAAGCAATGCTACCAGTGGTAAGTTTGGGATGGATAAAAGCAAAGTTAAGTGTTACATTGTAACCTTATGGGTCACTTTGCTAGGGAGTGTAAGGCACCTAGAGCAAATGGGGGTCAAACACAACTCAGACCAAACTACACTAACAATACCCCTCAGGCTGAGAAGACAAAGCAACATGCTGCGGTTGCTGTTGAAGAGGGAGGATTTGACTGGAGTTTTCAGGTGGAGGATGCTTCTCCAAACCAAGCATTGATGGCTGACCATGATGAAGCCAAGATATTAGAACATCTTTGCTCCCCTGAATGCATTGCTAAAGTAAATAGATACAGGTCCTACAACCTAGAGATGAGATCTGATCTTGAGTCATTAAACATATTAAAATCTGATTTTAGAAAGTCTGAAAATGATTACAAGTTAAAGATAGAAGACTTGGAAAAACCATTTCAGTACTAAAACATGAACATACAGATTTTAGAACTCAGATCCAAGATCTCATCACTAAGTTGACTAAGTGCCAGGCTGAGCTTGTGATCAGCAAAGCCCTGGCAGAGAAAAGTGTTCTTGAAGAAGAGACCTTCAAGAACATGATATCCTCATCCCTCACAATAAGGTTTGTTATCAAAATAGACAGGACTGGGATCAAATGAGATAGCTCCTCCACACACAATCTTGTCTGTAAGATCTCCTAGGTGTGGAACTTGTGAAGATGAGCTTCCTCTCATAGATCCAATAAGTGAGGATGATGAAGAAGTGATAGTGAGGAATCCCTCTGAGAAGAGTGAAGAAGAGGATTTCTCCAAGGGCCACTATCCTTCTGAGGAGAAGAATTAACTGTGATGACCAGTCCAAGAGAAAGAACTTGATCAGAAGAGCAAAAGGAAAGCAATGAAGGCTCAAGAAATCAAGGCTACCTTTGATGCTAAGCAGAAACAAGTGTTTATCTCTGCAGGTTCAAAGCAGTAAGGACTGAAGACATCCACCAAAGCTTCTTAGCCAAGAGTTCTGGTTCATGTTCAAATCATCTAGTACAAAGAAGAAGACTGAGCTGCTGTGTACCACTGCTGCACAGCCTGGACCATCAAATTCCAAGAACATTCACAGCCCAGGGAATTGTATCTGCATCTACCAAGATGAAGGTGAAAAAGGGATGTGACCAAAGCCAGTCTTGCTCTCAAAAGGAGATTTCTTTGAAGAAGAAAATGTTGTGTGTTATGTGTGAAAGTACTTCTCATATTGCCAAGGATTGTCCATACAATCCTAAAAGTACTATCCACATGACCAATACAAAGACTTCAAAGAATCTCAAGAAGTCTAAAGCTTCAGAAGGAAAGTCTGTTTCCTTCGGAAGCTCCAAATCAAAGAAGAAGGTAAATGGAAAATTACCTTCGGAAGTACAATTGGTCTCGGAAGAAAGGAGTTCTTCCGAAGCACTGAAGTCTGCTGCAGTGACTGTAGATTCTTCTGAAGTATCAGTCATTAAAACTTGTGAAGCTCCAAAAGCTTCTAAGGTTTTGAAGGTCAAGTCCAAGACTCCAAAGGTGGTGTGGAAGTCTAAGAAAGACCAAATAACTGAGGTTTCTCCATCAACAACAGCTGAAGATCCCCTCTGTACAACCATAGGATCTATTACTGTTGCATACCTTCTATTACACTTACTAAACCAAGACAAGTAAGGCTTGGGTTTCCAAATGTAACTAATCATTTTCTTTATGCAGGAACAGCTCAAGACAAACAAGAATGTGGATAATTGACAGTGGCTGTTCCAGGCACATGACAGGCAATAGGTCTTTACTTCATAATTTTGAGAGAATTGTTGGAGGACCAGTTGCTTTTGGAGGAAATGAAGGTGGTTACATTTATGGAAGGGGTAAGGTCACAAATGGTAAGCTCAGCATTGAGAAGGTAAACTTTGTTAAGGAGCTTGGGTACAATCTTCTGAGTGTATCCCAATTTTGTGATCAGAGTCATAACATGCTCTTCACTGAGCATGAGTGCATTGTTCTCAAGCCTGGAGTGGTCATTCCTCATGAGCATATCCTGCTCAGAGCCCCCAGGAAAGGGAACATGTACAAGATGGATTTGCAAGAAACATCTCCCTCTGGAGAAGTTTCATGCTTTCTATCTAAAGCAAATAGTGATGAGTCTTTCCTATGGCATAAAAGAATGTGCCATGTAAACTTTAAGAATATGAATAAATTAATCAAACATGATCTGGTAACTGGAATGCCAAAGAAAGAGTTTACAAGTGATGATCATTGTGTTGCATGCCTGAAAGGGAAGCAACACAAGGTATCTCACAAGCCTAAGGAAAAGAACTCCATCACTACTCCCCTACACTTATTACATATGGATCTCTTGGCCCCACCAGTGTAATGAGTTTAGGAAGGACCTTATACTGTCTAGTGATCACAGATGATTTTACAAGATTCACTTGGGTTTTCTTTCTTAGAACTAAAGATGAGACTCCTGAGATTCTAAAGAATTTCATCTTAAAGATTGAGAATCAATGTGATCACAAGGTCAAAACCATAAGATGTGATCAAGGAACTGAATTCAAGAAGCAAATCCTTGATACATTTTGTGATGAAAAGGGTATTACAAGACAATACAGTGCTCCCAGGACTCCTCAGCAAAACGGAGTTGCTGAGAGGAGAAACAGGACACTTATTGAAGCTGCAAGAACTATGTTGTCTGACTCTAAACTGCCTATCACCTTCTGGGCAGAGGCAGTTAATACTGCTTGCTATGTGCAAAACAGAGTTTTAGTAGTTAAGACACATGGTAAGACTCCTTATGAACTTTGGCACAAGAGGAAACCTTTCATTGGTTTTCTCAGGTCATTTGGATGTCCCTGCACCATCTTGAATACCAAAGATCAAGTTGCCAAGTTTGCTGAGAAATCAGACGATGGACACTTCATTGGATACTCTTCTCAAGCTAAAGCTTATAGAGTATACAATCTCAGAACTAGAATCATTGAGGAGTCAGCCAATGTGACTTTCAATGAGCACACTCCCAGTGTGGCTGGTTCTGGTCCGGATTGGCTATTTGATCTTGATTTAGTTACCACTGTTTTAATAAATCTTGTGAGCATGTTTCAGGATCTGCAGAAAATTTAAATACAGGTGATCCTGATCCAAGATTTGAGCTAGGAAGACCTTCAGCTCCAGTTGAAACTACTTCAGCAAATGAGGTTTCTATCAGCACAACAATGACAAATCCAGCTGACACATCTGGCATGCCTTCAAATTCCAGTTCAGAGGCTTCTCAACCAGATAAAGACATCTCAATTGCAGAAGACAACAATGGTGATGGTGATAGTGATCAAGAATTTCTTGATGCTAATAACCATACCATAGATGACAACATCAATGATGTCACACACTCATTGGATCAAGTTAATCTTGATAGTGTGATAATGTGGAGGATCAATCTTCAAGACCAGATCTAAATTTCTCAAATTTGGATCTATCTCAGCAACTTGCTGTGATCCCTCAGCTAAGGATCCACAAGTCTCATCCTACCACAAACATCATTGGAGATGTTATCTCCGGGGTAAAGACAAGAGGGCAAACCCATGAAGCAAATGTTTGTCTTCACTCTTGTTTTCTATCCCAGTTAGAGCCAAAGAAAGTTGAGGAGGCTCTAAAGGATGGATGTTGGGTTGAAGCTATGCAACAAGAGCTGCTTTAATTCAAAAGACAGAAAGTTTGGAACCTTTGTCCTCTTCCTTATGGGAAGACTACCATTGGAACCAAATGGGTTTTTAGGAATAAAAAGGATGATAGAGGAATCATCATCAAGAACAAGGCAAGACTAGTTGTTCAAGGATACACACAAGAAGAAGGGATTGACTACACTGATGTCTTTGCTCCTGTAGCTAGACTAGAAGTTGTTAGGATATTCCTGGCATTTGCTGCATCCATGAACTTCAAGGTCTACCAACTTGATGTAAAGTGTGCTTTCTTATATGGAATTGATGAGGAGGTTTATGTCAAACAACCACCTGGTTTTGTAGATCCTGATCATCCTGATTATGTCTGCAAGCTCACAAAGCTCTCTATGGGCTGCATCAGGCACCCAGGAAGTGGTATGAGACACTGTTTGAGTATCTCTGTAAACATGGTTACAGGAGAGGTACTATAGATGGAAACTCTTCATCAAAGGACAAGGAAACGACATTCTGCTAGTTCAAGTATATGTGGATGACATCATCTTTGGCTCAACCAATTCAAGGCTCTGCAAAGACTTTGAAAAGCTGATGAAAGATAGATTTGAAATGAGTTCAATGGAGAACTTAATTTCTTTTGGGAAATTCAAGTGAAGCAGGTTGAAGATGGCATTTTCATAAGTCAGTCAAAGTATGTTCAAGATATACTCAAGAGGTTCAACATGACTGATTGTAAGACTGCTAAGACACCTATAGCCAGAAACCACTCCCTTGGTCCAGATCTTGAGGGGGAGTGTGTTGTAGTGAGCACTTATACAGGGCTATGATTGGGTCTCTTATGTATCTTACAGCTAGCAGGCCTGATATCATGTTTGCTACATGTATTTGTGCAAGATATCAAGCCAATCCTAAGATGTCTCACTTAATCACTGTGAAAAGGATTTTAAGATACCTCAAAGGTGCTTCAACACTTGGTTTATGGTATCCAAAGAATTCTAATTTCAATCTGTATGCCTATACAGACAGTGATTATGGTGGCTGCAACATGACTGCAAAGTCTACATCTGGGGGATGTCAATTCCTTGGTGGAAGGGTTGTCTCATGGCAATGCAAGAAACAAACCTGTGTCTGCATCCACTGCTGAGGCTGAATACATTGCTGCTGCAAGCTGCTGTGCTCAAGTGCTTTGGATTCAAAATAGATGCTAGACTACGGATTTAACTTCAAAGAGACTCCTATCCACATAGACAACAACAGTGCTATCTCTATCACTGAGAACCCTGTGCAGCACTCAAGGACCAAAACATCAACATCAGGTATCATTTAATAAGAGATAACTATGAAAAGGGGTTAATTAAACTAGTCAAAGTTCACACAGATGAACATATGCTGATCTGTTCACAAAAGCTTTTGATGAACAAGATTTAAGTATCTGATATCAGCTATTGGGATGATTAACTTTGAGTAGATTTTTCTTAAAACTAATTCTAATTATTTCTTCTTAAAATATGTGTGTCCTAAGTTGTCTAGTTCATCACTTTCATAAGCTCATGTTTTCTTTGAATAAAAAAACTTTTTGAAGACTTTCCTTAGATTCTTGAAAATTTACTGATACTTCGGAAGATAACATTTTACCTTCGGAAGAAAAATATGTCTTCAAAATAAATGACTGTCTAAGAAATTTTACCTTCGGAAGAAGTCAAAATTTATCTTCCGAAGCTTAAAATTCTTAACTTAGACACTTATTCATTTTTAAGGACTTTTTCCTTCCGAAGCAAAAATTACTTTCGGAAGCTTTGTTCATTCTTATACAAAGCATCAAAAGTTTATTTCTCTTCCGAAGCATAAATCTTTAAGACTCTCAGGAAAATTCTTCCGAAGTCACTTTAGCTTCGGAAGCTTTTTCAATCACAACTTCCGAAGACAAATTACTTTCGGAAGCTTTTAGAATTCCAAGAAAACTACTTTTTGAGCAAAAAGGTAAACTACTTTTTCAGAGGTGGGACCGACATACGGATTTCAAAGTTTATCCTCTTTCATTAAACTTTATCTGAAATCCTTCTCTCTCATATAAACCCAACGGTTTCCCCCTCTTCTATCATCTGCTTTTCTTCCATACCTAAAACCCAAAGCTTTCTCTCTGAAATTTCCTTCCCATTCTTTTCTCTTCATCTCTGAGCTACCTCACAATGGCTGACCTTACACACATAAATGATCCTCACTTTCCCATGCAGCTACACAGACAACACAATCAGGTTGCTCTGTTATGCTCTGACAAAGATCCTCATTTCTCAGAGTTTGCCTTCTTGTCTTTGTCTCACTACTTCACCTCCCTAACCATTGATCCTCCTCTATATGAGGATCATTTGCTTGAATTCTGGAAGACCTGCCAAGAGGTCATTATGGATGGGGAGAAGGCACTGTCTGCCACAGTGCAGGGGAGAACAATTTTCATCACTCCGGCCATCATCAACCGACATCTTCAGCTGGATGATGAAGCAGGTGAAGTGTTCTTCCCAAAAGAAGCGGTTAATCATTCCTTCGAGCAGATGGGCTATGAAGGAGATTTCTCTGTAAAGACCTTCAGGAAAGGGAAGGTCTCATCCCAGTGGAAATACCTGCTCCATGTGGTATCCACAGCTTATCAAACAAGCATGGTGGATGGGACCAGATTCCTGAGGATCTCTCCTTTGTAGTTCATGGGATGGTTCAGGGGGTCAAGTTCAGGTATTCACAATTTGTTTATACTAATTTACTTGCAAACTTAGACTCCTTAGAGTATTACATGTTTCCTAGATATGTTCAACACATTCTTAACTGTGAACTGGGCTCACAGTTGAGGGAAACAGGCAATATTCTTAAACTGGGACAGATGAAGCCCGGCATATTTAAAATTATGAAGAAGCCAACTGTAGGCTTCTCAGGGGTAGAAACAGCCCTAGTCCCAAAAATGTTAGAGCTCATTGATCAAGGTGACAACATAGCAGTCCAAGCTAGTGTTGAACCCACACCTACTGCTCTCATACCCTCTTCACAACCTCAAATATTCATCACCTACAAAAGAAAATCCCAACGAACCCCTGCTCAGGCTATTGAGTCTATGCAGGCCCCCAAATACTCAACCTTACAGGAAGAAGTGGACTCCAGAGCTCCCACTTCTCCTGAGGAGCAAACCACTCCCATCACTTTACCTATCAGGATGAGGTTCCTCAAGCTCAACCTGATGAGCTCATTAGCCCAACAACCGTAAGCTTTCACTCTGAGTCTCAACACTCAAGTGACAACCTTCAGGGGACAGCTACCATCCCCAGCCTTTGGATCTGAACCAACCAATTCCCAACCTATCCTTTTACACTGATGAAGACTTAGGATTCAGTGAGTACCATGAGTCTCTCTTCTCCTCCCCTACTCAAAGAGAGATGAGTACCTCTGACTCTCCTCAGTCTATCCCTCATCAGTCACCTATTACTGAGGTGGACACATATGAACCTGTTCAGGATGTCCATATGGAAGAGGCTCTCACTTTTGAAAGTGATTACATCATTAAGACCTCAACCATGGCAACTCAGCCCATTGGCATCTTAATTGAGGTTGCCAGTGAGCAGAGGAAAACCAGCAGCCAAGAACTCAAGCTGGTGGTGAGAGAGAGGACTTTGGTCCAATCCTCTCATCCCCCGTGATTCTTCTGATGAAGATGAGGGGAATTTGAGACTAAAGGTACAAAAATTGTCACAAACATGCACCTATCTAGTCTCTAAGGTTAGTCACTTGGAATCTCAGGTGACTACCTTACAAAACAGGGTCAATGATCAGCAACTCCAGATTTCATATCTGCAGGAAAAACTAGCTGAGAGACCTTTAAGGAGAGCTCAACCAGGAACACAAGAACCTGTGGAAGTGACTGATTTATCCTCCAGCTCACCTATGCAAGTGGGTGATGCTACCAAAAAGGGGGAGAAAGTTATCACAACCACAGAACCTGGGAGTTCTTCAAAGAGAATGGACATAGAGGACTCACCATCCTCACTTGCTGTTGTGCATTCTCAGCAACTTCCTCAAGTTCACATTAATGTGGACTCTATAGACTCTCTCATCAGGAGTCTCTTTGAGGAAGGTATACCAAGGGCTGTCTCATCTCCACCACATGGAACTGGCAACTACATCATCAGATGGAGGTATGATGATGACAGAAGAGCCCTCATACTTCACAGAGTTCAAGGCCAACAAGAAGTCTTTCAGTTCCAAAGCCTGAGCTTCTATGAAGGACTGGATTTAGTCAACATGCCACTTGTCAATCCAAGCAAATCTAGACAAGCTGACAGGCTGGCTCAAAGAATCCAAGACAAGATCCTTGCAGAGTTCTCTCTAAGAAGAAGACTTAGGCAATCAGGCAATGTCATCGGTCAACTGGATGTTGAGGTGGACCCTAAGATTAGTTTCATAGGGGAAACCTTGGCTGAAGGCCCAGTGGCAGAACCTGAGACCCTTGTCTCACCATCAACAACTGCTGCAGAGGTCCAAACTCCATCTGAGACACCTGCTGGTGAAGGTGTTTCTCAGCCTCTCTCTGGCCAGAGCATGGAAGCTACACCAAGCAATGAAGGCCAAGCCTCAATCCACCCTGAGTCACAAAGGTCTGTTGGTGACAAAGGGAAAAGGATAATGACTCCTGAGGAAATTGAGGAGGAAGAGAGAGAGAGGAAAAGGAGGCTAAGGGAGAAAGTTCTTCTGGGTCATCAAAATTCATGCAAGCTGCAATCAGGGCTGCCCCCAGACCAAATACTCAAAATGATGAACAAAGGGCAGTGAGGATTAATTATTTACAGACCAGGAACTATGATGTTGATGAAATCATCTCCCTCCCCTTAGAAGAGTTGAATGAACTAGATGACATGGAAGTGTCAAGAGAGATAAAGGAGAAAGAGGATGCAAGGTTACTTCTCCAATTCAAAGAGGAGAGGAGACAGAAAAGACTTCACAAGCATACTCCCACTCTCTCTCCAGTTCAAGAAAGTCCTGCACAGGAAGATGTGGCTCCACAAGAACCTCAGGTAGATAAAGAAGAGGATAGAATCAAAATGATAAACTACCTGAGTGCCACAGGCTTCTATCAGGAAAATACACTTCTTCCCGTGTCCTATGACTTCATTGAGTTCGAGTACTTAAAGCAACTTGAGCTTGAGCTAGTCAAAGAAAGAAAAACAACCAAAAGGAAGCTAAGGGAAGAAGCTGCAAAGTCAAGAGCCATCATTCAAAAGAATGCAAAGAAGTCTGCTGACACACAAAGAATGATGAGCTTCTTGAAGTCATATGGATTCTCCGGAAGGAGACTTGGTCCCATGTCTCTATCTACAATGGATGAGCATATAAGGGTGATCAAGCAGAAGATTAAAAGTGGTGAACTCATTGACTTGCACTCTCTTCCAAGTCAAGTCCCACCTGAAGCGGAGGTCAAGTTTGAACAACCAGAGACACCTGAACCAGAACCTCCAGCTGAGCCTCAGCAAACTTCATCGTCTGATCCAAGACAGGGTCAAACTCCCTCTCCTTCTGAACCTGTGAGGGAGGAACACCCAACTGAGAAAGACACTGATGATCAACATGGTGCTGCAGACCAGTCTTCTCAGTTAAAGACATTAAAGAGGAAGAAGAAAATGGCTTCTAAACCAAAGACAAAAAAGAAGAAGCCAAAGTCATCTACCTCTACACCCCAGGCTGAATCAGATCAACCTGAGGAAGTGCATGATGAGGCAGCCCAATCAACTCCTATGCAAGTGGCTCATCTAGCAACTGAGACACCCATCTTATCCTGGACTTACTCTACCAATCCAGAAAGATGGAATGTTATCAGAGATCAAGGTGTTGAAAATGTCTACTCATGGCAAGACATAATCAACTTACCTCTGCATGATCTCTTTGAAATGAGAAGATACTATGAGTCTTGATGAGCATAGGCAGGCTTGGTGCTTCAGTTATGAAGTCTTCCGAAGCCAAGACCAATATCTTCCGAAGCCAAACATGAAGTCTTCCGAAGCTTCAAGAGACAAAGTCTTCCGAAGCTTCACTCTATGAAGACAGATTTCTTCCGAAGACTTTTAGTACACATGCTTTATCTGATGTACTGTTCCATAAAGCACCTTTTCCGCTGCGTCTCTGATAAGTCACCAACTTACAAGAGTTGGTGAAAAGGTCCATGCTTTTGGTAACTGTACATTGAGGTCTTGAGTCTGAAACTTTCCACTTTATGTACTTTATCCTTTTTGTAATGTACAAGGATGTGAGCTATGGCATGTCATAGTCACAAGGTCAAAAGGCAGATATGCCTTTTGATTCTACAATTGATTTTGTTAGTGTCTAGTCAATTGTATCCAGCTGGCTTTCATAGTATAGCCGGCTGTAGGTTGTAGTATAAGTATTCCAAGTTCTTGTATCTTTCTTTGTGCTTTGTAACACTTGTAAAAGAACTTGAGAAAGCAATATACTGCTCCCTTGAAAACTATACTCTCCTGTTCTGTCTCTTGCTTTACTTGTGTTCTTTGTATCACCTTTGGTTACCTAGTTCACTGTTTGATTAAAGTTTAGTTAATCTTCTCATTGTGTTATTGTGTTGTAATTGTGTTCAAGCCCTTGAACGATCCTGCAGAGTGTCAATATTGTTTCAACTGAATGGAAGTATTGAATCCTTCCAGAAATCCTTTTAATGACTGTACAATCCTAGGTTAGATCATATTTCCAAGGCATAAATATGTTCTCTTCAATAGAATTGGGAGTTGTGAGATGATCAAATAATTTGATTAGTGATAACTTCTCTTTAGTAATTTCCCTTACAGTTGTATCAAATGGCCATACTTTACCTGGTATCACATCTCTTGGTTCTTTGACTGGCTTATCATTGCCATTGTGTTGTCTTTGCTTTCTACAATTACTTGTTTAATAGTAGTAGCTTTGACTTGATGAGCATAGGCAGGCTTTGGTGCTTCTGTTATGAATTTTACACCTATTTCCAACTCCACCTTCATCACATATTGTATCATCCTCCTTGACTCAGCCACTGATCTTCCTTTAAGCTCATGAAACTTGTAATTATGACTTTGTAACTAGCATGTCATGTTACACTTAGTGAGTTTGGCTATCACAATGGCCTAATTCTTGCTTGTTTTTTGAATGGCTTAAAATTTAGAGAAAGTTTCATAGTTGTAGACAGGCAACATAAATCTGGCAAGCTCAAATTCTTTAAGCGCATTCTTAATTTCGATCATATTCATTCTTTCCACCATATCATATGGACATCCATGACTGATTAAGGTTATGAACATTGCTCATTATGGCCTTTCTTTCAGTATATCTTTAGTTGTGAGTAGTTCATCACCTTTTGATTCTTTTTCATCTTTGGGAGATTCCATCTTGGTCAGTTCTTCCCATTTAGAATGACTTTTAGTTTTAGCATCAGACACAGGCTTCAAAGTTGATACATCCATGAAGGAATGTCTTTTGGTGACATAATATTTGCTTTCTTCAAGGAGTCTTGAACTTCTACAACTTCTTTCTTAATCTTCCCTAGATATTGTTTTTCTTGTTGTATTGGATTTTTGTCTTTGAAGTATCAACAAACTCTATTGTTGTTTTTGATTGGGGAGCATTTGATTCAAAAACACATATCTTCATTTTCAGCTGATCAATTTCTTCATATTTTCTTTTCAGTAGAGCAACTTGATCAAATATAGTTTTGTTGGCTTTGTTGACTTAAATAAGCTACTTCTTTTCAGATTTTTCATGCTTAATTGACTCTTTAAGTTCTCTAATGAACTCATGCAATGCATCAATTACTTTATTATTTCAGCATCTTCTCTTAATCTTTAATGGAGGCTTCTTGTTTTGTCAATTGCTCCTCCTTCTTCCTCAGCATACTCTTTAACTCACTTATTCTCTCCAATATCTTGTTTGACTTGATAGATAGCTTGTTATACTCAGCATCAGGTAACTTTTACTTACATTAATTTCATCATCATCCATCTCATCTTCTTGATAAGTTATAACATTAACATAATATTCTTCACCCACATCCTTTTGTGCAAGTTCTTGGTCTTGTGACTACACAACATCCAACACACTTCCTTTGTTCTCTGTACCATCATATTCTCATTATCTTCTTTAAGGCTTATCACTTAAGTTGGATTAAAACTTTATGCGCTTAAGTTAGATTCAACTGCAAGTATTATTGGGCTTTGGATGGTAGTTTTTGAAGGAATTGATGATTGAAAGTGGGTGTAAATGGTTCTATGGTACTGGAGTTGATTGGTGATTGAGGTTGGGAAATTGATAAAGGCTAGGTACTGGCTTGTGGCACAGGTTCAGTAGCACCAGAGTTGAATGATGCTTGTGAGTGTACAGGAGAGATGGGTAGAGTCTATTCACTAGCTAGGGATGTACTGGTGGAGACAGATGGTAATGGTGTATTAGTTTTTATGGAGGAGAGTGGGATGCTTGTTCTATTGTAGCAGAGGATATATCTTGTTGGTCTTCATATACAAGCTCTTGAGGAATATCCGCAGTTGGATCAAGCACATGAGCAAACATTGGCATTTATCTCCTTCATACTTGCCACTCATCTTGTTAAGTATAGATCTTCCCATGTGAGCTCGCACAAACACATTACCTTCTCTTTCAATGGTAGGCAAGTTTGCTGATAATCAGTTGGATAAACCTTGAAAATATGAACATCTTTTCAGTCTTTTGGACCCTGATCTGGTCATATAGGCATCCAAATATATACTTTGAGTAATTGTAGGTACTTCCTTAAAAAATTCCAATGACGCTTGAGGAGATGTGCCTTGAAAATCTATCTATTCCTGATTTTATGTTTGAGATGAACTTGAAGTAGCATGACAAATAAATTGTAAAGCATACATAGTCTACCCTTCTTGATTTCTCCTCTTTCCTAATCTCCATCATATCCCCTCAAGTTAAAGATCTTTTCAATGTACTCATGTTCCAAAACGTCTGGATGACATTCCTCTCGATCTCCTAACTCAAATACCCTTCTAATAATCTTTTCATGCACTCTTAATGTAACGCCGAAATAAAGTAGAAATGAGCCAATTAATAATAGGGGACTTAGTCGAGATTATTTAAAGAAAATAAACAGGTAATGGAGTATGGACCGAGTAGACCTTGTGGGATATGTGTTTGCCGAGTTTAAGATTTATAAAAGGATCAGCTTGAGCAACTCTATTTGCATCTCAATACCAATTTCTAGAGAGAGAGTAGAGAGAGAAAGTGGAGAGAATTGAAGATTTAAGGCTCGGTTGATCACGGGATTGAAGATCAGTGTTCGTGGGCATCCAAAAAACAAGAAAACACCAAGAATCCAGGTAAGAAACATCATTTAGTTGTTTGTTTTGATTTAAACCTGGATTCTAGGGCTTGGGGTTTTGAAAGTGGCAAAGATTCGACTAAAACTCATGTTTTGTGTAAGAAAACATGTAAGAAGCTTATTGGGTGATAAACAAGGTTTTGGATGTAAAAGATTGAAGTTTTGGGTCAAAATGGGTTGGTTCGTAATTTTCACCTCGTTCTGCGAAATTAAGGGTTCAACAAGCGAAATTGCGAAGTCATCCAGTGAAGCTATGAAGACTTCCTGCTAAAATATAGTTTCGTAGCTAGTTTCGCAGACATGGTTATCCAATGAAACTTGGGCAAAATTGGCAGCGAAGATGCCGGCGGAACTACCGGCAGTAAC
This sequence comes from Flaveria trinervia, assembly GCA_025506515.1. Lineage (NCBI taxonomy): Eukaryota > Viridiplantae > Streptophyta > Magnoliopsida > Asterales > Asteraceae > Flaveria > Flaveria trinervia. The sequence continues at coordinate 27,297,843 of CM046450.1, read as the reverse complement.
TACAGCGAAACTGCTCATCTTGCAGTGAAACTAACAGTAAAAGTAGGCAGAAATTAACTCCTTAGAGTATTAACTTATCTACAGGCTATGTAGTGCAACCCTTGCTTTGAAAGTTTGATTGAGAAGCTACTCATCGAGTCCAGGTGAGTTCTAGATCCCCTATTTTAAAGGTTTTAAACTAGTTTAGGGTTAGAAATGCATACTAAATATACTTTTTAAACGACCAAGATTTTAAGAGGTTTTAACAGGAAGATTGATTTTTCATAACAAAATGTGCTATTTTAAAGCGTGATCCAAGCCAAGGGCGTTGCCCCTTGGACCCACTAGGGGTTGCTGCCCCTAGGACCCCACTGTCAGGGGCTGCCACCCCCAAACCCTCGCTATCTCGCGGAGGATCAGTTATGTTTTATGATGACATATGCTTGTGGTGCTTATGTATATGTATGTGAATGTACGATGCATGATGTTTATGATGATGTGTGATGGTGTATGCTATGTATGATGATGCGTGATGATTTTTTCTTATGTTCCTTACTACGTATTATAATGTGACTTTATGTCGTGTGATTATGATAATGAACGTAAGTATTATCTTAACGAAGCGAACAATTAAGATAATGAAAGTTCACAACTCATTGAGAGTTGTTAGCTCACTATGTGTTTATAGTGTGCGATCTTAGCTAACCCTTAAGGGTTAACACACAGGGGGAGTTAGTCTATGTGAGTACTGCATACGTACGGTACGTGCGATATGTGCGATATGGGGTCCTTCTCGCTTAACCCTAGATGATATAGCTTTGTACTCAAGAGGGGGGTTAAGTACATGACAGGACCTAGATAAAAGTGAAAAGCTAATAAAGGTACGAAAAGTGCGATAAGTACGAAATGTGCGAAACGTACGAAATGTACGAAACGGACGATGAAAGAAGATAATAACTATTACCTTGATGTACCTATGATGTGTGATCTCGTGGGATAGTAAGAAAATATTTTAATGAATGAAAGGTAATATAAAGTTTTATAAAACTAGAAGTCACTCAGCAACGTTGATTTTTTATGCATTTTCCAGTTGGCAGGTAAATGTTGTTGAGGATGGCACGAGGTGGCTACTTGGCTTGTTTTGTGTACGTCCCTATTCCCGGGACGCTTACAGCTGGGCAATCATCGCACATAAAACATATATTTACATTTATACTTCCTAAAACATCGTAGCGGAACATTAACACACCCATTTCATTATAATCATTTTTGCAAAATAATACATTGTTGAGTGGTTACAAAATATCTTTATTTGCATTAAATCACAAAAATGTCATATTTCTATCAAATGGATGCCATCCAATAATGCCAAGTAGCTGCCCCGTGCCATCCTCATCAATGCTCACCTGCCAACTGGAAAATGCATAAAAAGTCAGCGTTGCTGAGTAAGTTCTAGTTTTATAATAAAACATACTTTATCATTCGTTTAAAACCGTGCTTCACCTTCTTTCAAATCATACAGGATTTAAAACGTGATCACACATCCTACGTACACATAGATAATAGTTATTATCTTCATCATCGTTCATTTCATACTTTTATTATCTTTTGTTTTCATCTGGGTACTGTCATGTGCTTAACCCCCCTCTAGAGCACCAAGCAATTCATCTAGGGTTAAGCGACACGGACCCCATACATCTGGTCAATCACAAAGATTGAACCCTTGTGTGCATCTTCATGGGGTATTTAACCCGCACACAGTTGAGCTGACAACCCCTCATTGGCTGTGAACCTCCATACATATGCTTAGTCACACGGATCAAGCCCCAGCATGCATCCTCATAGGGTAGATAACCCGCACACGGTTGAGCTAACACTCCGCATTGAGTGTGAACCTCCATACATTTGCTTGCAAAACTTTCTTATGTTCGTTCATTCATTAATGCATGCATTCTTCATTTGATTCCTGTTTTCATTATCTTCCAGTGTATGTTACATAATACTATTGATTTCATTCATTAACTTTTAACGCAAAGCCAAGGAAAATAATCATGCAAAATAAGGAACATAGCATACATAGTAACATCATCATACATACATAACATACATCATACATACCATCACACATAAGCATCAAGCATACCTCATAACATGCCCATCATACTATCTATGACCCCAAAAGTCAACTTACATAACCCCCAGGATCTCCCAAGTAAAAGCCTATTACACTTTTTCCCAAGAAGTTAGAAATATTCTAAGTGTTCATCCGCATTTCTTTTACTTCATCCACATTTGCCTTAGTTCATTCGCATTTGTCTTAGTTCATCCGCATTTCTTCTACTTCATCCGCATTTTTCTCAGTTCATCCGCATTTCTCATACTTCATCCGCATTTCCTATTACTAAACCGCATTGGCTTACTTAGGGGTTAATGTTGATCCGCATTAACTGTCATCCGCATTGACTTTTCCTTTCACATCCGCATTGACTTCCCAACACTTATCCGCATTGACTTTCCAACACTTATCCGCATTGACTTTCCAACACTTATCCGCATTGACTTTCCAACACTTATCCGCATTGACTTTCCAACACTTATCCATATTGAATTTCCAACACCTATCCGTATTGACATTACAACACTTAGGCAGATTCTAAAACTTAACATATGAGCCTTAAACATCATATTTCAGTTCCTAATCACCTTCCATCATGTTCTAAGCTTAAGTATTACCATCTAAGCCTTAAAAACACCATAAAGCATGAACATAGCCACATATCACATCATAAATTCAACATACACATATCAAACACACAGGTCCAAAACCCAGTAAAAAGAAAACATACATTCATGCATTTCCAGCCCCAAAATAGTTAAAAACCAATAAACGAGGGTTCTAGAACTCACCTTTGCAGCTCTTGACTATGGCTTTCTTCCAAACTCGTTAGAAATGAATTCAACCACCTAGAACCTACTAAAAACATACCCGAACACATAAAACACACATAAGCATAAACCCAAGGATATAACCAATACCAACACCATAAAAACATGAATTCTTACCTTGAATTCACACTTGTCTTCTTGTTTCTCTTCAAAACCGAGAGTTCTTGGCTTCCTGCTACTTTCTCTCTTAAAAATCCAAAAATTTTGTGTGTAGAAAGGGTGATGTGCGGCCATGCCACTTTTATCACCAACTTTTCAAAGATTTTCCTTTTTGTCACTTTTAACCCTTAAACTTGGGTTTTATTTCTTTTCCTCCTTTTTACTTCACTTTATTCTTTCTTTCTTTGTCTTTAAAATAACCGGGTGTTACAAGTCCACCCCCCTTAAATAGTTTTCGTCCCTAAAACCTTTTATTCCTCGAACAACCATGGGTAATGCTGTTTTATCTCTTCTTCAGTTTCTCACGTTGACTGGGATCTTTTCTTGTGCTTCCACTGTACACGCACAAGGGGAACCACTTTATTTCTCAGCCTCTTCTCTTCTTGATCGATGATTTCCACTAGTTTCTCCAAATAATTGAGCCATTCGTCTACTTCGATATCCTCCAGTGGAACAATCATATATTCATCTACCAAGCACTTCCTTAGATGAGATACGTGGAATGTCGGGTGAATTCCACTTAAGTCCTCTGGTAACACCAATCTATAGGCCACCTCTCCTACTCGAGCAATGATTCGGAAAGGGCCTATGTATCTTGGGCTCAACTTGCCCCGTTTCCTGAATCAGATGATCCCCTTCCAAGGTGAGACCCTCAACATAACCCGGTCCCCCACCTGGAACTCAATCGGTCTGCGTCGTTTATCAGCATACGACTTCTGTCTATCTTTGGCTACCTTTATGAAGGCCTTGATCTTTTCAAGCTTCTCAGTCATAGCCTTGATTACCTCGACACACCCTAGTTCTTTCTGACCAATATCACCCCAACAGATGGGTGTTCTACACCTCCTACCGTATAACATCTCATAAGGCGGCATACCAATGCTGGCATGATAACTGTTGTATGAGAATTCAGCTAACGGTAAGTGGTCATCTCAACATCCCCCAAAATCAATAACACATGGCAGAAGCATGTGCTCCAATGTCTGGACGGTTCTTTCGGACTGACCATCAGTCTGGGGATGATATGTCGTACTGATGTGTAACCTCATCCCCATCCCGTCATGGAATTTCTTCCAAAATTTGGATGTAAACCGGGTGTCACGATCTGAAACAATAGACACCGATACACAATGACGAGTTACAATTTCCTTGATGAATAGATCACCAAACCTCTCAGATGAATACGTCTCGCGGATCGGTAGGAAGTGAGCACTGTTCGTCAAGCGGTCAATAATTACCCATATAGCATCATACCCTTTCTGGGTACGTGACAGCTTCGTAATGAAATCCATGGTGATGTGCACCACTTCCATTCTGGTATATCCAAGGTTGGATCTTCCCATATGGCTTTTGATGCTCCGCCTTTACCTGTAGACAAGTAAGGCATTTACTCACATACTCCAGTACGTCACGTTTCATACCCGGCCACCAATAATCTTTCTTCATGTCTTGATACATCTTTGTGGCACTGGGATGAATAGGGTATCGAGTCTTATGAGCTTCATCCATAATCTTCACTCGTAGATCCCCAAAACGAGGAATCCACGTCCTCCTGAATCGAGTTCTAACACGAAGCGTGTTTTCACCCAATTCTGCGACCAGACCTCTCATTCTTTCAGAGTTAAGATGATCTTGTTTCAATGCCTCATCTTGGAACTCCTTGACTTGGTTCATCACATCCAAGGTCATGATCAATTGATATGCTTAACCCGAATCGCCTGGGGCCTCTCTTTTCGACTAAGGGCATCCGCCACCACATTGGCTTTGCGCGGATGGTAGTGGATCTCGCAATCATAATCTTTTATAAGCTCCAACCATCTCTTATGCCTCATATTCAAATCCTTCTGCTCAAAGAAGTATTTCAAACTCTTATGGTCAGTGAATATGGTGCACTTCATCCCGTAGAGATAGTGCCTCCAAATCTTAAACGCAAAGACCACGGCTGCTAGCTCCAAGTCATGAGTAGGATAATTGACCTCATGAACCTTTAACTGTCGGGATGCATAGGCTATAACTTTCCCTCTCTGCATTAACACGCACCCCAACCCCGAGTAGGAAGCATCAAAATAAACCACCACATCTTCACTTCCATCAGGGTAATGACAGAACAGGAGCTTGAGTCAATCTCATCTTCAAATCTTCAAACGCTTCTCTTGAGCTTGACCCCATGCAAACTTCATATCTTTCCGAGTCAACTTAGTTAGTGGTGAAACGATCTTAGAAAAGTCTTGGTTAAATCTTCTATAGTAGCCCGCCAAACCCAAGAAACTACGAATCTCGGATGGCGTCTTTGAAGACTTCCGTTGCATCACCGCCTCCACCTGTGCCGGGTCCACCATAATCCCGTCAGGATTCACCACATGACCCAAGAATTGAACCTTGCGCAACAAAAATGCGCAGTTGGAGAACTAGCGTACAACTTCTCCTTTCTTAACGTCTCCAAAACCTCCAGAATGTGAATGGCATGTTCAATCTCGCTCTTCGAATAAATCAGAATATCATCAATGAACAGAATCACCGATTTATCCAACATTGGCTGACACACTCGATTCATTAGATCCATAAAAGCAGCTGGCGCATTGCTCAAACTAAAGGACGTAACAAGGAACTAGTAATGACCAAAACGCATGCGAAAAGGTGTTTTAGGGATATCCTGCTCTTTCACTTTAACTGATGGTAACCAGATCAAAGATCTATCCTTGAAAACCAACTAGCACCTTGAAGCTGATCAAACAAGTCATCTATTCTTGGTAACGGGTATCGTTTCTTTATTGTCAACTTATTCAGCTCACGGTAGTCAATACACATCCTCATACTACCGTCTTTCTTCTTCACAAATAAGACCGGAGCACCCCAAGGAGAGATACTCGGTCTAATAAACCCCTTATCAATCAACTCTTGCAACTGCTCCATTATCTCTTTCATCTCAGTCGCAGCTAACTGATACGGTGCCTTGGCAACAGGTTGGACACCCAATATCGGATCAATCTGAAACTCGATCTCTTTGTGAGGTGGCACTCCTGGTAAATCTTCTAGGAACACGTCTGTAAAGTCACACACAACCGGTACATCAGATATTTGTGGTGTTGGCATATCCACATCCTTTACATAAGCCAAGTAAGTGCTACATCCACGCCTCAAACACTTTCTCGCCTCCGCCATTGAGATTACATTTGGGATCATTATGACCCGATCCCCATAAACTGTCACTTACTCTCGTCAGGCGCTGTCAGACGAATCATCTTCTTGCGACATATAATGTTCTCCTCGGAATCTGCTAACTAATCCATTCCAAGAACCAAATCAAAACCACCTAAGGTCATCACAAACGGTATAACAGGAACTTATGACCTTCTAATTCAACATCATAGTCTTCTATCATCATAGAAATCTAGGTAGACTTACTTATGGTAGTTTCTACATTAAACAGCGCATGACACTCCTACTACTAATAGGCAGTTTAGCACAGAAAGTAGCAGAAATAAAACTTTTACTGGTACCGAATTGAATAACACAGAAGCTAAAGTTTGGTTCACTAGAAACGTACCGAACACAACATCAGGGTCCGTCTTAGCGTCCTCCTGTGTCATAGTGAATGCCCTGGCGCTCGCCCTCGGTCCTTCACTTCCTGTCTTCTATTCCCCGGAACCCTCAACCCTCGGCTTCGTACAATCCCTATTCATACGACCACTTTCCCAATAATTGAAACACCTCATACCCCCACAGTCTCTAGCCATATGACCAGGCTTCCCGCACTTAAAACAAATGTTTGATCCCCACTTGCATTCCCCCGAATGCTCTTTCCCACATTGCCACAACTCTTCGATCCTGCCCCTGTTGTGACCACACGATGATCATCCATTCGTGCCTTCTTGTTACCCATCAAGGCATCACCCTGTCCAAACCTTTTCCCCTTCCAGTTCCGGTTACCAACACCCTTCTTGTTCACCTAAGCCACCACCACCTCTCGCTCATCATACAATCTTCCCGCGAAATCAACTGCCGACCTAAACGTGCTCGGTCGGGCAGCGATCATGTGCCTACGGATATCTGCCAGCAAGCCCTGAACATACCGATTGATTTTTCCTGATAGAGGCATCCCCTAAATCTGGCACTAGTCGTGCCATTTCATTAAACCTGGTGGTGTATTGTTGATGTGTCATAGTTCCCGCCTCCAACTGCAAGAATTCCCTTTCAATTTTATCCATCTCACGGTGAGGACAGAACTTCTCAATCACTAGTCTCTTCAACTCCGACCACCTTATTCTTCCACCAGCATAAAGCTGAGTCCACGAAAGAGTGGGCGGCAAACTTCACTTTATGGTCTTCCCGGCACTCGCTGATATTTAGAACAGCTTTCATTTCTCTCATCTACCGGTGAGCAAGAGCAGTGTCGTTACCATCGAAAGTAGGGGGCTTGCATCATTGAAATGCCCCGTAATTACAGCCTCGTGCCGCCTCCGGCGCAGGCTCTTCTCCTTCCTCTTATTATTCTTCATTAGACAAAACCATCTTTGTCTCGGGCTGTCTCCTTTCGCCCACAGGTCTACTCCTTTCCCTTCTTTCCCCATCTCTAACAGCCTTTATCACTTCGGTCACCACAGACGGTAGGATCGTCTGCATGACCTATTGTACTTCCTCCACAACCGCCTCCTTCACTCAGGCTCTCAAATTGGTGCTCATCACCACCGTTTGGGTGAGGGGTTGCTGGTTCTTCATGAACCACCATTTCGGCCCTAGGCCTTCCTCTCGTAACCGTGGTTCAGCACCACGACCCCCACCATGTGAAGTTATAGATGATCTACCACCGGCCATCCTCACACACACGCTGAAAGATCAAACACCTACACGTCATTCAAGGAAACAACTTTGTTTATGTCAAGTATAGTAAGTCCCTAATTATAACGGCTAGTTGTGATTAGCCACTTACTTTACTCTTCAAACCCCAAGCATTTCCTATCCTCACTACATCAGTATCTAATTCTTCCAGCAACACATAACCACATAACATGCGCACGTAATACCGGTAACATTATGAAAATACTTGATGGCACACAGCTACTCAGACTGGCATCCCTTCCCTACTCAGACTGGCATCCCTTCCCTTTCCATCCCATTCTAAGTTGAAGTTTTGAAAATTTACCCATTTCACTAAAACTTTGGCACTGATAGCAACTTGTAAGGCCCCGTTCACGGGACACTTACAGCTGACCAATCATCGCACATAAAACCTATATTTACATTTATACTTCATAAAACATCGCAGCGGAACATTAGCACACCCATTTCATTACAATCACTTTTGCAAAATAATACATTGTTGACTGGTTACAAATTATCATTGTTTGCATTACAACACAAAAACGTCATATTTCTATCAAATGGATGCCATCCAAAAATGCCAAATAGCTGCCCCGTGCCATCCTCAGGAATACTCACCTGCCAACTAGAAAATGCATAAAAAGTCAGCGTTGCTGAGTGAGTTCTATTTTTATAATAAAACATACTTTATCTTCCATTTAAAACCATGCTTCACCTTCTTTCAAATCATACCAGGATTTAAAACGTGATCACACATCATACATACACATAGATAATAGTTATATCTTCATCATCATTCATTTCGTACTTTTATTATCTTTTATTTTCATCTGGGTCCTGTCATGTGCTTAATCCCCTTTAGAGCACCAAGCAATTTATCTAGGGTTAAGCGACAAGGACCCCATACATGTGGTCAATCACAAAGATTGAACCCCTGTGTCCATTCTCCTGGGATATTAAACCTGCCCACAGTTGAGCTGACAACCCCTCATTGGGTGTGAACCTCCATCCATATGCTTGATCACACGGATCAAGCCCTTGTGTGCATCCTCATGGGGTAGCTAACCCGCACACGGTTGAGCTAACACTCCGCATTGAGTGTGACCTCCATACATTTGCTTGCAAGACTTTCTTACATTCGTTCGTTCATTAATGCATGCATTCTTCATTTCGTTCATCTTTTCCTTTTCTTCCACTTTATGTTACATAATACTTTTCATTTCATTCCTTAACTTTTAATGCAAAGCCAAGAAAAATAATCATGCAAAATAAGGAACATAACATACATAATCAACATCATCATACAGGGCATCATACATACATAACATACATCATACATAAGTATCAATCATACCACATAACATGCCCATCATACCATCTATGACCTTAAAAGTCAACTTACATAGCCCCCGAGAATCTCCCAAGTCAAAGACTAAATTACACTTTTTCCCAAGAAGTCAGAAATATTCTAAGTGTCCACCCGCATTTCTTTTACATCATCCACATTTGCTTTAGTTCATCCGCAATTGTCTTAGTTCATCCGCATTTCTTCTACTTCATCTGCATTTGTCTCAGTTCATCCGCATTTCCCATACTTCATCCGCATTTCCTATTACTCACCCGTATTGGCTTACTTAGGGGTTAATGCTCATCCGCATTGACTTTTCCTTACTCATCCGCATTGCCTTTGGAGCACTTATCCGCATTGACTTTCCAAAACTTATCCGCATTGACTTTCTAACACTTATCCGCATTGACTTTCCAACACCTATTCGCATTGACTTTACAACACTTAGGCAGATTCTAAAACTTAACATATGAGCCTTAAACATCATATTTCAGTTCCTAATCACCATCCATCATGTTCTAAGCTTAAGTCTTACCATCTAAGCCGTAGAAACACCATCGAGCATGAACATAGCCACATATCACATCATAAATTCAACATATTGAAGATCATGTATCGGTTGGACTCACCTTAGTTTAGTTTGTTTACTTTTACTTGTAATAGGTCTTTTGATAGTTTCCTTTTACAAGTACTTAGAGTTATGTTTTTTTGGCAGTCGAGGGAAACTGTGAGCGAAACTATAAGTTTGTTCACAGTTAGCTGTTTTGTTTGCTAGGCGAAACTAGTGTTTCGCCTAGCAAAACTATAGTTTCAGCAGTGCAGTTTCACTGACAGCGAAACTGTCTGTGAAACTATAGACTGCTATATATTATTTTTTTTCTTCTCATTGTAGGTAAGCTTGCAAAACCCTAATCGATTATCATTGTTGCAAGTTACCATTTCAAAGCAGTTAATACACAGAATTATCCTTGTGCTTTATGTTATTGATTGTCATTGATCATTGCCTTATTATGAATGAGTTCTTATTTTGTTCAATCCTCTTTGTTATTGTTGTTTAGTATATTTTTCGGATATTACACGATTCTTAATATCATTTGCACTGTAATACGATCACATGGACCAACAATACGGTATCAGTGCCTTAGTGCTCATGATTTGTTGAGTTATTGTTGGTTTTTAGTTCAATATCTTGTTTCAATCATTTTTTGTTCCTTATTGGATGTTTTTGAAGTGGAAATTGATCGAGTTTACCTTATTTTCGGTTGTGGAAGCCTTGCTAAACATCAGATCTCAAATTCATTGAGTTTTTGATGATTTCAGATTGATTTTGGGTTGAAAAAAGGTTTTAGGATCGATTAGCGAAACTACAGTTCTTTCAACGAAACTGTTAATCATCTTCCAGCGAAACTATGAGTTATATTGCTATCGAAATCGTTCTCTAGTTGTTCTGCAAAGCTAGTCTTTTTGAACGAAAGTTCATCAGTGATTGTGAAGGGTTTACAAGCGAAATTGCTGTCAAAAGTGTCTTTGAACGAAAGTTCAAGCTTGTTTCGTGTGAATTTACCAGCAAAACTAAGTATGTTGTGACAGTTGGCTAGCGAAAGTGCTGCCGAAATTGTCAGCGAAATTAGCTTCCACTGTGAAAGTATCAGCGAAAGTAGTTTTTCTGTGAAATTGTCTGCAAAGTTATCTTTTTCTGCGAAAGTGTCAGTGAAATTATCCTCTGTCTTGCCGAAACTACATCAATCTCTGCGAAACTACCATGTCTAAGTTAACATCACTGACACTTGCCAATCTTGAAAGTGTTGCTCCGAATAGGCCTCTGAGACTCATTAACGGAGACAATTTTGAAGATTGGAAGAGATGTCTCAAAGCCTTCTTCTTCTACACTGATCACTACCAATGGGAATCGATGATTTCTTGTCTGTTAGGATCATGTACGGGACAATGTACTAACAGATTAACGTGTAAACCGAATCAAATAGTGCGGAATCCTATTTGATTGGCGATCCAATCAGTGAGAATGCACATAGAAATACTTATGTAATTGAATCTAACATTAAGACTTGATTAAGAATTGATCTACTATGATCTATGAACTTGGAGTATGATCTTAGAGGTCTCTAGATGGCTAGGGTACGTCTGGAGTCGAAGTGTGTTTGATGCTTACATTTTTCCACGAATTAGGTGGTATTTATAGTTTAGGTTTCTCATTCGGGCAACTGAACCATTGCGATTGAGCTATGCGGTGATCCATTGGCACGACTGAGTCTTCAATCGTGCAACTGAGTCATTCGCATGAAGTTGTTCAGGCGTATGGACTATTTAGGCGCATATACACTTAGTTGCATGGCCATTCAGACGCATGAGAACTTCATCTACTAAGTTTCAACGTATTCACTATTATTACATTATTTATATTAGTTCAAACACCCACAACCTATTTAATCAATTCAATATGCGTTACAAACTCATTAAAGAAATATTAACATTTTAATCACAACCAAACATTTACATTTCATTAAGTACCCAAGTATTACATAAGTGTAAGACATTAAAGACATATTACATAAGTTCAGAAACTAGGGACACATGAACCAACAAAGTCCCCCTTCGACCTAGTTCCATCTAATGTCTTACCATCTTCATAACCTCTTCATACTTCTTGTACTTCTCTTCTCTTTTGACATATGCGTGTATCTCAAAAGCAAAGCAGAGTCTTATCATGTTCTAGAATTGTAGAGCTTTTACAATATCTTGAGAGTCATAGAACAATGGCCACTTGTACAATGTATATACACCATCTGCAGACAAGTTCGAAAGCCATATAGGGTCAAACACCATGATGGTTTCCATAACACCATTCTTGTTCAAGACTATGACTGCTTCTCCTGTCCTCCAATCATAGTACCACCATTTGAAGTGTGGAGTGAAGTCTGAGGCATCTCCGTAGAGGGATCTTTGACATTGTTCGCGGGGGACTCCACTTCAGCACTATCTTCCGTTTTCCAGTAATGGGATCAACTCAGACCGTCTGAGATACCTTGTTGGCTGTTCAGGTTTGAAGTTGACCCATGTGGTGTGGTACTCTCTTTTAAGAGCTGCTTCAAACCATCCAAACATCTTGCATGGATCAGCGTATAACAAATTCAGCTTCAGTAACTAGTTCAGCTGAAATCTAGGAAGAGTCTTCACGTCATCAGGAAACCTGAAGTACCCGATCCCTTTCTCACGTTCAACGGCATAAATGTGAGATCTTCGAAATATTCCCACGCGATGATTTTACGTGAGACCTTATGATGTTTCTTCACTTTGTACAGGTTGGTGTAGACAGTCGACTTTGAAGCACTGCCTTGGGCTCTTATCTCTTCAAAACACGCAGCTCACTCAGCCTTTCTGATATTAACTTCAGCATCCGAGGCTTGGGCCTTATCTTTAGTCTTGTCGACACTTCTTCTATTCCATCAAGAGTTTCAAAAGTTTCACTAACAAGGTTGTCGCCCAGATTGGGAACGACATTACCTTCAATGTCAGTGTACTCTCGATAGTGTGGTATGTGACATCTTCTATCTCGATCTCATCAACGTCATTGAGCTCATCGTCAATTTCAACTTGGACTATTGGAGCATCCTTGACAATCTCATCAGGATTTTGCTTGAACATTTCAGCAATTTGCTCGTCAGTGAGATTGTGAATGATCTCTCCTTCTTTAGGAGTGTACATCACTGATCTCCTGATTATTCCTGTATATCAAGAATCATCGTGAGCTGAGTCTTGATCTGTTGGAGGGGAGCAACATCATGTTCATCCCTCTGAAAATTTGGATCTGCTTGATTAGACATGTAACACAACAATCATTAGGGAATAATCAAGATAGAAATAGCAACATTAAATATAAATATTCATTACATTAATGTGATAGAAGATTCAAATACATATGATTTGAATAACAAAAACAGCTAAGTATTACTCTTATCATGGATCATATGCTCCTCTACTGACAGGACAGATGTAGAGGCACCTTGGTCTTGAGACCTTTTGCTCCTCCTTTCACCTGCAGATATGGCACCCGCAGCAGATGCATCCTCATCATCATCATCAACATCATCAGCATGATCCCCAGCATCTGTATTATCCTCAATGTCATCACCATCATCATCATTATTATCATTATCACCATCATCTCCATCTCCTTCTTGATCTTTAAGGGCTCTTCCTTTGATCCTTGAGCTGTAGCATGATGGTCTTGTTGGTGGTCTCCAACTCCTCTATCCTTTTAGCTGCTTGAGCATGCTGCCCCTAGAGTTGGGACATCTCTACTCGCTGTGCATCCATCAGCTGGGCTTGCTGCTCATCGGTTGTGCCTGCTGAGATATCTGCATAGATTGAGCAGCAGTAAGGTCTACTAGATTGAATCTGAGCAGTCTTCTCGTCATCGGCAGCCAACAGCTTCTGCACCATATGATTAAGTGTGGAGAGTGTTTCCTCTACCCCACTAGGAGGTAGAGTGGATCCAGATGTATAGGAAGGGAATGACGATGGTCCGGCATGGTGGCTGGTGGTAGTGGTAGTGGCGGTGGTGAAGATTGGGGGTAATATGATGAAGGTGGTGGTGGAGTGGATGTGGTAGATGGGATAGCATTAGTGGTGGTAGTAGGTGGATGAGTGGCTGTAGGTGGAGTGATGGTACTAGGTGGAGTGGTGTAGTGGGTGGAGTGGTGGTAGTGGTGGTAGTAGTGGTGGTGGTTATGAAGATCGTCCTCCTCTTCTTCCCTAATCCGTGTGGCTGAGCCATCCTTTCTTCCTTGATCCCTTCAAGGTGTATTCTCCCCCTAGAACACTACTTGGCTGACCAAGAGCATAATTAGGATCAATGTCAGCCTCTTCCGATCCGCCAGGGTGTTCACCAACCGCCCGGCGCCCTCGCTCGGTGGCAACAACCTTGCTGCCCACCGTTCGAGTCAGAGGATGCTCGTCCGACTCCTCCTCCTCATCAGGTTGGAAGTCCTCATGGAATCTGTAGCCTCTGTCTCCCCTTAGGTGGGTGCCAGAGATGCTATATCAGTTGTGGGGGCCCTCGGTTGAGTGGGCCTAGCATCTCCACCATCACCGTTATCGTCATCGTCAGAGTCATCGTCCGGGAGCACCAGTTGCTCTATATCAGAATCACTGTCCAAGGGCGCCATTTACGCCTCGCCGGCGCCACGTAATCCTCCCTGGCCAGATGCCTGAACAATCTCCTCACCGAGGGCTTAACCTGCTTCCCCATATAAACCTTCATACGACCCAGTGTGGTGCCGTCCATCACCTCAAGGACTACAGCGTCCTCCCTTTCCTTAGGCAGAGATGGTGGTAGTTTTTATCTATAATAATCTAGATGAATCGAGGGGACATGCAGAACCCCACCTTCCCTTTCCCCTCAATGTTCTCCACCAGATAGGCGAAGATCATCTTGGAGAAGCTGAACAGGTGGTTCAGCACCAAAGCTGCATAAGCGTTCTGAATCTGATCTGACCCTTCTGAGACGCTATACACTTCAACAGGCGAGGTACTTGAACTGGGGGCACAGGTTGCTCTTGTTGAGCACCCCTGCGTTGATGTCCCCAGAGTACTTAGATTGCACAAAACATCCTCAAACAGTAAGGGGGTGTAATCGGGTAGGACAGTTAGCATCATCCCCAAACTCGAGAGCTATCCGAAGATCATCCTCAGTGATCTCAATAGCCTATCCAAATATCGAGCTCCTGGTGCGATGGGCCTCTCAGGATTTTTCCACCACAGTGCTTTCCCAGAAAGCCTGTTGGATTGATCGATAGGCAGTGCAAGGAGTTGAGATGGCATGGAAGATCCTCGATCTCCATAGAAAAGTAATAATGTCAGAGCAGTCTGAAGCATTCCTCGAGGTCAGATCTAGATGAGCACAAATATTGTGCTTAGTGCTCATTGGCCAACGACTCCTCGTCTGTGAAACAATAGAAATAAACATTAGTGTAAGCCAATGTGGAACAAGTTGAGGCATTTAACTAAACATCTTCTGTTCTGTCATTTGAATGAGCTGTGCGACTGAGAATTGGTTATGCGGTTGGGCTTTTTCGTACGACTGAGGATGCGAATAGGATCAGTCATATGCTATTTCATGTGGTTGAACCAGTTGTGCGACTGAGCTCATTTGCATGGGGCAATCATGCGATTTAGCCATACACTCATCTCAGTCGTGCGATAGAGGTTCATCTCGTTGTCCATTCTCATGATAGACTACTATTACATTCAAATTTTGATTTTGAGCAAATTTTAATGTTAGACATCGTGGTTTGGCTCATTAGGCTCGCATTTGACAGACAGAATACCTGATAACCTTTAATTTCAAAATGGACTAAGTTTTATTAGTTTCTTAGTTAAACTAAGTCTCGGTTCTTTTTAGGGTTCAATTCGGTCAATTTTTTTTATGAATCCATGGACATTTTCATGGATTGCACCGCACATTACCTGTATAGTACCCATAAATCGTCAGTATGCAATAATCAATGGTCTACAATGATCAAATGAAAATTGGGCAGAGTAATGGTGCTTCGTGCGATTTAGGGGCGATTTGGGTGTCATAAGTGACTGCGACCGACTCCCCCTCTATTTATACTAGGTTTTCCTTTAGTCGTGCGACTGAGCCCAGTCGCATAGTTGATTCGTGCGACTAAAGGTCACTCGTGCGACTAGCACAGTAGGTCACCTTCAGTCATGTGACTAGAAGTCAGTCGTGCGACTGTGTCATTCGGTCACCTTCATCCATGCAATTGGATCATTTTAGTCATCCAATCGTGTGATTTTATCCATGCTCATGCTCCCATCGCATGTATGTCCCATACGTGTGGGTAAATCATGCGATTGGGGTCATTCGTATCCTCCAATCATACGACTGGTCCATACTCATGGTCCAGTCGTGCGAATGGATCATTCTTATGATTTTGAATTTACGACCATTCCACACTTTTATCTTTTGATTAAACATTTGAGAATTCGATCATCTCACACATGATCATTTTAATTTTGAAAAAATTTTGATCACCTCAGACGTGATCCTTTTAAAACAATTTGTCACCTCAGACGTGACCCATTTACATTTGAAATCCCGCGTGCTCACCTCAGACGTGACCCTTTTTGAGTGATTAAATCCCCAATTGAATTCCATGGCATAGTCTGATGTTTAACAAACTAAATTGACAAAATTGAAATAAAATTGAAAAAACTTAAACTGAAATACAAAACTAAACTGGTTTTGACTTTTTGTGTGAGGTGTAAATCCTAAGATAGATATCTAACGTTTTCGGTTCCAGAATAGGTAGCTTCAATTACTTTTGACCATAACTGGAGCAATTCAAATTGGAATCATATAGGCAAGTCAAATCATTTGGTACATATTTTCAACACATTTTGATGCTCAATTATTGTTTTTCATCTAGAGTTGTTAGCAAGTTTAGGAAATCATACTAGTACTAATAGATCCCACCTTGATTTGGACTTTCAAGAATTGTAGCCATGATGATTGTCAGTATACTGATCCTCTTAAATCCATACACAGACTTTTGACACAGATTGGTGATGGTTTTGGTCTGATTATTTCAACAGGCATTTGCAGATCCCACACTTATATGGTAATCAACATTACTCAGGAGATTTTTGAGCGGTCTTAGGGTAGTTTTCAAGAAGACACTATTCTTAGAACTTTCAGAGAGAAGCCAAACCTCACGTCAGTGCTACCGCACAGAAAAGAGGCGGCAAACAACAAAGAAGTCTAGAATATATAGGTTATGCTTATCCTCAGGTCAGTGCCATCGCACAGCAGAGAGGCAAATAACCTATCTTCTTATTTGAGCATTTATCATGTTTATGCACAGTTCTCACCAAAAACATAAGTTATTAGTTTGATTGCTTTTGCTCATATTTTGGTCTTACGTACACATTTGTGGTGTTTGTTCTGCTCTTCACCCCTTATTGGAATTTGTTGTTGATTGTGTTAACCAGGAATAAGATGTTAGCCCACAGCTTGTTGAACAACTTAGTTTGCTCTTGATATCACTAATAAGGTCTAATCGTCTAATGTGTTCAATCTACCTATATATCATCTGTGGTCTAACAACCTCTAGGTCTACTTTCTTTGTGTTACCTTAGTAGTAGCTAGTTTTACTATCATCCTTCCTTTTATATTGCTCAGACTACACAGACTTATAATTTGAACTTTGCATCTTATTTTATTTAATCTTTTAAAGTCCTAAGTGATTTGTACATGTGTACTATTATTTTCCAACATTCTTGAATCGGTATCACAGATACGATCTATTTTCTATGAGCCATCCTCTCCTCCTCCCTCATTTTTTCGTTAATGTTACTAACTCACCTAATCTCCCCCAAAATTCTAAAACCGTAACTGATTTACGCTTTATAGGATTTTAATAGGCGACCGAATAACATTAATGTAATTCAACTGATTAAACAAATAAAGAAGGATAACAAAAATTGAAAAAAAGGCTCATCGGACTACACATGATTATCATCGGGAAATACATCACGTTTCTTTTTAATGTCGTTGACCTCTAACAGATATAGAAAACATGGTTTGTCAAAACCCTTTGTGTAGAGGTCAGCACATTGAAAATCAATGTTTATTTTTACCACATGGATTAGGTTCTTTTCAAAACAATCACGTATAAAGTGATATTTAATTCCGATGTGTTTGGTCTTTGGATAATGGACCGGGTTTATAGTGACTGCAGTTGCACCAGAGTTATCAACAAAGATAGGAGTAGAGGAAATTTCAAACCGTAATCCCGTATTTGCTATTGAATCCATATGATTTGTGAACAGCAACTTGCAGCAACAATGTATTCGGCTTCACAGGTTGACAATGCAACCAAGGTTTGCTTCTTACACTACCAGGTTACTAATCTTCTTCCAAAGAACTAACACCCTGCTGAGGTAGACTTGTAATTCATCTTGTAGTCGCCGTAATCCAAGTCGCTATACGCCGTAAGCTCAAAGTCATCATCATGAGGATACCACAACCCAAGTGTTGGTGTACCCTTCAGATAACAAAATATCCTTTTGACCCTAATGAGATGGTTAATCTTTGGCTTTGCCCGATATCGTGACATAAACATGTGGCAGACATGATATCGGGTCTTGAGGCAGTGAGGTACATGAGAGATCCAATCATCCCTTGGTACATAGTGGCATCAACCAGATCACTAGATTAGTCGGGTGCTACATCATGGTTTGTAGCAAGTGGAGTCTCAGCTGTAGAGGCATTCTCCATGTCAAACTGAATGCGAATATCTCCTACATACTTGGTCTAATGTAAGAAAATTCCATTTGGTGTCTGATCAACCTGTAACCCGAGAAAGAATTTCATCTCTCCCATTGCACTCATCTCAAACACCGCCTTCATTATTGCTTCAAATTCTTTACATAATTCTTCGTTCTTGGAACTGAAGATTATGTCATCCACATAGATTTGTACCAGTAGTAAATCCCCATCTATCTCTTTTATGAACAATGTGCAGTCAATGACACCTCTGCAAAAACCATGTTTCACAAGGTGAGTCAAGAGTTTCTCATACCAGGCTCAAGGAGCTTGATGAAGTCCATATATAGCCTTGTTGAGTTTATAAACTCTATCTTGATGATATGGATCCTCAAATCCCTCGGGTTGACAGACGTACACTACCTCTCTGATTTCACCATGAAGGAAAGCACTCTTCATATCAAGTTGATAAACTTTAATCTTCATATAAGATGCATAGGCAAGGAAGATGCGGATTGCTTCCATTCTTGCCACGGGTGAAAACACTTCCTTGTAGTCAATGCCCTTAACTTGTCGAAATCCTTGGACAACAAGTCAAGCCTTGTTTCGGATGAACACACCTTGATCATCTTTCTTTCATTTCAAGACCCATTTAGTGCCAATTACCTTAGCTCCTTAAGGTCTATCCACCAGAGTCCATACACCCAACTTCTTAAACTGAAGAAGTTCTTCTTGCATGGCACTCACCCATGCCTCATCATTCAGGGCTTCACTAACATACTTTGGCTCAAACTAAGTCACAAAGCAATGATATGCACCATCGTGAAGGTAGCCCTTTTCCATTACCGAGGCATAATCAGCTGAGTACAGCTGATTTCTATTCTGAACTCCTGACCTCACATCCCGAATGACATTATCCAAAGGATGATAGACATTTAGGCATGATCCAAGGGTTGTTGGAACAACTACCTCAGAATCCAGATTATGAACATTTGGTTCAGTATCCGAGGTAGTAGGAGTCTGAGGTTCCAAAGATTCAGAAGCATCAACGTTAGATGCTTGTGGACTTGCATGAATAGGAACCTATTCCTCCTGGTTGTTCTAATCAGTCTCCATAACTTCTTCATTAGAGGAGGAGTTACTATCATCAAGTGCTCCCCCTGAGTTGTTAGATGACTAACCCTATGACCAGATGGTGTTGAATCTTGAGACGGTGTGTTCAAGACATCATACATCATCTTGGTTGCCAACTCGGGTTCAGAAGTGGAGAGAGGTATTTTGAAGGACTTGAAGAATCCATCATAGTCAAAGAAGTAAGCATGCCCTTTTCCAGCAGGTGGTGTAGTGTATCTCTGAACATCAACATTTACCATACTTCCACTTGACCCATTCAGTTGTTGTAAACTCTCTAGTTCGGTATGTTGTACCCTACAAAGATCCCTTCATGAGCCTTCTCGCTGAATTTTCCCTCCTGAGCCTTCTTCAGTAGGGTGCACGGAGCACCAAACGGCTCGAGATACTCTAAGTTAGGTTTACGTCGTTGTAGTAACTCGTAGCACGTCTTTCCATGGTGTTTTGCTACCAGAACTCTATTTAGTGTATAACATGCATTTGCAACTGCTTCATTTGAGAATTGGATAGGCAGTTTTGAGTCTGCTAGCATTCTTCGTGCCGTATCTATCAAGCTACGATTCTTCCTTTCAGCAACGCCATTCACCTGAGGAGTGTAGGCAGAAGTGAACTCATGCACAATTCCCTTTTCCTTGCAGCAAGCCTCCATCCATTGATTCTTGAACTCGGTTCCATTGTCTGAGTTCACTTGACGTACCTTCAATTGTATAGGGACTCCAGAGTAGTTGTTTCTAATTTGGATTTGAGATACATCACCCAAGTGAATCTTGAGTAGTCATGAGTAACTACATAGTAGTATAAGTCGCCTGCAATGTTTTTTGTACCGACTGAACCAAAGAGATCCATGTGACGAAGTTCAAGAGGAAGTTCGATAGAGTGAACTTTCTTTTCCTTATGAACCTTCTTCGTTTGTTTGCCCTTCTTGCGTGCAACACAGAAATCCGGAAGTTGGAAGTTTTTGAAGTTAACTCCTCTCACTAGATCATTATAGATCAAGTGATTCATCTTCCGTGGATTAATGTGTCCCATTCTCCTATGCGAGGAGATGGATTCTTTCTTAGTAGCTTTTGACAAGAAGCATTGAACTTCATGATCAGTTGTGGAGGCCTTTGATAGATCCAAGACATAAAGGTCCTTATATCTCGAGGCAGACATTAATACTTGATCCTTCGGGATTATGTAATCCTTGTTGAGGACATAGCACTTCTTATTGTCAAACACTACCTTAAAGTCTTTATCACAAATTTGAGAAACAGAAAGCAAGTTATTCTAAGTTTTCGGACATAGTTTACCTTATCAAACTTCACTTTCTGATTTCCCACTTCCCCTGAGCTGTGATGTACCTATCTTTGTTTCCAGTGAATGAAACATGCCCTCCTTTGATTTGTTTGATGTTTTATAAGAGAGCTTTGTTCCCCGTCATGTGCATGGATGCTCTACTATCTACAATCCACGTGTTAGTTTCAGCACTATAGCAAACATCCTGCACATTCAATGAAAATGTTAGTTTAGGTTAGGAACCCAAGCCTTTACTAGCTTGGGTCTCCCCGAGGCATCACACATCATCAACTCAACCCTACTAAGGAGGATTTTTCCTTCCATAATCCAGATTTGTGTAAGGCTTGTTTGTGATAAACAGACGACTGGCTGATAGGTTTAACTTTGTGTTCTCTATCTCTTTTAGGAGGCGTCACTAAGTTCATCTTCAAGAGATGGATTTTGGTTCAGAAAGTTCAACTTTCTTCCTCGGTGTCTGATAATAAGGACAATGAGACGCAATGTGTTCGTACCCATCCACATTGTAGTAGGATGTGCTTTCAACTTTACGATTTATTTGTTTTTGTTGAGATATGGATGACACATTGGTGACCTTTTCCTGTTTTGACTTAGACACTTCCTGGTTAGATGTATAGTCTGGTTTTACAAATTTAATTGCTTTACCTCGTTTTACATCCTTTATATTTTGTTTTCCTGGACATTGACATGATTCAGGTGATTGATTAGATTTAATAGTACTTTTAGGTTCAGATTTGACTTTGTTTGAACCTGACTTTAAATTAACCTTTTCAAACTCTTTTCCAGGTTAACACAAGGCATCTTTCCTTTTACCTTTAAAGTGGCCTCCTTTTGTTTGGTGCCAGATTCAATTGATGTAGTTGTTGAATCTGGGTCACTAACAAGAGGAGTGGACACTACATGATCCTTGATGGGGTTATTATTAATTGGTTTACTTTTGGTGTTCATCAAGGTCTCAGGTGGGGGTGGAACCACTTTGTATCCCAATCCCTCCCCATTATTTCTCTCTCTCACTAAGTGTTGGACAATATGAGATGAACTTGTCCAACTATGCAGTTTTTGCTTTAACGAATTAACTTCTACTTCTAAACCTGCTTTTTTGCTTCTTAGTGTCCTCTAGGGAGTTAAAATAGTACCTAATGTCATTAGCTTGGTTAAAGGCTACAACTTCTGTTTCCCTAAGCTGTTTGTTCAAAAGGTCTATCTTTTCTTTATAACTATGCTCATTTTCTTTTAAAACTCTATTTGCCTCAGTGCATAGTTTTAGGTCCTTTACTAAGTTATCATTATGATATAATAACCTAGAAAATTTAGAATCAGTGCTTTCCCTAAATTTATTACAGTCAGAACAAGCATGATTAGAAAATTGTTCGTCAGTAGTACTTACCTGAGCGGTTTATGAAGAATCAACCATCAAAGTAGAATCTAAACTTTCTAGAGCTGGTAATTCTAACTCCGTATTAGTTGTCACGTCTTCAGGCAGGTAGGTGACCACTGGTGCACTTTCTTCAGAGTTGGACATTGCGATCTCTACTACTATGTCTCCTTCACCATCGGAACTGTCATCTATATCTTCCATACAAGCAATGTTGAATTCTCCGGTGAGACAAACCGAAAGCTCCAGTCATGTCCTTCATCCTCGTTAGCAGCCAAGGCTTTAGGATCCTTGCTTGATGAAGTAGGACTGCTAGTGGGTTTCTCCTAACAATTAAAGATGGAGAAAGGATTCCCATTGCCAGTCTTCTTTGGCTTCACACACTCCCTTTTGAAGTGCCCTTTCTCACCACAATTGAAACAGGACACTTTTGATTTATCGAAGCCAAAGGTTGTGTCCTTAGTTGCCCCCAAGTTCTGTCCGGTCTTTTTGACAAACTTCTTAGCTCGTCGGACAACACTCGCTAAGGCCCACATAATGTCCATAAGTTCCAACTCAGTCTCGTCAACCTGCTCGTAGTCTTCATCAGCCAGGTGACAGTTCCCTATCTTTCCAGCAATTAGTCCATCCCAAGAGTGGACTACAACAACTAAAAGGTGCATGTGTTCTCTGGCCACCTCAACAGTCACGTTACTGAAGTTATCGGTCTTCAATTTTGCTGCATTTGCTTGAGGTATAATATACTAGGTACCAGACGATCCTGACGTTTCGGAATGTGAAGTAGATGCTTGTGCTGGACAAGATGAGCATGACACGAAGGCAGTTTGCAGTGGTGCTCTAGATGTCTTGGCCTAAGGAGTCGCATTGTAAAGCGTTGGATTCTGATCATAGTTGGCCTTTTGGGCTCTAAACTTCATGCTTAGTTCCTCCTCTCTTAGTTTCAAAATGAAGTCATTTATATCTAACTTTGAGAGCATCCCATTCTATCTGAGATTAGAAACAAAGGAAGCCCATTTCTCTCGTAGTCCATCAGCAAAGTTGGATACTTTATCTTCCATCAATTTTGTTACTCCACGAGTGTGCATCTCACTCATCAGGTGGTAAAATCTGTCGATCACGTCGCCGAGGCTTTCCTTTCCCATTGAAGAGAAGTTGTCAAACTCTTTCTTCAAATCTTTAGCCTTAATAGCCTTGAGTGAGGCATTCCCATCATACCTCTTTTCTAATGCATCCCATAATTTCTTTCATTGCGTATACTCCGAGTATTGATGGAACATATCCTTCGGAATAGACTGGGTAAGCAAAGCGTAGACTCTCTTCTCAGCATTGTGTTTTACCTTTTGTGCATCAGTCATGCCACTTAAAGTAAGTTTGACACCGTCAGATCCTACTGGCATGCTGTACCCCGACTCTATAGCCTCCCACAGATTTGTATCTACTCCATTTAAGTAGATTTCAAAACGTTGCTTCCACTGTGTGTAGTCGTCTAACGTGATAAGCTTTGAGGGTTTATTATGATTTACCACTTCATTCTCCAAAGCAGTAGGTTCTGTATACATGTGTCTCTACCTGTTGTGTATGCTGAAAACTAGTCCTCCATTTCACTTAACAATAATTTTAAAACAATCTGTTTTATGTGTGCGAATGAAGGAAGGCGATTGAACTATTCGGGTGATTGGACTATGCCGATGATTCAATCATGCGGCTGACCTAATGCGGATGAGTCTGTTGGTTGAATGAACTAATGCGTTTGAACAATCTGAATAGAGTTCTCAGTCGTACGAATGGGAGTACGAATGAGCTCAATTGTGCGTATTGGGAATACGAATGAGTTCAGTCGTACGATTGAGTCAATCGTGCGACTGAGGCTGCTTGAATTCGAAAATTTCTAGGTTTAATGTGGTTTGGCAGCAAAAAATCGAATTTTTACTAACCCTAATTGTCGTATGCCGGAAAAACTAAACTTTATGACCAGGAGACGTCTAAGACACTGTTTGACACAAAAAGATTGCGTTTTTAGTGAATAAAACACAATATTTGTATCAAAGACAATTGAATCACACGCAATCAAGATCCAAGGCTCTCATACAACTTGTTAGGATCGTGTACGGGATGATGTAGTAACTGATTAACGTGTAAACCGAATCAAATAGTACGAAATCTTATTTGATTGGCGATCTAATCAGTGAGAACGCACGTAGAAACTATTAGGTTATTGAATCTAACGTTAAGAATTGATTAGGAATCAATCTACTGCGATATATGAACTTGGAGTATGATCTTAGAGGTCTCTGGATGGCTAGGGTACGTCTGGAGTCAAAGTGTGTGTGATGCTTATGTTTTTCCACGAATTAGGTGGTATATATAGGTTTTGGTTTCTCATTTGGGCGACTGAACCATTAGCATGGTTCAGTCGTGCGATTGAGCCATACGGTTGATCCATTCGCACGACTGAGTGTTCAGTCATGCAAGTGGGTCATTCACATGATGTGGTTCAGGCGTATGGACTATTTAGGTGCATGGACACTTAGTCGGATGGCCATTCGAACGCATGAGAACTTCATCTACTAATTTTGAATGTATTCAATATTATTAGATTATTTATATTAGTTCAAACACCCAAAAACCTATATAATGAATTCAATATGCGTTACACAACTCATTAATGAAATATTAATCATTTTAATCACAACCAAACATTTACATTTCATTAAGTACCCAAGTATTACATAAGTGTAAGACATTAAAGACATATGGAAGACATGTATCAGGTGGATCTTGATGATCAAACCTATTAAGCAATTGTAGCTGGAGAGTTGAAAGGGAAGGGAATGACTATGGAAGACACGTATCAGGTGGATCTTGATGATCTTGAAGAAACTGATATTCAATGGCAGATGGCTATGTTGACCCTTAGAGCTCGAAGATTTATTGAAAGAACTGGACGAAAGAACTTCAGTGGTCAAACATCTAATTCAAAACTTGGATTTGATAAGTCCAAATTGAGATGCTTCAATTGTAAACAATTGGGACACTTCAAACGTGAATGTCCATCACCAATTGTCATCGATTCCTATAATTCAGGAGTTCCAAGATTGACAGCTGAGAAATGGAAGGAAGATGTGAATCACAAAAAGGAGACTGCATTGATTTCTAACTTTGATTGGAGTGTTAAGGTTGAGGAAACAAGAACTGAGATAAATCATGCTTTGGTTGCTGAGTTTGTTGAAAGGAATGAGAAGGGAGATGGTAAAGATGAATTTGACCTCTTCAAGGAATTCAAAAAGGAAGATATGTCATCTGTGAATGAGAAAGAAGAGAAAGATGCTGGAATAGGGGAAGGTAAATCTGCAAGTTTAAGGGAGGAAGGAAGTTCATACGTTGGCAAAGAAAGGATTATGATGATGATGCTACTACCATTGAGGAAATGAAGTCAAGTACTCCGGGTGCCAATGTGAAAAAGCCCTAGGTGCTGAAAGGATGGTGATGGAACTTCCATATGAGGTAATTCAGGATATGTGCTCATCTGCTTGTAAAATTAGATTATTTGGGATTTATAAAGCTAATCGTCTATTAATTGATAATGAAAAGGATTTAAAGCGAATCATCAATGAACATAAAATCAAAGAATCAAAATACTTTGTTAAATTAAATGAGGCTTTAAAAGAAAATGATCATTTAAAACGAATTGTTTTAGAAAGAAATATTGAGATTAACACTTTGACTGAAAGAGTTACTCTTGCTGAATTTGAAACACGCAAACTTGAGTCAAAGTTAGACAAATGGACCATATCAGTAATGAAACATGACGATTTATGTAAATCTCAACAGTGAGCTAGGATTAAAACGGGATTGGGTTATGAAAATGTAAAGGTCTATCCTCCGCCTAGTACATATTGTTATTCTCCTATGCCTGTTCCTCATCCTTCTAATGATTTAATCAAAACACATACTCATAGTATGTCTGCAGGTTTAGAGGGTGTTAACTCTAAGCACGTTCGTGAAGACTACGACTATGGACCAACTAGTGGGCTTGGATGCACTAGTATTAGTACACCCGATTGTTAGCAGTCTGTTTTAGATCACAAGTCTAGTTTAAATTCTGTTTTTGTTTCTAGTTTTCCTGTAACGTACTTTGTTGTCTCATGTTCACATGACGGTTCTATTTCATGTTTTAATTCAGTACATTGTGGTGATGTCTTTTGTTCTGGTGATGATTATGATGCAACTAATCTTTCTACAAAGTCAACCTAGCAAATTAAAACTAATTATTTTGAAAAATTCTTTTCACATCCCATCAGCTGATGAAAGAATTACCTCTTCGTCTAAAACTAGTACCAGTGGAACTAGTTCTACTGGTACGTCGAACGAACTTTCATCTAATTGTGTAAATAAGCTTCGACCTCATGGCATGTATGAGACATTTAGTGACATTGATTCTAGTGTATCTGAATGTGATGAGGAAATTATCATTGATCATATTCTTACCTCATCACATCACAGACCTAGACACAAACCTCATTGTTTCATGTGTGGTGAAGAGGACCATCTTGTCAAGAATTGTCCTACATTGCTTCATGGTAATCCTAATAGGAACCGCTTTGGAAATAAATTAAGAAAATTGGTTAATCATTTCTTTTGCAGAAAAGTTGCTTCATCTAAAGATAAAGTTGTTCAATCTTGGGTTCTTATTACACCTGGTTAATTGGTTCATTATTTCATTTTAGGAGTCATCTACTAAGATTGTAAACAACTTGTGGCATGTAGATAGTGGTTGCTCCAAACATATGACAGGCCTGAAAGACTTGCTGACCAATTATCGGATTATTGATGGAGGATATGTTGCTTTTGCTAGTGACAAAAAGGGTGGAAAGATGATTCGGCAAGGAGAAGTTACCAATGGTTCATTAACCTTGGAAAAAGTCATGTTGGACCAAAAGAACCAATGAGCCAAGATCAGAAAACCTCTAAGTCCCACATGGTATCACAACAACTGCTGAAAGCCTCATCAGCAGTTTGACAAGTGCTGAAGACTTCAACAGCTGAAGATCAAGTGCTGAAGACTTCAACAGCTGAAGAACTAAAGTGCTGAAGTACAACAGCTGAAGAACACAAGTGCTGAAGTTGAAAGACCAAAGTACTGAAGTACAACAACTAAAGAGTTTACAAGTGCTGAAGATCAACAACTGATGTACAAAGTCTGAAGACAAAGACTGAAGACATCAGCTGATGACATCTACTGAAATCATCAGCTGATGAAACATCTGAAGGTCAATGTCTGAAGATCAAGTACTGAAGCATCAGTAGTTTGTCACAACTGCTGAAGAGTACTTCTTCAGTAGTTGTGATATCAGTAGTTTTATATTTCTAGTTTCAGTAGTTTTATGTTTTAGTAGTTTTGTAAAACGACTGAAGAGCTTGTTCTTCAGTCGTTGTAGTTTCAGTAGTTTTATATTCTGTACTTAACACTCTGATATGTTCTCAGAAGTTTTGAACATTTCAGTAGTTTGTTAAGAGTTAGTTATTTTTGTATTAGATCTGCCAGTTGTCACTTTCCGTGATAACAGCAGTGATTGTTGCACTCTATATAAGGAGTGACAACCTATTGTAACAATGTGAATGACGGGAATGATATGAATGATTTGATTAGAAATACTCTATAAACATTCCTTGAATCAAAAATATATATTCTCTCACTATAACCGTATGTGCTCTTAATGCATACAAGTATCGATTACTTACTACAATTTGTCTAATTCCTGTTCGTATTCCGCTGCTTTGAACTCTAATACATCAAACTTGTGATCGCTGATCCTGTCAAATGGTATCAGAGCAGGTTAATCATTGATCGATCTAATAATTGATCATTGAAACTGCTATTCAAGATCTAAGTTTGATTGAATTAGCTTTTGTTTTTTGCAAGAAACGGTTATAGAGATTGAATTTTCTGTATTTCTGGTCATTCATCCTGAGATCTTTTCTTGGTTTTCATTGAGTTTGTTGTGGTCTGTGTAAAACTTTTAAAAGCTTGAATTAAATTGTTTTTGAACTGAAAATGACCACTCCCTCCAATGATCCTCACAATACTGGTTCCTCAACCAAGCCACCAATGCTGGTTAGGAATGAGTATAACATATGGCAAAGACGAATGCTCCATCACCTGTCTGTTAACAGCGTAGGTTGTTGGACATTAGTGGTACATGGTCCACACAAGCCTATGGTGAATAACCCGGAAACCAATCAAATGGTTCCGAAGAGGAGGGAGCAATACTCAGATGAGGATAAGAAGTTGCTTGAAATTGATGCAAAAGCCCATGGAATTCTGGCCATGACACTGCCAAATGAAATCTATTCTGGGCTAATGCATCATGAAGCTGCCCATGACCTCTGGAATGCCTTGAAAGAACAATTTGGAGGGACAGATGAGGTCTTGGAAAATAATAGAGAAATCCTCGCCCAATATGAGACATTTTGTCATAGAAAGGGTGAGACACTGACTCAACAATATGAGCGGTTCTCTTGTTTGATCTCTGAATTAAAAATGGTCAAACTTGAGTACACAAATATCCAGATGAATAACAGATTTCTCAGATCACTGCCTGAGAGATGGGACACATATACTATTGTCCTACGCTCCACTGCAAGTTTGGACAAACTCCATGGGAAACTGCTCACGTTTGAGAGAGAGATAGAACAGAAGAGAAAGCTGTCTTCATCTGGAAAGCTCACTGAAGACTTTGTACCAGGCAACACTGCCTTGGTGGGTCATGAGTCAGAATATGCTTCATCTGAATGCCAGTATGATGAGCATATTAACTTCTCTTCAAGTACTTCTGATTCTGCATTTGTGAGTGTTGATGGTCAGTTTACTGGGTGTAATAACGACAATTTATGCTTCATTATGGATGATCTCAAGGGGATTGCTGATGACGACTTAGAAGAGATGGATATTTTGAGCCAAATGGCCCTGATAAATATCAGATCTTAGAAGTTCTATAAAAGAACTGGAAGAAAATTCCCAGGACTCTCTGGCAAAACCAAAGTTGGTTTTGACAAGAGCAAGTTGAGGTGTCACAAATGCCAAAGGCTTGGACACTTTGCAAGAGAGTGTAGATCAACTGGATCTAACTCCACTGCACCCTTTGTGACTTTTCCTGGCAATAGTCAACAACACAGAGGGCAACATCCTATCATTTCTAGTCATCATCCTCAACAACAATCTCCGGCATACTTTGTTCCTCAGGGTCAAATGCCATATCCGTACCCTTGTTATTACATGCCATAGTCAAATCAAGTTCAAGTTCCTATGGCACCACAACCTCATGCATTACCAGAACCTCAACCATCCCAATCTCATCAACAAACTCAACCTCAACAACACAGCTTCTTCACCCCAGGAGTTGTTGACTGGAGAAGTTTACCAGATGACATGTCTGGTCATGACCAACTGTTTTCAGGTGCTGGTCAACATGGTGGTTATAGTCCTTTTGGGAATCTAGCTCTTATGGCTTTGGAGTCTGCTGATACTTCATTTTCTAATGCCTCTACACCTCAGGTATCATAGGTATCCTCTGAGGCAAAAGCCAAATTATGTTCTGAACCATGCATAGCAGCATTTGCTTCCATTAGAGAAGCAAATGTAGCTCTAATTAATAAGAACATTGAGCTTGAACAAATAATTTCCAAAAACAAAGCTGAGTTTGAGTTTGTGCTTAAAGATAAAAATGATGAGATTTATAAACTGAATTGCCAAATAATTGATGATAAGGCTAGAGAAGAGGTACTTCTAAAGAAGTACAAAGATCTCAAAGAAACCCTTGCAGTTACCCAGGTAGAGTGTGATAGATGGGTACAATCATGCAAAGGTTTTGAAATACTTCTTAGTAAGCAATCTGCTTCCAATGTGAAGTTTGGCATTGGTTACAATCACACTGCTCCACCTACAGATTTTACTCCAAGAGCAGAAGTAGAATCTGAGGGTGAGAGTGATAACCAATCCATCACATAATGTGATCTACCTTCTGATACAGCACAATCAGAAGTAGCAGTCAGCATCAAGCCCTCTTTGAACCTATCAGCTGATGTTGATGGTTCAAATGCTGACACTCACATGATTAATGAGTTGATCAACTCTAAGGAGTTAATTCTGAAGGTCCTGAAAGGACTAGAGAGCAGGATTTAACACCTGAAGTTCAAACTTCAACTGCTGTCAGTACTAAAGAGAAGAAAACTACCAGTAGAAAGAGTTTGAAGACTACTAAAGAGGCAGTCAAGAAAGCAAACAATGCTTCCAAAGCATTGAAGAACAAGTCTTCAGTTGCTTCACCCTCTTTAGTTGATGATCAACCTAAGATGAAGAAGAAACCATGTGAAGTATGTGGTTTGTTCAATCATCTTACACATGATTGTTGGTACAAAAGAGGTTCCAAACTCAAACAAAAGAAGAAATTAATGAGAAAATGGTAAAAATGAAAACTGAGTTTGAGACCACATTTGTATGAGCAACATCAAATCCTGTAACCCTTAAGTCCTCAAAGAAATCCAAAAAGGAAGGGGTTAAACAGGTGACAGCTGAGAGTGCTCAGAAGAAGAAGGTGCAACATAGGAACTTATCAAACTCCACTGGCAATGTGTCTGATGAGCTGAAAGCCTTATCACAAAATCAGACACAGCTGGTTATGATGGTTCAACATCTGTTGGGTAGAGTTAACCAACTAGATGCTCCTATGTTGAAACCACAGAAAAGGAGATCCTAGCCAAAGAACTCCTCTTCTACCCCATCTTCTTCCTCTCAGGCTGTTGTTTCAAATAAACCTGTTAGTTTACCATCTATTGATGAGACCAGGCCCAAAACCAAAAAGGTTTGGGTCTCTAAAACTAACTGATTGTTTATTATTGCAGGGTTCTTCAACATGCCAAAGTAGCATCTGGTATGTAGACAGTGGGGGATCTATGCACATGACTGGGAACAGCTCTCTTCTTCATGACTACTCTCAAGGAAAGAAGGGATTTGTTTCTTTTGGCAATGATGCTAGGGGTTACATCATTGGTAAGGGCTTTGTCTCCAATGGAGAAATCAAATTTGATGATGTTAATCATGTGGAAAATCTCAAGTACAATCTCTTGAGTGTCAGTCAAATGTGTGATAAAGGCCATGTTGCTCTTTTCACCAGTCAAAACTGTAGGATTCTGTCATCCAAAGTTTTGCACTTGATTGACAAGGTGTTGGATGAGCACACTCTCATGAGAGCCAACAGGACAGGAAGGGTGTATGCCGTAGATCTTTCCAAGAAAATAGATCTCAAAGGCAATCCTTGCCTATTTTCCAAAGCCTCTTCTCAAGAATCTAAACTGTGGCACAGAAGGCTTGGTCATGTTAATCTCAAAAACATGAATCAGCTTACCCACAATAGTTTAGTCAGAGGCTTACCAATAAAGGAGTTCCATTGTGATGAAACCTGCACTGCTTGTTTAAAAGGAAAACAGCACAAAGTCTCATTCCCTCCCATTGAAGTGTCTAAGTCCACTGCCTGCTTGCAATTACTGCATATGGATCTATTTGGTCCTGTGAGAGTAATGAGCATGGAAAAGAAGAAATACTGTCTGGTAATTGTGGATGATTACTCCAGATTCGTATGGACTTTCTTTCTACATTCAAAGGATGAGGCTGCTCAGAAGATTCTTCACTTTGTGTTGTATATTGAGAAGCAGTATTCTCTTCCAGTCAAGTGTATTAGGAGTGACAATGGGACTGAATTCAGAAATCATACACTTGATGACTTCTATCTTTCAAAGGGAATCAAAAGGAGTTTAGCATTCCAAGGACTCCAGAACAAAATGGAGTAGTGGAGAGAAAGAACAGGACCCTTATTGAAGCTGCAAGGTCCATGCTGGCTGACTCAGGTTTGCCACTGACCTTTTGGGCTGAAGCTGTTAACACAGCTTGCTATGTGCAAAATAGAGTTTTAGTAAATCAGAGGTTGATGAAGACTCCATATGAAGTCCTCCATCATTTGGCTCCTCTGATTTCATTTTTCAAAGCATTTGGGTGTCCCTGTTTTATTCTCAACACAAAGGATCAACTCCATAATTT
Organism: Flaveria trinervia; assembly: GCA_025506515.1. NCBI lineage: Eukaryota > Viridiplantae > Streptophyta > Magnoliopsida > Asterales > Asteraceae > Flaveria > Flaveria trinervia. Next base: position 27,265,403 of record CM046450.1, on the reverse strand, counting down.
GATCCTAAGGTGGATGCAGGGTATTTTGTTGGTTATTCATCTACTTGCAAGGCATACAGAGTCTTCAACTGCAGAACAAAGATGGTTGAAGAAACTCTACATGTTAAGTTCAATGAATCTCCAAAGGACAAGATTCCACAAAGCCCTGTGGAGTTATTTGATTTGGACATACTGCAATATGTTCCTTATCAAACTCCTGCTGTTGCTCCTGTCAACAGTTCACCACCTGGTGGTACTGCTGATGATGATGATGATTGCAGTACTCACCTCTTCAGGTTTAGTGATCAGCTACCTGATTCAGCTAGACCTGATGTTCCTGTAGCTCCAGTAGCACCATCCACATCAATGCTGATGAGATCTCTTCGAATTCAACTTCCTTTGAATTACCATCCACTGTTTGGTTTCAAGGAAATGATTCACCATCACCATCTGTTACTGCTGAGCCTGCTACAAACACTTGCACAGATCTCATTATGTATCAAGATCTGAAAAATCACCCTATGTCTCAAATCATTGGTGATATCACTGCTGGAGTATCAACAAGAAGTCAATTGTTGAATTTCTGCTTCTATGCTCTCTTCATCAGTCAGCAAGAGCCAAAGAATTATCACATTGCTTTAAAGGACAATGGATGGGTTGATGCCATGCAGCTTGAGCTTCTTCAGTTCAAGAAACAACAAGTGTGGGAACTGGTTCCTCTACCTCCAGGTAAGTGTGCAATAGGCACTAAATGGGTGTTTAGGAACAAAACTGATGAAAATGGGCTTATTGTTAAGAACAAGGCCAGACTGGTTGTTCAGGGGTTTGCACAAGAAGAAGGTATTGATTATGATGAAACCTTTGCCCCTGTAGGCAGACTGGAAGCAATTCGATTGTTTTTAGCTTATGCTGCTTATCAAAACCTTAAAGTTTTTCAAATGGATGTCAAAAGTGCATTTTTGTATGGAAAAATTAAAGAAGAGGTTTATGTATGTCCACCTCCAGGCTTTGAGGACAATAAACATCCTAATTGGGTGTATAAGCTTGATAAGGCTCTTTATGGGTTAAAACAAGCTCCTAGAGCCTGGTATGAGACATTATCAAACTTTCTTCTGGAAAATAATTTTACTAGAGGCTCCATAGATAAGACTTTATTCATTAAGAAAGATGGGCAGCATAATCTACTTGTTCAAATTTATGTAGATGATATCATTTTTGCATCCTCTGATCCAAAGTTGTGTGATGCCTTTACAAAGTTGATGCAACAGAAGTATGAAATGAGTGCCATGGGAGAATTACAGTCCTTTCTGGGGTTGCAAATCAAACAAAAGGCTGATGGAATTTTCATTCATCAGTCCAAATACACAAAAGATCTTTTGCAAAAGTTTGATTTACAAAACTGTAAGCCTTGTTCTACCCTCATGTGCAGCACCACACAACTGGATACAGATCAGAAAGGTAAAGTTGTTGATGAAACACTTTACAGATGTATGATTGGGTCCTTGATGTATTTAACAGCTTCTAGACCAGATATTATGTTTGCTACATGTGTTTGTGCTAGATTTCAGGCTGCACCTAAAGAGTCTCATCTGATTGCAGTCAAGAGGATCTTTAGATATCTGCAAGGCACTCCATCTCTAGGTTTATGGTATTCTACTGGACATTCTGGTAAATTAGTTGCTTTTTCTGACAGTGACTATGCAGGGTGTAAGTTGACCAGGAAATCAACTTCTGGTGGATGTCAATTCCTAGGCAACTGCTTGATTTCTTGGCAGAGCAAGAAACAGACCTCAGTTGCTACATCAACTGCTGAAGCAGAGTACATTGCTGCTGCAAGCTGCACCTCTCAGGTACTCTGGCTTTAGAACCAACTTCTGGATTATGGCATTACAAAGACTAAGACTCCATTGTTAATGGATAGTGCTTCAGCTCTGTGTATTGTCAAAAATCCAGTCCAGCACTCTAGGACCAAACATATAGAGATCAGACATCATTTTATAAGGGATTGTTTTGAAAAAGGTCTGATTGATCCTAAGTTTGTGCCTAGTGCTGATGAGCTTGTAGACATATTTACTAAGCCTTTGGATAGTTCAACTTTCCAAAACCTGGTGTTAAGGCTTGGGATGCTGAGCTAGAATAATGAACAACTACTGATGATTTCAGTAGTATTACTAGTGATCATTGGTACCATGTCACATATAAGTACTAATGAGTCCTTTTCCCTTCAGTAGTTTTATAACTACTGATGGCTAAATGCCTCATAAGTACTCAAGTACTTTATCTGTTCCAAACTACTGATGTAGTTACAACTACTGAAATCAGTATAAACAGATAAGTACTGATGTCCTATGAAACAACTGAAATCCGCCAAAAAGGTTGATGAATGTGTTGAGGACAGTATGAAACAGCTGAAAAGCTAAGAATTGATGAAAACAGCTGATGAGAATTTCTCTTCAGTCGTTTGTACCTGCTGTTTCATTCTAAACAACTGAAGCAATACCATGTCTTCAGTAGTTTTATAACTACTGATGACTAATACCAAGTCTTTAGTTGTTTACAACAGCTGATGACAAAACCACTGTCTTCAGTAGTTTCAAATACTGATGACAAACACCAAGTCCTCAGTTGTTTCAATCATCTGAAGTCAAAACCACGGTCTTCAGTAGTTTTCTAACTTCTGATGCCTAACACCACGACTTCAGCTGTTTCAACGTCTGAAAAGATAATACCATGTCAATGGTCCTTAAAAAACTACTGATGACTAACACCACATCCTTCAGTCGTTTTCTTACCCGTACCCTATATATATCCCTGACCTAATCCTTCAATGCTTCATCTTCTTCAAACTTAACGTTCCTCTCCAAAACTTCTCTCTTCTCAATGGCGTCCATGCAACTTAAACCGCGACACATGCCTACCTTACTAAATCGCCTGTCTGGGCTAAGTTCGATACTGCTATCGATCTTATGGTTCAGTCCCAATACAAAACGACATTTCTTCTGAATCCCACACTACATGCCGAATCCCTGCAACAATTTTGGATGAACGTTACTATTACCACTGGGGAAAACAACACACTATCTCTCCAGTCGGTCGTCAACAACAAAGAAATAGTCATCACTCATGCAGTTATCCGCCAAATTCTTCATCTGGATGATGCTATCTCTCCTGCTGGATATCCGAAGGGTACCACAGATCTATCCTTTGCCCAACATGGATATCAAGGCAATCTCAGTGCCTCCACTATCATGAAGAAACACTTCCATGACGCTGAACGCCTGATTTTTCACATGGTGAATGTATGTTTGGCTCCTAAGACGTCGTCTTGGGATCGAATGTCGATAAAATGGCAGCAGGTAATGTATTCTATTCTTGAGCAACAACCGCTAAACTTTTCAGAAATAATATTTTCGGAGCTCAAGGATATGGCTCAAAAACTAACTGCCAACCGTTGGATACTATATCCACGGTTCATAATGGCCATCATTACAAACCAGCTTAATGCTGAGGGACTTGTTGGCTTGGGAGTCCCTGCTACGGTTGTTCTGCCGGAAGTATACTCCCGGCACAACTCTGACCAGACACTAAAAATGGCTGCCAAGTTGCGAAAACCCACGCAGCTGGAACCCACAGCCACCACCTCCAAATCCAAAGTCCCCACCAAACCCACCAAAAAGAAACCCAAAACAGCTACTTAGGGAATTGACTCCCCTGAGGATGCCCCTGTAACACAAACGCAGGATATATCCACTAGTCCAAACCCCTAGTGGATACAATGACTCTTCCAGCTATAGCCGCTCAGGCTTCCTCTCAACAGGAGCCTGCAGCAACCACAGAAGGGGTACCTACATATCTGGGATCTTCCTCACTTGAGGAGATTGCCATTGAAGAGCACCAACCTCCCCAGGTGCACACTGCTTCTATCCCTTCACCCCAAACAACCGCCCCTCACAGCCCAACTTTAATAGTTGCACAACTGCTGACTCAACTGCACTCCTCACCCCCTCCCCAGAAACCACTTACTACTGGGAACACCTCTACAATTGAGGGGGAGGAACACAGTGCACTTGAGAACCCACAGCACAAGGGTTTACCCCTTCTATCTCCTGGTGTAGACAAGGAGCTTAGAATATCTGGTGAGGCTGCCACCTCTTCTGAATCAGCACATGATCAGAATGAGGCTGCTAACATTGCTAAGACCTCACTAGAGGCAACAGCTGATGATGGACACTGTCCTGAGGCTGGAAGTCCCCAGTACCAAGCACAAGGGGCACATGCACCAACTGGTCTACACCCAGTGCATGTAAATCCTGCTCTAAGCAGGAGGTCAGATGATTCAGCTTCAGCTGACGATGACCTGGGCTTTTTCTATGATGTTCTTGCCCAGAACACAATCCTTGAAGAGAAAGTCAGTAGGCTGCAAAACCTACTTGATCAACTCTCACAAGGAGAAAGACCATCTGCCTCTACCCACCCACAGATGGCACCTTCACTTGAAGGTTCCCCAAACACTGAGCCACTCCAAACTCAACCACCTGCCTCTGCTTCAGGCCCTATTTCTCAGGAACAGAACCCTCCTGAGCAACTAGGTGCTGTACTTCAAAATTCCCTCCCTCTCATCACACCCATAATCACTGATATTGTGACTAAAGCCATTGATGAGAGGCTTTCCTCAACTTTACAACCCTTGATTGATGCTGCTGTACAAAAGACTCTTTCTGCGGTACAAACCCCTTCCTCCAATGCATCCAAAAACGGGGAGAGTACTGCAGTGAAAGAAAAGAAGAGGAAAAGAAGGAAGAGAAGCAAGCCCAAGAGGAGGAGAAAGAAAAGCAACCTCTGCTCACTTACAAGCGAAAGAAAAGTGCTGATGATCATACTGCTGAAGACAAATCCTTGGAGGAGCTGGTAAAAGAAGCTGACACTACACACAGCCGATCCATGGATAAAATAATTGAACAACTCTTCAGGCAGGGGTTTGATACAGCCACATTGGATAGTGAGATCAGAAGGTTGGAAGTCCAAGAGATTCAGACCCGATGGGCTGGGTATGATGCTCTGGAAAAAGAGAGATTGGAAATAATGATCCGCTTATTGCAAAATACTTAGGAAGATCGTTAATGGAGATTCACGCGTGGACCAGGGACAGTATTCTGGATATAGCCACCAGAATCTGTCTGTCTGAGCAATTCAACAAAGGGATGATTGTGGAAGCCCTTGATGAGGCTGGGGCTGGTAAAAGGTTAGAGATGGCTAAACTCACAAAGGCGAAACTAACTACAAAGATGTTGGATCAACCTTCCCTTCCACCCACTCAAACAGAGCCTATTCCTCAAATCTCCCAACCAATCTCTAAGCCAAAATCCAAACATCTTCATTCTTCAAAACCAATTCCTTCACCAACCCAACCATCATCCAGTGATGCACCTAGAAGGAGGAGAAGGGTGCTGAGGATGGAAGAAGAAGAAGAAGAGGAGGATGAAGATGATAGTCTGTCACTCTCTGCTGTTCTAAAGCTACCAAAACCCCGAAGTCAACCCATGATCACACCTGACTCTCAAAGGGAAATGGTCAGAGTCAAGATAGAGAAGAAGAACAGCAGAAACAGCACGATGAGCAACTGTTGAAGATGGTTGACAAGGAATTTCCTCAGTCATCATCTATTCAAGCCATGAAAGGGCATGCTCAAAGGCTGTACACTCTCAGGCACACTTTTCAGTATCAGAAGGAGAGAGTGAGAGTATGGCCAGACCCCAGGGTGAGTTCTAGAATCCATAAAAGAACTATTCCACACATATACAATGGCCAGGTATGAAAAACAATAGATTCTACCATCATGTTGGCCATTGTAGTCTCACTTGGGAAATCATTGATGAATTCAAGAAAGCTCACCAAGCAAAGTAGACCCCTCAAGCTTTACTAGAAAACAAGATGATTAAGAAGGGATTGTTATATAAAAAGCTTGAAGACATCCAGAAGAATAAGCTCTAGTTACTCCTTGAAGGCAACCATCCTGATGAATTTGTATATAGGGAGGTAACTACGGTGGAGCTGAAAAATGGCAGGACCATGAAGTACTTATCAGAGTAATATGGTCCAGAGTTCTTCTTCGAAGGAGGAGTAGAAGAACTCTCTCAGGAGGAACAAGTTGTTCTCCTTGAGGCCTATGTTCGAGAGTCATACAAACTCATTATAGGGAAGTAAATCTCATGAATGGGATAACAACTCTGTGTCCAGTTCCCCAAAACAGAGTTCCCATTCATACCCTGCCAAACAAATATCTGAGATTTCTTCCCAGGCCGGAGCTTACTTGGGTCATCTTCACTACTGATCAAGAAGGAAAAAGACCAACATTTTGCCTACAATAAGTGGGATAATAATAATTTAGAGGTTTTGGCTGCATTGGTTCAGGGGGAGTTTGTTGGACCAAAAGAACCAATGAGCCAAGATCAGAAAACCTCTAAGTCCCACATGGTATCACAACAATTGCTGAAAGCCTCATCAGCAGTTTGACAAGTGCTGAAGACTTCAACAGCTGAAGATCAAGTGCTGAAGACTTCAACAGCTGAAGAACTAAAGTGCTGAAGTACAACAGCTGAAGAACACAAGTGCTGAAGCTGAAAGACCAAAGTATTGAAGTACAACAGCTGAAGAGTTTACAAGTGCTGAAGATCAACAACTGATGTACAAAGTCTGAAGACAAAGACTGAACACATCAGTTGATGATATCTACTGAAGTCATCAGCTGATGAGACATCTCAAGGTCAAAGTCTGAAGATCAAGTACTGAAGCGTCAGTAGTTTGTCACAACTGCTGAAGAGTACTTCTTCAGTAGTTGTGATATCAGTAGTTTTATATTTCTAGTTTCAGTAGTTTTATGTTTGAGTAGTTTTGTAAAACGACTGAAGAGCTTGTTCTTCAGTCGTTGTAGTTTCAGTAGTTTTATATTCTGTACTTAACACTCTGATATGTTCTCAGTAGTTGTGAACATTTCAGTAGTTTGTTAAGAGTTAGTTATTTTTGTATTAGATCTGCCAGTTGTCACTTTCCGTGATAACAGCAGTGATTGTTGCACTCTATATAAGGAGTGACAACCTATTGTAATAATGTGAATGACGGGAATGATATGAATGATTTGATTAGAAATACTGTATAAACAAACCTTGAATCAGAAATATATATTATCTCACTATAACCGTATGTGCTCTTAATGCATACAAGTATCGATTACTTGCTACAATTTGTCTAATTCCTGTTCGTATTCCGCTGCTTTGAACTCTAATACATCAAACTTGTGATCGCTGATCCTGTCAATTCAACTATGTTCCTGAACTAGCATTGAATCTTCTTAGTGTTTCTTAATCTACGATAAAGACATTCTAGTCTTATTAAATCTGATGAATGTCTATTTTAAAATAAAAGATTTATATTCCAGATGATTTGATTCTTATGCGTGCTCCAAGAAAACATGACACGTATCTTCTTGATATGAACTCCAGCTAGTCAAAGTCTACTGCAACTTTTCTTCTTTCTAAAGCTTCAACCTTTGAGTCTCTTTATGGCATCGTTGATTAGGACATGTTAATTTTAAAATAATAAACAATTTAGTAAAAAACAATCTTGTTAGGGGACTCCCTTCAAAAGATTTTTCTAGTTAACGAAAAATGTATGGCGTGTGCCAATGGCAAACAACATAAGAAACCACATAAGCCCAAACATACTGATTTCTTTGGCCCAATTAGCATTTAATCTATTGCTAAAAAATCATTTTGCCCTATTGCTACAGATGATTTCTCCAGATATTCATGGGTGAGATTTCTTGCACACAAAGGAGAGGTTGCTAAAGAATTGCATAAATTAATTCTCTCTATCAAAACAATCAGCAAGAGAAAGGTTATGGGTCTGAGAAGTGACAATGAACTGAATTCAAAAATCAGATTCTTGATTCATTCTGTGCTCAAAAGGGGATTGTAAGACAATTTACTGCTGCAAGGGTACTCAACAGAATGGTGTAGCCGAACGAAAGAATCGCACTCTCATTAAAACTGCATGTACAATGCTAATAGAATCTTCGTTACCCATTATCTTTTGGGCTGAAGCCGTAAACTATGCTTCATATGTTCTAAACCGAGTGTTGATTGTGAAGGACAAAATGAAGACTCCTTATGAACTTTTCATAAGAGGAAACCTCTAATTGAGTTCTTTCGGCCATTCGGTTGCTCTTGCACTCTTCTGAATACTCAATCTCAAAAGACAAAGTTCGGTGTGGTGTCTCATGAATTTTACTTTGTTCGTTAATCTACTTCTCAAAAGGCCTATCGAGTTTATAACAAGAGAACACGTATCATTCAAGAGTCGTTCTATGTTGATTGGTAGGAGTCTAACTCTTTTGATGTTCGATCTGAAGCAGCATGGTTCTTTGACTCCGATGTTATGTTTAAATCTTTCAATCTTCTAGTTTTTGATGATGATGCATCCACTTCAAATGCTCAAACCAACATTATCTCCTCCACTCCATCACCTGTCCATTCCACCTCGTTAGCAAATGATGCCATTTCATATGATGTTAGTTCATCTTCTCCATTGCTTGATCTGGCACCAACACCTGATTCTTCTTTACATCTATCCCCAACATCACTTCCTTCATCATCTACATCTATTCCCTCACAACCTATCCATCTCTCTCTCCCTCATCTAATTCCTCACAATCTGTGAGCGAAACTTCTCCTAACACCTTCCCTTCAGACACTGACTACAAAACTTGAAAGATCATCCTCTTGATAATGTTGTTGGATCTATAACTGATGGTGTTCGGACGTGAAGTCAATCTCGTTTGATTAATATCTGTCTCTTCTCTTGCTGCATCTCTCAAATTGTCCCAAAAAATGTGCACGCCGCTCTATTAGATCCATGCTAGGTGGAGCCAATGCAATTAGAACTTCAACAATTCAAAAAGCATAAAGTTTGGACCTTGGTTGACTTGCCTCCCAACAAATGCGCAATTGATACAAAATGGGTGTTTAAGAACAAACCGGATGATCGTGGTGTGGTGGTGCGTAACAAGTCTAGACTTGTTGTGCGAGGTTTTGCTCAAGAAGAAGGGATTGACTATACTGAAGTCTTCACTCCAGTCAACCGTCTTGATGCAGTCAGGATTTTTCTTGCTCATGCTGCTCATAAACAGTTGAAGGTCTATCAAATGGATGTCAAATGTGCTTTTCTCTACGGTGACATTGATGAGGAGATATATATATATATACATATATATATATACACATATATATATATATATATATACATATATATATATATATATGTGTGTGTGTGTGTGTCAACCACCAGGTTTTGAGGATCCTGACTTTCCCGATAAAGTCTTTAAGTTTCACAAGTCTCTGCATTGTCTTCATCAAGCACCTAGGATCTGGTATGAGACCCTAACACAGTATCTCATAAACAGTGGTTTCTCTTGTGGTACCATCGATATGACTCTGTTCAAAAAGGAAGTGAATGGTGAGATGCTTCTTGTCCAAGTTTATGTTGACGATATTATTTTTGGATCTACCAATTCACTATTATGTCGAGAGTTCGAAGAAGTGATGCATCAACGGTTTGAAATGAGTATGATGGGAGAAATGTGCTTCTTTCTTGGTTTACAAGTTGAACAAAAGATAGAAGGAATTCTTATTCATCAGGAGAAGTATATTAAAGAAATCTTGAAGAAATTCAAGATGGACAATGCCACTCCTGAAATGACTCCTTTTACTGCTCAAACTTGTCTCACTCCTGATGAGAACGGGAAACCAGTTGATCCTCATCTATATAGATCTATGATTGCTTCCCTCATGTATCTTACAACAAGTCATCCTCATATCACTTTTGTTGTAGGATACTATGCTCGATATCAATCGGCCCCAAAAGAGTCCCATGAGAAAGTTGTCAAGAAAATATTTCGTTATCTTAAAGGCTCATCCCGTTTTGGTCTATGGTATCCATATGGAGGGAATTTTGATTTACATGCTTATTCTGACAGTGATTCTAATAGTTACAGGTTAAACAGAAAATTGGTGTTCGGAGGGTGTCAGTACCTGGGAAATTGCCTGGTGTCATGGTAAGCAAGAAATAGACCACTGTCTCTCTTTGTAGAGGAGAAGCTGAATACATTGTTGCCTCTAGCTGTTGTTCCCATGTTGTTTGAATACAACACCAAATGATTGACTACGGAATTAACTTCCTCCACACGCCATTGTTTTGCGACAATGAAGCAGCCATTGGGACTGCAAAAAATCATATCATCATTCCCGAACCAAGTACATCGAAACACAGATTCATGCCATTCGTGATGCTCAAGAAAATGGTTTTATCGATATCATACCCATTGACACAAAAAATCAGAAGGTAGATCTTTTCACAAAAACTTTTGATAAACCCCATTTTTATGAGTTGATCTCTATGCTCGGATTAATATCCTTTTAAACCTCTATTTAAAAAAATAATAATAAAAAAATTAATAATAATAATAGCTATAATAATAATAATATAATAATTAACCATCACTTTATTAACTTTTATCTTCTAAAATAAATTTTGGGGGAGCCTTACAATAATTTGGGTGTTAATATTGAAATGACGAGAAATGATTGTAATATCCTCTGGATATGTTAATTTTTGCATGGTTGGTACTTAAAATGAGAAATGATAGTAATTGATGTTGTTATCTATTTCACATCTTATTTAAAAAAAGGGGAGCACATATAATGCTCAAACAAACATATTCTGTAACGATATGCTTGATAGACTCAGCCTAACAAATAAAGTAAGCAGCAACATTTTGATTACATTAAAATATGTGCTTAAGGACGTCTGCATTTACGCGATCAATTTGGCCTGCACGAAAACTGAGTCCCGACAAAAATTGGATTGAGAATTGATCTTTCCATGAGTGTTGTTTGGCGTATATATATGTCTTGTGTTTGTGCTAATCTCCTCTGCTGTATGGTGGTACTGACTTGGAGTGATGATCTCCTCTGTTGTATGGTGGTACTAACCTGGAGCTCTCATCGGCACATGATTAAATGGTCATCTCCTTTGTTATACGTGAGCATAGACCTGGAGCTCTCACCTATTTGATCTAATTTGTATCACATCATGTAAATGTTGATTTAATATCTGAATGCAATATTCGGATAACACTCACTTGCACACTAATGCACAAACCATGCTCTCTAAAGATCGTACCAAAATTCAAGAAATAATGAGGTTTGGTGAGGGATTTTGCCAAATGATTGTGGGGTCCCAACATTCTAAAGCAACTAATCAAACCTTAACAAATCATATTCTATCTATTGAAAAAGATAAGGCTTGGGTTTAAGTGGACAAACATATGAGCAATCGTTATTGATCTGTTTAAAAATACCAAAATTCATTCAAAGAATGTGATTAGATTCAGTTTTCAGTGTGATCTCACTGCCGATCGATGATCTAATTCATCTTTGTGCTATATTTATCTTGAGGATGTGATCTCCGATTAATTTTGAGCTCTGTTATGTTTGCATATCTTTAAAAAAAATTAATTTCCAGCGAAACTACTTTCGCTATTTGTTTCGCTAAATGAAATTGCAAATTCGCTTAACATTCTCACTATAAGCGAAGTCATTCTGATCTGAATTTCATCTGTCGAAATTGCAACTTCGCCTGGCGAAATTGTTGTTTCGTCTAGCGAAAAGCATGCGAAACTATTTGCTATATATATCCTTCTGCGAAATTATATCCTTACATTTTCGCACTTTCGTATTTTCCTCTTTCTTAGGGCTTTACCATGACTATTTCATTGATTTAGTGATTTTAGGTTGTTGCTTATGTGTTTTGGTTGTATTCGGTTCGCATAAGAATTTCGAACACTAGACACTCTTTTAATCTTGTTAATAATAACACATTCTCTGTTTATTTGGTTGTGCCTCTTCGGTGTCTTCGTTGTTCATCGAGCGAAACTACCGATTATCCAGCGAAACTGAACGAATGTTCTTTAAATTTCAGCGAAACTGTGAGGTTATTCTGTCCAAGCGAATCTAACAGTTTCGCTGACCAAGCTTCAATTTCGCCAGATATGGACATTAGCTCGTACAGTTTCGCCCGTTGAAATTACCTTTCCTGTTTAGCGAAATTGACATGTTTTAGCTCGCGAAACTACACTTTCGCCCGCCGAAACTGTCTAAGAAACTATTATTTCGGCGCGTAATTTTTTTTAATTTAATTTTCTTTTATTTTTTATTTTTAGTTTTCTTTTATTCTTTTCTTAATTCCTTGAATTCTTATTCAACTTATTTGGTCTCTTTCTCAGGATCAAATGGCTAACTTAAAGTTCGATGAGTAGAATCATATCACTGCTATTCTAGATGATACACATCCTAAGGCTGCTGGGTTCAGAGACTCTATTAGATGGCTGCAAAGATCACCCATAGCTTATGCCATATCTCATTCGACCACCATTTATGATCTTCAGATCAGAGATTTCTGGAGATCTGTTGAGTACGATACACGAGGAAATTCACAAAGAATTACTGCTAAAGTCTTAGATCACGAAGTGACCATTACTACTGAGATTTTTTCTAGGATTTTGAGACTAGAAGAAGATTCTAGAGACGAAATTACTATGTCAGATTCAGATGTGATCTAGGCATTTAGAAGCATGGGATACGAGGAGCCTGCTTTTGGTTCCTGCAAGGAGATCAAGAAGTCATTTATGTCCAAGGAATGGAGATTTATTGCTATGTATTCATCATGTGTCTTGATCACTATAAAGGTGGATCAGATAGACTGAACATTGATTGGGCAAAGGTGATGGTGTTGTGCTGCAAATGAGAGAAGGCCAACATTACTAAACTGATATTTGCTTGCATGGCTGAGAACGTGATGGCCTTGAAGAAGGACAAATGTTTTTATATACTCGTTTTCTTCAAATGATTTTTGATGATCTTAAACCAAATGTACCAAAACATGGAGAGGTGAAGTGGCTGGTACAAATGAACCCCCGCATTTTTGCTGACTGCTGTGCAATACGCCATGATTTTAGTGGAAAGATCACCCACCTTAGGGAAAATATGTATCCTCCAGTGAGATGGAGTTATATTAGATGGGTGGATGAATCTGAGAACAAAAGAGCTGAAGAAACCAGAGCATAGCAAGCTAAAGAAACCAAGAAAAGAAAGAGACATGCTAAGGAGAAAGATTATGTTTTGAGGAAGATATAACTGAAAAAGCTGAAAAGATAAGATTAGAGAAGGAAATAAGATCGAAGAAGAAAGCCGATACTGCAGAACCTGAGAGGCGTTCTAAACAGAGACATGAAGGATTCACTGAACGAAGGGAGGAAAGATGAAATCTTGATGAAGACATGATTTGCAATCTTAATACCTCTTTGGCAAACAAACTGAGCATGATGAAGACTAAACTTACCAATCAGAGATTCGAGAAAAGCAAAAAGATGAGGTGATAAAGGGCATGAAGAAGATGCTTGTTGATCAAAACTGTCTATTGAAGAAGTTATTTAAGGAGATTGCACATCTGAAAGCTGCAGCCGGCCTGCATGATCAACTAACTCCAACTGAGTTAGATGATCTGATTGACACTTCAAAGTATCCATTTCTGAATATGCGTACTTCATCCAAGGCAAGAGAGGCACATCTGGTGCAGCAACCACTAATGCTGGAGATTGTGAAGCTAGAGCTAAGGATGTTGGAAGAGAGAATGAAGAAGAAATTTTTGAGGCTAGATTTGTTGACTTGGGTCTTGATCTTTGGAAGGATTTAGTTGGAGAAGAAGTATAAGTGAGAAGTCAGTGGAAGGAGAGGTTGAAATAGGGAAGGGATTGATTGATGAAGAAGAGGATGATGAACAGCTCATAGACTATGATTCTAAACCGGAGTTCTATAAAGTTGATGAGAGACCATTGATCTATGTGGCAAAGAAAGGGGAGGATGCTCAAGATGTGTTTGAGATGGATAGAGCCGAATGGTTTGTAAAGGAGAAGGAACCAGAAGAAATCACTCCCCTATTCCAACATAGGGGAGGGTTAGGTAAATAGGAGGCCGACAAGAAGATTATAAGTTGGTCCTATAATCCCGGCCTAAAACTGTTCATGATTAAGAGGAGGGGAGGTTATATTAGCTACTTGCATAAGGGAAAGGCTTTTAAGTCCTTGCCTAAATGGGATCTTAGGCGTTTGGCAGCTCTACCACTTCTGAATGCACATTTGAGCGAGAGAGCCACACTTCTGATGAAAGAAATACAGAACGGGCTTAATGACAACTTCGAATTGTTTGGTTACATAAAGGTAGAACGGAGAAGGTCAAAGAAAGACAAGGACTGGGAAACGGGAAAGGGACAAATTGTTCTGACAATTATGGTTAGGATCTGGTATTTAAACAAAACACCAACTATTTAACGTGTTAAACCAAACCAAATAGTGCGAAATCCTATTTGATTGGTGATCCAATCAGTGAGAACGCACGTAGACACAATAATGAATTGAATCTAACATCAAAAATCAATTAGGAATCGATCAACAGCGTTCTATGAATTGGAGTAGGAACTTAGATGCTTCTGGACGGCTAGCGTACGTCTGGAGTCGAAGTGTATTCAATCCTTCTTAATTGTTATATTTTTCTACGAATTAGGTTGTATTTATAGGTTAGGGTTGCTCGTTCGGGCGACTGAACCATGAGCTTGGTTCATTCGTGTGATTGAGCCATGCGGTTGATCCATTCGCACGACTGAATATTCAGTCGTGCGACTGAGTTAGACGCATGAATCTGTTCAGGCGTATGGACTATTTAGGCACATGGACACTCAGTCGCATGGCCATTCGGACGCAGGACCACTGTTTGGGCACATGGTCTAGCCAGACGCATGAGAACTTCACTTAACCAAGTTTGAATGTTTTCATTATTATAACATTATGCACATTTATACAAACAATCACAAACCTATATAATCTTAGTCAATATGCATTACCCAACTCATTAATGAAATATTAAACATTATAAATCACAACCAAACATTATCATTTCATTAAGTACCCATTATTACATATGTGCAAGACACATAATACATTGAGATCAGGATCTTGGTACATAAGTGTATCAACAAACTCCCCCTTGGACCTAGATCTATCTATTGTCTTACTTTCTTCATAACCTCCTCATACTTCTTGTACTTTTCCTCTCTTGTGACTCCTGCACGTATTTCAAATGCAAAGCACAGTCGTATCACATTTTGGATTTGGAGGGCTTGTATAATATCCTGCGTGTCATAGAACAGTGGCCACTTGTATAGAGGGTAGACGTCATCAGCTGATAAGTTGGTAAGCCACATCAGGTCAAATACCCTGATAGTATCCATTTTGCCCTCATTATTCAGAACTATGACAGCTTCCTCTATTCTCCAATCATCGTACCACCATTTGAAGTAAGGAGTGAAGTCCTGTGGCATTTCCCGCAGAGGAATCTTTGACATTGTTCGTGGAGGACTCCACTTCAGCACTATCTTTGGCTTTCCAGTTATGGGATCAACTTCAGAATGTCTGATATACCTCGTAGGTTGTTGTGGTTTGAAGTTGACCCACTGGTTTGGTACTCTTTCTTCAGGGCAGCCTCAAACCATCCTGACATCTTTCTCGGGTCAGCGTATAGCAGCTTTAGTTTAGCCAGCTGGTTGAGCTTAAAACCAGGTAGAGTGTTTAGGTTATGCGGGAATCTAAAATACTCAATACCTTTCGCTCTCTTCACTGCGTAAACATTAAGATCATCAAAATATGCCCATGCGATAGTTTTGCCTGACACCTTGTGATGTTTCTTCACATTGTAGAGCTTGGTGTAGACATTCTATTTAGGAGCAACACGTTTGGCACGGATCTCCTCAAAACAAGCAGCCTATTTAACCTTTCTTATATCAACATCAGGGTTTGAGGCTTGGGCTTGTCCTTCAACCTTCTCGAACTCTTGCTCCATCTTATCTAGTATCTCAAATGTATCACTGACCAGGGAGTCACCCATATTGGGAACTGCATTTCCCTCTTTGTCAGCGTACTTGGGATAGTGCTCTGCGGTGACGTCCTCTATCTCTATTTCATCAATGTCGTTCAGCTCGTCGTCACTGGTTTCTACAAACGTTGGAGTGTCCTTTACAATCTCATCACTATTAAGCTTGAACATTTATGCAATTTGCTCGTCAGTGAGATTGTGAATAATCTACCCTTCTTCAGGAGTGTACATTACAAATCTCCTAACAATGCCCTACAAATCAAGAATCATCATGAGCTGAGTCTTGATCTGTTGGAGGGGAGCAGCGTCATGTTCATCCCTCTAAAACTTTGGATCGGCTTGATTTAAAACATGTAACACAGCAATCAAAAATTAATAATCAAGACATAACCATTTATATTACATATAAACAATCATTACATAAATTTTATACATGATCCAAATACAAATAAGTTTAAATAACAATAAAAAGTGTAAATATTACTGTTGTCTTGGATCCTGTATCCTTCTGCTGTCGGAGCTGATGTCGAGGCACCTGGATCTTGAATCTTCTTGGTCCGCCTCTCACTAGGTTCCTGTGTACCCGAAGCAGAAGACTCTTCTACTCCATTCTCATCATCACCTCCATCATCACCATCATCATTTTCATCACCACAGTCATCATCATCACTATCATCACCATCATCACCGTCTCCCTCTCTGATCTTAATAGGCTCATCCTTTGTGCCTTTAAGTTTGATCAGGATGGTCCTCTTAGCGTCCTCCAACTCCTCAATCTTCCTAGTAGATAACACATTTTGCTCCTTGATCTGGGAAATCTCTTTGCTCTGAGCAGCCATTTGCTGAGCATACTCTTCAATCTGGCGTGCCTGTTGAGAGATCTACTATGATTGTGCAGCTGTAAGCTCCACTAACTGTCTGAGTTGTGCAGTCTTCTCATTATCGGCTCCTAACAGTTTCAGTACCATACGATCTAGTGCTGAAAGCTATTCCTCTACCACACTTGGAGGTAGAGATGATCCTGAGGGGAAGGATGGTGAATTTGATGGTCCTACCTAGTGGCTAGAGGTGGTAGTGGTGGCAGTGGTGAATATGGGAGGTGGTATGTGAGTGGGTGGTGATGGGTAAGCTAAATTGGTGGTGGATGTGATGTGGGTGGGGGGTGGAATCACTGGTGGAGGTGAGGCTGTAGTAATGGAGGGCGGAGGTGTAGTGGAGAAAGTGGGTGGTATGGTAGTGGTGGTAGCTGTGGTGGTGGTAGTGGTGGCAGAAGTAGTGATGGTGGAGGTAGTAATGAAAGTAATCCTTCTTTTCTTCTTCTTCATACCATGGGGTTGAGCCATCCTCTTCTTCCTTGAACCAGTCGAGGAGGATGCTGTGCCTAGGGCACTACTAGGCTGGTCGGGAGCATACGTGGGATCCGTATCATCCTTTCCCGACCCGCCGGGGCATTCATCAACAGCCTTGAGCCCCCGTTCTGTGGCAACTACATTGCTGCCCATAGTACGGGTTAGTGGCTCGTCATCCGACTCCTCCTCCTCACCAGGTATGAATTCCCAGTGGAATCCAACAGTCTCTGCTACATCTCCAGTGGGGGCAGATGCCGGAAATACACTTGTAGTAGTGGGGCCTCTTGATTGACTGGGCCCTTCATCTCCCGCATCCTTGCTATCATCATCATCAGAGTCGTGCTCTGGGAGCTGTGCTGCTCATCATCTGAGTCGCTGTCTACGTGACGCCACTTACGCCTGCCTGGTGCCACGTTGTTCTCCGTGTCCAGATGGTCCATAAGCCTCTTTACCTGGGGCTTGACCTGGTTACCCCGGTAGACTCTCATACGACCCAGAGTCGTATCGTCCATGATCTCCAAAGCCACTGCATCGTGGCGCTCCTTTGGAAGCGAGGGCAGCTTCTCATTAAAAATCAGCTGCAAGAAGCTAGGGTAGATACAGAAACCCTCTTTTCCATTGGCCTTCAGATTCTCCACGAGGTAAGAGAAGATCATGCTAGAGAAGCTAAAGGGGTAGTTCAGCACTAGTGCCACTTAGGCATTTTGAATCTGGTCTGATAGGTCGTTGAACCCCCCCTTATCGAACCTATGCACTTCAGAATAACATGTGCTAAGTACTTATACTAGGGGCACAGGTTGCTCTTGTTGAGCACACCTGAATTGATGTCCCCAGCGTACTTAATCATCAGAAAGCGTCCTCTCACTGTCAGCGGGTGTAGCTTGGTGGGGTATCCAACATCATCTCCCAACCCAAGTACACGCTGAATGTCTTCAGCTGTAATCTCTATGTCCATACCTAAGATGGAGTTCCTAATGTTGTATGGCTCTCGTGATCTATCCACAGATTCATTCTTCCAGTAGGCCTGGTGTAGAGACCTATAGGGAGTGCATGGAGTAGAGATGGATTTGTGTATCCTCGACCGCTTGAGAAAAGCGATGATCTCAGCTAACTCGGCACCATTCCGAGTTGTGTGGTCTAAATAAGCATAGATGTTCTGCTTAGGATTGATAGACCATCTATCAGCCATCGATCTGTAACACAAGATACATAAATGTTAGATACTCACATAACACAAATCAGTTCTAAGTAACTTGATAGAATTCATTCTGATTTATTCATGCAAATGAATTATGCTACTGTGTTCAGTTGGTTGTATTTTCATGCGACTGGACTCATTCGAGTGAATGAACAGGTGACTGAGTTCAATCGGTTGACTGATGTTGCAATTGGTTAGGTCGGCCGACTAAGCTCATTCGTATGATTCATTCGGCCGATTGAGCTATTCGGCCAGCTCAATAGTGCGATTGGAGTTCATCCAGACGACCAGTCGCATGACCTACTGTTCGGTCGACTTAGGTTTGAATCTTGACCAATTCATGAAATTAGACATTGTGTATAGGTTCTTTAGACTCGCAATCACTTAACTAATAACCTAATAACATTAATTTTAACATTTTACATGGTTTCAGGAGGTCCTTAGTCCATTGAGTGGTTTGGTTCTTGTTTCAGTCGCGAATCACTAATTAGGGCACCATATCTTCTGATTTCTGTGAGATTTCAACACATTATACCTGTATAAATGCACACACACGTCAGAAGATCAATAGGAAAGTATAATCGAGGTCTTAAGAAATTTTGGCAGCGTAACGGTAGGATGTGCGATATAAGGGCGATTGGAGATGATGAGCTGAATGCGATCGACTGAGGCCATATTATACTCAATCTGAGCTCAATCGGCCGACTGGACTCATTCGCTCAGTCGGGCGATTGGCTTAGTTCTGCACATTTATTAGGCCGTATGGTGCTCAGTCGGTCGACTGACTCATTCGCACACTCTCATTCGGTCGAATGGGTCATTCGGATAAGCCATTTGGGTGAACGGTCATACTCATGTACATTCGGCTGTTTAATGCATGAGTATGGTCCATTCGCATTATTGGTCCATACTCATGGTCCATTCGTGTGAATGGGTCAGACTCATGAATTTGACTTTATGACCATTTTACAAATACACCCTTTTAACTTTTGAATAAACGTTATGTGCAGTTGATCGTCTCAGACATAATCATATTAATCTTGAAAAACTATTGATCACCTCAGACCTGATCCTTTTAAAACATTTTGTCACCTCAGTCATGACCCAAATTTATTTGAAAGCACGAGTGGTCACATCAGTCATGACCTTTTAGATGTTAAGGTCCCTTATCAACTTCCATGACATCATCCGATACAAACTTTGTACAGAAATAAACGAAATAACACTAAAAACTTAAAAATATGACATGTTTTTGTATTTTTGTGAGGGTAAACTCCTAAGATGCAGTTCTAAGGAACAATTTTTCTGAGAGAGTAGCTTCAATCATTTAAACCATACATGGACTAATTCAAGTTGGAATCATACAGGAGATTCAAATCATTTAGGAGAAGTTATTTAAAAACCTTTGATGCTCTATTCTTGTTTTTCATCTAGAGTCATTTAGCAAATTTAGGAAATCATGATAGTAGTCTTAGGTCCCCACACTGATTTGAACTTTCAAGAATTGTAGTCACAATGATTGTCGGTATACTTGTCCTCTTAAATCCATACACAGACTTTTGAACACAGTTTGGTGACAATTTAAGGTTTGTTTATTTCAACACATTTCAAGGGTAAGGGTACTGTTCAAGAAGAGACTATTCTTAGAACTTTCCTCAGGAGATTTTTGAGCGGTCTAAGGGTACTGTTCAAGAAGAGACTATTCTTAGAACTTTCAAAGAGAAACCAATCCTCAGGTCAGTGCCACTGCACAGCAGAGAGGCGGAAAACAACAATAAGTTCTAGAATATATAGATTATGCTTATCCTCAGGTTAGTGCCACCGCACATCAGAGAGGCACAAAACCCATCTTCTTGTTTGAGCATTTTCATTCTTTTTCAACAGATCTCACCGACAACATAAGTTATCAGTTTAATTGCATTGTTTTATGTGATTTTGCTCATGTTTTGGTCTTACGCACACATTTTTGGCATTTCTTTTGCTCGCCACCCCTTATGGGAATCTTATTGATTGTGTTAACCAGGGATAATATTACCCATAGCTAGTCAAACATCTTAGTTTAATCTTGAGATCACCAAAAGGTCTAGTCATCTATTGTGTTGAATATACCGACATATCATCTATGGTCTAGAAACCTCTAGGTCTATTTTCTTTGTGTTAACTTAGTGGTAGCTAGCTTACCTATCATATTTCCTTTTATATTGCTCAGACTACACAGACTTATATATGTGCTTTGCATCTTTTTCAATTTTGAATTTTTTAAAGTCCCAAATGGTTTGTACCTATGTACTATCATATTCCAAACATTGAATCGGTATCACACATACGACCTTATTATTATCAGCTTGCCTCTTCTTTTCCCTCGTCTTTTTTGAAATTATTTATATTGCCTAAACCTATTCTCCCCCAAAATTATACAACCACCACGGAGTAGTGTTTTAGAATTTTAATAGGCATGGAAATAAACCAATTGTAATGAAACGAATTTAACATTAAACAAAGACAAGAGAATAAAATAAAATAAAATTAAAAATTTTAAAAATAAAAGAAACTAGACACGACACATCGGACTATACATGGTCATCTTCAGGAATGACCTCACTTTTGTTTTTAACACCATTGACCTCTAACAAATATAAGAAACGTGGTTTGTCAAATGCCTTTGTATAGAGGTCAGCACATTGAAAATCAGTGTTTATTATTACCACATGGATTAGGTTCTTTTCAAAACAATCACGTATAAAGTGATATTTAATTCCGATGTGTTTGGTCTTTGGATGATGGACCGGGTTTTTAGTGACTGCAATTGCACCAGAGTTATCAGCAAGATAGGAGTAGAAGAAATTTCAAACTGTCATCCCGCATTTGCTGTTGAATCCATTTGATTTGTGAACAGCAACTTGCAGCAGCAATGTATTCGGCTTCAAAGATTGACAATGCAACCAAGGTCTGCTTCTTACACTGCCAGGTTACTATCTTCTCCCAAAGAAATAACACCTTGCTGAGGTAGACTTGTAATTCATTTTGCAGCCGCCGTAATCCAAGTCGCTATACGCCGTAAGATCAAAGTCATCATCATGAGGATACCACAACCCAAGTGTTGGTGTACCCTTCAGATAACAAAATATCCTTTTAACCCCAATGAGATGGTTAACCTTTGGCTTTGCCTGATATCATGAACATAAACATGTAACATACATGATATCAGGTCTTGAGGCAGTGAGGTACATGAGAGATCCAATCATCCCTCGGTACATAGTGGCATCAACCAGATCACCAGATTAGTCGGGTGCTACATCATGGTTTGTAGCGAGTGGAGTCTCAGCTGTAGAGGCATTCTCCATGTCAAAATGACTGAGGATATCTCCAACATACTTGGTCTGATGTAAGAAAATTCCATTGGTGTCTGATCTACCTGTAACCCGAGAAAGGATTTCATCTCTCCCATTGCACTCATCTCAAACGCCACCTTCATACCTCTTCAAACTCTTTACATAATTCTTCGTTCTTGGAACTGAAGATTATGTCATCCACATAGATTTGTACGAGCAGTAAATCCCCATCTTTCTCTTTTATGAACAATGTGCAGTCAATGACACCTCTGCAAAAACCATGTTTCATAAGGTGAGTCGAGAGTTTCTCATACCAGGCTCTGGGAGCTTGATCAAGCCCATATAGATCCTTGTTGAGTTTATAAAATCTATCTTGATGATATGGATGCTCAAATCCCTCGGGTTGACAAACGTACACTATCTCTCTGTTTTCACCATGAAGGAAAGCACTCTTCATATCAAGTTGATAAACTTTAATCTTCATATAAGATGCATAGGCAAGGAAGATGCAGATTGCTTCCATTCTTGCAACGGGTGCAAACACTTCATTGTAGTCAATGCCCTCAACTTGTCGAAATCCTTGGACAACAAGTCGAGCCTTGTTTTGGATGAACACACCTTGATCATCTTTCTTTCATTTCAAGACCCATTTAGTGCCAATTACCTTAGCTCCTTAAGGTCTATCCACCAGAGTCCATACACCCAACTTCTTAAGCTGAAGAAGTTCTTCTTGCATGGCACTCACCCATGCCTCATCATTCAGGGCTTCACTAACATACTTTGGCTCAAACGTAGACACAAAGCAATGATATGCACCATCGTGAAGGTAGCCCTTTTCCATTACCGAGGCATAATCAGCTGAGTACAGCTGATTTCTAGTCTGAACTCCTGACCTCACATCCCTAATGACATTATCCAAAGGATGATAACATTTAAGCATGATCCAAGGGTTGTTGAACAACTACCTCAGAATCCAGATTATGAACATTTGGTTCAGTATCTGAGGCAGTAGGAGTCTGAGGTTCCAAAGATTCAAAAGCATCAACGTCAGATGCTTGTGGACTTGCAGGAATAGGAACCTGTTCCTCCTGGTTGTTCTGATCAGTATCCACAGCTTCTTCCATAAACAAGGACTTACTATCATCAAGTGCTCCCGCTGAGTTGTTAGATGACTAACCCTGTGACTAGATGGTGCTGAATCTTGAGACGATGTGTTCAAGACATCATACATCATCTTGTTCGCCAACTCGGGTTCAGAAGTGGAGAGAGGTATTTTGAAGGACTTGAAGAATCCATCATAGTCGAACAAGTAAGCAGGCCCTTTTGCAACATGTGGTGTGGTGTATCTCTGAACATCAACGTTTACCACACTTCCACTTGACCCGTTCAGTCGTTGTAAATTCTCTAGTTCGGTATGTTGTACCCTACAAAGGTCAGCGCGTTGAAAATCTGTATTTATTTTTATCACATCGATTAAGTTCTTTTCAAAGCAATCACGTATAAAGTGATATTTAATACCGATATGTTTGGTCTTAGGATGTTGGACTGGGTTCTTAGTAACTGCAATTGTAGCAGAGTTATCAACAAAGATTGGAGTAAAGGAGAACTGCAAACCGTAATCCCGCATTTGCTGTTGAATCCATATGATTTGAGAATAGCAGCTTGCAGCAGCAACGTGTTCAGCTCACAGGTTAACAATGCAACCAAGGTCTACTTCTTGCATTGTCAGGTTACTGATCTTTTCCAAAGAACTGACACCCTGCTAATGTAGATTTGTAGTTCATCTTGCAGCCGCCATAATCCAAGTTGCTATACACTGTAAGCTCAAAGTCATCATCATGAGGGTACCACAACCTAAGTGTGGGTGTGTCCTTCAAATAACAAAAAATCCTTTTGACCCCAATTAGATTGTTCAGCTTAGGATTTGCCTGATATCGTGAGCATAAACATGTAGCATACATGATATCAGGTCGGGAGGCAGTGAGGTACATGAGAGATCCAATCATCCGTCGGTACATAGTGGCATCTACCAGATCACCATTCTCATCGGGTGCTACATCATGATTTGTAGCAAGTGGAGTGCCAGCCGTGTATGCATTCTCCATGTCAAACCGACTGAGAATATCCCATACATACTTGGGCTGATGTAGGAAGATCCCATTTGGTGTCAGATCAACCTGTAAACCGAGAAAGAACTTCATCTCCCCTATTGCACTCATCTCAAACTCAGCCTTCATTACTGCTTCAAACGTTTTGCATAATTCTTCGTTCTTTGAACCGAAAATTATGTCATCGACAAAGATTTGTACCAGGAGTAAATCTCCATCCTTTTCTTTGATAAACAATGTAAAGTCAATGACTCCCCTACGAAAATCGTGTTTCACAAGATGAACGAGAGTTTCTCATACCAGGCCCTCGGAGCTTGATGAAGCCCATATAGTGCCTTGTCGAGTTTGTAAACTCTGTCTCGATGATATGGATCCTCAAATCCCTCGGGTTGACCGACATACACTGTCTCTCGAATCTCACGATGAAGGAACGCACTCTTCACATCTAGTTGATAAGCTTTGATTTTCATATACCATGCATAGGCAAGGAAGATACGGATTGCTTCCATCCGTGCCACTGGTGCAAACACTTCATTGTAGTCGATACCTTTAACTTGTCGAAAACCCTGAACGACACGCCGAGCTTTGTTTCTGATGATCACTCCCTGATCATCTTTCTTGCATTTCAAGACCCATTTGGTAGCAATGACTTTAGCACCTTTAGGTCTATCTACTAGAGTCCAGACACCTAGTTTCTTAAAGAGAAGAAGTTCTTCTGGCATGGCACTCACCCAAGCCTCATCATTTAGTGCTTCACTTACATACTTTGGCTCAAATTAAGACACAAAGTAGTGGTAGGCACCATCATGAATGTATCCCTTTTCCATCACAAAGGCATAATCAGCTGAGTACAGCTAATTTCTAGTCTGAACCCCTGATCTCACATCTCCTATAATATTATCCAAAGGATGATAGACGTTTAGACGTGAGCCAGGAGTTGTTGGAACAAGTACCTCAGAATCAAGATTGTGAACATTTGGTTCTGAATCTGAGGCAATAGGAGTCTGAGGTTCCAACATCTAAGATGCATCATTATGAGATGCTTGTGGACTTGAGGTAAGAGGAACCTGTGCATTCTGGTTGTTCTGATCATTTTTCACATTTTTTTCATCAAAGGAGGAGTCACTAACCTTTAGTGCTCCCCTTGAATTGGTAGATGATGGACATTGTGAAGTGGATGGTGTTGAATCTTGAGACGGTGTGTTCAAGACGAAGCAGAAAATGGAATATTGAAGGATTTGAAGAATCCATCATAGTCGAAGAAGTATGCAGGTCCTTTTCCAGCCGGCCGTGTGACCTATCTCTGAACATCAACGTTACACCACACCTCTACTTGACCCGTTGAGTTGTTGTAAACTCTCTTGTTCGGTATGTTGTATCCTAGAAAAATCCTTTCATCAACCTTCTCACTAAATTTCCCTTCCTGAGTCTTCTTCAGTAGGGTGCATGGAGCACCAAACGGCTCGAGATACTCTAAGTTAGGTTTACGTTGTTGTAGTAACTCGTAGCACGTTTTTCCATGGCGTTTCACTACGAGAACTCGATTAAGCGTGTAACATGCATTTGCTACTGCTTCATTCCATAATTGAATAGGTAGTTTTGAGTTGCCAGCATAGTCTGTGCCATCTCTATCAAGCTGCGATTCTTTCGTTCAGCAACCCCGTTCATCTGAGGAGTGTAGGCAGAGGTGAATTGATGCAAAATTCCATTTTCCTTGCAATATGCCTCCATCCACTGATTCTTGAACTCGGTTCCGTTGTCTGAGTGCACCTGTCGTACCTTCATCTTGTATAGGGATTCCAGTGTAGTTACTAATTCCTTGAAAGATTCAAATGTTTTTGATTTGGATTTCAGAAACATTATACAAGAGAATCTTGAGTAGTCATCTGTAACCACATAGCAATACAAGTCGCCTGCGATGCTTCTTGTACTGACTGGACCAAACAGATCCATGTGAAGGAGCTCAAGAGAAACTTCTATAGAATTGACTTTCTTTTCCTTATGAGACTTCTTCGTCTGTTTACCCTTTTTGCACGCAACATAGAAATCCGGGATGTGGAAGTTTTTGACATTTACTCCCCTCACTAGATCATTCTGGACCAAGTGATTCATCTTCCTCGGATTTATGTGTCCTATTCTCCTATACCAGGAGATGGAATCCTTCTTAGTGGCTTTGGACAAGAAGCACTGAACTTCATGATCCGTTGTGGAGGCCTTTGAGAGATCCAAAACATAAAAATCATTATATCTTGAAGTTGAAATTAGAATTTGGTCCTCCGGAATCATGTAGTCCTTCTTTAGAAAATAGCACTTCTTGTTGACAAAGACTACCTTAAATCCTTTGTCACAAATTTGAGAGACTGAAAGCAAGTTATTTTGTAGTTGTTGGACGTAGTTTACCTTATCAAACTTAACCTTCTCATTTCCCACTTCCCCTTGGGCTGTGATGTACCCCGCCTTTGTTTCCAGCAAATGAAACATGCCCTCCTTTGATTTTTCTGACGTTTAATAAGAGTGCTATGTTCCCTCTCATGTTTCTGGATGTTCCGCTATCTACAATCCATGTGTTAGTCTCAACACTATAGCAAACACCCTGCACATTCAATGAAAACAATAGTTCATGTTAGGAACCCAAGCCTTACTGGCTTGGGTTTCCCTGAGGCATTACACATCATAAATTCAACCCATTGACTATTTGAGGTTGAGGGAAGCTCAGATTTTGGTTTGTTTTCATTTTCAGACGCGGAGGCGGATTTTCTTTTCATAGACCAGCTTTGTGTAAAGCCTGTTTGTGATAGACAGACGACTGGCTGATGGATTGAACTTTGGGTTCACTAGACCTTTTTAGAGGCGTCACTGAGTTCCTCTTAAAAGATCTAGGTGTAGATACTGGAAGTTCTACTTTCCTCCTTGGTGTCAGATAATAAAGACACTGAGACGCTATGTGACCATACTCTCCACAATTATAGCAGGATGTGCTTTCAACTTTACAGTTTATTTGTTTTGGTGGAGATGTAAAAGTCACACAGTTGGCCTTATTATGTTTGGATTGAGATGCTTCTTTATTAGATGTTTGATTTGGTTTTACAAACTTAATTGCTTTACCTGGTTTTACACCTTTTATCTCTTGTTTACCTGGACTTTGACATGAAGCTGGTGATTGATTAGGTTTTATAGTCTTTTTGGGTTCTTGTCTGACGTGGTTTGACCCAGATTTCAAATTAACCTTTTCAAATTCAGTTTCCAGGTTAACACAAGGCATCTTCCCTTTTGGCTTTGAAGTGGCCTCCTTTTGTTTAGAGTCAGATTCATTTGATTTACTTATAGAATCTGGATCACTAACAAGAGGAGTGGACACCACGTGATCCTTGATGGGGTTATTGTTAATAGGTTTACTTTTGGTGTTCATCAAGGTCTCAGGTGGTGGTGGAACCACTTTGTATCCCAGCCCCTCCCCATTACTTCTCTCTCTCACTAAGTGTTGGACAATGTGTGATGAGCTTGTCCAATTATGCAGTTTTTGTTTTAAAGAGTTGACTTCTACTTCTAAAATAGCCTTTTGCTTCTTAGTGTCCTCTAGAGAGTTTAGATAGTACCTAATGTCATTTACTTGGTTAAAGGCGACTAGCTCTGTTTCCCTAAGCTGTTTAGTCAATAGGTCTATCTTTTCCTTATAACTGGCTTGTTTTGTTTTAACACACTATTTGCCTCAGTGCACGGTTCCAGGTCCTTTACTAAGTTATCATCTTGATCTAATAACCTAGCAAATTTTAAATCTACACTTTCTCTAAATTTATTACAATCTACACAAGCATGATTATTAAATAACTGGTGAGTAGTACTTACCTGATATGTTGAAGATGAATCAGCCATGAGTATAGAATCTGTTGATTCTGGTTCAGGTGATTCTGACGTTAATGCAGACTTTCCTTCTTCAGGCAGGTGGTTGACCACGGGTGCAGTGTCTTCAGAATTTGACATCGCAAGCTCTACTGCTATGTCTCCCTCACTAGCAGAATCATCATCGATGTCCTCCCCATAAGCTATGTTGGACGCTCCCGGTGACACGAACTGAAAACTCCAGTCTTGTCCTTCATCCTCATTAGCAGTCAATGCTTTGGGGTCCTTACTTGATGAAGTAGAACTGCTAGATGTGGCTTTGTCCTGACGATTGATTGACGAGAAAGGATTACCGTTCCCTGTCTTCTTTGGCTTTACACACTCTCACTTGAAGTGTCCCTTCTCACCACAGTTGAAACAAGTAACCTTTGACTTGTCGAAGCCAAAGGTTGTGTCTTTGGTCGCAACCAAGTTCTGTCCAGTCTTTTTGACAAACTTTTTATCTCGTCGGACAACACTTTCCGAAGCCCACATTATGTCAATACGTTCCAACTCCATCTCGTCCACCTGTTCATAATCTTCATCTGCCATGTGACAATTTCCTATCTTTCCAGCAACTAGTCCATCATAGGAGTGTACTACAGCAGCTAAGAGGTCCATGTGTTCTTTGGCCACCTCAAACGTCACATTACCGAAGTTATCGGTTTTCAGTTTTGCTGCATTAGCTTCAGGTATACTATACTGGGTGCCAGACGACCCTGACGTTTCGGACCCTGAATTGATAGTTGTGCTGGAATTGCTGTGCTTGAGACGAAGGAAGTTTGCAGTGGTGCTCCAGATGTCTTGACCAGAGGAGTTGCATTGTAGAGTGCAGGATTCTGATCGTAGTTGGCCTTTTGGGCTCTGTACTTCATCCTTAGCTACTTTTCCCTCAATGGAAGAATGAATTCATTTATGTCTAACTTCGAGAGCACCCCATTCCGTCTGAGGTTTGAAACGAAGGAAACCCATTTCTCCAATAGACCATCTGCAAAATTGGATACCTTATCCTCCATTGACGTAGTTACACCATGAGTGTGCATCTCACTCATCAAGTGGTAGAATCTGTCGATCACATCATCCAGACCTTCCATTCCCATTGAAGAGAAGTTTTTGAACTCCTTCTTCAAGGCTTTGGCCTTAATGGCCTTGAGTGAGGCATTTCCGTCATACCTCTTCTCCAAGGCATCCCATAGTTTCTTTTCTTGAGTATACTCCGAATACTGATGGAAGATATCCTTCGGAATAGACTGAGTGAGCAAAGTGTATACTTTCTTCTCAGCGTTGTATTTGACCTTCTGAGCATCCGACATTCCACTTAGAGTAAGCTTAACTCCATCTGCTCCTACGGGCATCCTGTGCCCCGACTCTATTGCCTCCCATAGATTTGTATCTACTCTATTTAAGTAGATTTCAAAACGTTGCTTCCATTGTGGGTAGTCGTCTAACGTTATAAGCTTCAGGGTTTATTGTGAATTCCCACTTCGTTCTCCAACAACAGTAGATTCTGGATATGAGTATCTCTACTTGTTGTGTATGCTGAAAACTGGCCCTCCATTTCACTTAACTTGACTATTTAACAAACTGTTGATGTATGCGAATGAAGGTATGCGATCGGACTTATTCGGGCGATTGAACCAATGCGGAAGGTTCAATCGTGCGACTGAACAAATGCGGATGAGTCGGTTAGCCGAATGAACTAATACGGTTGACCAGTCCGAATGAGATTCTCAATCGTACGAATGAGCGTACGAATGAGTCCAATCGTGCGGTTGGAGAATGCGAATGAACTCCGTCGTGCGATTGAGCTAATCTTGCGTCTGAACTTGCTGAAGTTTGATAATTCGTAGGTTAAACATGTTTTGGCCGTAAAAACTTGAATTTTACGAAACTCTAATCGCCATATGCCGGAAAAACTCAACTAATCGCCATATGCAGGAAACGTCTAAGACTCCGCTAGACACAAAAATATTGCGTTTTTGATGAAGAAATGCAGCTTTTGTATCAAAACTATTGAATCAACACGTAATGAAGAGCCAAAGCTCTGATAGCACTTGTTAGGATCTGGTATTTGAACAAAACACCAACCGATTAACGTGTTAAACCAAACCAAGTAGTGTGGAATCCTATTTGACTGACGATCGAATCAGTGAGAACGCACGTAGACACAATAATTAATTGAATCTAACATCAAGAATCGATTAGGAATCGATCTACAACGTTCTATGAACTTGGAGTACGAACTTAGATTCTTCTGGACGGCTAGGGTACGTCTGGAGTCGAAGTGTATTCAATCCTTCTTAATTGTTATATTTTTCCATGAATTAGGTGGTATTTATAGGTTAGGGTTGCCCATTCGGGCGACTGAACCATGAGCTTGGTTCATTCGTGCGATTGAGCCATGCAGATGATCCATTCGCACGACTGAATGTTCAGCCGTGCGACTAAGTTAGACGCATGAAGCTATTCAGGCGTATGGACTATTTAGGCACATGGACACTCAGTCGCATGGCCATTCGGACGCATGACCACTGTTTGGGCACATGGTCCAGTCGGACGCATGAGAACTTCACTTAACCAAGTTTGAATGTTTTCATTGATTATAACATTATGCACATTTATTCAAACAATCACAAACCTATATAATCTTAGTCAATATGCGTTACCCAATTCATTAATGAAATATTAAACATTTTAAATCACAACCAAACATTATCATTTCATTAAGTACCCATTATTACATAAGTGCAAGACACATAATACATTGAGGTCAGGATCTAGGTACATAAGTGTATCAACAATTAAACCGCCAAAGATAGTTAACAGGGTGAGATTATCTTATCCCCTTCCCCAACAGCTACAGGATTTCGATAAATGGTTTTATGATAATAACACTGGGGAAGCTATGATTAGGGTGAAGAATGGAAAAGAATTTAAAGTTTTGATCCTATGGAGTTGTTTAGTTTCTATGATGAAGATTTATTAGTGTTGTGTAAGAATCATATAAAGGCTGGGGCTAGGGAAGAGACTCGGAAAGAAGCTAGTCTCTTATGAATGTAGCCAACAAGATCAGAGGGGTGAGGGCAAAGGTGAAGAAATTAGCCGAGAGGGTAAGGGCTCAAGATGACCTTAACATGGATATTTAAGATTTGGCCAAGCAGTTTGAGAGGGCTAGTGCTCATCCTGATGAAGCTAGTGATGCAGGAGGAAACCATAAAGAATCATGTGTTGAAGCTTCAGAGGGAGTTGTTGCAGGAGATGCTGAAGATTAATCTAAAGCAACAAAGGTCACTGGTGCTGAAGAGACTAATCAAGCCGAGTGAAGATGGTGAGTTCCAACCTAGGGGGAGTATTGAAGATCATGTATAGGTTGGACTCACCTTAGTTTAGTTTGTTTACTTTTACTTGTAACAGGTCTTTTGTTAGTTTCTTTTGATAAGTACTTAGATTTATGTTTTTTTGGCAGTCCATCGAAACTGTGAGCGAAACTATGAGTTCGCTCACAGTTAGCTGTTTTGTTTGCAAGGAGGAACTAGTGTTTCGCCTGGTGAAACTATATTTTCGGCAGTGCAATTTCGCTGACAGCGAAACTGTCTGCCAAACTATAGACTGCTATTTATTGTTTTGTTTCTTCTCATTGTAGGTAAGCTTGCAAAACCCTAATCGATTATCATTGTTGCAAGTTATCATTTCAAAGCAGTTAATACATAGAATTATCCTTGTGCTTTATGTTATTAAATGTCATTGATCATTGTCTTATCATGAATGAGTTCTTATTGTGTTCAATCCTCTTTGTTATTTTTGTTTGGTATATTCGTTGGATATTGAACGATTCTTAATATTATTTGCCCTATAATACGATCACATGGACCAACACATACACACAATCAAACACACGGATCTGAAACCCAGTTAAAAAAACATACATTCATGCATTTCCAGCCTCAAAACAGTTAAAAACTAGTAAACGAGGGGTTCTAGAACTCACCTTTGCAGCTCTTGAGTATAGCTTTCTTCCAAACTTATTTGCAAATTGAATTTAACCGCCTAGAACCCACTAAAAACGTACCCGAATACATAAAAACACACATAAGCATAAACCCAAGGACATAACTAGTTAAGAACACCATAAAAACATGAATTCTTACCTTGAATTTGCACTTTTCGTCTTGTTTCTCTTCAAAACCGAGAGTTCTCTGCTTCTAGCTACTTTCTCTCTTAAAAATCTAAAAATTTTGTGTGTAGAAAGGGTGATAGGCGGCCATGCCACCTTTCTCACCAACTTTTTAAAGATTTTTCCTTTTTATCACTTTTAACCCCTAAACTTGGGTTTTATTTCTTTCCTCCTTTTTATTTCACTTTATTCTTTCTTTCTTTGTCTTTAAAATAACTGGGTGTTACATTTTGGATGACATCCATTTTGTATAATGATGATGTTTTTGCATTGTAATGCGAACAAATGATGTTTTGTAATTGTTAACATTGGTGTATTATTTTGCAAAAGTGATTATTTATGTGAATGAAATGATGGTTTAAATTCATTCCGCTGTGATATTTTAATTAAATTAATGTATATCATATGTTTTATGTGCGATGATTGATTAGTTATGAGCATCCTGGAACGGGGCCTTACACTCAGTCTTTGATTCCTTATGCCTGTGTATATTACCTAATAATCTCATTCTTCTTCTAACCGAGAAGAGTTTCAGAAATCAATAATGTGAGCTTGATAGATAACTAGATCTATTGATATACATAGAAGAATCTGGACCTCCTCAAGTAATGAATAATATCTCGACACCCTTCAGCCACAAGATCGTCGACATTTAAATATGCACAAACATTATATTCAATAGTAAATTTGTTTGCCATCTACACAAAAGAATGAGAAAATTAGGTCAAAAATGAAATTACAGACATAAGAATATGAGCAGTTTAACTAATACTTCAAGAATCAAACTGTTTATATTGATATTTATGATATGATTTACCTAGAGGTCAAGATTTGTGAATGGTTTATTGTTTAACATGGTAGTTTTGACAATTGGTGGACAACGGTTTATCAAAACGTTTTTCTAGGTTGAAAAGTGTTTTCAAAATGACAAGTCAAAAACATAATTTATAGTCCCTCGGACTTATTAATTCATATATTAAATGATATGAGAAAAGTGTTCTGAAAAAGTGAATGAAAATCTATCTAATCCCTTCTTGATTTCCCTTTCTTATTAATTTAATATTTCCGCAGATACTAGTTCATCTATAGAAAGTTATTCCTCCCTAGATCATCTACGGATGGCTAAACTTGAAAGAACTAAACATGTTTGAATATTAGAATTTCCATAGGTTATGAATCTACGAACATTTATTATACTTTGATAAAATATTAAAACATGCATTGGTTACCAATCTACGGATGTCCATATTTTCTTATTTTAAATTTCGCACTGTAGCATCTACTAAAATGCAAAATTTTGTACTGTTTTTTCTTGTGCAATACAAAGTTTGAAACTTATTTGTTTGTATGATTTTATCAAATTGTTAGTATCATTTGTTGCTTTTGGACCTTGTTGACTTTTTTCCATGGAAAATGTGCAAGAAATCAATTTGATTAAACCATCAAATATCATGCAGCCAAGTTAGTGCTCAAGTTCCTAGTTTTCTTTATTGAATAACTCAATTTTTCATGTTGAGTACTACTCCCCTAAATTTGTAATTAATGATGAACTTATGCATTTGTCAAAAAAATATTAAGAGAATAGAATGAAAAACAAGTGATCTGTCCTTTTTCTATTTGATAAAACAGAAATAAACAAAAGATAAATATATCTACAAGCAATTATACATATTATGGGATCATACTATGACACAAAGCAACTTTCTTGATAAATTTTGATTAAAATTAGTAGACACAGATCTAGTATTTATTGCAAGTATATGTATCCACCTAAATTCATACAAGGATATATTTTCAACATGTCATGCAATTATCATGTTGTGATGTTAATTAAAGATTGACAAAAATGGACTCCACATTCAAGGCACATTGAGTTCGTCCTCCGTAGATGAGCCGAATTATCACTTTTTCACACTTGAAAACTATGTTCCTTATAGCGGAAAGTCTATCTTAAGATTTCTTTGAAATCTTATGAATGCTAATTGATGACTAAGCTTTATAATTAATATACAATTGATCATATTGGATTCTTTTAGTGCTTAAATATGATCATCATCGGGTCATTAGATCTTTACTTACGTATAACAGAGTTGCCTTTAACCCCGGTCTTTGGTTACACAAAAACAGAGGGATGATAAGAATCATATTTGGATCACCAAAAGTTTACTATAGTAAACTAAAGATATTCATAATCCAGATCTTTGTTTACACAAAACAAAGGGAATATGAGTTACAAAGATAATAATTAGTATATGTGAGAACATAGTGTATTTGGGTGAGTAATATCATCACTTAGGGTAAGACTTACTGGTTTGCTTCTATAAATAGAATTTACCACATTTAATCATCGATGCATTATTTTTAAGCGTGAACATGTATATTTTCTACCTAGGCTGAAACTACTCACATATCAAACACATCAGATCAGTCTTTATTATAACTTAAATCAGGAAAGAAAGCAAAGTCATAATGTACTATCATTTCCCAAAATATGAAAGTAGAAACATATATTAATAAAGAAAATATTTTATTTTTATTTTTATATGTTTTATAAATGCTTCATGCCTAAAGACTCAATAAGACAATACTTCATATGAGAATAGACATGGACTGAACATGCTTTTCTTTTGGATGATGAAGACTAATATAAGTTAATCAAGCCTAAAGACTCAATAAGAAAATTAAATCTTACTGAATCTAAGGCTTTAGTGAATAAAAGAGCAAGCTAATTTGTTGTATCCACTTTGATTAACTTGATTAAACCTTTTCCTGAGCAATCTCTTAGAAAATGGTATTTGATTTTAATATGTTTTGTTTTACTATATTGCACTGGATTAGCAGTGATGAACATAGTAGTTGAGTTATCTTTGTGTATTGGTGTATGAAGAAAATGGTATCCATAATCAAGTAATTGGTTTTGCACCATAATACTTGAGAGCAACCGGCTGAAGCAGCTATGTACTCAACTTCAGCTATGGATACTGAAACATTTGTTTTCTTTTTGCACTACCAAGAAACAAGTCTTGGTCCTAGAAATTGACATCCACTAGTTGTGGATTTTTTATCGTTGTTACATCCTCCAAAATCACTATTAGAATAAGAGTGGAGGGTGAAATCTCCTTCTTTGGGATACCAAAGCACAAGAGTTGACTTCCCTTTAAGATATCTGAAAATCCTCTTGATTGCATTAAAATGTGACTCTTTTGGATCCGATTGGTACCTAGCACAAACACATACAACAAACATTATGTCAGGTCGGCCGGTAGTTAAGTACATTAAAGATCCTATCATTGATCTATATAGTCTTTCATCAATCAATTTCCCTATAGGATCTTGATGAAAATAATATCAGCCACATATCTCTTCTTTGTTGATCCAAAAATAATATCAGCCACATATATTTGGACAACCAAAAGATCTTGATGATCATGATTGAGGAAGAGAGTCTCATAAATTGTTCTTCTTTTGTATCCATGCTTGAGCAAGAAAAATGATAATGTTTCATACCACTTCATTGGTTCCTAATGAAGACCATGCAAAGCCTTGTCAAGCTTGTATACCCTGTGAGGGTAAACTGGATTCTCAAAGCCTAAAGGTTGAGTAACATAGACTTCTTCATCAATTTTAACATATAAGAAGGCACATTTCACATCCATTTGGTAATAGTGAACTTCTTATGTGAAGAATAGGCTAGGAAGACTCTAGTGGCTTCAATCATTGCAATAGGTACAAAAACTCATCATAGTTTATCCCTTTTTCTTGAGCTTAGCCTTGTGCAATCAGCCTTACTTTGTTTTTTACTATGATACCTCTATCATCTAGTTTGTTCATGAACAATCACCTTGTTCCAATTGGGTATTGACCTTCAGTTAGATCAACAAAGTTCCAAACTTTTTGTTTTCTGAATTGTTGAAGCTTTTCCTACATGACTTCATTCCAACTGTTGTGTTTTAATGTTGTAATGATGTTGCGAGGAACCACTTGTGAGAGAAAACAAGAGAAAATATAGATGTTTGCAACTCCCCGTTGACTTCTTGTGGTTTTTTCATGAAGATCACCAATGATGCTATTTATTGGATGATTATTATGAATCATTGATGTTAGAATGTATGCAACTTGAATAGAGGAGTCCAAGTTGGTGATATTTGTTAATGGACATGAATCTAGGTGAGAAGGAGAGTTAACAAAGTAGTCTTAATCATCCTCATGTTGATCTTCAGAAGCTAAGTGAAATACATCTTCATGTTGTGTATGAGCAGATGTATGGATAACTTCCATAGGAGTTACAGGAACATCTATGGATGTTGTATGTTTATATGATGATGTAGTGTAATCCTTGTAAAATAAAGGAGTATCTCCGGAATAGAGTTTATCCACGTATGTAGATGGAACATCCATTGATCCATAGTTCACTTCTGTGGATGTATTAGAAACTTTTGTCGAAACAGAGTTAAGTTCTCATGATACTTTGTTTACATCTTTGTAATTTGAAATATCCTTCCTTCTAGTATTGTCATAACTTGTATGAGATGATGGACGAGGATCAGCAACACTTGAAGTATGTAATTATACGCTTAAAGGATCTACTAATAGTGACACTTCATTCATACATGGAGGTAAAGGATAACATGTATGCGTAGAACCTACAACTTCAAATAACCTAAGTTAAATGAGCATGTTAATGCATTTATATTAAACAACCAAGATGATACTTTCTCTGATATTGGAAATAAGGACTCATCGAAAGATACATTAGCTCATTCTTCCAAAATGTTTTGTTGAGGAATATAAACTCTATATGACTTAGATGTTGATGAGTAACCAACAAAGAAACCATGATAAGCTTTTTCAGAAAATTTTCCTAACCGATCTTTTGTGTTTAATTTAAATATATGACACCCAAAAGCTCTAAGATATCCTATAAAAGGTTTTCATTTAAATAAGAGCTCATAAGTAGTTATGTTGTGTTCTTTGACAATTAGTGTCCTGTTTTGGACATTGCATGTCGTATTCACCACTTCAGCCTAAAAATTGATTGGCAAGTGTGAATCGACTAGCATTATACTTGTTGCTTCAAAGAGAGTTATGTTTCTTCTTTTAATAACTTCATTTTGTTATGGAGTTCTTCGTGCACTGATATGTCTTGATTAATAAATTCAATCCCATTTTCACCACTTAAAATTTTGACTTTTAACTTAAGTTGATTTTCAATCTTAGTGATAAACTCTATTAATATTTCTAAAGTTTCACTTTTCTATTTTTAGAAAAATACCCATGTGAATCTCGTGAAATCATCAACAATCACTAAACAATATTTCCTTTTACCAATGCTCATCACATTGGTTAGACCAAAAAGATCCATGTGAAGCATTTTGAGTGGTGTTGTATTTGTGTTAATTGTTTTTGATTTATGAGACACTCTATGTTTTTTCCCTTTATAACATGATGAACAATGACTATAACAATAAAATTCTTTATTTGGTAACCCAATGACTAAGTCGTTTTCATTTTTGTTCATGTTCTTCATGTTTGAATGAACGAGCCTTCTATGCCACAGTTGAGATTCATCTTCTGACGACATGGAAAGCAAGAATGTTTCATTACTTATGATAGAAGTGTTCTTCCTAACCAAAACATATGTGTTTCCTTTTCTTGATGCCTTAAGAAGGATCCAATCTTTTGGAATGGATAAACCTTGCTTAATAATGTAATAGTTAGTGTTCTCAAATAAACTGGTATAATTTTGATCATAAATTTGAGAAACACTTAGTAAATTATATTGTAAGTTTTCACAATAATTCACTTTTTCAAACATGAGTACACCATTTGTTACCATTCTTTTACCAAAAATTTTACCTCCCTTCTTATCCCCACTAAATGCCACATATGAAGCATTTTTATGTTTAAAGTCATGGAGTAGAGAACAGTTTCCTCTCATGTGCCTGGAACAACCACTGTCAACATACCACTTGTTGTTAGTCCTCCATGTTTGCTCCTCTCTAGCCATAGGTGGGATCTTTTTCACCATGTTGGCCATTATGCTTGATTTTCTTCTAACAAATCCTTCTCATACATGCTCGAGTCGCATGTTCCATCTTGGAGAATTATGAATCCAATTTCTTTTATTTTGCTTGTTCCTGCTAATGAGCTTATGGCGGATGGGGATGAGTTTGTAAGCTGGGGCTATTTGAAAGTTCTTTGAATTGCTCATGGTTAATGAGATTGATGTTGTTGAGACTGATGTTGTTGAGTTTGTCAAATATGAGAAGTTGATTGTTGATTGCATTCCCTAGAGAAATACGCATACAATTGCATTTGTAGTACTCATCTTGGACTTATTAACCCCAATCTTTGTTGTCTTCCTATTGCCAAGTTGTTGTTTCTTCTCAAAAATATTTTTGCTCTATATGCAATCATGACCATTTTCCATTAAGAAATCCTTTTGTTTAACTTTATCAAGATGAATTTCTTCAAGATCTTATTGACACATATGTGTAGGAGTCAGAGTGCTACCCAGATAAGCTTGAAGGCTTGAACTGAATGCTACAAAAGCAGCTTTCTATCATAGTAATTGGCTTTGTTTGATTGTTGTTGTTGTTGTTCAATAAGGATGATTTTTCCAATGACGCTAATATGGTTTTCATTTCATCATGTCTTCCTCTTTCCTTTTTAGATCTACTGCTTTAAGTGTTTGACCTGGATGGTCTTGAAGCAATAAAACCGAATTCTTCTTCATCTTCACTTAAATAACAAGAGTTTTCATCCTCATGATTGAAAATAAAAGTACTTCCATTACTTTTAGTTTCTTAAACTGGTCACGAACAATATGTGCTTTTACACTCTTATTTGTTGATTTATCATCTAGTTTAAGTGCTTCAACTTTAGCTACCAATGTATCTAACCTGATAGTTTTAAGATCAAGGGTATTCTTAAACATGGATATTGGTTGAGTCCAACTTTCAGATAAAGTATGGAGCATTTTCTTGTTTAACTCCTCATTGGTGTATTTTAATTCTATGATGTGTATCTCAGTCACCAATTGCAAAAATCTGTGGAGTTGTTGAGGAATAGATTCTCCCTCAATATGATAGAATGTTTCATAATATGAGTGAAGTGTATCCTTCCTTATTCTTTTGATTTCATCACTCCTTTCACAAAGAGTGCGAAGTATCTTCCACAAGGAGCTTTCTGTTTTGCATTTTTTACACTTGATTCATAGATCTTCAGGTTAAGTCATACTATGCATGCTATTTGCTCTAATATCAACTTTGACCTTCTTGGCATCCTTAGGTGACAGATCCTTTGTATTTATGGGTTGCTTATTATCCTTGTAATCCGGTCCAAGAGTTGGAGGAATATAAGGACCTTCTGTAATTGACACCTATAAATCGGAATCAGTGTAGTTCACATGAATCACGAACCTAATTTTCAAGGATTTGAAATCCCGTTTGTTTTCCAACTCTGGGGGTTGGTACGATGATCCACCAAGTGAATTAGTTATTTTATTTAATGTGTTAGTAGTCAACTATAACATAATTCCTTTGTAAATGAGCTAATTAATAACAAACTCTTAATTATCAATTAATTAAGCCATTACACTTAAAATTAGTCAATTCTCTTGATTAATTCTTAAACTAAAACCAAATTGAGGATGTTTGATGATATGCTATTGTTCAATTTGTTTGAACAACCATTGATTATCGATATACAACAAAAATATACGAATCAAATTGAAGTTTATGTATGTTGGTGTGATTCCAGCAATGGAACAATACTCGTCAAACGATAAATCAGGGTTTGATGATTTTAATTTGATTTACACCAATTTGTTGAGTAGAATTCCTTTGTTATCTATCAATTAGCTTAACTCAACTTGTATGTTGATAAGATAATTCAATAACACCCTTCAATCTAAGTTATGAACTCTCAAGTCATTATGAACACCCTTAAAGAAATTTTACTCAAAATCAATAGATCTGATTAGAAATTTGATAGATTTAATGATATAAAGAATCAATCAAATAAATCTAACACTTATAGATCAATTGATCTAGATTAATGAGCACTTGGTTAAATAGGTAATCTATCCTTGAAGTTGATTCATTAATTCTTTCATTTATGTTGGTGCTAAATGATACGATACCTTAGCAATAGGGGCAGTCCCTTGTATTAACTTAATTTTAAATTCTAGTTGACGAGGGGGTGGCAAACTCGGTAATTTATGAGGAAATACTTTAAGGATATTCATTGAAGATAGGAACAGTTCCTAATTCCGTCTTACCCAGTTTTGTATCAACTACATGGGCCAAGAAAGCTAAACATCTATTTCTTAAACATCTTTATGCTTTCTTACATGAAATTATTTTCATAGCACCATTAGGTTTTTCACCATACAAACAGAGTAATTTATTTTTCTTAATAAAATGGATTTTTATCATTCTTTTACCACATATAATTTTAGCCTGATTCTTACTTAACCAGCCCATACCCATAACAATATCAAAACCTCCTACTTCAATATGAATCAAATCTATATCAAAACAATACTTGTCCAGGTTTAAAGTACAGTTACAAACAATTTCATAACCTTTAGTTATCTTTCCATCAGCTAATTCTATCATATATCTATGTTCCACTTTCTCTAAAGTTAGATTAAGTAAAGGTCTAAATGTATTCGAAACGTAAGTACGAGTTGCTTTTGTTTCATAATGATTGTTAATAAGAAACATACCCGTCACTACTTCTGGTTCATGTTGGGCCTCTTCACCTTGTAACACAAAAGCTCTTTCACGGGGGTTGTTTTGGTTTATTGGAGTTTCACCTTTCAGTTATGGACACTCATTATGAAAATAATTTTCGTTTCCACACTAATAACAGACTGGTTTAGGGTTAGTGGGGCCCTTCTAGAATTGGGATATATGTCCCTTCTTTTGCAGTTATAGCAGATCACCATTTCACACTTACCATGATGATATCTTTGACAAGTACTGCATCATGGTTGACCTTCTGTCTATGGTTTCTTTTCTCGTGCCACTCTTAAGAAACTTCTTGTGGGTTTTCGAGTTACCTTTTTATGTGGATTTCCTCCAAATCTTCCTCATCGTTCCATTTCCTTTTCTCTCTTATTTTTGGATTAATTAAAAATCCATTTCTTATCATTTCATCGGTCAGACTTCTTGATAAGCTTACTGCATCCTAAAAAGTTTTAGGGATGGCAGATTTAACCAATCCTCTTATTTGTGGTACTAAACCCCAAATATATCTTCATATCCTTTTTGCTTCTGGTGTTACCACATGTGGTACTAATCTATATAGTTCATTGTACCTATCACTATACTTCTTATATGTTGCTCCCTTTATTTCTAATGCCAATAATTCAGTTTCAATTTTTTCTATTTTCTTATAGGGACAATACATCTCAGTTACTAAATTCTTGAGTTCTTACTAGCTTAACCTGTTCATTACATGCCTTCGTTTTGTTTGTATCTCCACTTTCCACTAGGATTGTGCTTCTCCTTTAAGGATATGTGAAGCAAACAATATTTTGTTTTTATTGGAAAAGTTACTAATTTCTAATACCGATTCAGTTTCATCTAACCAACATAGGGCTTGTACAACTCCTTTCCCGTGAAATTCGTGGGCATTGCATGACATAAGTGTCTTATAGGAGTATCCTCTCCTAATTCCATTTACAACTTATTCCTGTTGGTGTTCTCTAATATTGGCATCTTTTGGTTCTTCGTTTCAATGCGATGCAACTCCAAAGTTTAGGTTTTGATGTAGTTGAGCTATTAACGTAGGTATTGCGAATTCTATTTGTTGAGTTACTAATTGAGAAATCATGTCGTTCTCATTTCTAGTGGAATTTGCACGAGTTTCCTCTCCAAGTCTAGTTCTTGGTCGTCCAACGCGTGTCGTTCTTAATACAGGTTGAGTGTTTCTTTTTGGTAGTATGATCCACTATATTTAATCGTATATAATATTAAGAAGTCAAGAACATATATTAAAATAGGATTTCTCCAACACATAACAATTATTAGTCACAAACAAAGGGTATATTTCATTACGTTTTTATTCTTATACGCTTAGGGTCATCACGTCAGGTTTAGGACTTATTATAATTCTAGTGTTTACCAACCCAATCCCATATATTTGTGAAGATACTTTTTGTGACTAATAATTGTTATGTATTAGATAACTCCTATTTTAATATATGTTCTTGACTTCTTAATATTAAATATGATTAAATATAGTGAATCATGCCACCAAAAAGAAACACTCAACCTGTATACAGAACGACACGAGTTGGACAACAAAGAACTAGACTTGGAGAGGAAACTCCTATACGTGCCACTACAAATGAGAATGACAGGATTTCTCAATTAGTGATTCAACAAACAGAAGTTGCAATACATAC
The DNA here is from genome assembly GCA_025506515.1 of Flaveria trinervia. Taxonomy (NCBI): domain Eukaryota; kingdom Viridiplantae; phylum Streptophyta; class Magnoliopsida; order Asterales; family Asteraceae; genus Flaveria; species Flaveria trinervia. Next base: position 27,222,930 of record CM046450.1, on the reverse strand, counting down.
GTTAATAGCTCAACTACAACAAAATCTAAAATTTAGAGTTTCATAACATGGAAATGAAGAACCAGAAGATGCAAATATAGGAGAACATCAAGAGGAAGAAGTTGTAAATGAAATTAGGAGAGAATGCTACTATAAGGGGCTGTTTGGCAGCATCTGATTGAATAAGTGCTGAACCAATAAGAGGTCTGAACCAGTAAGAGGTCTGAACCAGTAAGAGGTCTGAACCAGTAAGAGGTCTGAACCAGTAAGAGGTCTGAACCACTAAGAGGTCTGAACCAATAAGTGCTGAACCAGTTTAAGTCTGTTTGGTTGGACATCTGAATAACTGTATAAAATAACTATTTTACCCCTCCTTCTTGGAAACATACTAAATCCAAGTAGAAATTAAATAATTTGCGTACAATTTTGGTTTTAAGTATTTGACATTAATTGAGTTGCTATCTCGTCACGCAAAGTAGTCATATGCTCAATGCCTTGTGACCCCCATTCCATGTCGTGAACAAACTGGCCATCACTTTCCTCCTCTGGCATTTCTCCAAAAAAAGTATTCTCGTTGTATGCCATAAATAACTGATCATGAATATTCCATTTTCTTATAAAGTTATGGATAGCGAAACACGCGATCACTATGTCTCTTTGTATTGGAAATGAAAAGGGGGCCATTTGTTTTAGGATTGGGAATCTTGCCTTCAAAACACCATATGCGCACTCAATTACATTTCTAAGCTGTGCGTGAGCATGGTTGAATTTTTCTTCCTTAGTCAATGCACGTTGTCGTCGAAAATCGGCTAGCCAATATCTCGTAGCACGGTAGGGAGTCATAAACCCACAAGTGTTGGTGTATGCAGCATCGCAAAGATAATACTTGTCTGAAAACATTAGAATCAAAACTATTACATATAAAAAAGATAAATAATTACATCAAAGTTAAGGAACGAATAAAACCATGGTGGGGGCAAATAAAAGCCGGAAGTCGGATTAAATGCAACTTCTTTCAAAACACGTGAATCATGTGCAATGCCCTCCCATCCGGCCCATACGAACGTGAATATCATCTCAAAATTACAGATTCCCAGGACATTTTGAAAGCATTCACCCTTTCCTCTTCCCCTGTAACGAGTATGTTGATCAGCAGGTACGACTGCATGTACAAGAGTTCCATCTAACGCACCTATCGCTCCAGAAAATATTTGTTTTAGCCTTCTTTGTTTTTCTGAAGCATTCGCGATTGGATTAGAAGATGTCGGGACTATAACTTCTCTTGCAAAATTCATCATTGCAAGTAATACCTCATGAAAACATCTATGAATTGTTTCTGTTGAGTGTTGAAACCTTCGCTTAACCATTCGAAATCACTCATTATGTCCTATGACAATAAAAAACATAGCCATCTTTTCTTCAAAAGTTATTGACCTACTACTCTGCAACCAATTTCTTTGCTTAAAATGATTACACAATAGTACATATGCATCACGTGACATGCGCATCATCTCATGACTTTGTGTAGAAGTGCCATGCAATAATTCTTGTGTGTACTCATGACCGGTCAATGCTGAATTCAGATCTTTTATCCTTTCATGACCGGTCAATGTCGAGGCTAATTGTATCCAATGCCAACAAAGCAATAAGAAAAACATAATCTCTTCATCCGAGTCCATAGGCTACCTGTTTAGCATACATAGAATTCAAAAAACATTCCATAACTTAGCATATAATTCAAACAACATTCCATAACATAGCATAGAATTCAAACAACATTCCATAACATAGCATAGAATTCAAACAACATTCCATAACATAGCAAATAATCCATACTTCGCTTAAAGTTTAGCATACATACCTTAAAGTTTAGCTATCAAAAGGCAACCTTGATCACAACATCAAAACAATCCATACTTCGCTCTCGCATTCTTAACCCACATTTCACAGGTGTGCGGCTTAAGTCGTAACCAGACTTTTCTTAAATCAGCACTTTCACCGAAAAGCAAAAGCGTCGTTTGATATTTTGCCTCAAATTCTTCCCACCCCAACGTCTCGAGCTTCTCCATGCATGCATCTATATCATTAGATGGTTGTGTTTCTCAAGCAACATCTTTGCCACATTCCTAATATCCTCTCCAACTTCCATGACATGTGAATTGAATGTTTGTTTACCTTTTTTAGAACGACTTGATGACTCATTACTAACACCTTGAGTTGATGCTTTTCTTTTTTGTTTAGACCGATCAGAAGACTCTTCACTAGCCCCATGTTCAATTTGAGTGCCATCAATGTCCGAAAGAGTATTTTGATCAATCAATTCCACAGAAGGATGAGGAAGAGTAGAAGATGGCCCCCAACTATCAAAACCATTTGAAGTAGATCCTTCAAACAATTGAATACACAAGTCGGGATAATCAAGGTGCGCTCTTCTCAACTTTTCTACGAATTTGTTGGACTATGTGAAAAAAAAATTAAAATTACTATGAGGTTAATTGAAATATATATGTATATATAAAGAAATACCTTGATCTCAAGTTGCCATTCCTCCTCCGTTAAGTTAAAAGTGTTTGTTAGCGGGTTATAAACATTTCCAGTTTTGTTCTTAAGCTTTGACCACGCTGCAAATTTTGATTTCAAGTAATCATAGCGGTTCTTCATTTGTTTTTGATCCACTATGAACTCATGTTCTGTTTTCAATTTTTCAGCAACGTTCCTCCATGAAATTGCTTTCAGGCTACTACCCTCATGTCCATGAAGTGTAATTTCATGAATATATGATTCTAGGAAGGTTTTATCAACTCCTACAACTTTCCAGTTAATCCTAATCTTTTTTTCAGCTATTTCTTTAGAAGAATCTATCAATTACAAATACAATCCATAAACTACAAACACAAGTTGATTCATACAAGCATACCAATTAACAAAAACCAAGCATACCAATTAACAAAAACCAAGCATACAAATCATAACAAAATTACCATAAGCATACCAATTAAGAAAAACCAAATACAATCCATAGATAAAAACCCTATAATATTCCATCTTCCCTACCTAAAAATACACAATTACCAATTAACAAAAACCAAGCATACCAATTAACAAAAACCAAGCATACAAATCATAACAAAATTACCATAAGCATACCAATTAAGAAAAACCAAATACAATCCATAGATAAAAAACCCTACAATATTCCATCTTCCCTACATAAAAATACACAATTACCAATTAACAAAAACCAAGCATATCAATTAACAAAAACCAAGTTGCTGCTGCATTTTATCTTTGAATATATCTTCTACTATAACATAGATAAGAACCCTATAATACACAAGCATTTTCAACTAAAAACTCATCAAAGGGAGATTAAAAGGAGAGATGAGTTCTCACAACATCAACCTTTTTTCAATTTGTAGTTGCAAAATACTAGATCAGAGTACAAAAGAGACAAGATCTGAACCTGGAGCGGTGGCGGCAAGCAGGAGAGGACCGGGAGCAGGGCGGCGAGCAGCTGTGAATCACTGCTGGTGGTGCGCGCTGCTGGTGGTGGTGGCTACCGGTGGTGCGCCGTCGTGCTGATGGTGGTCGCTGCTGTTGGTGGCGGTTGCTGTTGGTGCGCCACCGGTGCTGATGGCCGCCGCTGCTGTTGGTAATCGGTGCTGGTCGTGGCGTCGGTGCTGATGGTGGTCTTCTGGTGGTGCGTCGTTGCCGGCGATGCACCGCTGCCGTCTGAAAGGCGCTGTGGTGATGGGCAGCGATGAAGGGGAGGAGAACAAGTGCTGCTGTCTTCCTTTGGTCAGATATAAACTCATGTCTGACCGAATCAGACATGAAGGTCTGAATGGGGTCATTAAGACCCAACCAAACACAACCTAAGACATTTATGTCATGCAGACCCCGGGAATTTGATGAGAAAGGAGGAGCTATACAACCCCTACGTTGGTTAGATGAAAGAGAATCAATACTAGAATTTAGTAATTGTGTAAATAATTACAAAACACTGTTTGCTTCACATTCCCTTAAGGATCCAGGTGGAAAATGGAGATACAAACAAAAGGAAGGCATGTCATGAACATGTTAAGCTGGGAAGAATTCAGGAATTTAGTAATTGGGAAGTATTGTTCCTATAACGAGATAGGGAAAATAGAAACTGGATTCTTGGCATTATAAATGAAGGGGCATCACATCAGGAGTATACTGATAGGTACAATAAACTCTCTATATTAGTACCACATCTTGTAACACCCGAAGCAAAAAGGATAGGAATATATATTAGGGTTTAGTACCACAAATAAGAGGATTGGTTAAATATGCCATGCCTAAAACTTTTCAGGATGCAGTAAGCTTATCAAGAAGTCTGACCAATAAAATGATAAGAAATGGATCTTTAACTAATCCAAAAATAGGAGTGAAAAGAAAATGGAACGATAATAACTCTGGAGGAAGATTTGGAGGGAATCCACAATAAAAGATAAGTTGAAAACCCACAAGAAGTTTCTTAGGAGTGACACGAGAAAAGAAAACACACAGATTGTAAGGGCCCCACCAACCCTAAACTAGTCTGTTATCAATGTGGAGACGAAAATCATTTCGCAACGAGTATCCACAACTGAAAAGCAAAGCTCCAATCAACCAAAACAACCCCCATGGAAGAGCTTTTGTGTTGCAAGTTGAAGAGTCCCAACATGAACCAAAAGTAGTGATGGGTATGTTTCTCAATATCAATGAGTAGGCAACAGTATTAATTGATATAGGAGCAACTCATAGTTTCGTTTGGAATACATTTTGACCTTTACTTAATCTAACTTCAGAGGAAATGAAACATAAATATATGATAGAATTAACTAATAGAAAGATAACTGAAGATTGTGAAAATTGTTCCTAACTATACCTTAAACCTAGATGAGTATTATTTTGATATAGATATGATTCCTATTGAACTAGGAGGTTTTGATATTGTTATGGGTGTGGATGGGTTAACTAAGAAGCAGGCTGAAATTATATGTCGTAAGAAAATGATAAAAATCCCTTTGATTAAGGAAAATAGAATACTCTGTTTGTATGGTGAAAAACCTAGCGGTGCTACGAAAATAATTTCATGTAAGAAAGCACAGAAATGTATAAGAAAGGGATGCTTAGCTTTCTTGGCCCACACAGTTGATACAAACAAGATAAAATGGATTTAGGATTTTTTTCTACCATCAATAAATGAAAGAACTAATGAATCAACTTGAGGAATTATTGGACAAAGGATTTATACGTCCTAGTGTATAACCTTGGGGAGAATGAGTTCAATTTGTAAAGAAGAAAGATGGAACTTTAAAATATGCATGGACTACAGAGAACTCAATAAGTAACTATAAAGTATAAGTATCCCATCCCTAAGATAGATGACCTAGTTGACCAATTACAAGAGTCCAGTTACTTCTTCACAATCGATGCCCAAGAAGTTGATACAAAACTAGATAAGATGGATTTACAAACTATTCCTATCATCAATAAATATCATGATGTGTTTCCTGATGAATTACCCGGTTTGCCACCCCTCATCAAGTAGAATTTAAAATTGAGTTAATACTGGGGATTGCCCCTATTGCTAAGGCACCGTATCATTTAGCACCAAAAGAAATGAAAAAACTAATTAATCAACTTGAGTAATTATTATACAAAGGATTTATACGTCCTAGGGAGCACCAGTTCTATTTGTAAAAAAGAAAGATGGAACTTTTAGAATGTGTATCAACTACATAGAACTCAATAAGTAACTATAAAGAGTAGGTATCCCATCCCTAGGATAGATGACCTATTTCACCAATTACAAGTATCCAGTTACTTCTCCAAAACTGATTTAAGTTTAGAATACAACAAACTAAGAGTTCAAGATAAGGATATACCAAAGACTGCACTTAGAACTAGATATGGTCGCTATGAATTTCTTGTAATCTATTTGGGCTAACTAACGCTCCAGTAGTGTTATGGATTTAGTGAATAGCGTATACCTTATTTAGATAAAATTTATCAGTCTTTATAGATGATATCTTGATCTATTCCAAAAGTAAAGAAGATCATGAGGAGCACCTAAGGTTAACTTTGAAATTAATTCAGAAAGAAAAATTGTACGTGAAGTTTTTAAAGTGGGAATTTTGTAAAAGAGAAATACAATTCTTAGGACACATAGTTAATCAAGATGGACTTCATGTCCACCTAGCAAAGATCGAGGCTATTAATAAATGGAAAAATCCAAGGACGCCAACTCAAGTATGACATTTTCTAGGATTGGTAGGTTATTATAGAAGATTTATAGAAAAATTATCAAGAATAGCCCAACCCTTGATAGAATTAACTCAGAAAGATAAGGCCTACGTTTGGGGACAAAGGCAGAATGTCGCATTTGAACTCTTAAAGAGTTAGCTAGTAGTGCCCTTATTTTAGCACTACCAGAAGCAACACTCGATTTTGTAGTATACTATATTGCGTCACGTCAGGGATTTGGATGGGTTTTGATGCAATGAAATAAGGTAAATGCTTATGCATCCAGAAAACTTAGAGGGAGTAGAAAAGAATATACTACTCATGATTTAGAATTATGAGCAGTAGTAGTTGCACTTAAAATATGGAGACATTATCTATATGGGACTAAGCGCACAATATCTACACATCATAAGAGCTTAGAACACATATTTGATTAGAAGATATTGAATATGAGGCAAAGAAGATGGATAGAACTATTAAGTGACAATGATTGTGAGATCAAATATCACTCAGGAAAGGCAAATGTAGTAGCTGATGCCTTAAGTAGAAAAAGAGAGAACTATGCCATTACGAGTTTGTGCCATGAGAATAGAATTACACTCGGATTTATTGAATCAAATTCGGGAAGCCTAGCAAAAAGATAAATTAAGAATAATAGGATAGATAAAAGATTTGGAGGTAATGCCAGACAGAATCCCGAAATTTAAAGGAAGAATTCGGATTCCAAAAAACGTTATGCTTAGAAAGACTATCCTACAAGAAGCACATAATTCCAGATATAAGTACACCTAGGAAATAGTAAGATGTACAAAGATTTAAGAAGCCAGTACTAGTGGCTAGCCATGAAGAAATCTGTTGAAAAATTTGTAGAAAAATGTGATGTTTATTCTAGGGTAAAAGCTCAATATCAAAAACCCTAAGGAGTTTTGCAATAACCAGAGATTCCCGAAGGGAAGGATTAGATTGGTATGGATTTTGTAACAAAGTTACCAAGGGCCTCAAGTGGGTATGATGCAATATGGGTTATGGTCGATAGACTGACTAAATCAGCTAATTTCTTGCCACTCAGAGAAGATTATAAGATGGAAAAATTAGCGAGAATTTATATGAAGGAAATTGTGTCTAGACATGGGATACCAATTTCCATAATATCTTATAGGGACAGTAGGTTTACTTCAAAATTTTAGCAGACTTTACACAAGGCATTAGGAACTCAAATAAACATGATTACGACTTATCACCCACAAACATATGGACAGAATGAGAAAACCATCAATGCATTGGAGGATATGTTACGAGCTTGTGCATTAGATTTTTGTGGTAATTGGGATCTACACTTGCCATTAATATAATTTTCATATAATAATTACGCTAGTATTGGGCAGCCCCATTTGAAGCTTTATATGGTAGAGGTGTAGGTCACCTTTATGTTGGAATGAGGTAGGAGATAGACAACTTACTGGACCAGAACTCGTACAAGAAATGTCTAATAAGATTTTCAAAATAGAAGACAGATTGAAGGTAGCCCGAGATAGACAAAAAAGTTATGTTGATAGGAGAAGAAAGGCACAAGAATTTCAAGTAAGGGATAAAGTATACCAAAAGATATCACCCTCAAAAGGAATAATATGATTTGGAAAAAGATATAAATTAAACCCCAGGTATCTTGGCCCTTTTGAGTAACTGATAGAATTTGTCCTATAGAATATAAGTTAGACTTAACTCAGGAGTTAAGTGGAGTACATAACATTTTCTATGTAACCAACTTAAAGAAATGTCTAATAGATGAGACATTAAAGGTATCAATCAAAGAAATCAAAATAGATAATAACTTCATTTTGTGGAGGAACCAATAGCCATCATGGATAGGGAGGTAAAGAGTTTAAGAAGAAGAAGTATAATTCCAATAGTAAAGGTCAAGTGGAATGCAAAAAAGGACCTGAATTTACATGGAAAAGAGAAGACGAATTGAAAATGAAATATCCTCGGCTATTTGAGGATAAACTAAATGAAAAGGAGGAAATACAAAAATGAAAGTTCCCCACAACCTTTGAGAGAGCCTACGAGTGAATTTCGGGACAAAATTCTTTTTACGAGGGGAGAATATGACAACCCTAAAAATTAAGGTTACATAAACTAATGCCTTATGAAATTTTTATATATATCTATATTTATAAGTTTTGTGTGACTAAGGGGCTGTGTGATTACTGCTGACTGAGTAATATCTGACCGAGTCAGAAGCTGACCCAGTAAGAAGTTTTGACTTGGTCTGCATCTGATAGAAACTTGGCTGTTTGATTTAGCATCTCACTGACTTTGCTGAATAAGAAAAATAACCTTATTGTCCTCTTTGGTCAATTGATGTCAATCGAAGTTAATTATGACAAATTATTATCTACTAGTAAAATCATAATTTTTAAAACCTTTAGAAGAAAAAAATATCATTTGAATCAAACCACATTCACAAAATGTGAAATTTACTTAAAAAAATGTGAAATCCAATGGATAACACCACAATCTCCATTACATTAACCCCATTGGTTCTTACATCCTATATGCACATTCACACACACACCTCTCATCCATTGTGTCACCATAATCACATAACCATCATCATCAACCACCACAACAACCACCACCACAACAACCACCGATGGCAGCCACACTCTCCACCACCATGGCCATGCTCAACGCCAAGTGCATGACCTCCAACAAGCCCTCAAAAACCCTCATCAAACCCACCTCCCTACTCCTCCCCAAATCCACCACCACCACAATGTCAGCCGGAAACGCCGTCGTCGGAGGGGGGGTGGTCCTCGAGCAGGGAGGTCGTCGCACAGGGGGGCTCGAAGAGCAGGGAGTTCGTCACGTAGGGGGATCATCGCGTAGCGCAGGGGGCTGGTCGCGCGCGGGGGGGGGGGGGGGGTTGTCACGCAGAGTGCTGGTCGCGCAAGGGGTCTGTCGTCGGTGGTTGTTCGGTGGTTGCGCAAGGAGGGTGGGTAGGGTGGTGGCCGTCGGTGGTTACTCGGTGGTCTGGGTCAGCTTTGTTTATTTCAGGTCTGGGTCAGCTACTTGGACCGGTCAGCAGGAAAAAAAATGCATATCAAACGGGCTAACCAGCCGACCGAGTCAGCCGGTCAGCCGCAATCAAACACCCCCTAACTCTTTACGAAATCTTATATGTTTTGTATATGTACATGAGAATGCGTGCATCCATGCATAAAACTCACATATGCATGTTTTTGTATACTTGTGAACTTTGTGTTTATTAAACGATATGTGTTAGTTAACAATCATAGGGCTAAGTGATTTGTAACTTAATGTTAGATGTTTCAACTATATGTAATGTATTGAAAACTTAATCAAACACCACCAAACAATATTTGTGAAGAAACCTTGAATCAAAAACTAAATCTTGAACACAAACAAACATACAAACTCAACTTAAAAACTTGGATCACCAAATAAACGTAAACCAACTTATGAGGTGTTCGGCTCATTAACGATTAACAAAATAAGATTTACAAAACTCTAATATGATTAACACTAAGATGATGACTAAGTCCAAGAGTTAGACACCTAGCATCCTTTAGCCATCAAACCACACCCCTCATTCGCACCTATCCCTCACCATCGACTAAGCATACCTAGGAACACACCTCACCACCCTAAGCCCTAGGTATAATGATGCCTAATCCACTACATGAACTCGGATGAACGGAGTGCACAACTCCACTCCATTCTCACACCTTGTTTCTCTCGGTTGTTAGCATACCCACAAAAACCACCACCGTGAACCACCAAAACTGCAGGACACTACAACCATTACCACCACCTTCTACTCCCTTTCTCTTGGTTAGCATAACAACCAACATCATCAATAAAAGCCCTGTAGGAACATCAACTTCAAACCAACCTACTTGTGATCAATTTCCAAGTTCAAGAACCACTCTTCCAAGCAGATCATCCATGGATAGTCGAGTCCTTCTCTTAAGTTTCTTGCATTGATCACTAAACCAAGTAGGTAGAAGTATATGTGTGTGTGTTCTAATTAAACACACACAAACCAAGCTTATAAACAAATGATGTTATTCAAAAATCAGTAATAAAATAATTCAAAAGCCGAAAGCTTAAAAATTTTATAAAATTAAGGATTAATACAAAAATTAAAGGATTAAAACATAGAGTTCTTGATAAATTGGATTAAATACTTAAATGACTGTGATTATAGGAATTAAAATTAGAAACTTACTAGAAAATATTAGAAGTAACATTCTTTGAATTTTAGTGTAATTATAATAAGTAAATTAATATATATAATTATTTAAGTTAATGAAAAGAAATTATCATCTGGAAGCTCTGAATCTGGTAATGACCTGGAAAAATTATTTGATAATCCTTATATGTTGTAAGAATTTTAGAATAAATTTCTAGATTTAATTCATATATATGCCTGGGTTATATATTTTAAAATTTTCTATAATTTAGAAATTGGGAATAATATCAAAATAGTAAGATAAATTATGACAAATATACACAAAATATGATATCAAGATTAGAATAGTTTGTGTGAAATTTAAAATTTTAGATATGTTTTTCTGATTATATTGATTATTATAGAACTGGTAAAAATCGTAGAAACATTTCTCCTATGAATTAATAATCTATAAGTTTATGGGATGATATGAATTTCCGAATATAGGTCTTGGTAAATTTTAGTAAATTTTGATAACCTTTAGGTATTTCTATTGATTTATTTGAACATTATAAAAATTCCAGAAAAATAACTGTAAATAGGTATGATTTGAAATTTTTGAGAATAAAACTAGATTTTTAAATGTTTTGCAATCAAAATTTGGTGATATATGGATAATTATAGCTACTATTTTTAAATTTATAAGTGCTTAAAATTTTAATGAAGTAATATTTATTTCTAACCCATAAATATTTTCATCGGATTTTTGCTGGAATAAAAGGTGAGACTCATAGCTTCATTTTGTATTTATAAGGTTTGGGGGGAAAAGCATATTGTTTTGAGATTGATGCATAAATATTTGAATTTTGAGATATATTATCATTATGTTACAACCATTAATTCGGATATGCAACCGACTAGTAATATAGGTAGCGCTATTTGGAAAATATATCTGCACCAACAGGATGAGTGTTGTGATTTTATAATATATGATCTCTATGATTTATGTACGTGACAATTGTAAATCATGTGTCATGTAAGTAGGTTTGGTTGTAGTATTATTTATATTACGTCAATATTTATGTTTTGTCTAAGATATCAAACATATGTTCTCACCTTATGTTGATTGATGGTATTGGTATGCTTTTTCAAGTTTTCATATTTAACAATATAATGCTCTCTTATGATGTTTATAATGGATGAGATGAGGTCATGGGAAGAGTGTGTGTTAAATTAACTTTAAACATGTATGATTTGAGTCTGACAATGGATGCGCACTTCCAATACTATTGAAAATGTAGCAGTGTATCAACACATTTGTAATAGGGTTATATTAATTTTTAAATATTGACTATAGTGTAAACCAAACTGATATTATCTATGGTCTATGGTTTATGTGTATTAAAATTTTTATTATTATATAATTAATACGTTTCGAACAACTAGTCACACCCAAAAGCATATAATACCTCAACAGCATATAATACCTTATGTTAAGGCACTTCTACTAGATTATCAAATGTTCATAAATAAATATAAATATGTGATGACGGGTTTTGACATTTATAATAGTTTTTTAGTTTAGTTATTATATAATATGTGATGATGGTCAACTTTAATTTTAATGGTCAACGTACTTGAGCTATCTTACATCCAATATTGTTGGGAACCGCCAGATCAATGTTATCAATCACTTTCTAGAATTTATTAGAAAAAATAATTCAAAAGTCTACAATGGAGTGTTAGAGACCATACTAAAGTTGATAACTTGTACTAACTTAAGTCTGGAATGTTATCCTCTAACTAAAGCAAATCTACAAAGCTATAGTTTAAGGTATCTCAAATAAGACTTTATCTGAGATATGGTAGTCAGGACATATCCCTGACTTACCTCTTGTCACCAACTAAGTTGGTAACTTGTCCTAACATAAAAAGGTGAACAGTGGAATAAAGGATGGTCAACTACATGGCTCTTGGAGAAAACTCCATGTAGTATCAAAAGTCTGCAACGGAGTGTCAGAGACCATACTTATGTCCATTGGTTCATAGCAGTGTCTTCCGAAGGCTAAATGGCTTTGGAAGAACAAGTACTTCCCAAGCTACTTATATTTCGAAAAGAGGCTGCTTGATCCGAGGCTTGAGAACTTCTTCTTTCTTCATACTTCGGAAGTAGTCTTCTGATCTCTTCCTTTGAGACTTCATCTTCAGATGTGAATAATTTATCTTTGAAAGTAGAGCTTTGACTTTGGAAGTGGAACTTTTACTTTGTCTTCAGAAGAACTCTACTTCCTTCGAAAGTTCCACACTTGGCTTCGGAAGCCTTTGTAAGCATCAACAAAATTTGTCTAAGTGATTTGGTTTTGGTTGCACCAGCCTTCTTCTTGATCCAACAAACTCCACCTAGGCTGATGCTACCAAAACCTCACTTGTTTCTGCTCCTCAAAACTTTCAGCACCAAGGAGAGTAAATACTTATCAATCTTCTTGTTCTTCCCTAATGTGGTGCTGAGAAGTTTGTACAAATCTTTGGTTGACAGGATCTCCAGTCTGTCACCCCGAATGATATGTACCTTTTGTTGTGGCCCTCTGAAAAAGAGTTAGTTGATGGGAGCTATAATCATATTCACATCAAACCATAGGTTCCAATTCAAGACCTTCCATGATGTGTAGAAAGGTTGTGCCCTTGGTGAGAGATCTATCCTTGTCTTCCTTTCCTCTTAATCTTAACTCTTCCTCAATATTAGCTTTTGCTGTTAACTCAGCCAGATGAAGACTGATGAGATGATCTTGATGTTAGTAGCAGTTTCAATGTTGGAGGTGTTAGAGAATGGTTTCTCTGCTAACTCAGCAATATCAACTCTGCTGCAGTGTAGCGGAGAGGTGGCATTCGGTCTGTTAAGTTCGCCATTCTCTCTTTCCACAACAAAGTTGTGAGTAGCTTCATAGAACTTCAACTAGAGTATATTCCTTCTAGGCACAAGAGTGTGACTAGGAATCTTGTCCTCTTTCCTTGTATCTAGTAGAGTCACTAGCTTCCTTCTTAGTTTCTTCTCTTTATCATTTATAATTCTGAGTTGATACCTAGAAGTACTGCACCTTGGTCTAGTGTTCCTCTGGGTAGATCAAGAATTGATCTCTTATGAGGGAACGTGAAGATTCATCGACATAGGTTAGCTTAGTGGAGTCTTCCTCACAAGAGATATCACTCAGGGTTGTGCAATTTATGAGCCTATTCTTGATCCTTTTGAACTCTTCTAGAGAGAGATGTTTAGAAGGCAGAGGAGATAATTAGAAGGTTATTGAGTAGGATATGGTGAGGTGGTTCTGGTAAGACTTTTAGGTTGAAGAATGGGCAGTTTTGGTGGTTCAGGTGAGGAAGTGGATGAAGGTAAAGGTGTGGGTTGAGGAGTGTAAGGTTAAGTTTTGATGGTGAAAGGAGAGGGAATTGGTTCAGGTTGGGGTTGAGTGGTTGGTGTGAAGGTCATCCCCTGTACTCTTCTGTACATCTCTCTCATTTTCCCCGAACGAATGCCAGCTTTGATCTCACTGACAATTTGTTGGAGTGTCCTTTGAGACATGGGACCCACCTGCCTTCCAGAGAAGCTGTGAGCCCGAAGATAGTCTTACATCCAGGCTTTGTCAACTATATTTCTCATTGCAGATGCCTTTGAATTTTCTTCCTTCTTCTTATTTTCCTTAAAGTTTTCTCTTGCAGCTTTTTTTTCTTTCTTTCTCCATTTGATCGTACTCTTTGTTGAAAAGCTAAAGGATCGTTTCATCATTGTGTGGAAAAAGTTCTTAAAGAGAGAAGCCTCTAGAGGTTAGGAAATCTATCCTTTCCCTCCTGAGTTGCATGGTAGCTTCTCTCTGTTCCTTTTCCTTCTCTTCCTCTAAGGCTAACTTTGCTGCTTCCTTCTGCAGCCTAGTTGCCTTCTTTAGTTTCACCAACTCCTCTAATGTAAGCAGGAGTATTTCTTCATTGGCAGCTCCAAGCTGAATGAGCTGGTCAATGGTCTCTTCTCTCTTTTTGTTGTTGACAGCCTCTGGTTGGCTGTAGCTGCTTTTGTACTAGCAACCAACAGCTCCCCAATTGGAAGTCTTCCTTTTCTTTTCACCTTCTCAATCTTCTCTTCTTCTTGAAGCTCTTCCGCAGTCATCTTCTGTTTTCCTTTGTTATTTTTGAAGAACTTGACTTTGGTGGTTCTAGGACAGTGGATTTTGATTGTGAGAGAGGTAGAGAGGTTGTCTGAAGAAGTGGTTGATCCAGAAAGTCCTCACTGTTCACCTCAAATGCCATTTCTAGGATTGCATCTGTGATATTAGTTCCTCGGACATTTTGAACACCCCTTACGCTGCTTCCATTTCAGCTTCGGAAGATTCAGCTTGTTCTTCCGAGGCTTTAACTTCAGCTTCGGAAGTATGAGTGAATGCAGATTCTGTCCCAAATGTTTCAGTTGCTGGGCCATCAGTCTCTATTTCCCCTTCAAATTGAATCTCAGGTTCCATGTGGACCTTAGGTTGACCAACTTCTTCCAGAGTGGTAGAATGTGCAGTTAGCCTTTGAAGCTCTTCCGCTCCAAAGTATATCATTGTAGCATGAAGACTTGGCTGATCACGAGCAGATCTTAACAAGTACTGGGAGAAGAAGCTGTAAAGATCTCCGAGCATCCTTGAGTCAATTGTTAGACTGACTAGAGATGGCTCAGAAGAAGTTGTCATGGGAGCCAAATATTTTGAAGTTGAAGATTGGCTCTGTGGGTCCTCATATGTTTGTTTCTTAACACTCTCCCCCTTTTTGCTAGCATCATCCAGAGAGCTAGATGAGCTAGAGGAAGAGGTCAAGGAGACCTAAACAGGTACATGCCTAACAGACCTCTCAATCTGTTTCTTAGCTAGTTAGCCTTGAGATTGTCAATCTTAAGTTATTGAGTGGCACACCCTTCTTCTAAAGTCCTAACCTTGGATTCAAGGTTTGAGACTTTAGATAGTAAGTCTTTATTGAAGAGTTTCATGCTTCCATCATCTTCTTTTGAAGAATCACAAGGAGATGAGGTAACATACCTAGTATGTTTAGCCTCACCACCAGATGTGGTTCCTTGGCACCCTGGTTTCCCTTGCTTAGTGATGTCTCTTTTAGAGCCATCAAAAGGCATGGTTGCCACCGATTCAGTCTCAAAATATTTACCACTACCCATAGGGTCCATTGAGGCACCATCTGTAGTGGCAGTTGAATCTGCATGAGTCCCCTCCACATGAGTGGGACTCACCTCAGTAATGGTTTTCTAATGGGGGCTAGAGATAAGAGGTCTCTCTAGACTCTGTTGAGCTTGGAGAGGGTGTTGTAGATCAACACCATTGCCATGGAGAGATGTTATCTCTTTATCAGTTTTAAAGAGAAGGTCAGTGAAAGATAAGGAGGTTAAACCTACTGACCTGGGACCTTGGTCAATGTCTACAGGCATTGAGCCTCTGATTGGGTTGTCCCTTATTGGCTGCTCTGAGGAGTGCAAAGACTCACCCTCAGGGATTTCAAATTGGGTAATGGGCTCATGGGTTTAAGATGAGGAGACTCAAGACCCATATTGAGGTTGATAGTGAAGGAAGGTGAGACCTCAGACTGAGTGAGAGCCAAATCTTCCACTCTAGCCTTTTTAGGTTGAATAGGAGAAGCTGTTCAATCAGAGTAGATTGAACAAGGGTTTGTTTGGGGCGTCTTGTGTAGGTAATGGTGATGGGAAGAGAAGGTAGTGTCGGCATTATGGTTGCAGTTGCTACTGTGGGTTCATCACCTGTGGGGTGAACAGGGATGTCACTAGGAGCGATGTACTTAGTCATTCTAGGAGGTAGAGAAGTGTACCTTCCAGTGAAGTTGGTGGATACCCTCTTTAGTGTCTTGAAGATGGTTGGCCTCATGTAAGGAACAGACAGAGTGGCTACATAGACAAGCCGACTCTGGTCCAGCTCACAGTTGATAATGTGCTGAAGAAATCTAGGATACATAAAGAATGTTTCCCTCTGAAGATTTCCAATGAGATTGAGCAACACAAATCTTGAGTAGTTAAAGTGCAGGCCTAGCACCAATCCATGAACTAGGCACCCTAGTTCATATGGGATTTGATCCCATCCCCAGATTTGTTTGACAAATGGTGAAGGATAATATGCAGGAGGAACTTCCAGTTGTAGGAGAAGTTAAATTTGTAGATAGTCGACCTGCTCACGTCCCCACCATATCCCATGAGGATGTAGGTGCTGTCTAAATCTGCCTTGGGGAACTTAGTAAGGACACCTTCATAATGAAGCACCAGATGCTCTTTGATGAGTTATTCAGAGATGACCAACTCCTGTCCACAAATGCGGGATCGTATTACATGAACTCCATTTAGGGTTTCAACCTGACCGTTTCCCCAAAATTCAGTCATGCGATTGACGTAAACTGTGGGATTAACGGTCAAGGCGGTGTAGTAGGATGACTGGGTGAGGAAGGAGATGATTTTCAGAGAAGTCTACATCTCTTGAAGAGTCATGAAGTGTGACTTGGTTGTGTTGAGGATTTTGGGCCATTGGGATGATATGAAGGTAGATTAGTTTGAGCTTGGGTGAATTTGGAAGGACGGAAACTTTTAGTGCTGTAAAATTTATGGTAAGAAGATGAGAGTGAATAGTCAGGATTATTTAAAAGAGGGTGGAATGGCGGTAAAGTGTTAGGATAAGGTTAAATGACGGTTTAGTGGATGAAGTGACATGGCGGTAAGGTTTAATTCAGTTAAATTATCCGACATCATTAACAAAATCTTTACTCTTTACAGTGCGGGGCCCAAGAGATTTCCGTTACACTGTAAAATATCTCTTCCAAATATAAAACATTTCCGAAGGTAATTTGTCTTCTGAAGGCCATTCCTACATCCAAAGGTAAAAGGTTACTTCTGAGAGTATAAATTTATTTCCGAACGGAGAGGTTTTGGAAGCTTTAGAAGTAGATCTGATATGAAATCAATCACTTCTTCCAGGACTAAAAACTCTTCCGAGAAGAAAATTATCCTTGGAGTAATTTTGCTTCGGAAGATATGAAGATAACTTCCGAGGGTTAATTTCTCTTCAGAAGAAATTTATACTTGGAAAATTTCAAAGAGATCTTTTTTAACAAGGCTTAGATTGTATTGACATAAGACATTACATATTAAAAGGTTTTCAAAAGAGTTTAAGCTAATCAATGTTTATCATCCCAATAGCAGTAATGAGATACTTAAATCTTTGTTCATCAAAAGCTTTGGTGAACATATCAACATATTGTTCATTTGAATCAACTTTGATTAGTTTAATTAGATTCTTCTCATGAATATCTCTAATGAAATGGTACCTGATATCAATGTGCTTTGTCTTGGAGTGCTTCACCGGATTTTCAAGGATGGAGATAGCACTGTTGTTGTCAATATGGATAGGAGTACTCATAAGGTTGAATCCATAGTCCAACATCTGATATTGAATCCACAGATGCTAAGCACAACAACTAGCAGCAACAATGTATTCAGCTTCAGCAGTTGATGTAGAGACATAGGATTGTTTCTTGCATTGCCATGAGATGATCCTTCCACCATGAAATTGACATCCTTTGGATGTGATTTCTTGTCAATGTTACAGCCACCATAGTCACTGTCAAAGTATCCATAGAGATTAAAATAATTGTTTCTAGGATACCAGAGACTAGTTTAGGTGCTCATTTGAGGTATATGAGGATTCTCTTGGCAGTAACTAGGTGAGACACCCTTGGAGCATCATGATATCTTGCACAGATGCAGGTTGCAAACATAATATCAGGTGTAATGGCTATGAGATACATCAGAGAACCAATAATCTCCCTATAGTGATGTTGATCAGTATCCTCCCCCTCAAGGTCAAGACAAGGATTATGGTTTCTTGGTATGGGTGTCTTGGCTGGCTTACAATCTTTCATCTCAAATGTTTCTAAGATGTCATTGACATATTTAGATTAATTAATGAAAACCCTTCCTTCAGTTGCTTCACCTGAACTCCAAGGAAGAAAATCCATTTTTCTAATGAAACTAATCTCAAACTTCTTCTTCTTAATGCTTTTAAAGTCCTTACACATTTGGTCATTTGAAGAACCTAATATGCTGTCATCAACATAGACTTGTACAAGCAAAATGTCCTTACTAGACTTCCTTATGAATAAAGTGTGTTAGTGGTTCCTCTAGTGTAGTCATTCTTAAGGAGAAACTAAGACAGAGTCTCATACCACAGCCTTGGTGCTTGGTGCAGCCTATATAGAGCTTTATCCAATTTGCACACATAGTGAGGATGTTGTGGGTTTCAAATCCTGGAGGCTGGCACATATACACTTCCCTATCTATATCCCCATATAGATAGGCACACTTGACATCAAGCTGGTAGACAGTAAAGTTCTTGGAAGCGGCATAAGCAAAGAAGATCCTAACTGCCTCAAGTCTTGCAACAGATGCAAAGACATCAGTATAACCAATTCCTTCCTCTTTAGTGTATCCATGAACTACCAGTCTTGCCTTGTTCTTGATGATCAACCCTCTGTCATCTCTTTTGTTCCTGAAAACCCATTAGTGCCTATTGGTACTTGACTAGATGGTAGCGGACATAGATTCCAAACCTTCTGTCTTTTGAATTGAAGCAAATCTTCTTGCATCGATTCAACCCAGCTACTATCTTTCAAGGCATCTTCCACCTTCTTGGGTTCCATCTGGATAAGAAGCATGAGTACAAGCAGACATTCCTTTGATGAGTCTGCCCTCTTGTTCTCACACCTTCAGAGACATCCCCAATGACGTTCTTAGTTGGATGAGTGTTGTGAATCCTTAAACGAGGAATCACTTCCAGTTGCAAAGACAAGTCCAGATTAGACATATTTTGCTCAGGAACTGGAACACTTTGTCTAGTTATTGTTTCAAATTCATTCAATGAGGACTAATTGAATGAATAAGAAACATCTTCAATTGTTGGTTGTGAAGTAGCATTAGCAGTCACCTGTTTCTTCAAAATGCTACCTCCCTTAGTTTAGTGTTGTGTTGGATCACCTGATGAGTTTTGAGCATCAGCAGGTGAGTCACTAGTTAAAGCTTCACTATTCCTTGATATAATTATACTTTCTGATCTATGAATAGTGGAAGCTTGATTGTTGCATCTATTGGAGAACCTGGAAGAGGTTTGGGTAGCTCAAATAATTGATTAATATCAGCATCAACATCATTTTGAGCACCTGTTCCAACTAAAACATTCTCACAAGAAGGTTTAGAATAGTTTGGAAAAATTTTTAAATGAAAGATATGATCAGGGCCATTCCCCCTAACACAAGGAGTGTGCTTATTAACAACTATATTGGCTCACTCCTCAAATTGTTGATTCTTAATGTTGTATACTATGTAAGCTTTGGAGCTAGAAGAGTATCCAACAAAGATAGCATCATCCGACTTTTCAGCAAATTTTGCTAAATTTTCCTTTGTGTTAAGTATGGTACACCTGCTGCCAAAGGACCTTAGAATGTCAATGAACGGTGGCCTCTTGTTCCATAGCTCATAAGGGGTTTTTCCATGTGGCTTAACTACAAGAACTCTGTTCCACACATAGCATGCAGTGCTAACTGCCTCTGCCCAGAATTTTAGAGGTAGTTTTGAATCAGCTAACATAGTTTGAGCAGCCTCAATAAGTGTCCTATTCCTCCTCTCAACAACACTATTTTGTTGAGGAGTTCTGGGAGCACTATATTGTCTGGCAATCCCTTTTGAGTCACAGAATGAGTCAAGAATGAAGTTCTTAAACTCAGTCCCTTGATCAATCCTAATAATCTTAACCTCGTGATCAATTTGATTTTATATTTTAAGAATAAAATATTAATGGTTCAGCAGTTTCATCTTTAGTTCTTAAAAGAATACCCATGTAAATCTTGTAAAATCATCAACTATCACAAGGCAGTATGATTTCCTTCCACTGCTCTTTATACGTGTGGGACGAAAAAGATCTATGTGCAATAAGTGTAATGGAGTTAACACTTTTGGATTTATGAGAGGCCTTATGTTGCTTCCCTTTCAGGCATGCAACATAGTTGTCTTTGCAGAAAAATTCATTTTTAGGCAAACCATGTACCAAGTTATTTTTAACCAATTTATTAATTGTCTTAAAATTTACATGACACATACATTTATGCCAAAGTATTGACTCATCACTATTACCTTTGGAAAGAAAGCATGATACTTCACCCATTGGGGAAGCATTGTTCATATCCAGCTTGTACATGTCCCCTTTCCTGGGAGATCGGAGAAGCACCAATTCCAGAGGAATTGTCATCCCTGGTTTGAGGATAATGCACTCATACTCTATGAAAAACATCTAATGCTTTTGATCACAAAACTGAGAAACACTTAAGAGATTGTGTTCAAGCTATTTGACAAAGTTAACTTTGTCAACTTTCAGCTTACCATTGGATATACTCTCTCTGCCATAAATATATCCTCCAGCCTCACCTCCAAATTGGACAAGACCTCCATCGTAGTGTTGAAAGTGTTGAAGGAGAGATTTGTTCCCTGTCAAGTGCCTGGAGCATCCACTGTCTACAATTCAGACATTGTTGTTCTTGTCATATGGATGTCCCTGCACATAAGATGACATTTTTAGTTTTCATTACAGACCCAAGCCTTGTTGGTCTTTGGTTCCTCCAAATATAGTGTCATAATTGAACCAAAAGTAAAGCATGGTGGTTCAATGGATGTCTTTAAAGAAGAGGTTTGTGTTGCAGCATCTTTCTTGATCTTCCAATCCATCCTTTGGTTGATCATGGAAGATGTACTTGTAGAAGCTTTTGCAGCATGGCATTCTTTTGAAGCTTCGTTATTTTCGAAAGAAGCTTTCACCACCTTTTCTTCCAAAGTAGTCTTTTTCTAGGATGGTTTCAAGGGAATTTTCTTTTTCTTCAAAATTTTATCTGCTTTTGCTTCCGAAGCCATTTTCCCTTCGGAAGAAGGAGTTTCTTCCGAAGACAACCTAGCTTTAGAAATTAGCTTTCCCTTTTTCATCACTTGGACCATGTGATAAGGTCCAAACGAGAACCCTTCCCTGACTCCTTCCTTTCTAACATTATTTGCATAATGTGTGCTAACAGGATGCAGTAACAATCTTTAGCCATATGGTTTTGCAAACCACACATTATGCATGTAATGTTAGTCTTTTGGAGCTTGTAGGTTGCTGTTTCTTAGTCTTTCTCTCTTTGTTAGTAACTTTTCCCTTCAACTTCTCATCATTTGGTTGGACAGAAGTGCTGGTACTACAATCCTTTTCTGAATCACAAGTACCTATCACCTGGAATCCAGCTGAGATAAAGACACCCTTTTGTTTTAGGTCAATCATCAGCTTACACTCAGCCACTTTCTTAGTAGTTGTTCTGGCAGCTTTAGCTCTACTTCTTCGTGTAACACCCGGCTATTTTTTAGATAAGAAATAAGAATAAAGGGAAGAAAAAGAAAGAAATAAAACCCAGTATAGGGGAAAAAGTGTCCAAAAGGACAAAATGTTTGAAAAGTGGGTGTAAAAGGTGGTATGGCCGCCCATATGTCACATACACCACTGATCTTCGGGTTTTGGAGAGAGAGAGAGTAGCTGGGAGCAGCAAATTCTTGGTTTTGAAGGAAGAACAAGAAAGGAGTCGAATTTAAGGTAAGAATTCATGTTTTTATGGTGTTCTTAATCGGCTTTGTGCTCGGGTTTATGCTTCTGTGTGATTATATGTGTTTGGGTATGTTTTTAGTGGGTTTATAGGCGGTTGAATTCAATTTTCAAGCGAGTTTCAAAAAAGCCATACTCAAGAGCTGCAAAGGTGAGTTCTAGGACCCCTCTTTTATTGGTTTTAACTGATTTTGGGGCCGGAAATAGATGAACGTATGTTTTCATTAAACTAGGTTTCGGACCCGTATGTTTGAATGCATGTATGATGATGCTTCGTTATGATGTGTGACTATGTTCATGCTTGATGATGTTTCTAAGACTTAGAATGTATGATTTAAGCTTAAAACATGATGAATGGTGATTTGAGATTGAAATCTGATGTTTAAGGCTCATATGTTAAGTTTTAGAATCTGCATATGTGTTGAAAAGTCAATGCGGATGAAGTAAGTCAATGCGGATGAGCATTGACTAAGTATGACAAATGCGCACGAAGGTTAATGCGGATGGAAGTCAATGCGGAAGACCATTGACTAATTCTAAGAAATGCGGATGAATATTGACTAAGTACGGGGAAATGCGGATGAGTAATGGGAAGAAATGCGGATGAACAGTTAATGCGGATGAGTATCAACTACTAAGTAAGTAATGCGGATGAACAGTAAATGCGGATAATGTAGGTCAATGCGGATGAATATTGACTAAGTATATGAAATGCGGATGAGTAAGGCAAATGCGGATGACAGATGCAGTTGAAGTAAGTCAATGCGGATGAGCATTGATTAAGTGTATGAAATGCGGATGAAGTAAGACCAGTGCGGATGAACTATAGTAAGTGCAGATGAACTATAAGAAATGCGGATGAACACTTAGACTTTTCTGACTTTCTGAGAAAATGGCGAATGTACGCTTTGACATTAGATGTTCTAGGGATTCATGTAGGTTGACTTTTAAGGTCATAGATGCTAAGATGGGCATGTAATGATGTGTGGTTGGTGCATATGCATAATGTTAATGTATGATGTTGTATGATTATGCATGATGTATATTATGAATGTGTGATGATGCCCTATATGATGATGATGACTGAATGTTATGTTCCTTGTGATGTATGTTTATCTTTTCGTGGCTTTACGTGTTATGTTAATGAATGAACCGAAAGTATTATGTAACATAAATTGAAAGATAATAAAAGAGGAACATGATGAAAGAATGCATGTATTAATGAACAAATGAATATAAGAAGGCTTGCAAGCAAATGTATGGACGTGCACACCCAATGAAGGTGTTAGCTCAACGGTGTGCGGGTTAGCTACCCCGAAGGATGCACATTGGGGTCCAATCTTTGTGATTGACCATATGAATAGGATCCTTGCTGCTTGCCCTAGGTACTGGAGTCAGCTTCGTGCATAATGTTCGAGGTCTATGAAAGACCTCGGGCCCAGTTACCCACTTCGTGCACAATGTTCGGGGTATAGCATATGGCAATGATCCGGAATGAAAGAGAAAAGATAAATGGTGAATGTACTTGCCCTAGGTACTGGTGTCATCTTCGTACACAATGTTCGAGGTCCATGAAAGACCTCAGGCCCAGTTACTCGCTTCGTGCACAATGTTCGGGGTAATGTACATGTCACTTGAAGTAATGAATGAACGAATGAAAGTAAGAATGTATGAAAGAATGAAAGTTAATGAATGAATGATGAAGATAATAATGGTATTATTTGTGTATACGCATGATGTATGATCGCATGAAAGTAAAGAAAGGTTTTAATGAAAGTAAAGTATTGTTTTAGTATAAAATTAGAACTCACTCAGCAACACTGACTTTTATGCATTTTCCAGTTTGCAGGTGAGCATTGCTGAGGATGGTGTTGATACATATGTACCTAGATTCGGATCTTAATGTAATATGTCTTGAATGTCTTACGCTTATGTAATGCTTGGGTACTTAATGAAATGAGAATGTTTGGGTGTGATTTATAATGTTTAATATTTCACTAATGAGTTATGTAACGCATATTGACTAGATTATATAGGTTTGTGATTGTTTGAATTGATATGCATAATGTTATAATAATGAATACATTCAAACTTGGTTAACTGAAGTTCTGATGCGTCTGACTGGACCATGAGCCCCAACAGTGATCATGCGTCCGAATGGCCGTGCGACTGAGTGTCCATGCGCCTAAATAGTCCATGCGCCTGAACAACTTCATGCGACTGACTCAGTCACACGATTGAACACTCAGTCGTGCGAATGGATCAACCGCATGGCTCAATTGCACGAATGAACCATGCAAATGGTTTAGTCGCACGAATGAGTAACCCTAACCTATAAATACCACCTAATTCGTGGAAAAACATAAGCATTGTACACCCTTCGACTCTAGCGTACCCTAGCCGTCCAGAAACCTCTAAGATCGTACTCCAAGTTCATAGATTGCATTAGATCGATTCCTAATCGATTCTTAACGTTAGATTCAATCACATAATTGTTTCTACGTGCGTTCTCACTGATTGGATCGCCAATCAAATTCGATTCCGCACTATTTGGTTCGGTACATCGTCAAGTACTCGATCCTTAACAAGTGGTATCAGAGCTTTGGCTCTTGATTACGTGTTGATTCAATCATTTTTGATACAAAAATTGTGTTTTTTTACTAAAAATGCAATCTTTTTGTGTCAAACGGTGTCTTAGATGTCTCCTGACCATAAACTTTAGTTTTTCCAGCATACGGCAACTAGGGTTTGTGAAAATTCGAGTTTTTGCGGCCAAAACACGTTTAACCTACGAATTTTCAAACATCAGCAGGTTCAGTCGCACGATTGGCTCAATCGCACGACTGAGTTCATTCGCATTCCCCAAACCCACGATTGGACTCATTCGTACCCTCATTCGTACCCTCATTCGTATGACTGAGAACCCCATTCGGACTGTCCAACCGCATTAGCTCATTCGGCCGACTGACTCATCCGCATTAGTTCAGTCGCACAATTGAACCATTCGTCTAGTTCAATCGCCCGAATAAGTCCAATCACATACCTTCATTCTCTCACATAAACAGTTCGTTGAAGAGTAAGGCTAAGTGAAATGGAGGACCAGTTTTCAGCATACACAGCAAGTAGAGACACTCGTATTCACAATCTACTATTATTGGAGAACGAAGTGGGAATTCATAATAAACCCCCAAAGCTTATCATGTTAGACGAGTACCCACAATGGAAGCAACGTTTTGAAATCTACTTAAATGGAGTATATACAAATTTGTGGGAGGCTATAGAGTAGGGGTACAACATGCCAGTAGGAGCTGACGGTGTCAAACTTACTTTAAGTGGCATGTCTGATCCACAAAAAAGTGAAACACAACGCTGAGAAGAAAGTCTACGCTTTGCTTACACAATCTATTCCGAAGGATATCTTCCATTAGTACCCGGAGTATACTCAAGCAAAGAAGTTATGGGATGCGTTGGAAAAGAGGTATGACGGGAATGCTTAACTCAAGGCTATTAAGGCCAAAGCTTTGAAGAAGGAGTTTGACAACTTCTCTTCAATGGGAAAGGAAAGCTTGGACGATGTGATCGACAGATTCTACCATTTGATGAGTGAGATGCACACTCATGGAGTTAATACGTCTATGGAGGATGAGGTATCCAACTTTGCTCATGGACTACCGGAGAAATGGGCTTCCTTCGTTTCAAATCTCAGATAGAATGGGATGCTCTCGAAGTTAGATATAAATGACTTCATTCTGAAACTGAGAGAGGAGGAACTAAGGATGAAGTATAGAGCCCAAAAGGTGAACTATGATCAAAATCCAACATTTTACAACATGACTCCTCAGGCCAAGACATCTGGAGCACCACTGCAGACTGCCTCGTGTGAAGCTCATCTGGTCCAGCACAAGCATCTACTTCAGGGTCCGGAACGTCAGGGTCATCTGGGACCCAGTATATCATACCTGAAGCCAATGCAGGAAAACTGAAGACTGATAACTTCGGTAATGTGACTATAGAGGTGGCCAGAGAACATATGGACCTCTTAGCTGCGGTAGTCCACTCCTATGATGGACTAATTGCTAGAAATATAGGAATTTGCCACCTGGCTGATGAGGATTATGAACAGGTGGATGAGATGGAATTGGAACGGATGGATATAATGTGGGACTTAGCAAGTGATGTCCGACGAGTTAAGAAGTTTGTCAAAAAGACCGGACAAAACTTGGTTGCAACCAAGGACACAACCTTTGCTTCGACAAGTCAAAGGTAACCTATTTCAACTGTGGTGAAGGGGAACTTTAAATGGGAGTGTGTGAAGCCAAAGAAGACTAGAAATGGCAATCCTTTCTCATCCTTTAATCGTTAGGACAAAGCCACGTCTAGTAGTTCTACTTCATCAAGCAAGGATCCTACAACCTTGACTGCTAACGAGGATGAAGGACAGGACTAGAGCTTCCGGTTTGTCTCCCCTAGAATGTCCAACATAGCTAGTGTGGAGAACATGGATGACGATTCCACCAGTGAGGGAGACATAGCAGTAGAGCTTGCGATGTCTAATTCTGAAGACACTACACCTGTGGTCAACCACCTAGCTGAAGAAGGAAAATCTACATCAATGTTAGAATCACCAGAACTAGAGACAACAGATTCTGCACACATGGCTGATTCTGCTTCAACATCTCACGTAAGTACTACTGACCAGTTATTTAATAATCATGCTTGTTCTGATTGTAATAAATTTAGAAAAGGCGTAAATTTGCTAGGTTATTAGATCATAATGATAGCCTAGTAATGGATTTGGAATTATGCACTAAAGATAATAGAGTTTTAAACAAAATGAGCACAGTTACAAGGAAAAGATAGACCTTTTGAACAAACAACTTAGGGAAACAGAAGTAGTTACCTTTAACCAAGCTAATGACATTAGGTACTATCTTAACTCCATAGAGGACACTATGAAACAGAAAGCAGTTTTAGAGGTAGAAGTCAACTCCTTAAAACAAAAACTGCATAGTTGGACAAGCTCATCTCATATTGTCCAACACTTAGTAAGAGAGAGAAACAACGGGGAAGGATTGGGATACAAAGTGGTTCCGCCACCACCTCAGACCTTGATGAACACCAAAAGTAAACCAATTAATAATAACCCCATCAAGGATCATGTGGTACCCACTCCTCTTGTTAGTGACCTAGATTCCACATGTACACCAATTGAATCTGGCACTAAAGAAAAAGAATCCACTTCAAAGGCAAAAGGAAAAATGCCTTGTGTTAATCTGGAAAATGAGTTTGAAAAGGTTAATTTAAAGTCAGCTTCAAACAAAGTCAAATCAGAACCCAAAAAGACTATTAAACCTAATCCATCACGCACATAATGTCAAAGTCCTGGTAAACAAGAAATAAAAGATGTAAAACCAAGTAAAACAATTAAGTTTGTAAAACCTGACCATACATCTAACAAAGAAGTGTCTCAATCTAAACAAAATAAGGTCATATGTGTGACACCTACATCTCTATAAAAACATTTAAACCGTAAAGTTGAAAGCAGATCCTGCTACATTTATGGAGAGTACAGTCACATTGTGTCTCATTGTCCTTATTATGAGGCACCGAGGAGGAAAGTTGAACTTCCTGCATCTAAAACTAGCTCTTTTAAGAGGAACTCAGTGACGCCTGGTATTCGACCCAATGTGGCTAACTAACTTGTCTGCTAATGATGTCTATACATTATACAAGTGGCCATTTTTCTATGACACACAAGACATTGTACAAGCCCTCCAGTTCCAAAATGTTATACGACTTTGCTTCGCGTTTGATATTCATGCGGGAGTCACACCAGAGGACAAGTACAAGAAATATGAGAAGTTAATGAAGAAAACAAGACATTAGAGAGATCTAGGTCCAAGGGGGAGTTTGTTGATACATGTATGTCCCCTAGATCGTGACATGTGATGTAATAGATCTTGTTTGATATGATTAATGAACTGATATTGATAGTCTGTTGGTTATAATGTTTAATAGTTCATTAATGAGTCGTGACTGAATTGATTGGGTTTATTACTACTTGAATGATTACATATAATATTATATTAATTAACTAAAACATTCAAACTTAACTTAATGAAGTTCCCATGCGAATGGCTCATGCGAATGAACCATACACATGAAGAACTCACACGATTGACTCAGTCGCACGACTGGACCAGGAGACTGGATCAGTCGTACGACTGTAACATAAGATTGGCTCAGTCGCACGACTGAACACTCAATCGCACGAATGAACCAACCGCATGGTTCAATCGCACGACTGAACCAAACTAATGGTTCAGTCGCACGATTGAATAGTGCCAACCTATAAATTCATCTCAATTCGTGAAAAACGGTGAAATTCGATCAAGTACGATTCAAGTCGAACCCTAGCCGTCCAGAAACCTTCCAAATCGTTCTCCAAGTTCCTAGAACACATTAGATCGATTCCTTATCGATTTCTAACGTTAGTTTCAATCCTTGATTGATTCTTCGTGTGTTCTCACTGATTGGATCGCCAATCAAATAGGATTCCGCACTATTTGATCCGGTATACACGTGATCTCTAGGTATTTCAGTCGAATACCAGGTCTAACAAGTGTAGTTCAGAGCTATTGGCTCTTGATTACGTGTTGATTCAATCAAGATTGCATAAAAGTTTGTGTTTTTTACACTAAAACGCAATCTTTGGCATCAAAAGTGATCTTGGAAGTTCCCTGCTCATCGACGTTTGGTTTCTACGGACTCAGGTGATTAGAACTGTGTGAAATTTCAAATTTTTACGGCTGAAACCCGTCAAACCTAAAAAATTCGCAAACCAGCAGCTTCAATCGCACGACTGACTCATTCGTACGACTGGACGCCATTCGCATTGCTCATACACACGATTGGACCTAGTCGCACTTTCATTCGCCGATTGAACCGTTCGTTGTTCGCCATAGCTCATACGCACCAGATTCATTCGCACGACTGAACCAATCGCCCAGTTCATTCACACGATTGAACCAATCGCAGAGCTTATACGCACGATTAGCTCATTTGCATCCTTCAGTCGCATCAGTGAAAGTTTGTTTGATTAGATTATAAGTCTATTCATCATGGAAGATCAGATGTCAGCCTTTACTGTCTGGGAAGGACTCAAGGATACAGAATCTGTTGCTGCTGAGAGTGAGGTGGGGAATCACAATAACCACCAAAGCTTTTGACTTTAGATGAGTTTCCCCACTGGAAACAACGTTTTGAGATCTACCTTAAGGGAGTAGATCCTAATCTTGTGGGAAGCCATTGCGATAGGCTATAGTACACCGGTGGGAGCTGATGGTGTTAAACTAACATTAAGCAGGATGACAGACGCACAGAAAGTAAAGTACAATGCAGAGAAAGAGTATGCATTGATCACTCAGTCTATCCCCAAAGACATATTCCACCAGTATTCGAGAACAAGCAGTCTAAGAAACTGTGGAATGCGCTAGAGAAGAGATATTGATGGTAATGCATCATTGAAGGCAATCAAGGCAAAGGAGTTAAAGAAGGAATTCAATAACTTCTCATCAATTGGTAATGAAAGTTTGACGAAGTCATAGATAGATTCTACCACTTGTGATGGCGAATTGCATACACATGGAGTGGCTACTACCATGGAGAAAAGGTAAGCAACTTCGCAGACGGGTTGCCTGATAAGTGGGCTACATTCGTGTCTAACCTGAGACAGAATGGAATCCTTGTAAAGCTGGATATAAATGACTTCATTCTTAAGTTGCGAGAAGAAGCACTAAGGATGAAGTATATAGCTCAAAAGTCTTCGTACACACAAATCCAGCTTTATACAACGCCACGCCTCAAGCTAAGACATCTGGAGCACCACTCCAGACTGCTTTTGTGTCTAGCTCGTCAGGTCCCTCACATGCTTCTCCTTCTGGATCAGACACGTCTGGGTCATCATGTACCCATCATATTGGTCCAGAAGCAAACGCTACCAAACTGAAGACTGAGAACTTCGGTAATGTGACGTGGAAGTAGCACGAGAGCATATGGATCTCTTAGCAGCAGTGGTTCATTCATATGATGGACTGTTGCTGGGAAGATTGGAACTGCCATATGGCAGATGAGGACTACGAGCAGGTGGATGAGATGGAGCTTGAAAGAATGGATATAATGTGGGCCTTAGCAAGTGCGTTCGGAGGCGAAGAAGTTTGTGAAAAGACTGGACAGAACTTGGTTGCTACTAAGGACACCACCTTTGGCTTGGACAAGAGTAAAGTGACCTGCTTTAACTGTGGTGAGAAGGGTCACTTCAAACGAGAATGTGTCAAGCCAAAGAAGACAGGAAAGGGAACCCGTTCTCATCATTTACTCGCCAGGACAAGCAACCCTCTAATTCTACTTTATCGAACAAGGATCCAAAAGCACTAACTGCTCATGATGATGAAGGACAGGATTGGAGTTTCAGGTTTGTCTCACCAGGAGAATCTAACATTGCCAGTGTCGAGGATATTGACGATGATTCTGCGAGTGAAGGTGATATAGCAGTTGAAATTGCAATGTCACATAGTGAAGAACAACTGCAGCCCGGGCAGGTACTAAGCCAAATGAGGAAGTTTCCACATGAGAGACAGAGAAGCCAGAGTCGACAGAACCAGAATCATCTGATGCGGCACTGATGGCTAATACTTCTGAACCAACTCAGGTAAGTACCACTGACCACATTTTTAATAACCATGCTTGTTCTGATTGTGACACGTTTAGGAAGAGCATAGATGAAAATTTGCTAGGTTATTAGATCATAATGATAACTTAGTAAAAGATTTACGTCTGTGCACTGAGGCAAATAGAGTGCTAAAACAAAATGAGCATTGTTATAAAGAAAAGATAGACCTATTGACTAAGCAACTTAGGGAAACCGAAGTAGTGCCTTTTAACCAAGCAAACGACATTAGGTACTATCTTAACTCCCTAGAAGACACTAAGAAACAAAGGCAGTTCTAGAAGTCGAAGTTAATTCATTAAAACAGAAACTGCATAGTTGGACTAGTTCTTCACACATAGTTCAACACTTAGTGAGAGAAAGGAATAACGGGGAGGGATTAGGCTACAAAGTGGTTCCACACCACCTGAGACCTTGATGAACACCAAGTCTAGACCAGTAAATAATAACCCCATCAAGTTCATGTGGTGACCACTCCTCTTGTTACTGATCCAGACACCTCATGTTCATCTACTGAATCTGGTAAGAAACAAAAGGAGGCCACTTCAAAGGCAAAGGGTAATTGCCTTGTGTTAACCTGGAAAATGAATTTGAAAAGGTTAATTTAAAGTCAGGGTCAAATAGAGTCAAATCAGAACCTAAAAGGACTTCAAATGTTACTTTTTCACATGCTGCAAGTCAAAAACCAGTTAACCAAAAAGTAAAACAGGTAAATCAGTAAAGTGTGTTACACCAGAGAAAACATCAAACATCCAAGAGTCAAAAACTAAAGTGATTGATGTTACTAGAG
The DNA here is from genome assembly GCA_025506515.1 of Flaveria trinervia. Classification (NCBI taxonomy): domain Eukaryota; kingdom Viridiplantae; phylum Streptophyta; class Magnoliopsida; order Asterales; family Asteraceae; genus Flaveria; species Flaveria trinervia. The sequence goes on along the minus strand of CM046450.1, from coordinate 27,191,284 downwards.
TGTCACGCACTTCTCCACAAAGAAAGTCTACTCATAAAGTTGATAGCAGGTCATGCTACAATTGTGGAGAATGTGGACACATTGCTTCCGATTGTCATTTCTATCAGACACCTAGGAAGCAGATTGATCTTCTGGACTCTAGACCTAGGTTTTCTAAGCGGAGTTCTCTAACTCCACCTAGAAGAGCTAGTGAACCTAAAGTCCAACCTATAAGCCAGACGACTGTTTATCATAAACAGGCACTGCACAAATCTAGTTTATAGAAAGAAAAATCCACCATCTTGTCTGATACTGATAACAAGAAGAACTTGAGCTACCCTCACCTTCTAAGGGTCAATGGGTGGAGTTTATGATGTGTGATGCCTCTGGGAAACCCAAGACAGTCAAAGCTTGGGTCCTAACCTAAACGATTCTGTTACTTTGTATGTGCAGGGTGTTCGATATAGTGCTGAGACTAACACGTGGATTATAGACAGCGGAGATCCCGGCACATGACAGGAAATAGCGCCCTTTTATCTAACGTCAAACAAATAAAAGCAGGGCAATGTTTCCTTTGCAGGAAACAAGGAGGCTATATCACAGCTAAGGGAGAAGTGGAAATCAGAAAGTTAAGTTTGATAAAGTGAACTACGTTCAACAAGTTCAGAACAACTTACTTTCTGTTTCCCAAATCTGTGATAAAGGATTTAAAGTCGTCTTCGATAATCAGAAGTGTTACGTGCTGAAGAAAGAATATATGATCCCAGAGGACCAATTCTGATGACTGCTTCAAGATATAAAGACTTATATGTCTTGGATCTATCAACAGCTGCCACAACGGATCATGAGGTTCAGTGTTTCTTATCTAAAGCTACTGAGAAGGATTCCATCTCCTGGCATCGGAGAATGGGACACATTAGTCAAAGGAGATGAATCATTTGATTCAGAAGGATTTAGTTAGAGGAGTGAATGTCAAGAACTTCCAACTTCCTGACTTTTGTGTAGCTTGCAAGAAAGGCAAACAGACAAAGAAGTCTCATAAGGAAAAGAAAGTTCATTCAATAGAACTTCCTCTTGAGCTTCTTCACATGGATCTGTTTGGTCCAGTTAGTACAAGGAGCATTGCAGGCGACGCGTACTGCTATGTGGTTCACTGATGACTAGTCAAGGTTCACTTGGGTAATGTTCTGAAATCAAAATCAAAAACTTTGGAGACATTCAAGGAATTAGTAACCACACTGGAATCACTCTACAAGCTCAAAGTTCGACAAATACGCTCAGACAACGGGACAAAATTCAAGAATTAAGGGATGGAGGCATACTGCATGGAAAAGGGAATTGTGCATCAATTCACTTCTGCCTACACACCTCAGATGAATGCGTGGCTGAGAGAAGAACAGGAGTTTGATAGAAACAACCCGGACTGTGCTGGCAGACTCGAAACTGCCTATACAATTCTGGAACGAGGCAGTGGCAATGCGTGCTATACACTGAACCGAGTCCTAATAGTCAAGCGCCACGGAAAGACATGTTATGAGCTACTTCAAAGACGCAAACCGAATTTGGAGTATCTTGAACCTTTTGGCGCACCGTGTACACATCTGAAGAAGACACAAGAAGGAAAATTCAGCGAGAAGGCAGTTGAAGGACTTTTTTTTATTTCTACAACCAATACCGAACAAGCGAGTTTACAATAACTCAACGGGTCTTGTAGAAGTGTGGTGTAATGTCGACGTTCAGAGATATACCACACCACCTACAGGCAAAGGACCTACATACTTCTTCAATTATGATGGATTCTTCAAATCCTTCAACATCCCTCTCTCTCCCTCGGATGATGAGTAGCCACTAGGATGATGTATGATATTCTAAATACTCCATCCAGCACACAGGGAGAGTCATCTGCTCAGTCAGAAGGGGTAGTCGATGAAAGTGACTCCTCCTCTGAAGATGAAACTGAAGCAGATGACCAGAACAGTCAGGAGAAACAGGTTCCAGTTCCTGAAAGTCCACAAGCATCCACAAGTGATGTACCCTCGACTTCGGAACCTCAAACTCCCACCTCCTCAGATGCAAACCAAAATGTTCACAATCTTGGTTTGGAGGTGACTGTGCCGACTACTCCAGGATCACGACTAAACGTCTATCATCCCCTTGACAATGTTATTGGAGATGTCCGATCAGGAGTACAAACCCAAATCAGCTATACTAAGTGATTACACCTCAGTTATGGAGAAGGGTTACATTCATGATGGTGCTATCGATGTTTTGTCTCACAGGTTGAACCAAAATATGTCAGTGAAGCACTAAATGATGAGGCGTGGGGTAGTGCCATGCAAGAAGAACTTCTGCAGTTTAAGAAGTTAGGTGTATGGACTCTGGTGATAGACCTAAAGGTGCTAAAGTCATTGGCACCAAATGGGTACTAAAATGTAAGAAGGATGACCAAGGAGTCATTATCAGGAACAAAGCTCGACTGGTGGTTCAAGGTTTTCGCCAAGTCGAGGGGATTGACTATAATGAGGTGTTTGCGCCCGTGGCAAGGATGGAAGCTATTCGTATCTTCCTTTCCTATGCCTCGTACATGAAGATTAAAGTCTACCAATTAGATGTGAAGAGTGCATTCCTTCATGGAGAAATCAGGGAAACAGTCTATGTAAGTGAACCCGAGGGATTTGAAGACCCTTATCATCGGGATAGAGTTTACAAGCTCGACAAAGCTTTATATGGGCTTCATCAAGCTCCTCGAGCTTGGTATGAGAAACTCTCGACTCATCTTGTGAAACAGGCTTTCGCAGGGGAGTCATTGACTGTACACTGTTTATTAAAAAAAGGATGGTGACCTACTGCTAGTACAGATATATGTTGATGACATAATCTTCGGGTCAAAGAACGAAGAGTTATGCAAAGAGTTGAAGCAGTGATGAAGAAGAGTTTGAGATGAGTGCGATGGGGGAGATGAAGTTCTTTCTCGGGTTACAGGTGGATCAAACATCTAATGGGATCTTTCTACATCAGACCAAGTATGTAGGAGACATTCTCAGTCGCTTTGACATGGAGAATGCTTCTACTGCTGGGACTCCACTTGCTACGAATCATGGATAGCACCTGATGAGAATGGAGATCTTGTAGATGCCACTATGTACCGAGGAATGATTGGATCTCTCATGTATCTCACTGCCTCAAGACCTGATATCATGTATGCTACATGTTTATGTTCCAGATATCAGGCTAAACCTAAGGTCAATCATCTGATCGGGGTCAAAAGGATCTTTCGCTATCTAAAGGGTACACCACACTGGGGTTGTGGTATCCTCATGATGACGATTTTGAGCTCACAGCGTATAGTGACTCGGACTATGGAGGCTGCAAAATGAACTACAAGTCTACATCAGCAGGGTGTTAATTCTTTGGGAGAAGATTAGTTACATGGCAGTGTAAGAAGCAGACATCGGTTGCATTGTCAACCTGTGAAGCCGAATATGTTGCTGCTGCAAGTTGCTGTTCCAAATCATTTGGATCAACAGCAAATGCGGGATTACGGTTTGAAATTCTCGTCTACTCCTATTTTGTTGATAACTCTGCTGCAATTGCAGTAACCAAAAACCCGGTTCAACATCCTAAGACCAAACACATCGGTATTAAATACCACTTCATAAGAGACTGTTTTGAAAAGACCTTAATAGATGTGGTTAAAATTAATACTGATTTTCAACGTGCTGACCTCTATACAAAAGCCTTTGATAAACCACGTTTTCAATACTTGCTAGAGGTCAACGGCGTTAAAAAGAAAAGTGACGTAATTCCTGATGAGAATAATGTGTAGTCCGATGTAGTTTCGTTAAAGTTTATTTTATTTTTTGTTATCTGTTTTTTTTCCTTTTCTTTTCTTTTGTCTGTTATATTTAAATTCATGGTATCTTGCTATTTATAAAATCCAAAAATAATTAAATCCGAAATGATTTTAGTATTTTAGGGGGAGACTATGTCAGCAAGTTAATATTAACAAAACAAAAATTAGGGAGAAGGGGTAACTAGCTGAAATAAGGTAGATTGTGTTTGTGATACTGATTCAATACCTTTGGAATATGATAGTACACAGGAACAAATCAAGAGGGATTTTAAAATTTACGGTTTGAAAAGTTGCAAAAGTTCAAAGTATAAGTCTGTGTAGTCTAAGCAATATAAAAAAGGGAAAATGATAGAAACTGGCAACTCCTAAGTTGACACAGAGAAAGTAGACTTAGAGGCTGCTAGACCACAAATTATGTGTTGGTAGATTCAACACAATAGACAATTAGACCTGATTGGTGATCTCAAGATCAAACTAAGTTGTTCAACTGACTGTGGGTTTCCATCTTATCACTGGTTAACACAATCAAATATATTCCAATAAGGGGTAATGAGCATTTAAATGCACAAAAGTGTGCGGATGACCATAATTAGAGCAAAGCAAGAAAAAATGAAAGACAAATGCAATAAAGCTAATGAACATGTTGTTGGTGCATATTGTGTCAAATAAGATAAGCTGCTCTAACAAGGAGATAGGTTGTGTGCCTCTCTGCTGTGCGATGGCACTGACCTGAGGATAAGCATAACCTAGATATTCTAGAATTCATTGTTGTTTGCCGCCTCTCTGCTGTGCGATGGCACTGACCTGAGGACAGGCTTCTCTTTGAAAGCTCTAAGAATAGTCTCTTCTTGTAATAATACCCGTAGACCGCTCAAAACCTTTGAGGAATGTTGATTACCATATAAGTGTGGGATCCACAAATGTTAGCTGAAATAATTAAACCTAAATCAGTCACCAGTCTGCGTCAAAAGTCTGTGTATGGATTTAAGTGGACAAACATACTGACAATCTTAGTGGCTACATTCTCAAGAGTTCAAATCAATGTGAAAATCTAAGAGTTCACTATGATTTCCTAAGTTGCTAACGACTCTGGATGAACACCGAGAATTTAAGCATCAAAAGGTTTTAATAACAAGTCCCAAAATGATTTGATACTCCTGTATGATTCCAAAATTGAGTTGGTCCAGATATGATCAATCTAGGGTCAAGCTATCTACTCCTAATCAAATGCCTTAGATCTCCATCTTAGGGTTTTATCTCTCACAAAAAGTCCAAACATAAACTTTAGTTGTGTAGTTAGTTTAAGTTCCTATGTTTATCTTTTAATTTGTGTGTCTGTCGGACTACATCAGGGAAATCAGAAGGGAATTAACTTACCTAAGAGGGTCATGTCTGAGATGGCCACATGGTTTTCAAAATTTAAAAGGTCACGTCTGAAGTGACTGAATTGGCTAAGAGCTTACAATGTTATTATCAAAAGTGAAAAGGGTCTGAATAGTAAATGTTAAAAAATGACTGTAAACTCACAAAGTGTAACCCATTCGCACTAGTGGATCAAGGTTATCGACCAACTATGCGAATGGCTTCCAATCGGCCGAATGGACATGAAATTGATTCATTCGACCGAATGGAAGGGGGAGAATGAAACAGTAGACCGACTGAGGCTCAGTCGGTCAACTAAAGGGGCGAATGAAGGAGACCGAATGAGTCAGTCGACCGACTAAGACTCAGTCGGCCGACTTAATGCGATTGACTAGGCCATTCGTACGACTGAACCTCAGTCGCCCGATTGAACTGAGCGAATGAGGCTAGTCGGCCGAATGCTAGGTTTATGTAGGTTTAGTATAAGGGTCTTAGTCGATCGCATCTCACTCATCACCCCAATAGCAACCCAAATCGCATTCTGTACTGTTACCCTGTCAAACTTGCCACCGATTCTGATATACATTGCGATTAAGAGTCTTACATTCCAGTGACGTTTTACAGGTACACTACTCCTTGAATCCAACCAAAATCAGTACATCACCGAACTACAATAGCGACATTGGATTAAATCAAGAACCGAACTTTGAATTGACCTAATCACCTATGTAAATGAAGCAAAATGTTGAAATTGAGTTTAATAGGTTATTAGTGACAAGTAGACGAGGCTAATGGACCATTACACACTGTTAAGGACTTAGATTGGTCAAGATTCGACCCACAGGCGATCAACAGTGGGGCAAGCGACTGGTCGTTCAAATGAACTCCACTCGCACGATTGAACCTTGCGATTGGATCATTCGACCGACTGAACCACCCCAATGAGTCCAGTCGGCAGATTGAACTCAATCGCATGTCTCAGTCGGCAGATTGAACTCAATCGCATGCCTCAATCAGCCGATTGAACTCAATCGCATGTCTCAAACACCCGATTGAACTCAATCGCTTGTCCAAACAGGCGACTGACTTCAGTCGCATGATTCATTCGCACGAATGAATCAAAATGACTGTCAACTTTACACTTAGAATAGAAGTCTTCATGTCTTATGTATTAATAGTTCTATGTCTTGTGTGTTACAGATAAATGGCAGAAAAGTGGACCATAAATTCAAAGCACAACATCTGTGCCATTTGGATCACACCACCAGGAACGGGGCTGAGTTTACCGATATAATAGCATTTCTGAGACGGTCCCGGATCTATAAGGCGATCTCCACTCCTTGCACGCCTTATAGATCACTCCATCAGGCATTCTGGGAGAATGCCTCGGTGGACCGCTCTCGTGAGCCTTACTGTATCAGGAGCTCCATACTGGGCCATAATATTGAGATCTCTGCTGCCGATATTCAGAGGGTCCTAGAGTTCGGGGAGGACGCTGATCATCCTACAAAACTACATCCATTGACAGTGCGAGGATGCTTCCTAAGGCTAAAGTACGCTCGGGATATCAACTCAGGTGTGCTCAACAAGAGCAACCTGAGCCCCCAGTACAAGTACTTAGCACACGTGATCCTCAAGTGTGTAGCATCGAGGAGGGGTGGGTTTGACGACCTCTCAGACCAGATTCAAAATGCCTACGTGGCACTGGTTCTGAACCACCCATTCAGTTTTTCCAGGATATTCTCCTACTTGGTGGAGAATTTGGAGGTAAAGGGAAAAGAGGGGTTCTGTATGTACCCCAGATTCTTACAGCTCGTCTTCAACGAGAAGCTGCCACAGTTACCAAAGAGAGTCATGACGCAGTGGCCTTAGAGATAATGGATGATACTACTCTGGGCAGGATGAGAGTTTACAGGGGAAAGCAGATTAAGCCCCAAGTGAAAAGAATGATTGGCCACTTAGCAAATGAAAGCTATGTGGCACCGGGGAGACGCCAATGGCGTCACGAGGACAGTGACTCCGACGTGGAGCCAATTGTCCTCCCTACTGATGATTCAGAGGAGGATGACAGTGGGGATGATGCTGTTCCATCCAGAGGCACTGTGTCTGACTCTGTTCCCTCTGTGTCTGTCTCACCTGTAGAGGTAACTGAGTCAGCAGGATTTCATCAAGATTTTGTTTTGAACGAGGAGGATGAGGATGAATCTGATGAGGAGCCATTGACCCGGACTGTGGGAAGGAAAGTGGTTCCCACAGAACACGGGTTGAGGGTTGTTGGTGAACAACCGGGAGGCTCCGGAGATACAGAAACTAATCCATCATATGCTGGGGTCCTCAGGCGGGATTGAAGGGGGAGCATCCACCTCGAAGGGAACGAGGAGAAAACGGATGGCTCAACCCCATGGCCAGAAAAGGAAAAAACGTAAGGTAACCTTCATCACCACCACATCCCCCACACCTTCCACCACTACCACCTCTGAAGACACACCTTCCACCACCATACCTCTCCCCACAGCAACACAGACACCACCATACCGACCACCACAAGCCAGACCCCTGCCACCACTACATCATTCACCCCACACTCACGACCACTATCATCCAGACCTGACCCGATATTCACCACCTCCACCACCACCACTAGCCACCAAACCGAGCCCTCAGCCTACCCCTCACACCTATAGATCTCCTCTACCTCCAATCGGGGTAGAGGAACAGCTGTAAGCCTTAAATAGAATGGTGTTACGATTGCTGGCGGCTGATGAGGAAAAGACCTCTCAGATCCGTCAGCTCACCGACCTGACTGCTGCACAATCGCAGAAAATTGCAGAGCAGGATCGAGTTATTGAGGAGCAGGCCCAGCAATTGGCTGCTCAGAACACTCAGTTGGACCAACTCCGAGCGCAAAGTGTCACAGTAGGTAAGCAGATAGAGGAGTTAGAAAAAGCTAAGAGGTCCATTTTGCTAAAATTGAAAGGATCAAAGGAGGAACCTCTAAAGATAAAGGATGGAGACAGAGATAATGAGGATGATGATGATGATGATGATGACAGTGATTCTGATGAAGAGAAAACAGAAGAGTGGTGTGCAGATGAAGAGACTGAAGAAGGAGAAGCAGCTGAATCTGTCTCAGCTCCCAATCAAGAGAAGAGAACAAAGAACAGACAAGATCAGTCAGCTTCTGCTTCTGTACCTTCGCAAGAAGAGTCTAGCATTCAAGATAAAAGTAAATAGTGGATGTTTTATGTATTTAATTACTTTTGTATTCTGTATTGAAAAACCATGTACTAAATGTTTATATTAAGTTAATGCATTTTGTTTGATATATTACTAATGATTTGAGTGTGAAATGTGTAAATCAAACAGATCCAAAGTACCACAGAGATGAGTTTGATATTGCTCCCCTTCCACAGATCAAGTCTCAACTCATAATGATTCTTGATCTGCAAGGGATTGTCAGAAGGTCAGTGAGTTATACCCTGAAGAAGGTGAAATAATTCACGACCTATCTAACGACAACTGGCAGAGATGTTCAGACTCAATCCTGATGACATTGTCAAGGATGCTCCAACAGTTGATTCAACCAGTGATGACGAACTACACGACGTTGATGAAGTTGAGGTTGAAGATATTGCTGCTGAAGAGTACCCTCAGTACGCTGACAACGAGGGTAATGTGGTCCCCAATCTGGGTGAGTCCCTAGTCAGTGATATGTTTGAGGTACTAGACAAGATGGAGCAGGAAGCAGGAAAGACCGAAGGAACAGCCCAAGCCTCAAACGATGATGTATACATTCGAAAGGCTGAGTGGGCTGAATGTTTTAAAGAAGTCAGAGCCCAACGTGATGCACCGAAGAGGGATGCCTACACCAAGTTCTACAGCATCAAGAAACATCTTACGGTGTCAGGCATGATTATAGCATGGGCATATTTTGATGATCTTAACGTTTATGCCGTTAAGAGGGAAAAGGGCATAGAGTACTTTAGATTTCCACATGATCTAAAGACTCTACCAGGATTTGAGCTCAACCAGCTGGCCAAATTGAAGTTGTTGTATGCTGACCCGAGAAAAATGTCAGGCTGGTTTGAGGCTGCCCTAAAGAAAGAGTACCACACCAGGTGGATTAACTTCAGACCTCAACAACCTACAAGGTATATTAGAAGGTCTGAGATGGATGCCATTACTGGAAAACCCAAGATTGTGTTGAAGTGGAGTCCTCCTCGCACTATGTCGAGAATCCCTCTCAGGGAAATGCCACAGGACTTCACTCCACACTTCAAATGGTGGTACTATGATTGGAGAACTGCTGAAGCTGTCATAGTTCTGAACAAAGGGGATAAAATGGATACTGTCAGGGTATTTGACCCAATGTGGCTAACTAACTTGTCTGCTAATGATGTCTATACATTATACAAGTGGCCATTGTTCTATGACACACAAGACATTGTACAAGCCCTCCAGTTCCAAAATGTTATACGACTTTGCTTCGCGTTTGATATTCATGCGGGAGTCACACAAGAGGACAAGTACAAGAAATATGAGAAGGTAATGAAGAAAACAAGACATTAGAGAGATCTAGGTCCAAGGGGGAGTTTGTTGATACATGTATGTCCTAGATCGTGATATGTGATGTAATAGATCTTGTTTGATATGATTAATGAACTGATATTGATAGTCTGTTGGTTATAATGTTTAATAGTTCATTAATGAGTCGTGACTGAATTGATTGGGTTTATAATTACTTGAATGATTACATATAATATTATATTAATTAACTAAAACATTCAAACTTAACTTAATGAAGTTCCCATGCGAATGGCTCATGCGAATGAACCATACACAAGAAGAACTTCACACGATTGACTCAGTCGCACGACTGGACCAGGAGACTGGATCAGTCGTACAACTGTAACATAAGATTGGCTCAGTCGCACGACTGAACACTCAGTCGCACGAATGAACCAACCGCATGGTTCAATCGCACGACTGAACCAAACTAATGGTTCAGTCGCACGATTGAATAGTGCCAACCTATAAATACAACTCAATTTGTGAAAAACGGGGAAATTCGATCAAGTACGATTCAAGTCGAACCCTAGCCGTCCAGAAACCTTCCAAATCGTTCTCCAAGTTCATAGAACACATTAGATCAATTCCTTATCGATTTCTAACGTTAGTTTCAATCCTTGATTGATTCTTCGTGTGTTCTCACTGATTGGATCGCCAATCAAATAGGATTCCGCACTATTTGATCCGGTAACACGTGATCTCTAGGTATTTTAGTCGAATACCAGGTCCTAAGAACCGAAGTCCACCCGTTAGCCAGTCGTTTGTTTATCACAAACAGGCCATGCACAAAGCTGGTCCATGGAAAGGAAAATCCACCTCAGCGTCTGAAAATGAAACAAACAGACATCTGAGCTTCCCTCAACCTCAAATATTAAAGGGTTGAGTTTATGTATGTGATGCCTCGGGAAACCGAAGCAGTGAAGGCTTTGGTTCCTAACATGAACTAATGTTATCATTGAATGTGCAGGGTGTTTGCTATAGTGTTGAGACTAACACGGATTGTAGATAGTAGAGCATCCAGGCACATGACGGGAAACAGAGCTCTCTTATCAAATGTCAGACAAATCAAAGGAGGGCGTTTCTCATTTGCTGGAAACAAAGGAGGGTACATCACAGCCCAAGGGGAAGTGGGAAATCTGAAAGTTAAGTTTGACAAGGTGAACTATCTTCAAAAATTACAAATTAACTTACTTTCTGTTTCTCAAATATGTGATAAAGGCTTTAAAGTAGTCTTTAACAACAAAAAGTGCTACGTTTTGAAAAAGGACTACATGATCCCGCAGGACCAAGTCCTAATTCAGCTTCAACATATAATGATCTTTATGTCTTGGATCTTTCAAAGGCCTCCACAATAGATCGTGAAGTTCAATGCTTCTTGTCCAAAGCTACTGAGAAGGATTTCATTTCCTGGCATAGGAGAATGAGACACATAAATCCGAGAAAGTTGAATCACTTGATCCAGAATGATCTAGTGAGGGGAGTGAATGTCAAAAACCTCCAACTCCCGGATTTCTGTGTTGCGTGCAAGAAGGGCAAACAGACAAAGAAGTCTCGTAAGGAAAAGAAAGTTCATTCCGTAGAACTACCTCTTGAGCTTCTTCACATGGATCTGTTTGGTCCAGTCAGTACAAGAAGCATCGTAGGCGACTTGTACTGCTACGTCGTTTCTGATGACTACTTAGATTCTTTTGGGTAATGTTTCTGAAGTCCAAATCAAAAACATTAGAATCCTTCAAGGAATTAGTAACTACACTGGAATCCCTATACAAGCTGAAACTACGACAAGTACACTCAAACAACGGAACCGAGTTCAAGAATCAGTGGATGGAGGCCTACTGAAAGGAAAATGGAATTGTGCATCAACTTACCTCTGCCTACACTCCTCAGATGAACGATGTTGCTGAAGGAAGAATCACAGCTTCATAGAGACCGCACGGACTATGCTAGCAGACTCCAAACTGCCTATTCAATTATGGAATGAGGTAGTTGCAAATGCATGTTATACGCTCAATCGAGTTCTGGTAGTTAAACACCATGGAAAAAACATGATATGAGTTACTAAAATGACGTAAACCTAACTTACAGTATATCGAGCCATTTGGCGCTCCATGCACCTTGTTGAAGAAGACTCAGGAGGGAAAATTAAATGCGAAGGTTAATAAAGGGATTATTCTAGGATACAACATACCAAACAAAAGAGTTTACAATAACTCAACGGGTCAAGTAGAGGTGTGGTGTAACATTGATGTTCAGAGATACACCACACCACCTACTTGAAAAGGGCCTGCTTACTTCTTTGAGTATGATGTTCTTCAAGTCCTTCAACATGCCTCTCTCCACTTCCAAAGAAGAGTTGGCAAACAAGATGATGTACGATGTCTTGAACACACCGTCTCAAGATTCAACACCATCCGGTTCACAAAGTCAATAATCTACTAACTCAGGGGAACACTTGATATGAGTGACTCTTCCTCTGATGAAGAAAATGTGGAAAATGATCAGAACAACGAGGATGAATAGGTTCCGACTACCATAAGTCCACAAGCATCTGACAGTGATGCTTTTGAGCCTTCTAAACCTCAGACTCCTATTCCCTCAGATCCAGAACCAAATGTTCACAATCTTGATTCTAAGGTGGTTGTTCCAACAACTCCCGGCTCACGTCTAAAAGTCTATCATCCTTTGGATAACGTCATAGGAGATGTGAGATCAGGGGTTCAGACAAGAAATCAGTTGTACTCAGCTGATTATGCCTCTACGATAAAAAAGGGATACCTTCACGATGGTGCCTATCGTTGCGTTGTGTCTCATTTTAAGCCAAAGTATGTCAGTGAAGTCATGAACGATGAGGCATGGGTGAGTGCCATGAAAGAAGAACTTCTTCAGTTCAAGAAGTTGGGTGTGTGGACTCTAGTGGATAGACCTAAAGGTGCTAAGGTCATTGGCACCAAATGGGTCTTGAAATGCAAGAAAGATGATCAAGGAGTGATCTTCACAATCAAGGCTCGGCTTGTTGCTTCTCACAAATCATATGGATTCAACAGCAAATGCGAGATTACGGTTTGAAATTCTCTTCTACCCCTATCTTTGTTGATATCTCTGCTGCTATTGCAGTCACTAAAAACCCGTTCCAACATCCTAAGACCAAAAACATCGAAATTAAATATCACTTTATACATGATTGCTTTGAAAAGAACTTAATCGATGTGGTAAAAATAAACATAGATTTTCAACGCGTTGACCTCTATTCAAAGGCTTTTGATAAGCCACGTTTTCTCTATTTGTTAGAGGTCAACAACATTAAAAAGAAAAGTGAGGTCATTCCTGAAGAGGACCATGTGTAGTCAGATGTGTCGTGTAAATTTACTTTTATTTTTCAAATTTTAATTTATTTGCTTGATTTTAAGTTGGTTAATTAAAATCGGTCTTATTATATTGCCTTTTAAAATCCTAAAACGCCTATCCATTATGGTTTTAAAGTTTTAGGGGGAGAATAGGTTTAGACAATATAAAAAAACGTGGGAGAACGAGAGGTAGCTAATAAAAATAAGATTGTATGTGTGATACTGATTCAATCTTTGGAATATGATATTACACAGGAGCAAACCATTTGGGACTTAGATGCAAAACTCAAGTATAATTTTAAATTGAAAAAGATGCAAAACTCAAGTATAAGTCTGTGTAGTCTGAGCAATATAAAAGGAAATATGATAGACAAACTAGCTACTACTAAGGTAACACAAGAAAGTAGACCTAGAGGTTGCTAGACCAGATGATATGTCGGTAGATTCAACACAATAGATGACTAGACCTTTTTGGTGATCTCAAGATTAAACTAAAGTGTTTGACTAGATGTGGGTAACACCTTGTCCCTCGTTTACCCAATCAACAAGATTCCAATAAGGGGTGACGAGCAAGATAAACGCCACGAATGTGTGCGTAGGACCAAAGCATGAGCAAAAGCACAAAAAAATACAAATACAATCAAACTGATAACCTATGTTGTTGGTGAGATCTGTGCAAAAAGAATGAAATTGCTCAAACAAGAAGATAGGTTATGTGCCTCTCTGCTGTGTGGTGGTACTGACCTGAGGATAAGCATAACCTTTATATTCTAGAATTAATTGTTGTTTGTTGCCTCTCTGTTGTGCAGTGGCACTGACCTGAGGATTGACTTCTCTTTGAAAGTTCTATGAATAGTTCCTTCTTGAATACTACCCTGAGACTGCTCAAAAATCTCCTGAGGAATGTTGATTACCATGTAAGTGTGTGATCCACAAATGCTTGTTCAAAAACCTTAAACCATCACCAATCTGTGTTGAAAGTCTGTGTGTGGATTTAAGAGGACAAGTATACTGACAATCATTGTGGCTACAATTCTTGAAAGTTCGAATAAGATTAGGGACCTAATAGTACTAGTATGATTTCCTAAATTTGCGAAATGACTCAAGATGAAAAACAAGAATAGAGCATCAAAGGTTTTAGATAACTTGTCCCAAACGATTTGAATATCCAGTATGATTCCAAATTGAATTGGTGCATGTATGTTTGAATGAATTAAAGCTGCCTTTTCAGAAAAATAAGTTCTTAGATTTACATCTTAGGATTTAGCCCTCACAAAAACACAAAACATGTCTTAGTTTTAAGTTTCAATTTTATTTCTTTTATTTCTGTATAAATTTTGTCAATTTCAGTTTGATCAATATCGGACTATGTCATGGAAGTTGATAGGGAACCTTATCATCTAAAAGGATCACGTCTGAGGTGATCACAAGATTTACTAGATAAATTGATCATGTTTGAGATGATCAAATACATATAACATTTATTCAAAAGTTAAACATAGAAATTGAGGAATGGTTATAAAGTCAAATTCATGAGTCTGACCCATTCGCACGAATGGACCATGAATATGGACCAATCATATGAATGGACCATACTCATGCACCAAACAGCCGAATGGACATGACTATGACCATTCACCCGAATGGCTTATCAGAGTGACCCATTTGACCGAATGATAGTATGCAAATGAGTCAGTCGCCCGACTGAACTCCAGTCGGCCGACTGAATTTGAGCGACTGAGCCAATCGCACGACCAAGGTCCATTCGCCCGAATGAACAGAGCGAATGGGTCCAGTCGGCCGATTGAACTCAAATTCAGTATAAATAGGGCACAGTCGATCGCATTCGACTCATCAGTCCCTAATCGCCCTCATATCGCATAGCCTACCGTTACTCTGTCAAAATTTTATCAGACCACGATTTTACACCTCTATTGAGATTCTGATGTTTGTGTGTGATTATACAGGTACCATGAGTTGAAATCTCATTGAAATCAGGAGAAATGGTGCCCTTCTGTGTGATTCTCGACCCAAACAAGAACCGAACGTTTAATGGATTAATAATCTACTTAAACCAAGTATAATGTTAAATTTGAAGGTTTTAGGTTATTAGTTATGGGATTGCGAGTCTAAAGAACCATTACACAACGTTTAATTTCAAGAATTGGTGAAAATTTGAATCTCAGTCAATCATACAGTAGGTCATGTGACTAGATGCTAGGATGAACTCCAATCGCGTGATTGAGCTAGTCAAATGGCTCCATCGGTCAAATGGATCATTCAAATGAGTTCAGTCAGCCAACTGAACCAACCGCATGACAAGTCGACCGACTGAACATAGTCACATGCTTCAATCGCATGAATGAACCAAAATGAATTCAGCCAAGTTAATTAAGATTGATTTGTCTTGTGTGGATAACTAATGTCTATGTGTCTTGTGTTGCAGATCGATGGCTAATAGATGGTCTATCAACCCCAAGCAGAATACATGTGCTCGCTTAGACCACATGACACGGAATGGGGCCGAGTTTGCAGGGATCATCTCTTTCCTTAAGCTATCCAGGATCCACTGGGCTATCTCGACACCATGCACCCCTTACAGGTCTATACAACATGCCTTCTGGGAGAATGCATCTGTTGACCATTCACGTGAGCCGTACCGCATCAGGAGCTCTATCTTTGGATTGGATATTGAGACCACCTCTCAAGACATTCAGCGTGTACATGGGTTTGGAAATGATACAGATCACCCCGTCCTCTGACGGTGAGAGGGTGTTTCATGAGGATCAAGTACGCTGGGGACTTAAATGCAGGTGTGCTCAACAAGAGCAACCCTTGCCCCTAGTATAAGTACTTGGCACACATCATCCTGAAGTGCGTAGCTTCACGAAGGGGTGAGTTTGACGACCTCTCAGACCAGATACAAAATGCCTACATGGCACTGGTGCTGAACCACCCCTTCAGCTTTTTGAGAATGATCTTCTCTTACCTCATAAAGAACTTGGGGGCGAAGGGAAAAGAGGGTTTTTGCATGTACCCCAAGTTCTTACAGATGATTTTTGATGAGAAGCTGCCCTCGCTGCCAAAGGAGAGCCACGATGCTGTGGCTTTAGAGATTAGGGATGGTACGACACTAGGTCGTATGTGGGTTTACCGGGGAAAGCAGGTCAGCCCCCGGTAAAGAGACTTATAGGGCATCTGGCCAAGGTAGACTATGTGGCGCTGGGGAGGCGTAAGTGGCGTCACGTAGACAGTGGATTCAGAGGTCGAGCAGTAACAGCTCCCGGAGGATGACTGTGAAGACGACGGCGGCGGTGATGGTGGAGATGCAGAGCCCACTCAACCAAGGGCCCCCACTACCAATGATGGAGCGGAGGCTACAAGATTCCATCAGGACTTCATGCCTGATGAGAGGAGGATACTGACGAGGAGCCCCTAACCCGCACTGTGGGGCGCCGGGTAGTTGCCACCGACAGAGGTATTCGTGAGGTTGGTGGACGCCCTGGTGATCCGGGGAGACTGACACGGATCCCACATTTGCTCTAGATAAGCTAAGCCATGTTCTAGGGGGAGCATCCTCCTCGAAAGGATCTAGGAAGAAAAGGATGGCTCAGCCCCACGGCTTGAAGAAGAAGAGAGAAGACTGACCTTCATAACCACCACCACTTCTACCACAACTACCACCACTCCCACTACCACCACTCACCTACCACCACTATTACCACACCCACACCACCACCACCTTCATCTATATTACTCCCAATCTTCACACCTACCACCACTAATACCACACCCACATCACCACCACCTTCATCTATTACTACCCCCAATCTTCACCATTGCCACCACCACCACCACTAGCCATCCAGTTGCACAATCATCCTCCTCTCCAATACATCTGGATCACCTCTACCTCCCTTTGGGGTAGAGGAACAGCTGTCAGCACTGAACCGTATGGTGATGCATCTGTTCGCGGCCGATGACGAGAAAACTACACAGATTCGTCAGTTAGTAGATCTTACTACTGCACAATCTCAGTAGATTTCTCAACAGGCTTAATTGATTGATCAGCAGGCTCAGCAGATGTCTCAGCTCCAGGAGCAACATGCCAAGAAGATTGAGGAGCTGGAGGCTGCAAACAAGTCTATCTTGCTAAAGCTCAAAGGATCCAACGAAGAGCCATTGAAGATAGGAGAAGGAGACAGAGACAATGATGATGATGATGATGAGAGTGATGATGATGATAATGATGATAATGATGGTGATGATCACGAGGGTGATACTGATGCAGATGTTGATGATAATGAACATGATTCTTCTGCTGCGGGTGCCACATCTACGAGCGAACGGAGGACCAAAAGGACTCAAGATCAGGATTCCTCCACATCTTCCCCAGTAGCGGAAGAGCAGAGGATACAGTATAAGAGTAATATTTAGTTATTTACTGTATTCAAATCATATGTATTCGAATCTTGTATCTCACTATTTTAATGAATGTTTATATCTTGAATTGTGGTATTTCTGTCTTGATTATTACTAATGATTGTTGTGTTACATGTATAAATCAAGTAGATCCAAACTTTCAGAGTGATGAACATGATGTTGCTCCCCTCCAACAAATCAAGAGTGAGCTCACAATGATTCTTGATCTGCAGGTGTTGTTAGGAGATCGGTGATGTACACTCCTGAAGAAAGAGAGATCATTCACAATCTCACTAACGAGCAAATTGCAGAAATGTTCAAGCTTAATCCCAATGAGATTGTCAAGGACGCTCCAAATTTTGTAGAAACTAGTGACGACGAGCTGAATGACATTGATGAGATAGAGATCGAGGATGTCACTGCAGAGCACTATCCCAGGTACACTCACAAAGAGGGAAATACGGTCCCCAATTTGGGTGACTCCCTGGTCGGTGATACATTTGAGATATTAGATAAGATGGAGCAAGAGTCCAAGAAGGTTGAAGAACAAGCCCAAGCCTTAAACACTAATGTTGATATGAGAAAGGCTGAATGGGCTGCTTGTTTTGAGGAGATCCGAGCCCAACACACTGATCCTAAACAGAATGTCTACACCAAGCTCTACAATGTGAAGAAACATCACAAGGTGTCAGGCAAGATTATTGCATGGGTCTATTTTGATGATCTTAATGTATACGCGGTGAAGAGAGAGAAAGATTAGATTTCCGCATGACCTAAGGTCTCTACCTGGTTTTGAGCTCAATCAGCTAGCTAAACTGAAGCTGTTGTACGCTAACCCGGGAAAGATGTCAGGTTGGTTTGAGGCTGCTTTGAAGAAAGAGTACCATCACCAGGTGGGTCAGCTTCAAACCTCAACAACCTACAAGGTATATCAGACGTTCTGTAGTTGATCCCATAACTGGAAAGCCAAAGACAGTGCTGAAGTGGAGTCCTCCACGAACAATGTCAATGATCCCTCTACGGGAGATGCCACAGGACTTCACTCCTCACTTCAAATGGTGGTACTATGATTGGAGAATAGGGGAAGCTGTCATAGTTCTGAACAAAGAGGACAGAATGGATACTATCAGAGTATTCGACCCGATGTGGCTTACCAACTTGTGAGCTGACAACGTCTACACTCTATACAACTGGCCACTGTTCTATGACACGCAGGATATTGTACAAGCCCTCCAATTCCAAAATGTGATACGGCTCTGCTTTGCATTTGAAATACATGCAGGAGTCATAAGAGAGGAGAAGTACAAGAAGTACGAGGAGGTTATGAATAAGGTAACATGATAGATAGATCTAGATCCAAGGGGGATTTTATTGATACATATGTACCTAGATTCGGATCTTAATGTAATATGTCTTGAATTTCTTATGCTTATGTAATGCTTGGGTACTTAATGAAATGAGAATGTTTGGTTGTGATTTATAATGTTTAATATTTCATTAATGTGTTGTGTAAGGCATATTGACTAGATTATATACGTTTGTGATTGTTTGAATTGATATGCTTAATGTTATAATAATGAATACATTCAAACTTGGTTAAGTGAAGTTCTCATGCGTCTGACTGGAACATGCGCTCCAAGAGTGGTCATGCATCCGAATGGCCATGCGACTGAGTGTCCATGCGCCTGAACAACTTCATGCGACTGACTCAGTCGCACGATTGAACACTCAGTCATGCGAATGAATCAACCGCATGGCTCAATCGCACGAATCAACCATGCAAATGGTTCAGTTGCACGAATGAGTAACCCTAACCTATAAATACCACCTAATTCATGGAAAAACATAACTATTGTACACACATCGACTCCAGACGTACTCTAGGCGTACAAAAACCTCTAAGATCATACTCCAAGTTCATAGATCGCATTAGATCGATTCCTAATCGATTCTTAATGTTAGATTCAATCACACAATTGTTTCTACGTGTGTTCTCACTTATTGGATCGCCAATCAAATAGGATTCCACACTATTTGGTTCGGTATACAAGTTAATTAGTTAGTACATCATCCAGTACTCGATCCTTAACAGATGGCAAGGAGCAGCTACTTGGCATTTTGAATGGCATTCTTTTGTTAATTTTTTGCATTGTAATGCAAACGAATGATGTTTTCAAATGAACGGCTGTATTAACTTGCAAAGGATTTGTAATGATATGAAAAGTTAGTTTAATGTTTGTGCTGCAATGTTTTATGAACGATTAAATGTAAAGTATATGTTTTATGTGTAATGATTTACCAGTTTTAAGCATTCCGGGAACAGGGCCTTACACTTTGGGCTTTGGTGGTAAGGGTTTGATTTTCACTGGGAGAGGTGGGTGGATTTACCTGTTTCTTCCCTGTGGTGGCCACTATTGTTGCGTCATTCATCAACTCATGTGAAGAAGGGTCAGTAAATAGAACCTCTTACTCTTCAGTACCACATCTTGGTTGTCTTATGGACTCATAAGAATGTGGTAGAGCAATTTCATTGGTCCCCAACCCTCCTTTACTCTGATAATTGATTTTGGAGTGGGAGGATGATGCAATAATAGCTTGGAAGTTTTGCTTAGAAATAGTATACTTCCTGGCTTGAGCCTTAACGATGACATACTAGGCTTGAGCCTCAGACAGTTTGAATATTAAATCCTTTATTTGAGTCTTGTAATTGGTGTGTTCATGTTTTAATAGGAAAACAGTTTTCTCTAACTCTTTAATCTTCTTTAGATAGTCAGATTTTGCACTTTTAAAATCAAATTTCAAAACATTTAAAGAGTCAATATCAGATTTAATTTCCCTATTGTAGTCCTGATATAATTTAACCTTAGCTATACAGGAAGGAGTACATATATGTTCATATACCTGGTTATCATTTGTTCCGGCCATGAGAGCTTGAGCAGGAGTCACATCCTGAACCATAAAGCTCTAGTCAACTTCTTGAGCCATTGCAGCTGTTTTAGTTGACTTTCTAGTGGGATTTGATGAAGAGGGATGTGTGGAGGCCTGTGGGGTTCCCAATTTTGATTTAGGAGCCTTGGATCCCCTTGCAAAGTGACCAAGTTGGTTACAGTTGTAACATTTGGCCTTGGTCTTGTCAAACTCAAACTTGCTGGCAGTTGGGTTTTGAGGGAATTGCCTTCCTGTTCTCTTAAAGAACTTCTTCCCTCTATAGATTAAAAGAGCCATCTGTTGGACGATGTCCACATACTCTACATCATCTGGACTAAAACACTCTAGATCATCAAAACATTTATTGAAAATCTACTCACTTCCTGACACAAAGGCACAACTATCCTGAAAGGAGTTGTGTTGAGCTTGTTAACACCTTGGAGTCTCAGGGAAAGTGATGTATGGTCCAGAAGAGCAGGATGGCTTTTGGTTATATGTCATGTATTGCTGAGGTTATGGGGGTACTAAACCTTCAGCAACCATTAAGGTGTTGCTAGTAGGAAGACTCAAAGGTCTGCTTGTTTGGTGGCCCTTCTTACTCTCCATCTCCAACCGGTATCCATCAACGATGCCATAAAGTTCATTCATGGTAAGAGTGTTCAAGTTCTCTATCCTCTTGATAGCGACATAGTAGTATGTCCACTCATCTGGAAGAGAAATCATGAACTTTCTTGTGAGATCTCTAAGTTTAGGAGTGATCTTCACAGACTGAAGTGAAGAAATAAGATCCATGTACCTGAAATACTGTTGGCTAAGGGTCTCTCCATAAATATAAATGAAGTTCTCGAATTACTACTTTAGTAAGTCCTTCTTGGAGTCGTTGGAGCTTGAATACATTTGAGCAAGTGCATCAAACAATTCATTAGCAGACTAACAATGCTCAAACCCCACCGTGATGGAGTTAGGTATTGCACTCATCAGAATGGTCATTGCATTGCTGTCAAGGTCCATTTTCTTCCAGTCTTCATCAAAATAATCTTCAACAATTTGTTCTATCATGGCTGCGTTTCCACTAGGCGCTGCCACCTTGGGTTTATACGGGCCGTTGACAACGGAGTTCCAAATTTTGCTGTCTTGGTATCTAATGAAGCATTCCATTCTTTTGCTCCAAGACCTGAAGTTTTCAGGAGTAATGATGGGAGCTTTGGTCATGGTTCCCATCTCTACTTTGGATTTGTTAAGAGCATTTTTGTGAGAGTTGTAAGGAGGAGTGAAAAACAGGTTTATTTGGATGGTTAGATCTCACAATCAAGAGCCTAAAAAGCTCTGATACCAATTGCAGGATCAGTTTGTGTCACTAAACACTTGGTTTTCGCTGAAACTCACTTAAACAACACTCTCGATGAAAGCAAAGTCTTTAAGTGTTGATAACAATATAATAAGTAGTAAGCAAACACAAGAAGTAATTTTCAAGGTACTTGCATAAATTGCTTCTCAACTCAAGTATTACAAGACACTTACAAGCATATGTTTATGAGTTACAATGAGAACCTATATATAATACGACCTATAGTCGGATATACTTTGATACCAGTTGGAATCCTCTAACTAAGGCAAATACTACAAAGCTATAGTTTAAGGTATCTCAGATAAGACTTTATCTGAGATATGCTAGTCAGGATATGTCCCTGACTTACCTTTTGTCATCAACTAAAGTTGGTAACTTTTACTATCATAAAAAGATGAACAGTGGAATAAAGTATGGTCAACTACATGCCTCTTTGAGAAAACACCATGCAGTATCAGAAGTCTGCAGCGAGTGTCAGAGACCATACTTATGTCCACTGGTTCATAGCAGTGTCTTCTAAAGGTTAAATGGCTTCGGAAGAACAAGTACTTCCGAAGCCACTTATATTTTGGAAGAGGCTGCTTCATCCGAGGCATGAGAACTTCTTCTTTCTTCATACTTCGGAAGTAGTCTTCTGATTTCTTCCTTTAAGACTTCATCTTCGAAAGTGAATACTTTATCTTCAGAAGTAGAGTTTTGCCTTCGAAAGTGGAACTTTTACTTTGTCTTCGGAAGAACTCTACTTCCTTCAGAAGTTCCACACTTGGTTTCGGAAGCCTTTGTAAACAGCACCAAAATTTGTCTAAGTGATTTGGTTTTGGTTGCACCAGCCTTCTTCTTGATTCAACAGGCACCGTTTTTGTTGTACTTAGGAGAAATAATCAAATAAAAAGTCAAACTTGGGATGAAATAAAGGATTAGATATGATTTCTTTTTCTTTCAAAGTTTATTTAAATTCTAAAATTTTAATATATTTCTGTTTACGATAAAGAATAAAACAAATCTGAATTGTGTTATTTTTAAAAGAAACACATTATTTGATAAAGACTAATTTAAACAATTCGTTATGTTCTCATAAAAGTTTTTGACTCGAACAAGAGAAAGGAAAAAACTAAGTTTGTCATAAAATTGTTTTTACAATTTTAAAGAAGAATAAAATAGCAAGCTAGCAGGAAACGAACCATTTTGGTTCACATAGCAAGACAAATCGAATCACAAAGATTCGCATAGCAAGTAGCAAGATACTCCGAGCCTTTTGTGGTTCATTGAGAAAAGCAAGTAGCAAGTGACTCCGAGAATTCGTGACTCGTTGAGTATAGCAAGTTAGTGCATAAAAACCTGATTAGCAACTGCGTCAGGAGCACATAAAACTTGATTAGAAGTAGGTCAGGAACACAAACCCCCGATTAGCAAGTTGGTTGGGAGCAAAGAAAATATGGTTAGCAACATTGCCAAAAGCAAGTTATGGTAATTATCAAAAAAGTAAGATGATTCATTATTAAATCAATTAGCAAAAAGCAAGATAAGAAAGAAAAGATCAAAGAAGATTATGCAAGAAAACATGGCAAAAAAATCAGCAAGTAAATCAACACCAAATTGAGCAAGAGAACATATCAATCCAATGTCCAAAATAAACTGTTAGTACAGTGTATGTACGGAGTAATAACGGATTATGTGTTTATACCGGATCAAGTAATGCGGAATCCTATTTGATTGGTGATCCAATCAGTGAGAACGATAACCTGATTGATATAAGATTGAACTAAATGTTAAGAACGAGTAGGAATTGATCAGGAACAAACTATGAACTTGGATAGGTTGTTTGGGATGCTCTGGACGACTAGGTTTACGTGTATTCGAAGTATCTCTCAAAGTGTTATGTTTTTCCATGAACTAGGTGGTATTTGTAGGTTAGTGGTTTCCATTCATACGAGTGAACCATTAGGGTGGTTTAGCCGTGCGACTGAATCATACGATTGATCGAGTCTCCTGGTTCAGTCGTGTGACTAGTCCATAAGCATGATATTTTCATGCATATGGTCCATAAGTATGGCCCATTAGCATGATATATTCAGGCGTATGGTCCATAAGTATGGGCCATTAGCATGAATACTCATCCGACTAGGTTGAACAGATTACTCAATCATTATTGACTTAGAATTGCATACAATAACCTCAAACCTACATAAGAATTTCATACATATGAATTGAAGCTAAGTAAACATCAAATCATAAATCATATTTCATTACTTCATCAAATTACACATATGTATGAAATGAAAGACTTTTACATTTAATCACATAAACTAGGTACACATGTATCTACAAACTCCCCTTTGGACCTAGTTTACTCTATCGTCTAACATTCTTCACATGTTCTTGGAACTTCTTGTACTTCTCTTCTCTTGTGACTCCTGCATGTATCTCGAATGCAAAGTAGAGCCATATAACATGTTGAAATTGAAGAGCTTGTACTCTGTCCTGCATGTCATATAATAGTGGCCACTTGTATAAAGTAAAGACATCTTCAGCCAACAAGTTAGTCAGCCACATTGGGTCAAATACCCTGATAGTTTCTATTTTCCCATCTTTGTTCAAAACTATGACCGCTTCCCCTGTCCTCCAGTCATAATACCACCATTTAAAGTGTGGAGTGAAGTCCTGAGGCATTTCCTGTAAGGGAATCTTGGACATTGTGCATGGAGGACTCCACTTCATGTGAAGTCGGCTGGATCGGTAAACATCCGAGCATGTTCTTGACGGAAGGATAAACAACAACAAACACCAAGAGACAATCAATAACACGAACTATGAAAATTGGTTTCATTGATAAAACATAACGATTACAAGCTCGTTACAACATAAGAATCAAGATTCTTGGCAAGGGGAGATCGAGCATGATATCCCCTCTCATCCGGCAACACCTAGGCTCCGGGCAGACTTCCTTCTAATCCTTTATTTCTCTACACATTGAAACTGGTATATATAGGCCTCGACCCATATTAGATGTGACTGGGCCCATTCGTGCGATTGGCCCATGCGTATGGTTCAATTGTACGACTGGACCATGCGTATGGTTCAATCGTGTGACTGAATCATTCTTATGGTTCAGTCTTACGAATGCCCCAATCGCATCTCTCAGTCACACGACTAGCCATTAGCATGGCTTAGTCATACGACTGAGTCTTATTCGTATATGCTCCTGCGAATGACCTAGTTTCATGTGTTTACAATATATCAGGTGTATTACATTAAGCCTAGACTATTCGACAAGCGACGAACACACTATATATGATATATGCTCCAACACTTCAACACTACTTTAGGCTTTCCAGATATAGGGTCAACTTCAGACTTATGAATGAACCTCTTAGGTTGTTGAGGTCTGAAGTTTACCCATTTGATATGGTATTCCTTCTTCAATGCAGCCTCAAACCTACCTGACATCTTTCTTGGATTAGCATACAACAGATCGAAGCATGCCAGTCGGTTGGCCTCAAAACAAGGGAGAGTCTTCACATCATGAGAATATCTGAAGTACTCAATCCCCTTTTCCCTTTTCACAACATAAACATCCAAATCTTCAAAATATGCCCACGCTATAATCTTGCCTGATACTTCTCATGTCTTTTGACTTGATAAAGCTTTGTGTAGGAATTTTACTTTGGGGGCATGCGTTAGGCTTTCATCTCCGCAAAACAAGCTTCCCATTCAGCTTTCTTGATATCAACATTAGCATTCGAAGCTTAGGCTGTGCTTTCTTCTTCTCTTTTTCTTTCTCCATTTCATCCAAATTCACAAAACTACCACTGCCAAATGTTTCACCCGAATTGGGGATAACATGTCCCTCGGGGTCAGTGTACTGTGGATAGTGCTCTTTATTGACATCCTCTATCTTGATTTCACCATGTCTTTTAGCTCATCATCACTCATAACGTCAACTTCTGGAGCATCTTTGACAAGCTCGTCAGGATTCAGTCTGAATATTTCATCAAGCCGCTCATCTGTTAGATCATGTATAATTTGTCCTTCCTCCGGTGTCTAGCTCACAGATGTTCTAACAATCCCTTGCAAGCAAGAATCATGGTAAGTTGAGTCTTGACTTGCTAAAAGGGAGCAACATCATATTCATCTGTATATTAAGGTTCATCTATTTGATTAAACATTAAGCACATCACACATAAGACATTTAAACATCGATAATCATTAATTACATTAATGTAATACATAATTTGTTGGAGCATATATAGTCATATATAGTGTGTCCGTCGCTTGTCGAATAGTCTAGGCTTAATGTTATACACCTGATATGTTGTAAACACATGAAACTGGGTCATTCGCAGGAGCATATGCAAATAAGACTCAGTCGTACGACTAAGCCATGCTAATGGACCAGCCGTGCGACTAAGAGATGTGATTGGGACATTCATAAGACTGAACCATAAGTATTGTCCAGTCGTACGATTGAACCATACACATGGTCCAGTCGTACGATTGAACCATACGCATGGTCCAGTCGTACGATTGAACCATACGCATGGTCCACTTGCACGAATGGGCCCAGTCGCATCTATATGGGCCGAGGCCTATATATACTAGTTTCAATGTGTAGAGAGATTAAGGATTGAGAGGAAGTCTGCCCGGAGCCTAGGGCTGCCGGATGAGAGGGGAGATCATGCTCGATCTTCCCTTGCCAAGAGTTTTGATTCTTATGTTTTAACGAGCTTGTAATCGTTAGGTTTTTATCAATGAAACCATATTTGATAGTTCATGTTATTGATTTGACTTTTAGTTTGGTTGTTCATCCTTCCGTCAAGAACATGCTTGGATGTTTATCGTTCCGGAGAAAAACCGACTTTACAATTGGTATTAGAGCTCATTACCGCTGGAATGATCTAACAATCATTCTAGCAACCCGATCTCTTGATTTCTGGATTGAATTTCAGATCTTGATGTTAAACCCACTTCGTGTTCTTCGTGTTTTGCTCAGATCTTGTTATGTGTGTTGCTTCTATGTTGAAATCGAATTCGAAAGCACGTTCCTATCACCCTTTCAAATCTGATGATGTCTACTTTGTTTCGGTTCATGTTGAATTTGTCAGATTAGGGTTTTGGGCAGCCCTGGCGGCTGCAGATCTGGAAATCTGCGTGCAGACCCGTTCATGCGACTGGGCCATGCGAATGGACCATTCGTACGACTGGACCATGCGACTGAGCCATTCGTACGACTGGACCAGTCGTATGTTCAGTCGTGCGACTGGACTAGTCGTATGTTCAATCGCACGGATGAGCCATCCGCATTGACTCATCCGCATTTGTTCCAGACCAAAATAAAAAAAAGTCTGGAACAGCGTCTTGCGCAGATTTGAAGATGAGCAAAGCATATTCACCCAGAGGTTCGTTTGTCAAATAAGTTCGATGTGTACCCCATTATTCGTCGGATTTCCAGAATAGGTGAATGTAATTGTAACACGAAAGAGAGAAGAGAAGATGTCAGCAGTTGGTGCTGATTTTGTGGGGTAGTCAGGAGCATTTGACTACTTATGGGCCAATCAAGTTATATTTATCCGCACAGAAAGGATTCTGCTTCTTAGGGGGAATCCTTGTATATAGAAAGTGAAGACGCAATCAGAATGTGATGATGTGAACCGGTTTCCGATGATGAATCATCATGCGTGCTGATTTGGTTGATATTGTCAGCTGTGGATTGGAACCCTCAACCTTTTGCCCAATACACCGCGTCAAGATGCAAGGAGAGCACAATGTCTATATATTGGGATATGCTGAATGTGAGGGGGAAATTCTGCAGGTGGTGATGTTAATCAGGTTAGCCTGTGTGAAGATTGAAGCAATGGAAAACTATTCGTATCATTACTGGAAAAATCAGTCATATGGGGAATCTTGATGCTGTGATGGTGTTCTGCAAAGTAAACAGAAGCTATGTGCCTAAAATCATTTTCAGGGATGTGGTAGTAACCTGACGGATCGGCAACGTTGGCAAATATGGTTTTGGTTTGATTCTATCGGCAACCAGAGCAAAGATTGACTGAAGATTGTAAGAGGTGTTATCTACTATTCACAAGCAACGTACAAGGGGGAATTTGTTGGAGCATATGTAGTCATATATAGTGTGTCCATCGCTTGTGAATAGTCTAGGCTTAATGTATACACCTGATATGTTGTAAACACATGAAATTGGGTCATTCGCAAGAGCATATGCGAATGAGACTCAGTCGTACGACTAAGCCATGCTAGCGGACCAACCGTGCGACTGAGAGATGCGATTGGGACATTCGTAAGACTGAACCATAAGTATGGTCCAGTCGTACGATTGAACCATACGCATGGTCTAGTCGTACGATTGAGCCATACGCATGGTCCAATCGCACGAATGGGTCCAGTCGCATCTATATGGGCCGAGGCCTGTATATACTAGTTTCAATGTGTAGAGAGATTAAGGATTGAGAGGAAGTCTGCCCGGAGCCTAGGGCTGCCGGATGAGAGGGGAGATCATGCTCGATCATCCCCTTGCCAAGAGTCTTGATTCTTATGTTGTAACGAGCTTCTAATCGTTAGGTTTTTATCAATGAAACCAATATTTGATAGTTTGTGTTATTGATTTGACTTTCTGTTTTGGTTGTTCATCCTTCTGTGAAGAACATGCTCGGATGTTTATCGTTCCGGAGAAAAACTGACATTACATAATTCAAGTACAAAAGTTTCAAATACAAAAACATCTAATCATTACTTTTGCCTTGGTTAGTAGTCTCTTCAGCTTGAGGAGCTGAGAATGAGGCTCCTTGATCTTGGTTTCTCTTGGTACGCCTCTCTTTCATTGATGGATTTGAGGCGGATGCAGACGCATCACCTTCTCAGTCATCCTCATCATTATCAGCACCTTCTTTTCCTTTCCCACTTCCCCCGCTACCCTTCATCACCATCATCTTCCTCAGATTCATCTTCATCCTCCTCCTCCTCATCATCATCATCCCCATCATCACCATCCTTGATCTTTAATAGCTCACTCTTTGATCCTTTAAGCTTTAGCAAACTCTTCTTATTCCTCTTCTCAAGTTCTTCAATTCTCTTTACCGACGCTAGCACCAGCTCATTCTGACTTGTCAGTACGTGGTGGGCTCGGCCTACTGCTCTCTCGCTGAGCGTTCTTCTCACTCAGCTGAGCAATTCGCTTTGCTTGACCAGCATTCACTGCCATCAGCTGATTGATCTGAGTATCCCTCAGATCATCTGTAGCAATAACCTTTAGCACCATCCAGTTCAGGCTAGCTAGCTGCTCCTCTAACCCGACCATAGGTAGAGTTGGTCTGGTGTGAATATTGATTGGGTGGAGGACTAGCTTGGTGAGTGGTTGTGGTAGTGGTGGATGTGGTGAAGATGGGAGGATGGATGGAATGGATTGTGGAAGAGTAGGCATATGATTGGTAGATAGAGTGGTGGCTATGGTAGTGGGTGTGGTAGTGGCGGTTGTTTTGGCAGTGGTGGTAGTAGTAGAGGATGTGATCAAAGTAAACCTTGGCCTCTTACTCTTTTTTCCTATGGAGATAGGCCATCCTCTTCTTCTTGGAGCCCTTAGAGACAGAGGCTCCCCCTGAGTTGTGTGGCTGGTCTGGGGTGTAAGTACGATTAGTGACATCTATAGCATCACCCTTTGACCCAGCCTAGCATCCACCAACCGCCTCTTTCCCTTTGCCAGTGGCAACAACCCTGCTCCTAACAGTCCTTACCAGTGGCTCATCTGACTCTTCCTCTTTATCAAGTAGGAACTCTTTGTGGAAGGCAACCTTCTTTGTTCAACCAGGTGCCTCCCCACCTTGAGCATCATCATGGTCGTCATCATCATCATCTTCTTTATCAGTGGGTAACTGTTGGACAAAAGAACCATGAGCCGGATCAGAAAAACCTTTATGTCCCACAGACGTCACAACAACTGCTGAACTCCACAATAGCTGAAGACAACAACTGAAGACAAAGTCTGAAGACACAAGTGCTGAAGACAAAGTCTGAAGACACAAGTGCTGAAGACAAAGTCTGAAGACACAAGTGCTGAAGACAAAGTCTGAAGACAAGTGCTGAAGACAAAGTCTGAAGACACAAGTGCTGAAGACAAAGTTTGAAGACACAAGTGCTGAAGACAAGTCTGAAGACAAGTGCTGAAGATAGTCTGAAGACACAAGTGCTGAAGACAAAGTCTGAAGACAAGTGCTGAAGACAGTCTGAAGACACAAGTGCTGAAGACAAAGTCTGAAGACACAAGTGCTGAAGACAAAGTCTGAAGACACAAGTGCTGAAGACAAAGTCTGAAGACAAGTGCTCAAGAAAAGTACTGAAGACTAAGTATCAGACGTTGTCACAACAGCTGAAGAGGTCTTCTTCAGGAGTTGTGACGGTTTTCTTTCAGTAGTTTTATATTTTTCCCTTTGAGTAGTTTTGTAATCAGTAGTTTAGTTTCAGTAGTTTAGCATGAGTAGTTTTATGTTTTGTACTTAGCACTCTGATATGTTCTCAGTAGTTGTGAACATTTCAGTAGTTTGTTAAGTTTTAGTTATTTTTGTAATAAATCTGCCAGATGTCACTATCCTGTGATATCAGCAGTGATTGCACTCTATACAAGGAGTGTCAACCTAATTGTGATCGGTGAATGATTGAGCAGGAAACATTTGATATAATTGAAACATTCCTTTTCACAGAAATATATTCTCTCGTTACAACCGTATTTGCTCTTAATGCATACGAATATCAAATTCTTGCTATAATTTGTCTAATTCTTGATCTTATTCCGTTGCGTTACACTCTAATCCATCAAACTTGAGATCACTGATCCTGTCAAATGGTATCAGAGCAGGTTAATCATTGATCGATCTAATAATTGATCATTGAAACTGTTATCCAAGATCCAATTTTTGAATTAGCATTTTTGCAAGAAACGGTTATAGAGATTGAATTTTCTGTGTTTTTGACCATTCATCCTGAGATTTATTCTTGGTTTTCATTGAGTCTGTTGTGGTTTGTCTAAAATCTTTTAAAAGCTTGAATTAAATTGCATTTGGATTTAAAATGACTACTCCCTCCAATGATCCTCACAATACTGGTTCCTCAACCAAGCCTCCAATGCTGGTTAGGAGTGAGTATAACATATGGCAACGACGAATTCTCCATCACCTGTCTGTTAACAGCTCAGGTTGTTCGAAATCAGTGGTACATGGTCCAAACAAGCCTATGGTGAATAACCCGGAAACCAATCAAATGGTTCCGAAAAGGAGGGAGCAATACTCAGATGAGGATAAGAAGTTATTTGAGATTGATGTAAAAGCCCATGGAATTCTGGCCATGGCACTGCCCAATGAAATCTATCCTGGGCTAATGCATTATGAAACTGCCCATGACCTCTGGAATGCCTTGAAAGAACAATTTGGAGGAACAGATGAGGTCTTGGCAAATAATAGAGAAATCCTTGCCCAACAATATGAGACATTCTCTCATAGGAAGGGTGAGACACTGACTCAACAGTTTGAGCGGTTCTCTTGTTTGATCTCTGAATTAAAATGGTCAAAACATGTGTACACCAATAGCAAACAGATTTCTCAGATCACTGCCTGAGAGATGGGACACATATACTATTGTCCTACGCTCCAGTGCAAATTTGGACAAACTATCTCTCACCCAACTCCATGGGAAATTGCTCACATTTGAGAGAGAGATAGACCAGAAACGAAAACTGTCATCATCTGGAAAGCTCACTGATGACTTTGTACCAGGAAACACTGCCTTGGTAAGTCATGAGTCAGAGTATGCAGGATCAGAATGCCACTATGATGAGCATATTGATTTCACCTCAAACAATTCTAATCATGCTTTATGAGTATTGATTGTCATTCTGGTAATAATAGTGACAATCTATGCTTTATCATTGATGATTTGAAGGGCATTGCTGATGATGATTTAGAAGAGATGGATATCTTGAGCCAAATGGCCTTGATCAATATCAGATCTCAGATATTCTACAAGCGAACTGGCAGGAAATTTCCTGGACTCTCTAACAAAACCAAAGTCGGTTTTGACAAGAGCAAGTTGAAGTGTCACAAATGCCACAGGCTTGGACACTTTGCAAGAGAGTGTAGATCAACTAGATCTAACACCTCTGCACCCTTTTGACTTTTCCAAATAACAATTCACAATCCAAAGGGAAACATTCTGCTGGTTCTATTCATTCATCACACCCTCAATCTCCTGCATATTTTGCCTCAGGGTCAATGCCATATCCTTATCCCCTCTATTATATGCCACAGTCAAATCAAGTTCAAGCTCCTATAGTACCACAACCTCATGCACTACCAGAACCTAAACCATCTCCATCTAATCACAACCTCATCACAGCTTTCATACCTGGAGTCGTTGACTGGAGTAGCTTACCTGATAACATGTCTGGTCACAATGAGCAATACTATGCTGGTGCTAGTCAACATGGTGGTGAACACCCTTTGGAAATCTTGCTCTTATGGCCCTGGAGTCTACTGAGGGTTCCTGCTCAAATACATCATCTTCATAGGTAACTCAGGTATCTTCAGAGGCTAAAGCCAAGTTATGTTCTGAATCATGCATAGCTGCCTTTGTCTCTATTAGAGAGGCAAATGTAGCATTAATAAATCAAAAACTTGAGTTTGGGAAAACCATTTCAAAAGAAAAGCTGAGTATGAGTCTGCTCTTAACAGTAAAAGTGATGAGATTTATAAGCTTAAATGCCAATTAAATGATGAAAAGGCCAAGCTAGAGGTTATTCTGGAAGACCACAGGAGTCTCAAAGAAAAACTCGCAGTGACCCAAGTTGAGTGTGACCGCTGGGTCTCATCATGCAAGGGATTTGAATGCTTCTTAGCAAGCAAACTGCTTCAAATGTGAAGTTTGGTATTGGTTACAACCATACTGCTCCACCAACAGACTTTACTCCTAACTCCATAGTTAAGTCTGAAAGTGAAAGCAATCTCCAAACCACATTATCGTGTGAATCATTCTCCATTGATAATCTAAGATCAGAGAATGAAACCAGTGTTAAGATCTCAGCAAAAAATTGAATGATGGTCTAACTACTGAGACTCACATGAAGCTGAGTACATCAGATGTTGTTCCTCAATGTACCCCAAGTACTGAAAGAGACCCAACATCTGAAAATCATTTCAAATCAGTTGAAATACAAGGACTAACAACTGCTGAGGAATCCATCAAACGGTCTATTAGGACGGATGGAAAACAGTTGAATTACCAGTCTTCAGCTGTTACAAATCCTTTAGTACCTAGTACTGATAGGAGGAAAGTACTGAAGATCACACCTTCAGCAGTTTCCACTTTAGCAGTAGAGATGTCCAAGATGAAGAAGAAGAAACCATGTGAAATATGTGGTTTGTTCAATCATCTTACAGATGATTGTTGGTACAAAAGAGGATCCAAACTCAAACATAAAGAGGAAATAAAGAGAAAATGGTTAAAATGAAAACTGAGTTTGAAGCCACATTTGTACGAGCAACATCAAATCCTGTAACCCTTAAGTCCAAAAGAAATCCAAAAAGGAAGGGGTTAAACAGGTAACAGCTGAGATTGCTCAAAAGAAGAAGGTGCAACATAGGAACTTATCAAACTCTAATGCCAATGTGTCCGGAGAGCTGAAAGCTTTATCACAAAATCAGACACAGCTGGTTATGATGGTTCAACATCTATTGGGAAGAGTTAACCAATTAGATGTTCCTATGTTGAAACCACAAAAAGGAGGTCCAAGCCAAAGGATTCCTCTTCTTCACCATCTTCTTCTCTCAGGCTGTTGTTTCCAACAAAACTGTTAGTTTACCATCTGTTGATGAGAACAGGCCAAAACCAAAAATGTTCGGGTCTCCAAAGCTAACTAGTTTCTTATGTTTGCAGGGTTCTTCAGCATGCCAAAGAAGCATCTGGTATGTGGACAGTGGAGGATCCATGCACATGACTGGGAGCAGCTCTCTTCTTCATGATTACTCTCAAGGAAAGAAGGGATTTGTCTCATTTGGAAGTGATGCTAAAGGTTACATCATTGGAAATGGATTTGTGTCTAATGGAGATATTAGATTTGATGATGTCAACCATGTGGAGAATCTCAAATACAATCTGTTGAGTGTCAGTCAGATGCGTGACAAAGGACATGTTGCTCTTTTCACAAGCCAGAACTGTAGGATTCTGTCTTCCAAGTTCTGAGCTGATTGACAAAGTACTGGATGATAATACTCTACTGAAGGCCAACAGGATAGGAAGAGTATATGCCTTGGATTTGTCAAAGAAAATTGAGTTAAAAGGACATCCATGCTTGTTCTCCAAGGCCTCTCTCCAAGAATCTAAACTGTGGCATAGAAGGCTGGGTCATGTTAATCTCAATAACATGAATCAGCTGATCCACAAGAGTTTAGTGAGAGGTCTTCCAATAAAGGAGTTCAATTGTGATGAAATCTGCACTGCATGCTTAAAAGGGAAACAACATAAAGTTTCTCCACCATAGAAGAATCCAAGTCTAATGCCTGCTTACAACTACTGCACATGGATCTGTTTGGTCCTGTGAAGGTAATGAGTATGGAAAAGAAGAAATACTGTCGGTAATTATGGATGATTACTCTAGATATGTATGGACTTTCTTCTTGCATTCAAAGGATGAGGCTAGTCCATTATGAACCTTGTGTTACACGTTGAGAAGCAGTATTCCCTACCAGTTAAGTGTGTGAGGAGTGACAATGATACTGAATTCAGAAACCACACTCTTGATGAGTTTTACTTGTCAAAGGGGATCAAGAAGCAGTATAGCATCCCAAGGACTCTAGAGCAAAATGGAGTAGTGGAGATAAAGAACAGGACCCTTATTGAAGCTGCAAGGTCCATGTTGGCTGATTCTGGTCTGCCACTGACCTTTTGGGCTGAAGCTGTCAATACAGCCTGCTATGTATAGAATAGAGCCTTAGTAAATCAGAGGTTGATGAAAACTCCTTATGAGTTTTACATCATTTAGCCCCTTTGATTTCATTCTTTAGAGCATTGGGTGTCCCTGTTACATTCTCAACACAAAGGATCAACTCCAAAAGTTTGATTCTAAGGTGGATGCAGGGTATTTTGTTGGGTATCATCCACTTGCAAGGCTACAGAGTATTCAACTGTCGGACAAAGATAGTTGAAGAAACCTTGCATGTGAAGTTCAATGAATCCCCTAAGAATACTATTCCACAAAACCCTATGGAGTTGTTTGATCTGGACATTCTGCAATATGTTCCTTATCAACCGCCTGCTATTGCAGATCATATGAATCCATCATCTTAGTTAGTCATCCATCTGGTGTTACTGATGATGATGATGATATCAGTAATCACTTTTCAAGTTTAGTGATCAACTGCCTGATTCAGCTAGACCTGATGTTCCTGTAGCTCCAGTAGCACAATCCACAACAAATGTTGATGAGATTTCTACAACTTCAGCTTCCTTTGAATTACCATCTACTGATTGGTTTCAAGGAAATGCTTCACCATCACCATCTGTTGCTGCTGAGCTGCTACAAACACTTGCACAGATCTTATTATGTACCAAGATCTGAAGAATCACCCTATGTCTCAAATCATTGGTGATATCAATGCTGGGGTGTCAACAAGAAGTCAATTGTCAAATTTCTGTATCTATGCTCTCTTCATTAGTCAGCAAGAGCCAAAGAACTATCACATTACCAATGGATGGGTTGAAGCCATGCAGCTTGTGCTTCTTCAGTTCAAGAAACAGCAAGTGTGGGAACTAGTTCCTCTACCTTCAGGTAAGTGTGCAATAGGCCCTAAATGGGTGTTTAGGAACAAAACTGATGAAAATGGGCTTATTGTTAAGAACAAGGCCAGACTGGTTGTATAGGGGTTTTCACAAGGGGAAGGTATTGATTATAATGAAACCTTTGCCCCTGTAGCCAGACTGGAAGCAATTTGATTGTTTCTAGCTTATGCTGCTTATCACAACCTTAAAGTTTTTCAAATGGATGTCAAAAGTGAATTTTTATATGGGAAAATTAAAGAAGAGGTTTATGTATGTCAACCACCAGGTTTTGAGGACAATAACATCCTAATTGGGTGTACAAGCTTGAGAAGGCTCTTTATGGGTTGAAACAAGCTCCTAGAGCCTGGTATGAGACATTATCTAACTTTCTTCTGCAAAATAATTTCACTAGAGGCTCCATAGATAAAACTTTATTTATTAAGAAGGTGGATCAGCATAAGCTACTTGTTCAAATTTATGTAGATGATATTATTTTTGCATCCTCTTATCCACAGTTGTGTGATGCCTTTACAAAGTTGATGCAACAGAAGTTTGAAATGAGTGCCATGGGAGAATTACAGTTCTTTCTGGGTTTGCAAATCAAACAAAAGGCTGATTGAATTTTCATTCATCAGTCCAAATACACAAAAGATCTTTTGGAAAAGTTTGATTTACAAAACTGTAAGCCCTGTTCTACTCCCATGTGCAACACCACACAACTGGATACAGATCAGAAAGGTAAAGTGGTTGATGAAACACTTTACAAATGTATGATTGGGTCCTTGATGTACTTAACAGCTTCTAGACCAGATATTATGTTTGCTACATGTGTTTGTGCTAGATTTCAGGCTGCACCTAACGAGTCTCATTTGATTGCAGTGAAGAGGATCTTTAGATATCTGCAAGGCACTCCATCCCTAGGATTATGGTATTCTACTAGACATTCTGGTAAATTAGTTGCTTTTTCTGACAGTGACTATGCAGGGTGTAAGTTGACAAGAAAGTCTACTTCTGGAGGATGCCAATTCTTAGGCAACTGCTTGATTTCTTGGCAGAGTAAGAAGCAGACCTCAGTTGCTACATCAACTGCTGAAGTAGAGTACATTGCTGCTGCAAGCTGTACATCTCAGGTACTCTGTCTTCAAAACCAATTATTGGATTATGGCATAACAGAGACTAAGACCGCTTTGTTAATGGACAGCTCTTCAGCTCTTTGTATTGTCAAGAATCCTGTCTAGCACTCTAGGACTAAACATATTGAAATCACACACCATTTTGTTAGAGATAGTTTTCAAAAAGGTCTGATTGATCCAATATTTGTTCCTAGTGCTGATGAGCTTGCAGACATTTTCACTAAGCCCTTGGATAGCACAACTTTTCAAAACCCAGTGCTAAGGCTTGGTATGCTGCAGCTAGAATAAGTGACAACTACTGATGATCTCAGCTCACAAGTACTGATGATCATTAGTTTATTATTGTCATATATAAGTACTGAAGTTATCCTCCCTTCAGAAGTTATTTTTTAAAACTACTGGAGCTTACGTAACTAAGTACTCAAGTACTTATTTGTTAAAACAGCTGATGTAGTTACAACAGCTGATGTAGTCACAACAGCTGATGTGGCTACAACTGCTGATGTCAGAAATGTAGATAAGTACTGATGACCAATGAAACGTCTGAAACTCGGATCTAAGTCTGATGAGTAAGTGTGGAGGTCAGACTGAAACAACTGAAAAGCTATGAATTGACGAAAACAGCTGATGAGAAATTTCTCTTCAGTCGTTTATACAACTACTATTTCATTAAAACAACTGAAGCCAAAACTATGTCTTCAGTAGTTTACAACTACTGACGACTAACACCAAGTCTTCAGCTGTTTACAACACCTGACGTCAAAACCACTTTCTTCAGTAGTTTTATAACTACTGAAGAATAACACCAAGACATCAGCTATTACAATGTCTGAAAATTTAAACCACGTCATCAGTCGTTTTAAAACTACTGATGACAGCACTTATCTTCTCAGACATTTTCACCCCCACCATATAATTACCTGCTTCTCCTTCAACCGTTTCATTAGCCGTTATTTTCTGACCTTCTCTCTCTCAAACATGGCGACCATGAGTCTAAAACCACGACTAACTGCATTGCATACCTTACCAAGTCGGCTTTCTCGAACAAATTTGATAATGCCATTGACCTAATGGTGGATTCCCATATGCACAGCCTTTCTCTTGAATCCGACCATCTACCCTGAATCTCTCAGTCAATTCTGGTCAAATGTTTTGTTCATACTGATGAGTCTACCGGCCAAATCTTTGTTCGGTCCCTCGTCAACCAGAAACCAGTGGTTGTTACAGCCGACATCATTCGTCAGGCATTACACTTACACGACTCCACCACTGTGACTGAATACCCAAAGGGCACAACGGATATGTCCTTTATCAATAATGGGTATGAAGGTGATCTTCGAGCTACAACTATTCTGAAGAAATATTTCCATGATGCTGAAAGACTTATCTTTCACATGTAAATGTATGCTTAGCTTCAAAGAAATCCTCTTGGGATCAAATGTCATCCCAATGGCAACAGGTATTGTATTCTATTCTAGACCACCAACCGCTAAATTTTTCTGAAATCGTGTTTCTAGAAATAAAGAACTTGGCTCAGAAACCTGCGGCAAACCGCTGGCTTTATTCCCCGGTTTTTGATGTCCATTATTTTAAATGAATTAAAATATGATGTCCTTGTTGGCCTTGGAGTCCCTGTACCAGCTGTTTTGGCTGAGGTATACTCCAGCACAACTCAGACCTCACTCTCAAAGAAGCTGCCCGAATGCTAAAACCCAAGCAGAGGGAACCACAGCTTCCACCACCAGATCCAGAGTCCCCCCAAACAAAAAACCAAACTCCCCAAAACAACTATTCAGGGAGATGAGTCCCCTGAAGATGCTCCTGTACCACCAAGGCAGGATATACTTGTGGCTTAAACCCCCAGCAGTATCAGAGACTCTACCAGCTACCTCCGCACAGGCATCCTCTCAAAAGGATCCTGATGCAACCTTACAGGGGACACCACACTGCTGAGACCTGTCTCACTTGAGAAGGTCCTCATTGAAGAGAATTCCTCTCCCCGAATGCAATCTGCTTCTATCTCCTCTCCCCATGCAAATGCCCCCTAAAGTCCAACCATTATAATTGCAAACGTGCTGACTCAGCTGCATGCCTCTCCTCCTCCCTAACAAACACCAACAAAGGGGAGAACCACAACAATTGAGGAAGAGGATCAACATGCTTCTGACAACCCACAGCACCAGGTTTAACTGTTCTATCTCCTAGTGTGGATATGCAGATACGAACATCTGGTGAGGCTGCCACTTCTTCTGAATCAGCACATGATCAGACTGAGGCTGTAA
The DNA here is from genome assembly GCA_025506515.1 of Flaveria trinervia. NCBI lineage: Eukaryota > Viridiplantae > Streptophyta > Magnoliopsida > Asterales > Asteraceae > Flaveria > Flaveria trinervia. The sequence continues at coordinate 27,152,252 of CM046450.1, read as the reverse complement.
CAAGCTAAGACATCACCAGAGCAACAACTGATGAAGGACAAAGTCCTGAGGCTGGAAGTCCCCAGTTCCAAGACAAAGGGGCACATGCTACATGGTCCACACCCAGTGCATGTACATCCTGCTACAAGCAGGAGGTCAGGTGATTCAACATCTACTGATGATGACCTGGGATTCTTTTATGATGTTCTTGCTAGAACATAATCCTAGTGGAGGAATTAGTATGCTGCAAAAACTATTTGACCAACTCTCTCAGGGAGAAAGACCATCTGCCACCACATCAACCCAACAGATGGCACCTTCCTCTGAAGGTCACTTAAACACACAGGCACTCAAAGAATCTCAGCCACCTGCCTCTATTTCTGGCACCATTTCTCAGGACCACAACCCCCCTCAGCAAATCGATGCTATCCCTCAAAATCCCCTATGTCTCATCACACCGCAAATAACTGAACTTGTCATTAAAACTGTTGATGAGAGACTTTCTTCTGTCTTACAACCTATAGTGGAGGATGTACTGAGCCACAAACTTTCTGCTGCTCAAACCCTTAAAACCAATGCGCCCAAAAAGGGGGAGAGTACAGCAGTGAAAGAAAAGAAAAGAAAAAGAACTGAGGATGAGAAGGCACAAGAGAAAACCAAGGACTTGGAGAAGGAAAAGGAACAACAACTGATCACTTACAAAAGAAAGAAAAGTGCTGATAAAAGATGCAGATGAAGCACACAGCCGATCCATGGACAAAATCATTGAGCAACTCTTCAAGCAAGATTTTGATACAGCCAAACTAAATAGTGAGATCAGGAGGTTGGAAGTAAATGAAATCCAAAACATATGGGTTGGGTACAGTGTGCTGGAGAAAGAGAGATTGGAGATCATGATTCGATTCATAGCCAAATATTAGGAAGATCGTTGATGGAGATTCGTTCATGGACCAGAGACAGCATTCTAGCTATAGCCACCAGAATCTGTTTTGTTGAGCAATTTCATAAGGGGATAATTATGAAGCACTTGATGAGGCTGGAGCTGGGAAAGGTTTGAAATGGCAAAGCTCACCAAAGCTAAACTTACAACCAAAATGCTTGAATAACCTTCCAAATCACCCACTCAAAAACAACCTACCCTTTAAATCTCCAAACCAATCTCAAAACTCAAATCCAAACATCCTCAACCCTCAAACCAATTCCTTTACCACAAAAACCAACCCAACCATCATCCAGTGATGCACCTAGAAGGAGGAGAAGGGTGCTGAGGATAGAAGAAGATGAAGAAGAAGGAGATGAAGATGATAGTCTGCCACTCTCTGCTGTTCTAAGGCTACCAGAACCCAAGAGTCAACTTATGATCACACCTGACTCACAAAGGGAAATGGTTAGAGTCAAAATAGAAGATGAAGAATAGCAGAAGCAGCACGATGAGCAACTACTTAAGATAGTTGACAAGGAATTTCCCCAGTCATCATCTATACAAGCCATGAAGGGCATGCTCAGAGGTTGTACACTCTCAGACACACATTTCAGTATCAAAATGAGAGAGTGAGAGTATGGCCAGACCCCAAGGTGAGCTCTAGAATCCACAAAAGATCCATTCCACATAGATAAAATGGCCAGGTTAGAAAAACAATAGACTCTACAATCATGTTGGCCATTGTAGTCTCACCTTGGGAAATACTCGATGAATTCAGAAGGTTCATCAATCAAAAATGACTCCTCAAGCCTTACTGGAAAACAAGATGATCAAAAAAGGGTTATTATATAAGAAGCTTGAAGACATTAAGAAGAATGAGCTCCAGTTACTCCTTGAGGGTACCCATCCTGATGAATTTGTCTATAGGGAGATAACTACTGTGGAGTTGAAGAATGGCAGGACTGTAAAGTACCTATCTGAGTACTATGGTCCAGAGTTCTTCTTTGAAGTAGGAGTAGAAGAACTCTCCAAGGAGGAACAGGTTGTTCTCCTTGAGGCCTATGTTCGTGAGTCTTACAGACTCATAAATGGGAAGTAGGTTTCATGTTGGGATCACAACTCTATATGTCCAGATTCCCCAAAACAGACTTCCCCTCCATACTTAGCCAAACACATGATTAGAAACCTCTTCATGGCCTGCGCTGATCCGATTCTCTGAAGCTGATCAAGAGAAGTCTTTGCCAACATAAGTGGGACCTCAATAAAGTTAAAGGTTTTGGCTGCATTGGTTCTGGGGAGTTTGTTGGACCAAAAGAACCAATGAGCCGGATCAAAAAACCTTAAGTCCCCAGACGTCACAACAACTGCTGAAGTCCACAATAGCTGAAGACAAAGTCTGAAGACACAAGTGCTGAAGACAAAGTTTGAAGACACAAATGCTGAAGACAAAGTCTGAAGACACAAGTGCTGAAGACAAAGTCTGAAGACAAGTGCTCAAGACAAAGTCTGAAGACACAAGTGCTGAAGACAAAGTCTGAAGACACAAGTGCTGAAGACAAAGTCTGAAGACAAGTGCTGAAGACAGTCTGAACACACAAGTGCTGAAGACAAAGTCTGAAGACAAGTGTTGAAGACAGTCTGAAAACACAAGTGCTGAAGACAAAGTCTGAAGACACAAGTGCTGAAGACAAAGTCTGAAGACACAAGTGCTAAAGACAAAGTCTGAAGACACAAGTGCTGAAGACAAAGTCTGAAGACAAGTGCTGAAAACAAGTACTGAGGACTAAGTATCAGACGTTGTCACAACAGCTGAAGAGGTCTTCTTCAGTAGTTGTGACGTTTTCTTTCAGTAGTTTTATATTTTTCCCTTTCAGTAGTTTTGTAATCAGTAGTTTAGTTTCAGTAGTTTAGCATCAGTTGTTTTATGTTTTGTACTTAGCACTCTGATATGTTCTCAGTAGTTGTGAACATTCAGTAGTTTGTTAAGTTTTAGTTATTTTTGTAATAAATCTGCCAGATGTCACTATCCCGTGATATCAGCATGATTGCACTCTATATAAGTAGTGTCAACCTAATTGTAATTGGTGAATGATTGAGCAGAAACATTTGATATAATTGAAACATTCCTTTTCACAGAAATATATTCTCTCGTTACAACCGTATTTGCTCTTAATGCATACGAATATCAAATTCTTGCTATAATTTTTCTAATTCTTTATCTTATTCCGCTGCGTTACACTCTAATCCATCAAACTTGAGATCACTGATCCTGTCAGTAACTCAATTGGCTCAACATTTGAGTCGCTATCATCAGTGGGTCGTCATCATCATCGTCTCTTCACTAGCCAAATGCCCGAACAATTTCCTGACTGGGAGCTTCACTTGCTTCCCCCGGTACACCTTCATCCGATCTAAAGTCGTGTCATCCATCACCTCCAGAATCATATCATCGTCTTTCTCCTTTGGCAGCAAAGGAAGCTTCTCATAAATGATCAGCTGTAAAAACCTCAGGTACATGTAGAAGCCTTCCTTGCCCTTGGCCTCGAGGTTCTCGACCATGTAAGAGAATATCATGTAGGAGAAACTGAATGGATGGTTTAGTACCAGAGCAACATATGCATTCTGGATTTGATCAAACATCTCGTCAAACACTACTCTCCTAGACGCTATGCACTAGAGAATGACATGAGCAAAGTACTTAAACTGGGGGCACAGGTTGCTCTTGTTTAGCACACCTACGTTGATGTCCCCAATGTACTTCATCCAGAGAAAGCATCCCCAAACGGTCAGAGGGAGTAGTTTGGTTGGGTGAGCACCATCCTCACCCAGATGCAGGACTCTCCTTAGATCGTCTGCTACAATACTAATCTCCTGTCCAAAAATTTGAGCTCCGAATACTATGATGCTCAGTGGACTTGTCAACTGTAGCACCTTCCGAAAAGGTCTGCTATAATGATCTATATGGTGTGTAGAGTGTAGATATAGCCTTGAAGATCCTCGTTCTTCTCAGAAAGGCTATGATCCTAGTAAACTCGGAAGCATTCCGAGTAGTTGCATCTAAGTGAGCACAGATGTTGTGCTTCATGCTCATTGTCCATCTATCAACCATGTTGCTGTAGATTAGTAGAACACATGTTAGAATGACAATCAGTAGGTAAGAACAGGCCAACGAAATTTGGGTAGAGTATGTGAGAGTTTGGGCGATTTTAGAGAATTTGAAGGGTACTAAGGGTTACGACCGACTGACCTCTTATTTATACTATTATAAGTTTCAGTCATGCAACTGGACCCATACTTATGCTCTAGTCATGCGACTGGGGTTCAATCATGCGACTGGACCATACTCCTTCATCCATTCGTATGATTGGTTCAGTCTTGTAGTCCAATCGCCTGGTTGTCCCATACCTATGGTCGAATCGTGTGACTGGCTCATACTTATGGTTCAATCGTGCGATTGGCTCATCCTAATGATTCAATCGTATGATTGGCTCATACTTATGAGTTTGACCTCATATACTTTCAAACACTTAAAATTTTAACCATTGATATAACGTTACCTTTTAACTCCATTTGATCACCTCAGACGTGATCCTTTCAATTTAACACCATTTGATCAACTTAGCTAATCCTTTTAGTTTGGAACCGATTGATCACCTTAGACGTGATCCTTTTAGTTTAAACACCAATTGGTCACCTCAGACGTGACCCTTTTTAGTTAGTGATTCCCATAATTCGTCTAGTTGAATAGTCCGACGTCTACACTACAAAAGACTAGAAAATTGAAAACAACTTTCAAATTTAAAATAAAAAAACAAGACATATTTTTGTTGTTTTGGGTTTGAGCAGAACAACTTCAACTTAATTTTATCGTTTCTGGAAAGATTCATTATGGAATTATACAAGTAAATCATAATCATTTGGGACCTTTTGAATATGCACTTTGATACTAGATTTTTGTTTTGTCTAAGAGTCAACAGCACTCTCAAGAAATCGTACTAGAGCTATAAGATGAGATAATGATTTTAACTGTCAAGAATCGCAGCCATGATGATGGTCAGCATACTTATCCACTTAAATCCATACACAGATTTTTGACTCACATTGGTGATATATTAGGTTACATTATTTCAACAAGCATTTACGGATCCCACACTTATATGGTAATTAATATTCCTTAGGAGATTTTTGAGTGGACTGCGGGTATTGGAAAAGATGAAACTATTCTAGGAGCTTTCAAAGAGATGCCAAGCCTCAGGTCAGTGCCATCGCACATCATAGAGGCGCAAACAACAATGAATTCTAGAATATTTAGGTTATGCTTTTCCTTAGGTCAGTGCCACCGCACAACGGAGAGGCACAAAACCTATCTTTTTATTAAAGCATTTATTTTTATTTTGCACACAATGCACCAACGACATTAGTCATTAGCTTGATTGCTTTTAGCAGTTTTCTCATGTGCTTTGCTCATATTTATGGTCATCCGCACACATTTGTGGTGTTTATTTTGCTCGTCACCCCTATTGAAAATGTGTTGATTGTGTTAACCAGGGATAAGATAAGAACTCACAGAAAGTTGAATAAGTTAGTTTGAATTTTAATTCACCAATGAAATCTACTCATCTATTGTGTTGAATCTACCGACACATCATATAATGACCTAGCAACCTTTAGGTCTACTTTCTCTATGTTACCTTAGTAGTAGACTAGTTTAACTATCATTTTTCTTTAGTTATGCTTAGACTTCTTAGACTTGTACTTTGAATTTTGCATTTAGAGAAAATTAGTTTTGATGTCCCAACCAATTTGTTCCCTATGTACTATCATTTTCCATAAGCTTTGAATTAAAATCACAGATTTGATTTCACTTCTTTCAGCTAAATTGCCCTCTGCCATCATTTTTTTAATTCTTAAATACTACAACGAATTAAATACTAACCTAAAACTATTCTCCCCCTAAAATTTTAAAACCGAAAATCTTTTTGTGTTTTTGGATTATAATTAACAGGAAAATAAAATAAAATAAAATAACTAATAAACTAAGAAACTAATCGTCGGACTAAGGACTGTCGTCTTCTTGAATCACGTCACTTTTCTTTTTCATGCCATTAACCTCTAAAAGTTATAAAAACCTAGGTTTGTCAAATGCTTTTGTGTAGAGGTTGGCGCGTTGAAAATCAGTGTTAGTTTTAACAACATCGATTAATTGCTTTTCAAAACAGTCATAAAGTGATATTTAATACCGGTGTGTTTTTTTAGGATGTTGGATTGGATTTTTGGTTACAGCAATTGCAGCAGAACTATCAACAAAAATAGGGGTGTTAGAAAATTGCAAACTGTAGTGGTGCGTTTGCTGTTGAATCCAAATGATTTGAGAACAACAACTTGCAACAGCAACGTATTCAGCTTCACATGTTGACAGAGCAACTAAGGTCTGCTTCTTACACAACCAGGTGACTAACCGTCGACCAAAGAACTGACATCCCGTTGATGTTGACTTGTAATTTATCTCGCAACCACCGTAGTCCGAGTCACTATACACTGTAAGCTCAAAGTCATCGTCATGAGGATACCACAACTCGAGTGTTGGAGTACCCTTCAGATAACGAAAAATCCTTTTAACCCCGATAAGATGATTTACTTTTGGTTTCGCCTGATATCTGGAACAAAGGCACGTGGCGTACATGATATCAGGATGCGACGCTATGAGGTACATCAGAGATCTAATCATTCCTCTGTAGATGGTGGCATCAACCAGATCACCATTTTCGTCGGTTGCCATGTCATGGTACGTGGCCAGTGGAGTTCCAGCTGCCGAAGCATTCTCCATGTCGAATCGATTGAGGATATCTCCAACATATTTGGTCTGATGCAAGAAGATTCCTTTTGGTGTCTCATCCACCTGTAAACCGAGAAAGAACTTCATCTCCCCCATGGCACTCATCTCAAACTCTACTTTCATTACAGATTCGAATTCTTTACATAATTCTTTGTTTTTGGAACCGAAGATTATGTCATCCATATAAATCTGTACAAGCAATAAATCTCCATCCTTTTCTTTCGTGAACAATGTACAGTCAATAACTCCTCTGCAAAAACCATGTTTCACAAGATGAGTTGAGAGTTTCTCATACCAGGCTCTAGGGGGTTCATGAAGTCCGTAAAGAGCCTTGTCCAGTTTGTAAACTCTATCCGGATGATACGGATCCTCAAATCCTTTGGGTTGACTTACATAGACTGTTTCACGGATTTCACCATGAAGGAAATCACTCTTCACATCTAGTTGATAAACGTTAATCTTCATGTTGGATGCATAGGCTAGAAATATACGTATTGCTTTCATCCTTGCCACCTGTGCAAACACTTCATTGTAATCTATGCCTTCGACTTGTCAAAATCCTTGAACTACAAGTCGAGCCTTATTCCTGATTATGATCCCTTGGTCGTCTTTCTTGCACTTCAGCACCCATTTGGTGCCAATCACCTTAGCACCTTTTGGTTTGTCCATAAGGGTCCATACTCCTAACTTCTTGAACTGTTGGAGTTCTTCTTGTATGGCACTGACCCATGCCTCATCTTTTAAGGCTTCACTAATATATTTTGTCTCAAATTGAGACACAAAACATCGATATGCACCATCATGAAGATATCATTTTTCCATGACTGAGGAATAATCAACTGAGTATAGTTGATTTCTTGTCTGTACTCCCAATCTGACATCCCCAATGATGTTGTCCAAGGGATGATAAACATTTATCCGAGATCCAAGAGTCGTGGGAACAAATACCCTAGTATCTAGATTGCTAAACCCAGGTTCAATATCTGTAGCTGTTGGAGTATGAGGTTCCGAAGTGTCAGAGGCTTCAGGATTTGATGCTTGGGTACATCCATTGGTGGGAACCTGTTCCTCCTGGTCCATATTTGCAGTCTCAACTGCTTCATCATGAGAGGAAGAATCACTTACTTCAAGGTCTCGCCCTGAAGGGCTAGAAGTATCATCTAAAGGACCAGTTGATGTTGAGTCTGGTAGAGGAGTGTTTAGAACATCATACATCATCCTTTAAGAAAACTCATCATCAGTATGAGAAGGCGGCAGATTGAAGGGTTTAAAGAATCCATCATAGTCCAAGAAGAATGATGGTCTTTTTCCAGCAAAGTGGGTGGTGTATCTTTGCACAACAACATTGCACCACACTTCTACCTGACCCGTTGAGTTGTTATAAACTTTCTTGTCTGGTATGCTGTATCCGAGAAATATACCTTCTTCTGCCTTCTCACTGAACTTCCCCATCTGAGTTTTCTTCAACAACGTGCATGGTGCGCCAAACGTTTCTAGATAGTCCAAGTTGGGTTTACGTCGCTGGAGTAGTTCATAACATATTTTCCCATGTCATTTGACCACTAAGACTCGATTGAGCGTGTAACAGCACTAGCCACTACCTCATTTCAGAATTGAATAGGAATTGAATAGCATTGTTCTGGCTGTCTCTATCAAGCTCCTATTTTTCATTTAAGCAACGCCATTCATCTGTGGAGTGTAGGCAGAGGTGAATTGATGTACAATTCCTTTCTCTCTACAGTATGCCTCCATTCACTGATTCCGAAACTCTCTGCTAATGTTTGATCGAATCTGTCTTACTTTCAGCTTGTAGAGGCATTCCAAAGTAGTTACTAGATGTTTGAATGATTCAAAAGATTATGATTTGGCTTTCAGAAACATTACCCAAGAGAGTCTTGAGTAATCATCTGTTACTACAAAACAATACAGATCTCCAGCAATGCTCTTTGTGCTGACAGGGCCAAACAGATCCATTAATTGAAGCTCAAGAGGCATATCAATATAATTAACTTTCTTTGGCTTGTGACCTTTTTTGGTCTTTTTCCCTTTCTTACATGTTATGAAAAAGTCTGGAAGCTAGAAGTTCTTGACATTTACACCATTCACTAAATCATTCTGAACCAAATGATTCATCTTCCTAGGATTGATGTGTCCTATTCTCCTATGCCATGCGACTGAGTCCCTCTCAGTTGCCTTTGACAAGAAGCATTGAACAGTGTGATTGGTTGTGGAGGCTTATGATAGATCCAAGACATACAAGTCGTTATATCTTGAAGCTAACATAAGAACCTAATCCTCCTCAATCACATAGTCTTCTTCAACATGTAGCACCTTTTGTTGTCAAATACAACTTTAAATCCTTTATCACAAATCTGGGAGACTGAAAGTAAGTTGTTCTTTAGTTGTTGATTCAATGGGTGAGTTGATGGTTGCTCTACTAGATTCCCACAAGTCCAAGAAGTAATGCGGATGAAGATCCTACACAGAAGAAAAACCAAGTATGGCTATCCGTATTTGTAAATGCGGAAGTCATAAAACAAATGCGGACAAGTATTTGTTCTTCCTCACTAACAAATGCAGAAGACCAGATGAAATGCGGACAAGATTTTCTTTATCTGCATTTGCCAATGCGGATGACCAGACAAATGAGTAGAAGTATTTATTCATCCATATTACCCAATGCGGATGACCAACATACTAATGCGGAAGATCAAGTAATAACATGTTGATCAAGTCAACTGATCCGCATTTGCCAATGCGGATGAACAAGCAAAAATGCAGATCAATACTTAGACTAGTTCTGATGTATAGTTCAGGGTTAGTTTAGTCATTTTGTAAAAAGGCATCTTGTCTGCTTATAAATAGAATAGAACACCTCATACATATGGTGACAGATAAGAGACAATTAGAATATTTTGTATTCTTTAGGCGCATTATTACTTTTCTTGCTAAACCCTAGCAGTCATTGTAATCAATCACCTTTATTAATGTATACAAAGCATTTATGAGTATTTCTTTTGCATTGAATGTTTCTTGATTATATGATTCCGCCATTGAATCATTAACTCAATCATTATATTCGATCATAACTGAGAATCTCAATCTCACAACCCAGTCAATTGGTATTAGAGCTTTGGCTCTTGGTTCTTTTTAGATCTACCCAACCTGAATAGAGAACTGATTGATCTGGTGATTGAGTTTCTAATAGAGTATTCTATCATCTCTACTTATTAAACAACAGAAAATACTCCTGTCAACATGTTCTAACAAAAATCTACACATCACCATGTTACTATTCAAACGATTTCTATCAAGAACATAGCAACAACTTCATTCTCGAAGCTGTGAATAGTTGAAATAGCAAACATTAACAACAAGAAACTCAAAAAAGTAAGAGATCTGATTCTAAAATCAGTTTGGACGATTTGGACAAGTTGAACTAATTGAACCTAAAATTTATCTAATCGGTAGTTAAACAAGTTAAAACTACCTGTTAAAATGGATTCTCATAGTTTCTCAGAACTTGGCCATACACCTAAACCGCCTATGCTTAAACACAAATTTGAGTTTAAACAATGGAAGATCAGGTTCAGGAATTACATTACAAGTGCAGATCTTGATTTTTGGATCTCAATATACAAGGGGCCACACATCCTTGTCACTCTATCTGCAAATCAAGTGACTATTTAGAAAACAGCAAGAATACCCATTGAAGATCTAAATCTTGATGATGAAGATTACAAGAAAATCAAGATTGATCTGAAAACTTATTCTCTCCTAACTCAAGCACTCAAGATGGATGTGCTGAAAAGATTTGAGAAGTATGGTACTGCAAAAGCTGTATGGGATGCACTGCAAATCATGTGTGAGGGAAGCAGTGAAGTTACAGAAACTAACAAGGACAAGTTTGTTAATCCGTATGAAACATTTCATCACTCCAAGGGAGAGTCAATATCCAAATAGCTACACAGATTTGTAAAATTGGTAAATGACTTGGAAATCATGGGAGTCAGTCACAAGGTCAAGGAACTAAACAAGAAAATGCTGCATAGCCTTTCTGAAAGCTGCAAACAGAATGTAACAATGCTAAAAAGTACTCATGATCTTGGGAATACTACCTTGGATATCATGATAACCAAAATAGAAGCATTAGAACTGGATGAAAGAAGCAGAAATCTAGGTGGACCAACAGTGATTGAGGCATAGAAATTTCCATCAAAATCTCATTCTGTGTAAAATGTCTTCATTACTGAGGAGGATGATTTCATCTCATCAAGAGATCAACTGAATACCATAGGGTTCATTGCAACTCCACCACTAATCATCCTCAACACATCATCCCAAGCATCCAGAGTCACTGCTGCTCTTACAACCTCTCTTCAAGACCCAAGATCCGAAGAACAAAAGGCAACTACAATGCCTTAGTTGCAAGCTTTGAAGCATATTTAGGAGGAAGACTCACATCTGCTCATCTGATCCAGGAAGATATGGAGGAAATGCATCCAGATGATGTGGAAGAAATGGATCTGCAATGGCAAATGGCCATGATTGCTATGGAGCATAGAAATTTCCAGAAAAGGCAGAAAGCTCAGCCTTAATCAAAATACAAAGCTTTGATATGATAAATCCAAAGCGAAATGCTTCAACTATGGCATGGCTGGCCACTTCTCTATAGAATGCAATGCCCCCAAAGAAACAACTTTCAAAGGAATTCTCAAAGCCAGACATCCTCACAGTCTAACTCAAGCTTTCACTCCAACAATCATGAGCACTAGTATCATCATCCATAACAACATCACTCATATCAAATCCACCTTAACTGACAAACCAAGCTCATGGAATCAATCAGTCATCTGCTAATGATCTCGTGCTAATGATCAGCTTACGGCTCACATCATGATGGTCCATCTCCAATGCCTACTGAGGTAAAATCTAACCTTTCTAGTGAAACATGCATTACTGAATTGCAAAGATAGAGATCATAACCATATATGGCAGATAAAATTAAAGAGGAAAAGGTTAAGTCAGAGATGATGAAAATATAGATTAAAAGCTTTGAAAATCAAAATAAAATCTCTCATCTTTGACATTAGAAAACTGCATGGTGAAAAGTATACTCTTGCAGCTGAGAATGAGCTACTGACTGAAAAGTTAGCTCAATCCAAGGCTGAACGTACACTTACTAAAGTGAAACTTAAGAAGTTTCAACTTTCTTCAGTCAAGCTACAAGAAATCCTTCATTCTTAAAAGGATCCAAAGGACATGTAAGGGATTGGGTAAAAATCATGTCCTCCACCATATAATGACAACTACACTATCATGCCTGAATCTGTCACACTTAATGAGGAAATTAAAACTAAAACTATGGAACCAAAATCTATAGTAAAACAAGTAACCAATCCTAAAAACAAACCTAAGATTTATATTGAAATAAAGGAGGATAAAATTAAATTAGGACACCCAATCAAAATCAAAGAGTGTTCAGACAAGGCAGTCAGTGTCATCGAACCCACAAGCCCTATAAAGGTAATTGCTCCATTTATAAAATTCATACCATCTGTTTTAAAAGGTAAAAAGAAGTATGTGAAGTTAGTGAAACCCACTGCTGAAAGCAGTTATGATAATGAGATTATATCTGCAAACAAATCAAGCAATCAGACAAGGTTTCACTGCACTTAATCTTCAAAATCAAGACAGGATGTTGGTTTTGATATATGTAATAAGGAACACATTGATCAATTTAAGAAAGAGGTACAAAAGGATTGAAGAAACAAAAACAGCGAAGAAAGTCTAATAAAAAGCCTGATTTTGATTCATCCCCTAAGCACAAGAAAGTGGCTTAGCAACAAATGAGAAAATCAGCTAAGTCCCACAAATCAAAATTTGATTCAAGCAACAAACAAATGTATTATGACATTTGTGATATGTTCAATCACAAAACATAAAAGTGCTTTTACAATCATTATTGCTCTATGTGTGACATGAACAACCACTCAACCAAAAACTGTTATTTTAACAAATGTTGTTCAGTCTGTGATATGAACAATCACAATACATCTGATTGTTACTTCAATCAGAAGGATTGAGAATTCCCCAAAACAAATCCATCTCAACAACATCATCAGGCAAAACACAAGTCAAGAGTCATTTGCACAACAATCAATCTAGGACATCTAGATCACTCAATGACATGAGTAAAACAAAAGAATATGGAAGAGTCAAAGAAGCAACCATTTCATCAATCAAAAGTCTGACTTTTCAAAACCCAAAATGATCTTTGAAAATCAAAAACGGTTTAAATTTCCTCTCAAAAGAAGAGAGATCAAAGATTTCACTACTCATCTGACTCTTCTATTGATGTTAATGAGAAGACTCCAGAAAGATATCATAAGCAATCTCTAAGGTCACCTCTAAATAGATCACAATTTAGAGGAATGTATCAAGAAGTCACCATAATAGATAGAACGGGAAACCCAAGACTATCATGGCTTGGGTTCCATGTTCTAATTAGTTCTTTTATTCTTGAAGGATCATCCATATATGTCCAATAGCTTATGGTACGTGGATAGTGGATGCTCCCGACACATGACTAGAGATGGTTCCCTTCTTCATGACTTCAAGCACATACAAGGAACTACGGTGTCATTTGGTGGAGATTCACAAAGTGGTAGAATTACAGGTGAAGGATCTGTGACAAAGGATGCTGAGCTTTGACAAAGTGAACTACTGTGAACAACTGAACTTTATCTGCTAAGCGTGTCTCAGATCTATGACAAGAAATATTCAACTCACTTTGTTAGGATCAGTGATCTACGTTTGATTGATTAGAGAGTATTGCAGCGGAAATAAAACAATGAATTAGACAATTCACAAGAATACAGTGATATTCAAAGTAAGAACAAACGATTATAGAAAGAATTCTGCAAATCAAATGTTTCATTCAATACGTGCTTTCGTGGTGGCACAATGTCACACATACAATCAGGTCAATCATCCCTTATATAAGAATGTCGTGGTGGAACATTTCTTATATAGGAGATGTGACGTCTGCTGATGTCATTTGATAGTGACATCTAACAGAATTATTCGGACTACTGAAAGTTAACACAACTACTGAAGATGTCAAAACAGATGACATCTTCTTACAAAAATACTAAGTCTTAACTGTCACTACAACTACTGAAAAGAAACTACTGAAACTACAACGACTGAAGAACATGCTCTTCAGTCGTTTTACAAATACTGAAACAAAAAAGAAAACTACTGAAAGGAAACCATCACAAAACTGAAGAATGCTTCTTCAGCGGTTGTAACAACTCTGAAGGCTTCAGTACTTGTACATGAACTTCAGCTGTTGTCATCAGCTGATGTCTTCAGTCTTTGTACTTCAACTGTTGATCTTCAGTACTTCAGTCTTCAGCTGTTGATCTTCAGACTTTGGTCTTCAGCTGTTGAAGTCTTCAGTACTTTAGTCTTCAGCTGTTGAAGTCTTCAGTACTTTTGTCTTCAGCTGTTGATCTTTAGACTTTGGTCTTCAGCTGTTGAAGTCTTCAGTACTTTAGTCTTCAGTTGTTGAAGTCTTCAGACTTTGTCAAACAACTGATCAAGTCTTCAGCAGTTGTTGTGATGTCTGTGGGACTTAGAGGTTTTTCTGATCAGGCTCATTGGTTCTTTTGGTCCAACAAACTCCCCTGAACCAATGCAGCCAAAACCTCTAAACTTATTGAAGATGTCCCACTTATTATGGCAGAAATATTTGGTCTTTTTGTCTTCTAGATCAGCTTAGAAGTGACCCATGTAAGCACAGGCCTGGGAAGAAGTCTCAATGATCTGTTTGGCAAAGGATGAATGGGAACTCTGCCTTGGGGAATCGGACACAGAGTTGTTACCCCGTCCATGAGATCTACTTCCCACAATGAGTCTATATGACTCCCTTGTATGGGCCTCAAGGAAGGTTATCTGTTCCTCCATGGTAAGCTCTTCAGCTCCTCCTTCAAAAAGTTATTATGGCACATAATATTCAGATAGGTATTTGACCTGTTTCCTATTTTTGAGTTCCACAGTTGTTATTACTCTATAAGCAAATTGATCTGGGTGATTACCCTCTAAGAACAACTGGAGCTCATTCTTTCTGACTTCCTCAAGCCTCTTATATACTAACCCCTTTTTCACCATTTTATTTTCCAGCATCTTTTGTGGGGTCCGGTTAGCTTTATAGGCTTTCTTGAAGTCATCTAGGATTTCCCAGGGTGATACTACAAAGACCAGTGAGATCACTTCATCTACAATCTTCTTCACTTGGCCAATGTATCTCTGTGGAATGTTTTTTTCTTGTGAATCCTATGAGACACCCTGGGATCAGGCTAAATCCTCACTCTCTCCTTTTGATATTAAAATGTATGTTTAAGAGTGTATAACCTGAGAGCGTGCTTCTTCATGTTGATGATTGAAATGTGGCAGCATATGCTTTGTCAACTCTCCTCAATAATTCCTCATCATGTTGTTTATAAATCTCTTCTTCTTCTAGCTTCACTTTCACAATTTGTCTTTGAGTTTCAGGAGTAATTGTTGGGAGGTGACTTGTGGCCTTAGGCAATTGTATAATAGCTGAGATTGGCAACCTATCTTCATCTTCATCATTATCTTCTTTTTCTTCTTCTAGCCTCAGTACCCTTCTCTTCCACTTCTGGGGTACATCATCGGCTATTGGTTTTGAGGGTAGGGGAGTTGGTTTGGTGGGTTGTGTTGTGGTGGTTTTTGGGGTAAAGGTATTGTTTTAGTGGGTTTTGTGTGGGAATTTTGACAGGCTGTTCTAGCATCTTGGATGTGAGTTCGGCTTTAGATTGCTTGACTAGTTCAGTCCTGCTCCCAGCACCAGCTTCACTTAAGGCTTCAATAACCAATCCTTTGTGTATACTTCAGACGAACAGATCTTGGTGGTTATTGCCAAGATGCTGTCCCTGGACTGCCTTGATTTCAATCAATGATCTACCAAGATACTTCGCTATGAATCTGATCATGATTTCTAGCCTTTCCCTTTCCAACACATCATAACTTGCCCATCTAGCTTGGTTTCTTCATCTCTAGTCTTCTGATTTCTGTGTCAAGTTTTTCAGTGTCATGACCTTGCCTAAACACTGATCAATGATGTTATCCATTGATCGCTGTGTTCGGCATCAGCCTTCTTCACCATTGTCTCCAAGTCAGTCTCCTTTTCATTCTTCCTTTTCTTGTATGTGACATGAAAGTCTTTAGTACTCTTAGTCACTTTCTCCATGTCAGCATCCTTCACCTTCTCCTTCTTAGTTTCTTTCCTATCTGCAATCCTCTTTCTTTTTGCTTTCACTGACTGAATCTCCCCCTTTTGGTTGCATTAGTGCAAGGGTTGATTGTCAGAAAGCCTTTTGCTCACAGCATCCTCTATCAAGGGTTGTATAACTGAGGAAGCCTCTCATCAAGGGTTTTAAGCACCATATCAGTGATAGTTGATGTGATGAGAGGTAAGGAATGTTGAAAGACAGCAGCTATTTGCTCAGGGGGTTCTGACCCTGAGAAATAGTGCCAGAAGTAAGGCAGGTGGCTGTATGGGTGACCTTCAGAGGAAGGTGCCACCTGTGGGTTTGGAAGGGTAGATGGTCTTCGATCCTGAGAAGTTTTGGCAAGCAGCTCTTGGAGTCTGCTCACCTCATCCTCGAGGATGGTGTTTTGGCTAAACATCATAAAAGAGCCTAGGTCATCATTAGTGTTTACTGAATCACCTGACCTCCTGATAGAATCAGGATGAACATGCTCTAAGTGTAGTCCAGTAGTAGCATGTGACCCTTGGTCATGGTACTGGGGACTTCCTGCCTCAGGACCATGTCCTTCATCGGCAGTTGCCTCTGGTGAGGTCTTATGGACAATACCAAATTCATCCTTATCATTTGCTGAAGCAGAGAAGTGGCAGCCTCACCCGAAATTCGAATCTCCGTTTCTACACTTGGAGATTGAATATGGTAACCCCTGTGCTGTGGGGTGTCAGAAGCACTTTGGTCCTCCCCCTCAATGGTTGGGGCTATCCCAGTTTTGATTGGTATCTGGGGAGGAGGTGAGGAGTGCAACTGAGTCAGCACTTTGGCAATTATGATGGTAGGACTTTGGGGGGCGGTTGCAGTGGGAGAGGGTGTGAAGGCAGTATGCACCCGGGGAGAGTGGTGCGTTTCAATGGCAACCTCCTCAAGTGAGGAAGGTTCCAGATGTATAGGTGCCCAGAGGTGGTGGTTGCTACAGGCTCCTGTGAGAGGAAACCTGAGCGGTTGAGGGTGAGTGAGTACGTGTATCTACTGGGGGGTTATGACCAGTAGATATAACCTGCGTTGTGTTGCATGGGCATCCTCAGGGGACTCATTTCCCTGAGTAGCCTTTTTGGCTTTCTTGTTTGTTTGGTTTGGTGGGGACATGGATTTGGAGGTGGTGGTGTGGGTTCCAGCTGCATGGTTTTCGCAGTTTGGCAGCCAGTTTGAGTGACTGGTCTGAGTTGTGCCTGGAGTATACTTCAGGTAATACAGCCGTGGCAGGGACTCCAAGGCCAACAAGTCCCTCAGCTTTCATTTGGTTTACTATAATGGCCATTAGGAACCGAGGATATATATCCATGGTTAGCTATAGGCTTGGAGGCCATATCCTTGAGTTCAAGAAATAATATTTCAGAAAAATTTAAGCTTTGTTGGTCAAGGATAGAGAATAATACCTGCTCCACCTCGTCGACATTTGATCCCAAGAAGAAGTCTTAGGAGCTAAGCATACATTCACCATGTGAAAAATTATAGTCGTTCCGCATCATGGAAATGCTTCTTCAGGATGGTAGAGGCACTAAGGTTACCCTGGTATCCATGTTGGACAAATGATAGATCAGTGGTGCCCTTTGGATACCCAGTGGGGAAAGTGGCATCATCCAGTTGTAGGGTTGGCGAAGGATTTCTGGAGTGATGACCACCTGACGATTGTTGACGAACGAATGGAGAGAGTCGGTGTCATTCTCCCCAAGTGATGAGGGTGACGTTCGTCCAGAACTGATGGAGGGATTCGGCATGAATGGTAGGATTTAGAAGGAAAGCCGTTTTGTATGGAGAGTTGATCATTAGATCAATGGCATTATCAAACTTTGTCCAGAAGGATGATTTGGTAAGGTAAGCAACACAGTTGTGTTGGTTTAAGCTTCATGTTCGCCATTGATGTGAGAGAAGGTTCTGAGTTTTTGAACGTTAGGTTTGAGATGATGAAGCTCTGTAAGACAAGGTATTTATAGGGTATGGGTTATAAAGCAACTGAAGGGTTTGGTATGAGTCATCAGTAGTTTTAAGCACTGATGACGTGGTATTAACCTCAAAGGTTGAAACAACTGAAGTCTTGGTTTAGGCATCAGTAGTTATAAAACTACTGAAGACCATGGTTTTAGCTTCAGGTGTTGGAAACAACTGATAAGTTGATGTTAGTCATCAGTAGTTATAAAACTACTGAAGACATGGTTTTGTTATCAGTTGTTGTAAACAGCTGACGGCGTGGTATTAGTCATTAGTAGTTGTAAAACTACTGAAGACATGGTTTTGTCATCAGTTGTTTAAGATGAAGCAGCAGTTTTAGAAACAACTAAAGAGAAATTTCTCATCAGTAGTTTTCGTCAATTCATAGCTTTTCAGCTATTTCATACTGTCCTCACCACTTACTCATCAGTCTTTTTGGTTGTTTTTTCAGTTGTTTCACAGGACATCAGTACTTATCTGTTTGTACTTATATCAGTAGTTATGACTGTATTAGTTCTTGTAACAGAATCAGTACTTATTTGTGATATGGTTGCAAATGATCATCAGTACTTTTTACTGAGATCATCAGTAGTTATCACTTATTCTAGCTGCAGCATACCAAGCCTTAACACTAGGTGGTTTTGGAAAGTCGAGCTATCCAAAGGCTTAGTAAAAATGTCTGCAAGCTCATCAGCACTAGGCATAACTTTGGATCAATCAGACCTTTTTCAAACAGTCCCTAATAAAATGATGTCTGATCTCTATATGTTTGGTCCTAGAGTGCTGGACAGGATTCTTGACAATGCAAAGAGCTGAAGCACTATCCATTAATAATGGAGTCTTAGTCTCTGTAATGCCATAATCCAAAAGTTGGTTCTAAAGCAAGAGTACCTGAGAAGTACAGCTTGCAGCAGCAATGTACTCTGCTTCAGCAGTGGATGTAGCAACAGATGTTTGTTTCTTACTCTGCCAAGAAATCAAACAGTTCCTAGGAATTGACATCCACCAGAAGTTGACATTCTGGTTAACTTACACCCTGCATAGTCACTATGAGAAAAAGCAACCAATTTGCAAGAGTGTCCAGTGGAATACCATAAACCTAGAGATTGTGGACCTTGCAGATATCTAAAGATCCTTTTGACTGCACTCAAGTGAGACTCTTTAGGAGCAGCCTGGAATCTAGCACAAACACATGTTGCAAACATGATATCTGGTCTAGAAGCTGTTAAGTACATCAAGGACCAATCATACATCTGTAAAGTGTTTCATCAACAGCCTTACCTTTCTGATCTGCATCCAGTTGTGTGGTGTTGTACATGGAGTAGAACAGGGCTTACAATTTTGTAAATCAAACTTATTCAAAAGATCTTTTGTATATTTAGACTGATGAATGAAAGTCCCATCAGCCTTTTGTTTGATTTGCAATCCTAGAAAGAACTGTAATTCTCCCATTGCACTCATTTCAAACTTCTTATGCATTAAATTGGTAAAGCCATCACACAACTGGGGATCAGAGGATGCAAAAATAATATCATCAACATAAATTTGAACAAGTAGCTTATGCTGATCCACCTTCTTAATGAATAAAGTTTTATCTATGGAGCCTCTAGTGAAATTATTTTGAAGAAGAAAATTTGATAATGTCTCATACCAGGCTCTAGGAGCTTGTTTCAACCCATAAAGAGCCTTATCAAGCTTGTATACCCAATCTGGATGTTTATTATCCTCAAAACCTAGTGGTTGACACACATAAACTTCTTCTTTTATTTTACCATATAAAAATGCACTTTTAACATCCATTTGAAAAACTTTAAAATTGTGAAATACAGCATAGGCTAAGAACAATCTAATTGCCTCCAGTGGCTACACGGGGCAAAGGTCTCATCATAATCAATACCTTCTTCTTGTGAAACCCCTGAACAACCAGTCTGGCCTTGTTGTTACCTTTCATCATTTTCTTTTGTTCCTAAACACCCATTTAGTGCCTATTGCACACTTACCTGGGGGTAGAGGAACCAGTTCCCACACTTGCTGTTTCTTGAACTGAAGTAGCTCAACTGCATGGCTTCCACCCATCCATTGTCTCTCAAAGCAACATGATAGTTCTTTGGCTCTTGCTGAATGATGAAGAGAGCATAGAAGCACAAGTTAGACAATTGACTTCTGGTTGAGACGCCATCATTGATACCACCAATGATTTGAGACATGGGGTGATTCTTCAGCTCTTGTGCACAATAAGATCAGTGCAAGTGTTTGTAGCCGGTTCAGCATCAGCAGATGTTGATTCAGATTCTTGAAACAAAGTATTAGATGGAAAATCAAACGATGTAGAGGAATCAGAAATCTCATCAGCATTTGTTGTGGATGGAGCTGCTGAAGGTACAGGAACATCAAGTTTAGCAGACTCAGGTAGTTGGTCACTGAACTTGAAAAGGTGAGTATTGATATCATCATCATCTTCAGTACCACCAGGTGGAAGACTTGCTGCAGAAGATGATTTATCCACATGATCTGCAACAGCTGGTGTTTGATAAGGAGCATATTGCAGTATGTCCAGATCAAACAACTCCACAGGGTTTTGTGGAATTTTATCCTTAGGAGATTCATTGAATTTCACATGCAAGGTTTCTTCAACTATCTTTGTTCTGCAGTTGAAGACTCTATAAGCCTTGCAAGTGGAGAATAACCTACAAAATACCCTGCATCCACCTTAGGATCAAATTGTGGAGTTGACCCTTTGTGTTGAGAATGAAACAAGGACATCCAAAGGCTCTGAAGAATGAAATCAAAGGAGCCAAATGATGTAGAGCTTCATATGGAGTCTTCATCAACCTCTGATTTACTAACACTCTATTCTGCACATAGCAAGCTGTATTGACAGCTTCAGCCCAAAAGGTCAAAGGCAAACCAGAGTCAGCCAACATGGACCTTGCGGCTTCAATTAAATCCTGTTCTTTCTCTCCACTACTCCATTTTGTTTAGGAGTCCTTGGGATGCTAAACTGCCTTTTGATTCCTTTTGAAAGATAAAAATCATCAAGTGTATGTTTTCTGAATTCAGTACCATTGTCACTCCTATACACTTGACTGATAGGGAATACTGCTTCTCAACATACAGCACAAAGTTTGTAATCTTCTGAGCAACCTCATCCTTTGAATGTAGAAAGAAAGTCCATATGAATCTGGAGTAATCATCCACAATTACCAGAAAAGTATTTCTTTTTGCCATGCTCATCACTCTCACAGGACCAAATAGATCCATGTACAGTAACTGCAAGCAGGCAGTGGACTTAGGTTCTTCAATGGGAGGGGATGAGACTTTGTGTGTTTTCCTTTCAAACAAGCAGCAGGCTTATCACAGTGGAACTCCTTTATTGATAAACTCTCACTAAACAATGTGGATCAGCTGATTCTTGTTTCTGAGATTGACATGACCCGCCTTCTATGCCATAGTTTAGATTTCTGAAGAGAGGCTTGGAGAACAGGCATGGATGACCTTCAAATCAATCTTCTTTGACAAATCCAAGGCATACACTCTTCCGATCCTGTGGCCTTCAGGAGAGTATGTTCATCCATTACCTTGTCAATCAGCCTCAGAACTTGGGAAGACAGAATCCTGCAGTTCTGGCTTGTGAAAAGTGCAACATGCCCTTTATCACACATCTGACTGACATCAACAGATTATACTTGAGATTCTCCACATGGTTGACATCATCAAACCGTATTTGTCCATTAGACACATATCCTTTCCAATGATGTAACCTCTGGCATCATTTCCAAACGAATCAAATCCCTTCTTTCCTTGAGAGTAGTCATTAAGAAGAGAACTGCTCCCAGTCATATGCATAGATCCTCCACTGTCCACATACCAGATGCTCCTTTGGCATGTTGAAGAACCTGCATGAAAGAAAACTAGTTAGATTTTGAGACCCAAACCTTTTTGGTTTTGGGTCTGTTCATCAACAGATGCAACCATAACTTGTTTCTTATGATTAACAGCTGAAGAAGGAGATGGTGCTGAAATGGATTCCTTAGATTTGGGCTTGGAATGCCTTTTCAGTGATGTGATCACAGGTGCATCTAGTTGGTTAACTCTCCCCAACAAATGCTGAACCATCATAAAGTTGTGTCTGATTTGTAGCCAAAGCTTTCAGCTCTTGTGACATATCAGTACTTGTGTTTGATGAGTTCCTGTGATCCACCATTTCCTCCTTAAAATTAACAGACTTGGTCTGATGTTTATCATGAGGAGCACCATCAGCGTTTTGTGATGAAACTTATCCTTCTTTTTGAATTTGGTTGAAGGCTTGGGTTTATCACAATGGAATGATTGCGGTACAAACTTGGTCTCAAACTCAATTTTCATTTCATCCATCTGGATTTTAATGAGCTTATCTCTGTTGAGTGGAACCCTTTCTGTACCAACATTCATCAAAAGATGATTGAATTTACCACATATTTCACATGGCTATTCTTCATCTTGGATTGATCAACTGCTGATGAGGAAACTACTGAAGGTGTGCTCTTCAGAACTTTCCTCCTTTTAGTTTTTGTTCAGTACTGAAGAATCTGTAACAACTGAAGAGTTGTTCTTCAGCTGTCATTGCAGCAGTTGTTAATCCATTTATTTCAGCTGATTTGAAATGCTTTTCAGTTGTTGTAACTTGCCCTTCAGTAGTTAAGTTACTTTGAGGGACAACATGAAATACTCAGCTTCATGTGCTTATGAGTAGTTAACCCATCAGCCAATTGACTTGCTGAGGTATCAACCCTTATCTCATTGTGATTTTGGAGATCACTGGTGGATGATGCACATGATAATGTGGTTGGAGATTGTTTTCACTTTCAGATTTTACTATTGGTTTTGGAGTAAAATCTGTTGGAGGTGCAATATGGTTGTAACCAATTCCAAACTTCACATTCGAAGCAGATTGCTTACTGAGCAGCATTTCAAATCCCTTGCAGGATGACACCATCGGTCACCATCAACTTGGGTAACTGCAAGTTTTCTTTGAGTTCTTATGGTTCTCAGAATGACCTCTAGCTTAGCCTTTTCATCATTTAATTGGCATTTAAGCTTATAAATCTCATCATCTTTGTCCTTAAGGACAAACTCATATTCAGCTTTTCTTTTGGAAATAGTTTGCTCAAGCTCTAGATTTTGATTAATTACAGCTACATTTGCTTCTCTAATAGAGACAAATGCATCTATGCAAGATTCAGAACGAAGCTTGGCCTTAGCCTTAGAAGAAACTTGGGTTACCTGTGAAGAAGATGCATTGGAGCATGAACCCTCAGTAGACTCCAGGGCCATGAGAGCTAGATTCCCAAAAGGATGTTCACCACCATGTTGACCATCACCAGTAAATAATTGCTCAGTACCAGAGAGATCATCTGGTAAGCTGCTCCAGTCAACATTACCAGGGGTGAAAAAGCTGTGATGAGGTTATGATTAAGATGGTAGAGGCTCAGGTAATGCTTGTGGTTGTTGTGTAGTAGGAACTTGAACTGGATTTGGCTGAGGCATGTAATAGCAGGGATACGGATATGACATTGGACCCTGAGGGACAAAATATGCAGGCGAAGCAGGTTGTGAATGATGACTAGAACAAGCAGGAGTTGCCCCCTGTTTTGTGGACTAGTGCTTGAAAAGTCACAAAGGTGCAGAGGAGTTAGATCCAGATGATCTACACTCTCTTGCAAAGTGTCCAAGCCTTTGGCATTTGTGACACCTCAACTTACTCTGTCAAAACCAACTTTGGTTTTGCCAGAGAGTCCTGGAAATTTCCTGCCAGTCCTCTTGTAAAATTTCTGAGATCTGATATTAATCAAGGCCATTTGGCTTAGAATATCCATCTCTTCTAGATCATCATCAACTATTCCTTTCAAATCATCCATGATAAAACATAAATTGTCACTATTACAGCCTGAGTGACTATCAACACCAACGAATGCATGATCTGAACTGTTTGAAGAGAAATCTATATGCTTATCATAATTACTTTCAGATGCAGCATATTCTGACTCATGACCAACCATGGCAGTGTTCCCTGGTACAAAGTCATCAGTGAGATTTCATTATGATGCCAGTTTCCTTTTCTGCTCTATCTCTCTCTCAAATGTAAGCAGTTTCCCATGAAGTTGGGTGAGAGATAGTTTATCCAGATTTGCACTGGAGCGTAGGACAATAGTGTATGTGTCCTATCTCTCAGGCAGTGATCTAAGGAATCTATTGTTCATCTGGCTATTGTTATATTCATGTTTGACCATTCTTAGCTCAGAGATCAAACTGGAAAAACGCTCAAACTGTTGAGTCAGTGTCTCACCCTTCCTATGAGAGAATGTTTCATATTCTTGGGCAAGGATTTCTCTATTGTTTGCTAAGACCTCATCAGTTCCACCGAATTGTTCCTTCAGTGCATTCCAGAGGTCATGAGTAGTTTCATGATGCATAAGCCCTGAATAGATTTCATTCGGCAGTGCCATGGCCAGAATTCCATGGGCTTTAGCATCAATCTCAAACAGTTTCCGATCTTCATTTGAGTATTGTTCCTTCTTCTTGGAACCATTTGATTGGTTTCCGGATTGTTCACCATAGGCTTATTTGGACCATGTACCACCGATGTCCAACAACCTGAACTATTAACAGACAGGTGATGAAGCATTCTTCGTTGCCATATGTTATAACGCAGTCCTAACCAACATCGGAGGCTTGGTTGAAGAACCGGTATTGTGAGGGTCATTAGAAGGAGTAGTCTTTCTCAGATTCAACAAAATCAATTAAGTTTTAACAGATTTAGAACAGAACACAACAAACCAAATTGAACAAGAGAAAAAACAGAAAGCAATAAAACGAAAGTAGCAGAAATTCAATTTAACTATGACCAATTCTTGCAATATGCTAATTCAATCAAATGCAGATATCGATTAGACAGTTTCAATGATCAATTGTTAGATAGATCAAAGATTAACCGCTCTGATACCAATTGTTAGGATCAGTGATCTACGTTTGATTGATTAGAGAGTATTGCAGTAGAAATCAAACAATGAGTTAGACAATTCACAAGATACAGTGATATTCAAAGTAGAACAAACCATTTAGAAAGAATTCTGCAAATCAAATGTTTCATTCAATACGCGCTTTCGTGGGCACAATGTCACACATACAATCAGGTCAATCATCCTTATATAAGAATGTCGTGGTGGAACATTCCTTATATAGGAGATGTGACGTCTGCTGATCATTTGATAGTGACATCTAATAGAATTATTTGGACTACTGAAAGTTAACACAACTACTGAAGATGTCAAAATAGCTGACATCTTCTTACAAAAATATTAAGTGTTAACTGTCACTACAACTACTGAAAAGAAAACTACTGAAACTACAACGACTGAAGAACATGCTCTTCAGTCGTTGTACAAATACTGAAAGAAAAAAGAAAACTACTGAAAGGAAACCATCACAACAACTGAAGAATGCTTCTTCAGCTGTTGTAATAAACTCTGAGGGCTTCAGTACTTGTACTTGAACTTAGCTGTTGTCATCAGCTGATGTCTTCAGTCTTTGTACTTCAGCTGTTGATCTTCAGTACTTCAGTCTTCAGCTGTTGATCTTCAGACTTTGGTCTTCAGCTATTGAAGTCTTCAGTACTTTAGTCTTCAGCTGTTGAAGTCTTCAGTACTTTTGTCTTCAGCTGTTGATCTTCAGACATTGGTCTTCAGCTATTGAAGTCTTTAGTACTTTAGTCTTCAGCTGTTGAAGTCTTCAGACTTTGTCAAACAGCTGATCAAGTCTACAGCAGTTGCTGTGATGTCTGTGGGACTTAGTGGTTTTTCTGATCAGGCTCATTAGTTCTTTTGGTCCAACACACTTTACACACACTCATTGCTACATTCTGAAACCTGGATTCAGATCTCTAAGAATGGGTTGTCCTAAAGACCGCAAGAAAGAATAATACTTATGTTTTAAACCTGTGTTCTGCATCACCTAAGGAAGAAACATGTCTTTTGTCAAAAGCATCATTTGATGAGTCACAAGTACGGCATAAATGTTTGGGGCACCCAAACTTTGAAAACATAAATAGATTGATCAAAGGAAACCATGTCATTGGTATTCAACAAAAAAGAATTTCACTTTGTTGATCACTGTTCGGTGTGCCTCAAAGGAAAACAACACAGGTCTTCTCATAAATCCAAGCTGGTGAACACAAACAATACTCCATTGAAGCTACTTCATATGAATCTTTTTGCACAACCAAAGGCATTACTCATCAATTCAGTGCGACTAGAACTCCTCAACAAAATGGGGTAGCTGAAAGGAGAAATAGAACACTTATTGAAGCAGCTAGAACAATGCTAGACGATGATAAGCTACCAATCACCTTTTGGGCATAGGCAGTTAACATATCGTGATTTGTTCAAAATTGAACTCTAATTGTAAAAGAAAGCAACATGACTCCATATGAACTGCTCTTTCATAGAAAACCATTCATTGGTTTCTTAAAACATTTGATAGTCCTGTCTTAATATTAAACACCCAAGACTATCTGGGAAAGTTTACATCTAAGTCTGATGAAGGATTCTTTGTATGTTATTCTTTTGTTTCAAAGGCTTACACAGTGTTTAATCCTAGATTAAACATTATTGATGAATCAAAAAATGTTCAATTCAAGGAACATTTGTTTCCTAAATCTACAAATGGTCCCGACTGGTTGCTTGATATTGACTCATTTACAAAATCATTTGATCAATTTCACTTGTCTGATGCAGGAAATATACATTTAGGTTACACTTCTTCAGCTGTAGAAAGAAGAGATGAGTTTCCATTGATTTATCCTACATCTGCTGAATACATGAATGAAGATGTTCCTCTCCAAGCTGATCCCATCAGATAACCATCACAAAACTAGAATGTTTAAACTGAAGGAGGTCTAAGCTTGTTACCATCACACTCAGATGATCTGTCAACTGAGATCAGAAATCAAAAACAAGCTACTCCTCCAGCTAATACACAAAGAACATCAAATGATGGAAGCAATCATAATGTTGCTGAAGTTGAAGCAGGAACTTAAATGGAGTCTGACTATCTTCATAATTCCCCAATAGTACAAGATGAAGATGCCTATGACCATAATGAACTGAATGTCTCCAATATTGATGTAACCATTGCTGGTGATTCCATTCCAACCACCAAAATACACAAGAATCATCCACCTAAAACCATTATCGGTGAACTTAATGAAAGGTGACAAGAAGCAAGTCCAGTATTGCAAACATCTATTTGTTCTCATTCTTTCTCTGTCAAACAGAAGAACATCAAAGAGGCTCTTGACAATAGTTGCATTGAAGCAATTCAGGAAGAATTGCTCCAATTCAAGAAGTAAGAAGTATGGCAACTGGTAGATCTTCTCGAAGAACAATACCCTATCAGTACCAGATGGCTTACAGGAACAAGACTGATGATAGAGGGATCGTCATCAAAAACAATGCAAGATTAATGGCACAAGGATACACTCAAGAAGAAGGAATCAATTATGATGAAGTGTTTGCACCTGTTGCCAGATTAGAAGCAATCATAATCTTTCTAGCATATTCTACTTCCATGAAATTTACTATTTATCAAATGGATGTGAAGTGTGCCTTCTTGTATGGAAAGATTGTTCAGGAGATCTACGTGAGTCAACCACCAGGATTTGAAGATCTAGATTCCCTCATAGAGTTTACAAGTATGGCAAAGCTCTGTATGGTCTTCACCAAGCTCTATGAAAGTGGTATGAGACTCTATCATCCTTTCTTCTTCAACATGGATACGAAAGAGGAAAGATTGATCAGACTCTCTTCAGAAGAGGAAGAGGAAAAGACATGCTGTTAGTCCAGATTTATGTGGATGACATCATTTTTGGCTCAATAAACAAGCAACTCTATAACGAGTTTGAAGACCTTATGCATTTAAAATTCCAAATGAGTGCAATGGGGGAACTCACTTTCTTTCTAGGGGTACAAGTCCAATAGACAACAAATGGAATCTTCATCAATCAATCAAAATACGTTGAAACTATGTTGAAGAGATTACACTTTACTAATTGTCAGTCTACCAAAACTCCTTTAGATAGTAAAGTGAAGATTGGACCTGATCCGGAAGGCAAAGTAGTAGACCAGACTCACTATCGATCAATGATCGGTTCACTTATGTATCTAACTGCCGGTGGGTTGGACATTATGTTTGGTGTTTGTGTGTGTGCCAGATATCAAGCTGATCCAAAAGAATCACATGTGAATGCAGTCAAGAGGATATTCAGATATCTGAAGGGCAAACCAGCACTTGGGTTAAGGTATCCAAAGGAAGGAGACTTCAATCTCTATGCCTACACAAACAGTGATTATGGAGGACGCAACTTCAACAGAAAATCCACCTCTGGTGGTTGTCAATTTCTTGGTCCCAGACTGGTCTTTTGGCAATGCAAGAAGCAGACAAACGTGTCCTTATCAATAGTAGAAGCTGAGTATATTGTAGCATCAGCTTGTTGCTCTCAAGTACTTTGGATTCAAAACCAGATGCTTGATTATGGTTTAAACTTCTTGCACACACCAATTCACATTAACAACACAACAACTGTTTTCATAACAAATAATACATTTCAACACTTATAAACAAAACAAATTGAAATTAGATATCACTTTTCGAGAGACTGTGCTGAAAAGAGGTTAATCAAATTGATTCAAGTACCCACTGAAAATCAATTGGCTGATTTATTTACTAAGGCATTTGAACCTAGTAAGTTTGAATTCTTGGTTCAGTCAATTGGCATGATTAACCTTGAGTAAAATAAATCAAAACATAAAAAAACAAGTCAAAAATACTTGAAAAACGAAAAAAGAAGTCAATGTTATGAAAAATAGAATATCATTGGTAAATGATATAATTAAAATCGTTATATCATTCACTGTCCTTAATTTCAAAAAATTGCAAGACTTTCATGACTTACCAGATATGTTGGTAGGCTCAACTTGGAAGAGAAGATACATGCAGTGATGAATTAAAATCTTATTCAATAATGAAACAATCATCATAAAGTACAGGTATGTATTGGCTTATCTAAGTGCATGTGTGTGTAGTAACCTAAACACACCAGGTAATGATGCTTTATGAATCTCTTTCACCTACATCATGTTTCATCTTTGTTTTGCTGAGCAAATACCTGATGAAACAAGCACATAGTGCATATGTACTGAACCAAAAGATTCCCAATGAGGAACACATCGAAATTGGATGAATCTACAAAAGCAATACATTCCAAGTGAATGAACAAAAGAATCCTCTCATGGATCACCTTCCAAAGTGCAGTGAAAAGAATCGCAACATGGATCATCATGAAAAGGATCAAAGTAAAAGAATCCCAATGAGGATCGGTGAAAATGAGTTCTCATAACTTAAGTAACCTCGTAGGAATGTTGTGAAAAAGTTCTACCATGCATTGTATAAGGATGGTTGATCATTCCATGCTTGTGTGTGTGAGGTACATATTAAATAATTAAATCAACCAAAAACATGATAAATATCATTTGCATCAAAATATCAACCGGGTATGAGTTTAAAAGGGCAAACATACCTTTATCATCAAGTTCATAAACATGTCCATTTTATCATAAAGGATGCACATGTGCAATATAAGATTGATATGATCCCAACAAAAATATAAGATTGATATGATCCCAAGTTTTAAAACTTTAGGGGAAGTAATTTAAAATTTTTGATTAAATCCATATAGATTGTTACTATCTTAAATTACTCTCTTAAAAATTGAAAACAAAAGAAAAAGAAAATGTATCTGTTGATGCAGAAGTTATACCATAGTATCTCAGCCTATGCAGATTCTTGGAAGCATAAAAGTCCAAGATTAGTCAAACAATGGAAACTTGTATCACTTCTGACATACAAGTCAATCCAAGCAAGAATTGACAACCTCAACACTCAACAACTTCATAATAAAAATCAATCAATGCCATCTCTTCATAACATGAAAAACCAAAATATTCACATTAACTTATGATTAAGTTCATAAGTTAATGCATGTCAGTGCATTGGTTAATGCGGGTGAAGGTAACCCATGCTTATAACCTATGCTTATAACCAATGCGGTTAGCTTTTTATTTCCAAGAGAAACTAATGCAGACAATGATTTTACTCTACCGCATTAGTGTGCCAAGTAGACACGAAATTTTGATGTTTAAAAACCTATGAACAAAAAATGTTCTAGAGAATTGTCATGTGGATAAAAAATCTTCTTCAAGTGTTCACCACATTTTCAATGTGGATAACCTTTTAAGTGTCCAACCGCATTTGTCAATACAGATGAAATTACACTTCCGCATTTGTTTTTAATCATCCGCATTTATGGATGTGTACCTTCCATTTTCATGTATTTTCAAGCAGAAATAAATAAGTCTTAATCTCTTTCTGTCAATGAATGATGATCAAGTAAATGTGGATTTTATTCTATCGCATTTGCTATAGTGAAAATGCTGACAAAGTCAGGTCAGCTGCATTTGCTACACTGAGCAATGCTAAAAAATTTTGTTAAACCGCATTTGCTACAGTGAGGAATGCTAAAAAATTTTGTTCAACCGCATTTGCTACAGTGAGCAATGCTAACAGTTTTGTCAACCGCATTTGTTACTGTGAGCAAATGCTGATGAACTTCATTCTTCCGCATTTGCCATAGTGCACAAATGCCGATAGAAGAAAATAGAACAAACTTCGCATTAGCTACAGTGTGTAAATGCGGATGCCTAAAATCACAAGTTAAACACTTCCGCTTTTACAAAAGTAACAAATGCGGATAGCAAAATTCTTTAAATTTTCACTTCCGCATTTACAATAGTAAACAAATGCGGATAATCTAATACTTAAATTTCCACTTCCGCATTGCTACAGTGACTTAAAAATTTTGAACACATTTGTTCTGGGACTTGTAAAATTTTGTAAAGCCATTCTGCGACTATTAAAGCAAGTTCAAGAGGTCATTTAATACTTTTCAAATTTGAGAGACTCTATAGTGCGACGAGCGAAAACACTATTCTTCTTCATCAATCATCTTCTCTTTAATAATCAAAGATTCAAGTCATTTCACCTAATTTGTTCTCATATAGATCCTACATAACTGCATTATCAAACAAAAGGTGAAATGTTACATTGTGTTAACCTAATATGTTGAACATTGAACTGATAATAACTTAGAACCCTAGTTACAAAGAACACTCAAATCAGATTTATTCCAAGAAAAGATGAACTTCTTGACTTCAATGAAATTGCAACTTTGTAGAATACGATTCAATCTGAAATCTAAATGTTATGTTCATCGCATGAACAGAGCATCATGAAACCGAAATAGTTGAAATCAAAACTTGAAATAATATCCATTTAATAGTCAAAAACATCAAAAAGTTGATCTTCAACATGATAAATTAAATGACAATAGCATTCATGACATATCTCAATCTGAAGTATTTCCTATGAACAGTACCCTCAAATGTTCATATTTGACCCTCAAAAAGTGGAAATGATGAATACTGCTTAAAGTACTACATTATTGTCATTGATCTACTCATATGCCTCTAATGCAGGGTATATGGCTAATCTCTTGTGGAGCAAGCTCCATAATGTCAGTGGTTTCTAGACCCTGATGCCCTAAGGCAGAGGGGCTTAGAGACATGGTCAGATTCATCTCCTCAACTAGAGTGGCTCATGCTATCATTGTCAGACCCTCATATATGAGAGACTCATAAGGTCATTCTGGAACTCTGCTGAAGTGATACAGGATGATGGTGTTAAGTCTTTATCTGGAAGGATTGATGATGTGCATACTCTGATCATAATCGAGGATTCTGTGAGAATGTGTCTGCAGTTTGGTGATGATGTAGACTCACCAATTGAGCTAGAAGATGATGATATAACTACCTTCTTTGCAGAAATTGGATATGAAGGGGGTTTTGAAGCAAAACAGATTGTGAAGGGATTAGCAGACTTGCCTTGGAGGTTTCTAATCTATATCTATCAGCGTTGTTTGTCCAAAAGGAAAACAGGATGGGATAGATTCAATTATTACTTTATCAGCATTTGTGCTTTGTGCACAAATAGGCCATTCAATATGTCAGCTTATGTCTTCAATGGCCTAGTATCCACATACAAAAGGAAGGATAAAAATTCTGATGCATCCAAGATTCATTCATGTCTCATAAATGAAGCATTCCCCTAATCTAGTTGCTGAGGGACCAGTTCTAGATATTCCAAACTATGATCTAAGTCATATAAGTACATCAAGAAGAACGATCCCAAAAATTTTTTGTTGTGGTGCTCATTCTCCTCTTCCTACCTTGGATACTTCACCAATTAATCCTGATGCACAGGTGAAGAACAACATGATCCTGCTAATATGCAAAAGATTGAAAGGATGGAAAGAATACTTAACATGAGAGCAAGAATCATTGATGATAGAATCTTGAACTTCATGAAAGGAGAATGAGTTGAAGAGCTAAAAGAAATTATGAAGCTGAAAGAAAGAGAAAGAAAGGAGATTAACTACTTAAAAGCTGCTCTTAATCTTCTAAAGAGAAATCATGGCCATGTTGATACTCTTGCTATTCAAAACCATTGCTATGGCAGAGCTAGAAGATGATGATATCACTACCTTCTTTGCAGAAATTGGATATGAAGGGTTTTGAAGCAAAACAGATTGTGAAGGGATTAGCAGACTTGCCTTGAAGGTTTCTAATCCATATCTATCAGCACTGTTTGTCCAAAAGGAAAACAAGATGGGATGATGTTCCAATTATTACTTCATCAGCACTTTATGCTTTGTGCACAAATAGGCCATCAATATGTCAGCTTATGTCTTCAATGCCTAGTAATCCAACATACAAGAAGAAGGAGATACAATTCTTGATGTATCCAAGATTCATTCAATGTCTCATAAATGAAGCATTCCCCATCTAGTTGCTGAGGGACCAGTTCTAGATATTCGACACTATGATGCTAAGTCATATAAGTACATCAGAAGAGGGATCCCAAAAATTTTTGTGGTGGTGCTTATTCTCCTCTTCTACCTTGGATACTTGCCAATTCAATGGGTGACTTGATGGTTGCATTTCCTTAGGGAGAGTATTATTGAACCCTGAAAGGATTATACATGCCAATTCAATGGGTGACTTGATGGTTGCCCTACTGGATTCCCATAAGTCCAAGAAGTAATGCGGATAAAGATCCTACATAGAAGAAAAACCAAGTATGGTTATCCATATTTGTAAATGCGGAAGTCATAAAACAAATGCGAACAAGTATTTGTTCTTCCGCATTAACAAATGCGGAAGACAATATGAAATGCGGACAAGATTTTGTTCATCCGCATTTGGCAATGCGGATGACCAGACAAATGCCCATAAGTATTTTTTCATAGGCATTAACCAATTTTGATGACCAACATACTAAAGCGGAAGATCAAGTAAAGAAATGTTGATCAAGTCAACTAATCCGCATTTGCCAATGCGGATAAACAAACAGAGATGCTGATCAAGTAAAGAAATGCTGATCAAGTTAACTAATCCAGCAAATGAAAATTGTCCCCCTTTAATTTGGTTGATGTTGAAAAGGAGGATAAATTTTCAGTCATGTGCCTGGACCACCCCACTATCAATAATCCAGGTATTAGTGACGCTGTAGCGGACACACTACACATTCAAAGAAACTTTTAGTTCAGATTTAGGACCAAAGCCTTAACTTGCTTGGGTGACCCAGAGGATCACACATCATAACCTCAACCCATTGTCCTTTAAAAGATGAGGGTATATCTTTCTTCTTATTCTCCTCACTATCAGATACTATACTTGATTTTTTTTACATAGGCCAGTTTTGTGTAAGGCCCGTTTGTGGTAAACAGACAACTGACTTATGGTTTGACCTTAGGTTTACCAATACTCTTATGTGAAGTATTAGATCTCACTTTAGAAAAACTTGGTTTTGCATCACAAAGTTCAATTTTCTTTCTAGGCGTATGATAATAAGGACCATTAGAAGAGATATGTCTTTGTTTTCCACAACTATAGTAAGATCTCGCTTCTACAGATTGAAGAAAAGTTTTATGTGATGTCGAGTTTGGTGAAGGTATGAGATGTGTCTGGTTGGGTTTTGTCACTTCTCCTTTAGATGTTTCAGACTTGTTAACAAAATTAATTGTTTTAATGTTTTGAACATATTTACTTTTCATTTTATTTGAACTTTGATGATTAACACGTTTGGGGTTAATTGGTTCAGTCATTTTGAGTTCTGAAATCGACGTTTGTGAACCTGACCTTACATTAACCCTTTTAATTTCATCATCCAAATTCTTAACTGGCATTTTTCCTTTTGATTTCAAAATAGAATCTTTCTGTTTAGTTCCAGATTTCAC
This sequence comes from Flaveria trinervia, assembly GCA_025506515.1. NCBI lineage: Eukaryota > Viridiplantae > Streptophyta > Magnoliopsida > Asterales > Asteraceae > Flaveria > Flaveria trinervia. Next base: position 27,117,789 of record CM046450.1, on the reverse strand, counting down.
TTGTTTACCTGTGGAATCAGGATCACTAACCAGAGGAGTGGACACACACATGATCCTTTATTGAGTTATTATTGATAGGTCTACATTTAGTATTTAAAGGATCTCATGTGGTCGTGGAAATACTTTGTAACCCAAACCTTCCCATTATTTCATTCTTTCCTAAGTTTTGAACTATGTGAGAAAAAATAGCGCAACTATGCAGTTTTTGTTTTAAAAAATTAAACTCGCCTTCTAAAACTGTTTTTTTTTTCATTTTGGTTTCTTCTAAAGAATTTAAGTAAAACTTTATTCATTTGATTGATTTAAGGCAACACCTCGGTTTCCCTAGTTGTTTCCCCAAAGTTCTATCTTTTCTTTAAAATTGCACTCATTTCGTCTAACGTACGATTAGCTTCAGTGCAGAGTTGTAATCGTTTACTAAGTTATTATTGTGTTCTAATAACCTAGCAAATTTCAGATCAATGCTTTCCCTAAATTTTTCACATTCAATACAAGCATGTTTCTCAAATAAATGATCTGTAGAACTTACCTGTGAGGAGTCAGTTGAACCAGCCATCAAAGCAAAGTTAGACCCTTCGGCGGCTTGAGATTCTGAACTTGTTGCTCTTAGCTCTTCGTTAACCAAGTGATTTACCACGTTCACAACTTCTTTGGTATCTAACATCTCTTGCTCAACTGCAATCTCACCTTCACTAGTAGACCTATCATCCAATGCTTTGACAAACACAATATTTGATTCTCCAGGAGAAACAAATCAGAAGGACTAGTCTTGTCCCTCATCACCTTGAGTAGTTAGAGCCTTTGTCTCATTGCTTGAAGAAGCAGTTCCAATCATGTTCTTGTCTTGACGGTTGAATGTAGAAATGGGTTTCCATTTCCGTTTTCTTGGGCTTTACACATTCATGTTTAAAATGCCCTTTTCACCATAGTTGAAGCAGTTGACTTTGGTTTGGTCAAAACCAAAAGTCGTATCTTTAGTGGCAACTAGATTCTGCCCCGTCTTCTTGACAAATTTTTTAGCTATTCTAACCGCACTCGCCAAGGCCCATATTATGTCCATTCTCTCTAGCTCGTTCTCATCAACTTGCTCGTAATCTTCATCTGCAAGATGACAATTTCCGATCTTCCCGGCAACTAAACCATCGTAAGATTGTACCACTACTGGTAGAAGATCCATATGCTCCTTTAAAACTTCCACCGTGATATTACCAAGATTCTCAGTTTTCAACTTTGTAGTATTGGCTTCAGGCACTATGTATTGGTTCCAGATGACCTTGATGTTTCTGGTCCTGAAGCAGTGGTTTGGGATGGAGTCGAGGAGCTAGACATGAATGTTGTTTGTAATGATGCCCTGACACAGCTGGAGTCAAAACTGAGTTGTAAAGTGAAGGATTCTGAACATAGGATCCTTTCTTTGACTTGTACTTCATCCACAATCCTTCCTCCCTTAACTTCAAGATGAACTCATTTATGTCTAACGTTGCAAGAATGTCATTCTATCTCAGGTTAGACACAAATGAATCCTATTTCTCAGGCAAACCACCAGCAAAGCTTGAAACTTTATCTTCTATTGAGGTGGTTACGCCATAAGCGTGCAGCTCACTCATTAGATGATAGAATCTATCAACAATATCATCTAAGCTCTCATTCCCTATTGAAGAGAAATTATCATACTCCTTCTTGAGAGCTTTAGCCTTTAGTGCCTTCATCGTTGCATTTCCATCGTACCTCTTCTCCAGGGCCTCCGATAGTTTTTTGGCCTGCTTGTTCTCAGAAAACTAATGAAAGATGTATTTCAGTATTGACTGAGTCAACAAGGCATAATCTTTCTTCTTAGCATTGAAGAGTATCTTCTGAGCTTCACTCATTCCTACCAAAGTCAACTTGACTCTATTTGCACTAACTAGTACCGTTAACCAGCCTCAATGGATGTCCAAAGATTGGGATCAACTCCATTTAAGTAAATCTCAAACCATTGTTTCCACGGACGATATTCATCTAACGTTAACAACTTTGGTGATTTATTATGATTACCAATCCCATTCTCCAGAAGTAGTAGGTTCTAGATGCGTGAGTCCTTCCCGGCTGTAAACACAGTAAATTGATCTCCATTGCTATAAGCTTAGTACTTGGAGAACATGATAGTTTCAATCGAGCGTATGGACTTTGAGTATGGATCACTCGTGCAAATGAACTATGAGTATGGATCACTCATGCGATGAGGAGTGCGAATGAATTCAATCGTGCATTTGGATTCCGTAGTGTATATGGGACGATTGGAAGCAAACGACTAGAGTTGTTCAGTCGTGCGAATGAGCTATATGATGAGTACAGTCATGTGATAGAGTATACGAATGAGTTCAATCCTACGAATAAACTAATCGTGTGACTGAAGGCTGTTTTTTTTGCAAAATCAAAGATTTTGACACTTTGTCACAATATAAGATTTTTCTAAGAACCCTAATCTGCCGTATGGTGAAAAATTGAAACTTTAATGCTAGGGAAAAACGTCAAAAAACCTTCTAAACCAAAAGTTTTGACTCTTTGATTAAAAACATAGGTTTTTGACACTAAACCTAATTGAATCAAACGCAAAATCCAGAGTCAAAGCTCTCATACCACCTGTGAGGACCATGTATGTACGGAGTACTAACTGATTCTGCGTTTATACCGGATCAAATAGTGCGGAATCCTATTTGTTTGGCGATCCAATCAGTGAGAACAATAACCCGATCGATATAAGATTGAACTAAATGTTAAGAACAAGTAGGAACTGATCAGGAACAAACTATGAACTTGCACAAGCTGTTTGGGACGCTCTAGACGGCTAGGGTTTACGTGTATTAAAAGTATCTCTCAAAGTGTGCTGTTTTTTCATTATTTAGGTGGTATTTATAGGTTAGTGGTTTCCATTCATACGACTGAACCATTAGCATGGTTTAGCCGTGCGACTGAATCATGTGATTGATCCATACCCACGACTGAAGGTTCAGTCTTGTGACTGAATCAATCTTATGTCTCAATCATATGACTGATCTAGTCTCCTTGTTCACTCGTGTGACTGGTCCATAAGCATGATATATTCATGCTATGGTCCATAAGTATGGGCCATTAGCATGAATACTCATCCAACTAGATTGAACACATTACTCAATCATTATTGACATAGAATTGTGTACAACAACCTCAAACCTATATCAGAAGTTCATACATATGAATTGAAGATAAGTAAACATCAAATCATAAATCATATTACATTACGTCGTCAAATTACACATATGTAAGAAATGAAATACTTTTACATTCAATCCAATGTCCTAAATTAACCGAGTCAAACTACACTTCACGGGCACTTTTAATGGAAACAATCTTGAAGGCTTATTGTCTTTGGGAAACAATTGATGCTAAAGGATGTAGATACATGATGTTCCTAGTTTATGTGATTAAATTAAAAGTCTTTCATGTCTTACATATGTGTAATGTAATGATGTAATGAAGTATAATATATGCTTTGATGTTTACTTGTCTTTGATTCATATGTATGAACTTCTTATATAGGTTTGAGGTTGTTGTATGCAATTCTAAGTCAACCTAGTCGGGTGATTATTTGTTGATACATGTATGTCCCTAGATCATGATATGAAATGTAATAGATTTTGTTTGTCTGATTCTGATATGTAATTTGATATGATTAATGAAATGATATTGGTTGTGATTTGTAATGACTAATATTTCATTAATGAGCTGATATTAAATTGATTAATTAGGTTTGTGGTTGTTAGAATTGTTACACATAGTGTTTATTAATTAATACATTCAAACTTAACTTAATGCAGTTCTCATGCGAATGGCCCATGCGAATGAACCATAAGCATGAATAACTTCATACGAATGACTCAGTCGCACTACTGAACCAGGAGACTGGATCAGTCGTATGATTGTAACATAAGATAGGCTCAGTCGCACGACTGAACACTCAGTCGTGCGGATGAATCAACCGCATGATTCAATCGCACGACTGAACCATACTAATGGTTCAGTCGCACGATTGAATAATACCAACCTATAAATACAACCCAATTCGTGAAAAAGATTGGTTTTTGATTAATTACGATTCCAGATGTACCCTAGCCGTCCAGAAGCCTCCCAATTCATTCTCCAAGTTCATAGAACACATTAGATCGATTCCCAATCGATTTCTAACGTTAGTTTCAATTCTGGATTGATTCTTCGTGTGTTCTCACTGATTGGATCGCCAATCAAATAGGATTCCGCATTGTTTGATCTGGTTTACACGCTAATCTCCAGGTATTTTGTTCAAATACCAGGTCCTAACAAGTGGTATCAGAGCTTTGCTCTTGATTACATGTGATTCAATCAAGATTGATAAAAAGTTTGTGTTTTTGCACTAAAAAATGCAATCTTTTGTGTCAAAAGTGATCTTGGACGTTCCCTGCTCATCAAAGTTTGGTTTCTACGGACTTAGGCGATTAGACCTTGCGAAATTTCCAATTTTACGGCTAAAACACGTTTAACCTAGAAATTTTCGCAAAACAGCAGCTTCAGTCGCACGAGTGAGCCATTCGCACGACTGGACCTCCTTCGCATTGTTCAGACGCACGATTGGACATAGTCACATCTCCATTCGTATGATTGAACCTTTCGGGCGTATTGTTCATACGCATCAGATTCATTCGCACGACTGAGCTAATCGCTTAGTTCAGCCGCACGATTGAACCAGTCGTAGAGTTCATACGCACGACTAGACCATTCGCACCCTTATTCGCCCCAGTGACAATTCGTTTTATTAGACTTAAAGTTATTAGACTTAAAGTTATTCGCAATGGAAGATCAAATGTCAGCCTTTACTGCTGGAAAGGACTCTAGGATACAGAACCTGCTGTTGCTTGAGAGTGAGGTGGGTAATCATAATAAACCACCAAAGCTCTTGACGTTAGATGAGTTTCCCCACTAGAAACAACGTTTTGAGATCTACCTCAACGGAGTGGATCCGAATCTATGGGAAGCCATCGAGATTGGATATAGTACACCTGTGGGAGCTGATGGAGTTAAGCTAACGTTAGGAGGAATGACGGACATGCAGAAAGTCAAATACAATGCAGAAAAAAGAGTTTATGCATTGATCACACAATCTATTCCTAAAGACATATTCCACCAGTACTCAGAAAATAAGCAGTCGAAGAAACTTTGGGATGAGCTAGAAAAGAGGTACGACGGGATGCTTCGTTGAAGGCTATCAAGGCTAAGGAGTTAAAGAAGGAATTCGATAACTTCTCATCGATGGGAAATGAGAGTTGGATGATGTTATAGATAGATTCTACCATCTGATGAGTGAACTGCATACACATGGGGTGGCTACTACCATGGAAGAGAAAGTTACTAATTTTGCAGACGGATTGCCTGAAAAATGGGCTTCATTCGTGTCTAATCTTAGACAGAATGGAATGCTGGCAAAACTGGATATTAATGACTTTATTCTTAAGTTGCGAGAAAAGTCACTTAGGATGAAGTACAGAGCTCAGAAGTCTTCATACAATCAAAATCCAGCTTTATACAATGCCTCGCCTCAAGCTAAGACATCTGGAGCACCACTCCAGACTGCATTTGTGTCTAGCTCATCGGGTCGTTCACATGCATCTCCTTCAGGATCAGACACATCGGGACTTTCTTGTTCCCATTATATTGGATCCAAAGCAAGTGCTACTAAACTGAAGACCGAGAATCTCGGAAATGTGACAATGGAAGTAGCTCGAGAACACATGGATCTTTTGGCTGCAATGGTCCATTCTTATGATGAACTTGTTGCTGGGAAGATAGGAAACTGCCATTTGGCAGACGAGGACTACGAGCAGGTGGACGAAATGGAGCTTGAGAGGATGGATATAATGTGGGCTTTAGCTAGCGCTGTCCAGAGGGAAAAGAAGTTTGTAAAACAAACCGGACAGAACTTGGTAGCTACTAAGGATACCACATTTGGCTTTGACAAGAGCAAAGTGACCTGCTTCAACTGTGGAGAGAAGGGGCACTTCAAAAGAGAATGTGTCAAGCCTAAGAAGATGGGTAACGTGAACCCATTCTCGTCCTTCACTCGTCAAGACAAGCAAGCTACCAATTCTACTTCATTAAGCAAGGATCCAAAAGCCTTGACTACTCATGATGATGAAGGACAGGATTGGAGCTTTAGGTTTGTCTCACCAGGGGAATCAAACATTGCTAGTTAGAAGATATTGACGGTGATTCCGCTAGTGAAGGAGATCTACCACTGAGATAGCGATGTCACATAGTGAAGAAGCAACTGAAACTGAGGTCAGTTACCAGCCTAAAGAGGAGACTACCACGTCAGAGACAGAAAAGACAAAATCACCATAACCAGAAACATCTGATGCTGCGTTGATGGCTAACTCTACTGAATCAACTTAGGTAAGTACTACTAACCAAATGTTTAATAATCATGCTTGTTCTGATTGTGATACTTTTAGGAATAGCATAGATGAAAAATTTGCTAGGTTATTAGATCATAATGATAACTTAGTAAAAGATTTGCAACTGTGCACTGAGGCTAATAGGGTATTAAAACAAAATGAGCATAGTTATAAAGAAAAGATAGACCTTTTGACTAAACAGCTTAGGGAAACCGAAGTAGTTGCCTTTAACCAAGCTAATGACATTAGGTATTATCTAAACTCCCTAGAAGACACTAAGAAGTAAAAGGCAGTTCTAGAAGTAGAAGTAAATTCATTAAAACAGAAACTGCACAGTTGGACTAGTTCTTCACACATAGTCCAACACTTAGTGAGAGAAATGAACAACGGGGAGGGATTGGGATATAAAGTGGTTCCACCACTACCTGAGACTTTGATGAACACTAAAACTAGACCAATAAATAGTAATCCCATCAAGGATCATGTGGTGTCTACTCCTCTTGTTAGTGATCCAGATTCCTTATGTTCATCTGTTGACTCTGGAAACAAACAAAAGGAGGCCACTTCAAAGGCAAAGGATAAATTGTCCTGTGTTAATCTGGAAAAGGAATTTGAAAAGGTTAACTTAAAGTCAAGTTCAAACAGAGTCAAATAAGAACATCAAAGGACTTCTAAGGTTAATCTTTCACATACGTAAAGTCAAAAACCTATTACCCAAAAAGAAAAGGATGTTAACAGGTTAAAACAGTTAACTTTGGTAAACCAGAGAAAACACCAAAGAACCAGAGTCAAAACCTAGAGTGAGTAATGTTACTAGAGTGTCACACACTTCTCCACAAAGAAAGTTTAATAGCAGATCGTGCTACAACTGTGGTGAATATGGACATATTGCTTCCTATTGTCACTTCTATCAGACACCCCGTAAGAAGAGTGCACTTCAGGTTTCAAAGCGTAGGTCTTCTAAGAGGATCTCACTGACTCCACCTAGAAGAACTAGTGAACCTAAAATTCAACCTGTAAGTCAGTCGACTGTTTATCACAAACAGGCATTGCATAAATCTGGATTATGGAAGGAGAAGACATCCTCAGTGTCTGATAATAATGACAAGAAGGAACCTGAGCTACCCTCATCCTCTAAGGGTCAATGGGTAGAATTTATGATGTGTGATGCCTTTGGGAAACCCAAGCCAGTAAAGGCTTGGGTTCCTAACCCAAACTAATCCTTTACTTTGTATGTGCAGGGTGTTCGATACAGTATTGAAACTAACACGTGGATAGTAGACAGCGGAGCATCCAGGCACATGACAGGAAACAGGGCTCTTTTATCAAAGTCAAGCAAATAAAAGGAGGGCATGTTTCGTTTGCTCGAAACAAGGGTGGCTATATCACAGCACAGGGAGAAGTGAGGAATCAGAAAGTTAAGTTTGATAAAGTGAACTACATTCAAGAACTACAAAGTAACTTACTTTCTGTTTCCCAAATATGTGATAAGGGATTTAAAGTCATCTTCGACAACAAGAAGTGTTGCGTACTAAAGAAAGACTACGTGATCCCAGAGGACCATGTTTTGATGACTGCTTCAAGATATAAGATCTTTATGTCTTGGATTGTCAACAACTTCTACAATGGATCATGAGGTTCAGTGTTTTCTATCTAAAGCTACTGAAAAGGATTCCATCTCCTGGCATAGGAGAATGGGACACATTAGTCAAAGGAAGATGAATCATTTGATTCAGAAGGATCTTGTGAGAGGAGTTAATGTCAAGAACATCCAGCTTCCTGACTTTTGTGTAGCTTGCAAGAAAGGCAAACAGACGAGGAAGTCTCATACGGAAAAGAAAGTTCATTCAATAGAACTACCTCTTGAACTTCTTCACATGGATCTGTTTGGTCCAGTCAGTACAAGAGCATTGCAGGCGACTTGTACTGTTTTGTGGTCACTGATGACTACTCAAGGTTCACTTGGGTAATGTTTCTAAAATTCAAATCAGAAACATTTGAGTCATTCACGGAGTTGGTAACCACACTAGAATCTCTCTACAAGCTGAAAGTTAGACAAGTACGCTCAGAAAACGGAACGGAATTCAAGAACTAGTGGATGGAGACATACTGCAAGGAAAAGGGAATTGTGCATCAATTCACTTCTGCCTACACACCTCAGATGAATGGCGTTGCTGAGAGAAAGAACATAAGCTTGATAGAGACAGCACAGACTATGCTGGCAGACTCGAAACTGCCTATCCAATTCTGGAATGAGGCAGTGGTGAATGCATGTTACATACTAAATCGAGTCCTGATAGTCAAGCGCCACAGAAAGACATGTTACGAGCTACTACAAAGACGCAAACCGAACTTGGAGTATCTCGAACCATTGGGCGCGTCGTGCACACTTCTGAAGAAGACTCAAGAGGGCAAATTCAGCGAGAAGGCATATGAAGGAATATTTCTAGGATACAACATACCAAACAAGCGAGTTTACAACAACTCAACTAGTCTAGTAGAAGTGTGGTGTAATGTTGACGTTCAGCGATATACCACACCACCTACTGGCAAAGGACCCGCCTACTTTTTCGACTATGATGGATTCTTCAAGTCCTTCAACATCTCTCTCTCCCTCAGATGATGAATTAGCTACACGAATGATGTATGATATCTTGAATACACCAACATCTAGCTCACAGGGAGAATCATCTACGCAGTCAGGGGGAGTAGTCGACGACAGTGACTCCTCCTCTGAAGATGAAGCTGAAGAAGATAACCAGAACAGTCAGGAGGAATAGGTTCCAGTTCCTGAAAGTCCACAAGCATCTATCAGTGATGCACCTTCGACTTCAGAGCCTCAAACTCCAACTACCTCAGATGCAGAACCAAATGTTCATAATCATGGCTCTGAGGTAGCTGTTCCTACCACTCCAGGATCACGACTAAACGTCTATCATCCCTAAACAATGTCATTGGGGATGTCAGATCGGAGTGCAAACCCGAAATCAGCTATACTCAGTTGATTACGCCTCAGTTATGGAAAAGGGATATATTCATGATGGTGCTTATCGATGTTTTGTCTCACAGTTTTAGCCAAAATACGTCAGTGATGCACTAAATGATGAGGCGTGGGTGAGTTCCATGCAAGAAGAACTTCTTCAGTTCAAGAAGTTAGGTGTATGGACTCTGGTTGAGAGACCTAAAGGTGCTAAGGTCATTGGCACCAAATGGGTTTTAAAATTCAAGAAAGATGACCAAGGGGTCATTATCAAGAACAAAGCTCGATTGGTAGTACAAGGTTTTCGCCAAGTCGAGGGAATTGACTACAATGAGGTGTTTGCACCTGTGGCAAGGATGGAAGCCATTCATATCTTCCTTGCCTATGCATCGTACATGAAGATTAAAGTCTATCAATTAGATGTGAAGAGTGCATTCCTTCATGGGGAAATCTGAGAAACAGTCTATGTCAGTCAACCCGAGGGATTTGAAGATCCTTATCATCGAGATAGAGTCTACAAGCTTGACAAGGCTTTATACGAGCTTCATCAAGCTCCAAGAGCTTGGTATGAGAAACTCTCGACTCATCTTGTGAAACACGGCTTTCGCAGGGGATTCATTGACTGCACGTTGTTCATTAAAGAAAAAGATGGCGACCTACTGCTCGTACAAATCTATGTTGATGACATAATCTTCAGTTCAAAGAACGAAGAGTTATGCAAAGAGTTTGAAGCAGTTATGAAGAAAGAGTTTGAGATGAGTGCTATGGGGGAGATGAAGTTCTTTCTCGGGTTACAGGTGGATCAAACACCAAATGGGATCTTTCTACATGAGACCAAGTATGTAGGAGACATTCTCAGACATTTTGACATGGAGAATGCATCTGCTACTGGGACTCCACTGGCTACGAATCACGACATAGCACCTGATGAAAATGGAGATCTTGTAGATGCCACGATGTACCGAGGAATGATTGGATCCTCGTGTATCTCACTGCCTCAAGACCTGATATCATGTATGCTACATGTTTATGTTCTAGATATCAGGCTAAACCTAAGGTCAATCATCTGATTGGGGTCAAAAGGATTTTTTGCTATCTAAAGGGTACACCCACACTTGGGTTGTGGTATCCTCATGATGATGATTTTGAGCTCACGGCGTATAGTGAATCGGATTACAGAGGATGCAAGATGAACTACAAGTCTACATCCGCAGGGTGTCAATTCTTTGGGAGAAGACTAGTTACTTGGCAGTGTAAGAAACAGACATCGGTTGCATTGTGCACCTTTGAAGCCGAATATGTTGCTGCTGCAAGTTGCTGTTCACAAATCGTTTGGATTCAACAGCAAATGGGGATTACGGTTTAAAGTTCTCCTCTACTCCTATTTGTGTTGATAACTATGCTGCAATTGCAGTAACTAAAAATCCGGTCCAACATCCTAAGACCAAACATATCGGTATTAAATACCATTTCATAAGAGACTGTTTTGAAAAGAACTTAATTGATGTGGTAAAAATTAATACTGATTTTCAACGCGCTGACCTCTACACTAAAGCCTTTGATAAACCACTTTTTCAATATTGCTAGAGGTCAACAGCGTTAAAAAGAAAAGTGATGTTATTCCTAATGATGATCATGTGTAGTCCGATGTAGGTTAGTTAATTTTTTCTTTTTATTTTATTGGTTTATCTTAGTCTGTCTAATTTAAACTCATGTTATTTTGTTGGCTATTAAAATCCTAAAATAATTAAACCAGTTATGATTTTAGTATTTTAGGGGGATACTAAGTCAGCAATTTAACATAAAAAAAAGAAGAAAAAGGTAGAAGGAGTGGAAAGCTGATATAAGGAAGATCGTATCTGTGATACCGATTTAAACCCTTTGGAATATGATAGTACACAGGAACAAATCAAGAGGGACCTTGAAATTTTAATTTAGAAAAGGTGCAAAAATTCAAAGTATAAGTCTGTGTTGTCTAAGCAATATAAAAGGGAAGATGATAGAAAAACTGGTAACTCTTAGGTAACACAATGAAAGTAGACCTAGAGGTTGCTAGACCACAATTGATATGTTGGTAGATTCAACACAATAGATGATTAGACCTGACTGGTGATCTCAAGATCAAACTAAGTGGTTCAACTGACTGTGGGCTCCCATCTTATCACTGGTTAACACAATCAACTATATTCCAATAAGGGGAAATGAGCAAGTAAACGCCACAAATGTGTGCGGATGACCATAAATAGAGCAAAGCACAGAAAATGAAATAAAAATGCTATCAAGCTAATGACTTATGTTATTGGTGCATTTGGTGCAACATAAAATTAAGCTGCTCTAACAAGGAGATAGGTTGTGTGCCTCTCTGCTGTGCGATGGCACTGACCTGAGGATAAGCATAACCTAAATATTCTAGATTTCATTGTTGTTTGCCGCCTCTCTGCTGTGCGATGGCACTGACCTGAGGATTGGCTTCTCTTTGAATGCTCTAAGAATAGTCTCTCCTTGTAATAATACCCGTAGACCGCTCAAAAGCTCCTCAGGAATGTTGCTTACCATATAAATGTGGGATCCACAAATGTTAGTTGAAATAATTAAACCTAAAACGATGACCAGTTTGGGTCAAAAGTCTGTGTATGGATTTAAGTGGATAAACATATTGACAATCATTGTGATTGCAATTCTTGAAAGTTTGAATCAATGTGGTAATCTAAGAGCTTCAGTATAATTTCCTAAAGTTGCAAATGACTCTCAATGAACACCAAGAATTGAGCATCAAAAGATTTTGATAACAAGTCCAAACTGATTTGAAATGCCTGTATGATTCCAAAATGGATTTGGTCCAGGTATGGTCAATCTATGTTAAAGCTGTCTATTCCGGAACCAAATCCAGTAGATTTCCATCTCAGGACTTATCCCTCACAAAAAAAAGCAAAAACAATTTCTATTTTTTAGTTTAATTTTCTAATTTAGTCAGTCATTTTAGTTTGTTTGTTTGTCGGATTACATCAGGAAAATCAGTAAGGGATCAACTCACTAACATGGTCACGTCTGAGATGACCACATATGTGTTAAAAGTTAAATCAGTCACGTCTGAGGTGATAAAAAGGTTTTCAACTCAAAACGATCATGTCTAAGATGATCAAATACTCATAACGTAAATTTCTGCAATTAAAGGGATTTTAAAAGTTAAATATTCAAATTGGCAGAAAGTTAATAAATATGACCTATTCGCATGAATGGACCATCCGTATGGACCAATCATACGAATGGAAGCTATTCGCACGACTGAGATTCAGTCGGACGATGAACCAATCGCATGACTGAGTCCCACTCGCACGACTGAAAGGTGCGTATGAGCTCAGTCGCACGATTGAATCTAGGGTTTATATAAATAGAAGGGGAGTCGGTCGCAGAGACACACCACCTTCAAAATCACCCAGAATCGCACGAATTAACCCAACTCTGCAAAAGTTTCAATTGATCGCTAAACCCCCCGTTTCTTGATTACTGACCATCGACATCGACTCTACAGGTAATTTACGATATAGATGCACTCCCATAACTTTAAATTTGATGAAAAAACCGGTAATTCAGACTCGCAAAGTAACCGAGACTAAAGTGACTAAATAACCTACCTAAATGACTCAAACAAACGAAAGTAACATTGTTTGGTGGTTTAAGAATGTATTGCGAGTCAAATGAACCAGATAACGATGTCTAAAACTCAAAATTAGTGAAAAAGTAATTTTGAATTGAACAGTCGGTACTTCATGCGAATGGACAGAGTGATGAACTTCAGTCGCACGACTGAAGGGCTCAAACTGCTTAAATGCATGACTGAACCATGCGTATGAAGTTCAGTCGCACGACTGGTGTAACCGCATGAGGGTATATACGAAGGAGCCCAGTCGCACACTCAGAGGTACGTATGGGATCAGTCGCACGACTGAGTCCCATTCGTACGGTTCAATCGCACGACTGAACCCCTTTCGCACTGTTCATTCGTACGCCTGAACTCAGTCGCACAATCTCAATCGCATGACAGAAAGATTTTCTTCAAGCGTAAGGTTTTCATGACTTTCTTAGTCAATGGTACTAATGTTTACTATCTTTGTGTAACAGATGGCGAGTAGATGGATTATGAGCACAAAGCACAATATATGTGCTCATCTGGAATTAACATCCAGAAACGCTGCTGATTTCTCTGGCATAATCTCATTTCTACTAAGATCGAGGATTGCACATGCCATATCTACTCCTTGCACTCCGTATCGATCCAGTCAACAAGCCTTCTGGAAAGGCGCGACAGTTGATAGATCATCTGAGCCTCATTGCATCAGAAGTACCATATTTAGAGAGGCTATTACCATTTCAGAGGAGGATCTAAGGATTGTACTACAATTGGGGGATGACGCTGAGTGTCCGACTCGATTACACCCCCTCACTGTGAGAGGATGCTTTCTTAGAGCCAAATACTCTGGGGACATCAATTCTGGGGTACTCAACAAGAGTAACCTCTGTCCCCAGTTTAAATATCTTGTGCACGTGCTGCTCAAGTGCATGGCTTCTAGAAAAGGTGGTTTTGATGAGCTGTCTGACCAGATGCCAACGCATATGTTGCGTTGGTGCTGAACCATCCGTTCAGCTTCTCCAAGATGATCTTCACCTATCTGGTGGAGAACATCGAGGGGAAAGGGAAGGAAGCCTTCTGTATGTACCCGAGGTTTATGCAGATGATCATAGATCGGAAGCTTCCCTCCCTGCCGAAGGAAAAGAAGGATGCGGTAGTCTTCGAGGTAATGGATGACACTACCCTGGGAAGGATGAAAGTGTACAGGGGAAAGCAAGTGAAGCCTCCTGTCAGGAGGTTGTTTGGTCATCTTGCCCGGGATGACTACGTGGTGCCCGCAAAGCGAAAGTGGCATCACGAGGATAGTGACTCTGATGTGGAACAGATAGCTCTACCCACTCATGACTCAAATGATGATGACAGTGGGGATGCTGGAGACGATTTGCCTATTCCACTCAGTGGCACTGTGTCTGATTCTGTACCTCCAGTGTCCGTCACAGCTGGAGAAGTAACCAAGTCAGCGGGATTTCATCAGGATTTTGTTCTTGGCGCAGAGGAGGAGGATGAATCGGATGAGGAGCCACTTACACGAACTGTAGGAAGGAAAGTTGTTCCCATAGAACATGGGTTAAAGGTGGTTGGTGAACACCTGAGAGACTCCGGAGATACTGATACTGACCCAAGCTATGCTCCGGGGTCCACAGGCAAGGTTGTAGGGGGAGCTTCCACCTCAACTGGAACAAGGAGGAAGAGAATGGCTAAACCCCATGGCCAGAAAAAGAAGAAGAAGCATAGGGTGACCTTCCTCACTACCACAGCCACCACATCCACCACAGCCACCACATCCACCACATCCACCACATCCACCACAGCCACCACATCCACCACATCTACCACAGCCATCACCATACCTACCACCACAGCACAGATTCCCTCCACCACCATATCCTTTACTCCCACATCACCTCCACCATTATACAGACCTATCTTCACTACAGCCACCTCCACCACCACGTCACACCAATCAATACCCTCAGCCCATCCCTCACACACTTATAGATCTCCTCTACCTCCAATCGGGAGAGGAACATTGTCAGCGCTTAACAGAATGGTGATGCGCTTACTTGCTGCTGATGAGGAAAAGGCAGCTTCGATCCGCCAGCTTACTGACTGACTGCTACACATCTCACCAAATTGCAGAGCAGGCTCGAGTAGTTGAGGCAGGCCCAGCAGTTGGCTGCTCAGAGCACCAAGATGGACCAACTCCAAGCTCAAAGTGTCACATCAAGCAAGAAAATAGAAGAGCTGGAGAAGGCAAGGAAGATTATCCTGTTAAAACTGAAAGGATCTAAAGAGGAGCCATTGAAGATCAGGAAGGAGACAGAGATGAAGATGATGAAGATAATGACGAGGATGATGAGAGTGATACTGAGAAGGATGAAGATACAAAGAGATAGGACAGAGGAGAAGGACGATGATGAAGAAGCAGAAGGGGGGATGCACCTGCATCGGCCCCTGCTACAGGTCAAGAGAAAAGGACAAAAACAGACAAGATCAATCCACTTCTACCTCTGCTCCTCCAAGTGATGAAACAATGATACAAGATAAAAGTAAAGATTAGATGTTTATGTATTTATCTTCTTTTGTATTTGAATCCTGTAATTGAACACAATGTATTTGATGTTTATATTACTTTAATGCTTTCTGTTTGATTAATTCCAATGATTTATGTGTGGAATGTTTAAATCAAACAGATCAAAATTACCAAAGAGATGAGTTTGATGTTGCTCCCCTTCAGCAGGTTAAGTCTCAGCTAACAATGATTCTTGATCTGCAAGGGATTGTCAGGAGGTCAGTGAATTATACCCCTGAAGAAGGGTAAATAATTCATGACATATCAAATGAGCAACTCACAGAGCTTTTTGAGCTAAATCCAGATGAGATAGTAAAGATGCCCGACATGCGATTCGACAAGTGACGATGAGCTCAACGATGTTGATGATGTAGTGATCGAAGATGTCACTACTGAGGAGTACCCTCAGTATGCTGACAATGAGGGTAATGTAGTCCCCAATCTGGGTGAATCCCTTGTTAGCGATACTATTGAGGTGTTGAACTATATGGAGCAAGAAACAGAGAAAGCAGAAGACACAGCCCAAGCCTCAAATGATGATGTCAACATTCGAAAGGCTGAGTGGGTTGCATGTTTTGAAGAAGTTAGAGCCCAACGTACTACACCAAAGAAGGATTCCTACACCAAACTCTATAGAGTCAAGAACATCACAAGGTGTCAGGAAGGATCATAGCATGGGCGTAGTTTGAGATCTCACTGCGTATGCAGTTAAGAGAGAACAGGGCATAGAGTACTTTAGAATTCCCACATGATCTGAAGACTCTACCGGTTTGAGCTCAACCAGCTGGCCAAACTAAAGCTTTTGTATGCTGACCCGAGGAGATGTCAGGCTGGTTTGAGGCTGCCCTAAAGAAGGAGTACCACACTAGATGGGTTAACTTCAGGCCCCACAGCCTACTAGGTATATCAGAAGGTCTGAGGTTGATGCCATTACTGGCAAGCCTAAGATAGTGTTGAAGTGGAATCCTCCGCGCACAATGTCAAGAATCCCACTCAGGATATGCCACAGGATTCACTCCACATTTTAAGTGGTGGTACTATGATTGGAGAACAGCTGAAGCGGTCATAGTCTTAAGCAAAGAGGGACAAATGGATACTATCAGGGTATTCGACCCGATGTGGCTTACAAACTAGTCGGAAAGTGATGTCTATATGCTATACAAGTGGCCACTGTTCTATGATACACAAGATATTGTACAAGCCCTCCAGTTCCAGAACGTTATACGCTCTGCTTCATGTTTGAGATTCACACGGGAGTCACAAAAGAGGAGAAGTACAAGAAATACAAGGAGGTTATGCAGAAAACAAGAGATTAGAGAGATCTAGGTCTAAGGGGGAGTTTGTTGATACATGTATGTCCCTAGATCATGATATGAATGTAATAGATCTTGTTGTCTGATTCTGATATGTAATTTGATATGATTAATGAAATGATATAGGTTGTTTGTGATTTGTAATACTAATATTTCATTAATGAGTTGATATTAAATTGATTATTAGGTTTGTGGTTGTTAGAATTGTTACACATACGTTTATTAATAATACATTCAAACTTACTTAATGAAGTTCTCATGCGAATGGCCCATGCGAATGAACCATAAGCATGAATAACTTCATACGAATGACTCAGTCGCACGACTGAACACTCAGTCGTGCGAATGAATCCCGCATGATTAAATCGCACGACTGAACCATACTAATGGTTCAGTCGCATGATTCAATCGCATGACTGAACCATACTAATGGTTCAGTCGCACGATTGAATAATACCACCTATAAATACAACCGTTCGTGAAAAAGATAGGTTTTTGATTAATTACGATTCCAGACGTACCCTAGCCGTCCAGAAGCCTCCCAATTCGTTCTCCAAGTTCATAGAACACATTAGATCGATTCCCAATCGATTTCTAACGTTAATTTCAATTCTTGATTGATTCTTGGTGTGTTCCTCACTGATTGGATCGCCAATCAATAGGATTTCGCACTATTTGATATGGTTTACACGCTAATCTCCAGGTATTTGTTCAAATACCAGGTCCTAACATTATTCATGCGAATGGACCATACTTATGGACCATACAAATGAATATATCATGCTTATGGACTAGTCGCACAACTAAACCAGCAGACTGGATCCTCGTATGATTGAGACATAAGATTGACTCAGTCACACTATTGGACCTTCAGTCATGCGTATGAATCAATCGCATGAGTCAGTCGCACGACTAAACCATGATAATGGTTCTCGTATGAATGAAAACTGCATACCTATAAATACCACTTAATTTGTGGAAAACAAAACACTTTGAGAGATACTTGAATATACATAAACCCTAGTCGTCCAGAGCATCCTAAATAGCCAATCCAACTGTAAAGTTCGTTCTTGATTAATTCCTACGCTTTAGTTCATGTTATATCAATCGAGTTATCGTTCTCACTGATTGGATCGCCAATCAAATAGGACTCCGCACTATTTGATCTGGTTAAACATAGAATCGTTAGTACTCCGTACGTACATGGTCCTAACCTAACAAATGGTATCAGAGCCTTGGCTCGTGATTTTGCGTTTGATTTGATTCGTTTTGGTGTAAAAACCTACGTTTTAATCAAAAGAGTCACCACTTTGCTTCAAAAGATGTTTTCGACATTTGCAGGCATTAAAGTTTAAATTTTTCATTATACAACAGATTAGAGTTCCTAGGAAAATCATATTTTGTGTCAAAGTGTCAAAAATCTTCGATTATTCAAAAACAGCAGCCTTCAGTCGCATGATTAGCCCATTCGTATGATTGAACTCATTTGTATACTCCATTCGCATGACTAAACTTAGTCGTATCCCTCATTTGCATGACTGAACAACTCCAGCCGTCTGATTCTAATCGTATTTTCATACGAACAACTGAGTCCAATCACACGATTGAATTCATTCGCATCGTTCATTCGCACGAGTGATCCATACTCATAGCCCATTTAAAAGTACCAAGTTTAAAGCAATGGAAGATCAATTTGTTGCATTTACTGCTGGAAAGGACTCACGCATCTAGAACCTTCTACTTCTGGAGAATGAGAATGGAAACCATAACAAACCACCAAAGCTGTTAACATTGGATGAATACCAACAGCGGAAACAGTAGTTTGAAATCTACTTAAATAGAGTTGACCCAGATCTTTGGACATCCATTGAGACTGGTTATACGGGACCAGTCAGTGCTAATGGAGTCAAATTGCGTTAGGAGGAATGACTGAAGCTCAGAAGATTCTTTCAATGCTGACAGAAAGTATATGCCTTATTGACTCAGTCGATAATAAAGGACGTCTTTAATCAGTTCTGTGAGAACTAGTAGGCTAAAAAGTTATGGGACACATTAGAGAAGAGATATGATGGAAACGCAACTCTCAAAGCACTAAAGGGTAAAGCTCTCAAAAAAGAATTTGATAATTTCTCTTTGATAGGAAATGAGAGCTTGGATGACATTATTAACAGATTCTATCATCTGATAAGTGAGCTGCACACTCATGGCATGACCACATCCATGGAAGATAAAGTTTCAAGCTTTGCTAATGGTTTGTCGGATAAATGGGATATATTTGTGTCCAATCTGAGACAAAACGAAATTCTTCTAACATTAGACATAAATGATTTCGTCTTGATGTTAAGAGAGGAGGAACTGCGAATGAAATATAAGTCCAAGAAAGGATCCTATGTTCAGAATCCTTCACTTACAACTCAGTTCCTACTCCAGCTGTTTAGGAGCACCATTACAAACAGCGTTCGTGTCGAGTTCTTCTGCTCCTTCCCAAAACAGTGGTACAGGAACCAGAAGGTCAGGGTCATCTGGAACCCATACATAGTTCCTCAGGGAAATACTACAAAGTTGAAGATTGAGAATCTCAATAATGTCACAGTGGAAGTGGCTAAGGAGCACATGGATATTCTAGCGGCTGTTGTACAATCTTATGATTGTTTAGTTGCCGGTAAGATTGGAAATTGTCATATTGCAGATGAGGATTACGAGCAAGTTGATGAAAATGAGCTTGAAAGAATGGACATAATGTGGGCCTTGGCGAGTGCAGTCAGAAGAGCAAAGAAGTTTGTCAAAAAACGGGCAAAATCTAGTTGCAACTACAGATACAACTTTTGCTTTTGACAAAACCAAAGTCACATGTTTCAACTGTGGTGAAAAAGGACACTTTAAACGTGAATGTGTAAGCCCAAGAAAACTGGAAATGGAAACCCATTTCCTACATTCAACCGTCAAGACAAAGACATGATTGAAACTACTTCTTCAACTAAAGAGACAAAGGCTCTGACTGCTTAAGGTGATGAAGGGCAAGACTGGTCCTTTCAATTTGTTCCTCCTAGGGAATCAAAAATTGCCTTTGTTGATGCATTGGATGATGATCTGCTAGTGAAGGTGAGATCATAGCTCAGCAAGCGATGTCAGATACCGAAGAAGCTATGATATTGTGAATCACTTGGTTGAGGCAGAGCTCTGATAGGATCTCAGCATCTAGTTTGATCGATTCGAATGATTTCAGGAGCGGAATAGAGTACCAACTAGCACAATTCGAGCAAGAATACCAAAGATATTGCAATGAACAGAATTACTTATAGAGAGAGAAAGTTTCTGCAAAAAGAATATTTCATTCAATCACACGCTTTCGTGGTGGCAAAAAGTGTCACACATACAATCAAGTCAATCATCCCTATATAGGAATGTTGTGGTGGAACATTCTTATATAGGAGATGTGACGTCTGCTGATGTCACTTCATAGTGACATCTAACAGAATTATTTAAACAACTGAAAACACAACTACTGAAGATGTCAAAACAGCTGACATCTTCTTACAAAAATACTAAGTGTTATCAATTACTATAACTACTAAAAAGAAACTACTGAAACTACAACGACTGAAGAACAAGCTCTTCAGTCTTTTTACAAAACTACTGAAAGTAAAAACATAAAACTACTGATATCACAATACTAAAGAAGTACTCTTCAGCTATTGTGACAAACTACTGAAACTTCAGCACTTGGTCTTCAGACTTGAACTTTAGACGTTTCATCAGTTGATGGCTTCAGTAGATGTCATCAGCTGATGTCTTCAGTCTTTGTCTTCAGATTTGTACATCAGTTGTTGATCTTCAGCACTTGTGGACTCTTCAGCTGTTGAACTTCTGTACTTTGGTCTTCAGCTTCAGCACTTGTATTCTTCAGCTGTTGGACTTCAGCACTTAGTCTTCAGCTTCAGCACTTGTGTTCTCAGCTGTTGGACTTCAGCACTTTAGTCTTCAGCTGTGAAGTCTTCAGTACTTGATCTTTAGCTGTTGAAGTCTTCAGCACTTGTCGAACTGCTGATGAAGCCTTCAGAAGTTGTTTTGATATCATGTGGGACATAGAGGTTTTCTGATCTTGGTCATTGGTTCTTTTGGTCCAACAAACTCCCCCTGAACCAATGCAGCCAATACCTCTAATTGATTATTTTCCCACTTATGTTGGCCAAATGGTTGGTCTTTTTCCTTCTGATCAGTTGAGAAGATGACCCATATAAGCACTGGCCTGGGAATGAGTCTCTGATGACTTGGTTGGCAATGTAGGAGGGAGCTCTGTATTGGGGAATTGGACACTGAGCTGTTCCCCCATCCATGAGACTCACTTCCCAACTATGAGCCTGTAGGATTCCCTGGTGTAGGCCTCCAAAAATACAATTGTGTCCTCCATGGTGAGCTCCTCTGCCTCACATCAAAGAATCCTTCTGGCCCATAGTACTCAGATAGGAATTTGACCTGTTTTCCATTTTTGAGTACCACTGTTGTAATCTGTCTGTAAGCAAATTCATTAGGATGATGACCTTCTAACAGCAGTGGTAACTCATCCTTTCTGATCTCATTCAGCCTCATATACACCGGCCCTTTTTTATCATTCTGTTCTCAGCATCTTCTGTGGAGGCATGTTTGAGGTGTAGGCTTTTGAAATCTTCCAGGATTTCCAGGGTGAGACTACAAGGGCTAAGGAGTTCACTTCATCTACAATCTTTTTCACTTGCCCATTGTCTCTGAGGGATATTTTTTTTGTATTCTGTGAGCCACCCTGGGATCAGGCCAAATTCTTACTCTTTCTTTCACATACTGAAAAGTATGTCTAAGAGTATAAATCCTCTGAGCTTGTTTTTTTCATATTAATGATGGAGGAAGTGGCTGCATATGCTTTATCTACTCTCCTCAATAAATCTTCATCATGCAATCTGTGTTGTTCTTCTTCTTCCAATTTCACTTTGATTGCATCTCTTTGTTGCTAAGGAGTTATTGCAAGAGAGAGATCTTTGGCCTTAGGCAACTGCAGAACAACTGAGATCTACAGCCTATCTTTCATCATCATTTTCTTCTTCTTCACAAGCCTCAACACCCTTCTCTTCTTCTGCTTAGGTGCATCATCGGCTGTGGTTTTGAGGGTAAGGGAGTTGGTTTTGTGGGTTGTGGTTGTGGTTGTTTTGGAGAGGGAATGTTGACAGGCTGAGTTAGCATTTTGGAGGTGAGTGTAGCTTTTGAGTGTTTGGCTAGCTCAGTCCTGCTCCCTGCTCCTACTCATTCAAAGCTTCTATTACTAATCCCTTAGTATATGCCTCAGCGAACAGATCTTGGAGGTTATGGCCAAGATGCTGTCCGTGGTCCATGATTTTATTTCGATCAATGATCTCCCAAGGTATTTGCTGTTAAATCTGATCATGATCTCAAGTCTCTCTCTATCCATAGTGTTGTAGCTGGCCCATCTTTGTTGGATCCTTCGATCGCTAATCTCTTATTTCAGAATCCAACTTTTCAGTGTCGAACCTTGCCTAAACAGCTGATCAATGATATTGTCCATTGATCTACTGTGTCAGCATCAGCCTCTTAACCATTTTGTTCAAGTTCTTCTCTTTCTCAGCACTCTTCTTTTTCTTGTATGTGACGAAAACTTTTGACTTTCATGTACTTTTTCAATTTCAGCTCCCTTCTCAATCACATTCTCCTTCTCTTTTTCGGCCTCATACACACAATCCTTCTCTTTTCCACCTCTTTATCCTTCTCTTTCTCTCTCTCCTTCTCCATCCTCTTCTTTTAGCTTTCACTGCTGAACTCTCCCCTTTTTAGGTGCATTGGTTGCAAGGGATTGAGTAGCAGAAAGTTGTTGGCTCAGTACATCCTCCACCAGAGGTTGTAAGACAGAAGAAAGTCTCTCATCAACAGTCTTAATAACAAATTCGGTTAGCTGCGGTGTGATGAGAGATAGGGGATTTTGAGGGATAGCATCCATTGCTCAGGGGGGTTTTGGTCCTGAGAAATGGTGCCAGAAACAGAGGCAGGTGGCTGAGAATTTTGTAGTGGCTGTGTGTTTAAGGGACCTTCAGAGGAAGGTGCCATCTGTTGGGTTGATGTGGTGACAGATGGTCTTTCTCCTTGAGAGAGTTGGTCAAGTAGTTTTTCCACTACTGACTTCCTCCTCTAGGATTATGTTCTGGGCAAGAACATCATAAAAGAAGCCCAGGTCATCATCAGCAGATGCTGAATCACCTGACTTCTGCTTGTAGCAGGATGTACATGCACTGGGTGTAGACAGATGTAGCATGTGCCCCTTTGTCGTGGAACTGGGGATTTCCAGCCTCAGACTTTGTCCTTCATCAGCTGTTGCCTCTGGTGAGGTCTTAGTTATGTTACCAACCTCAGTCTGATCATATGCTGATTCAGAAGAGGTGGCAGCCTCACAGATGTTCTGATCTCCATATCCACACCAGGAGATAGAACATTTAAACCCCGGTGTTGTGGGTTGTCAGAAGCATGTGTATCCTCTTCCTCAATTGTTGTTGTTCTCCCTTTTGTTGGTGGTTGTAGGGGAGGAGGAGAGGCATGCAGCTGAGTCAGCACATTGGCAATTATAATGGTTGGGCTTTGAGGGGCATTTGCATGGGGAGAGGGGATAGAAGCTGATGCATCCAGGGAGAGGGATGCTCTTCAATGATAACCTCCTCAAGTGAGAGAGGTCTCAGCAATTTGTTTTCCCCTGAATGGGGTTGCAACAGGATCCTTTTAAGAGGATACATGTGCGGTTGTTGCTGGTTGAGTCGTTAACACTACTAGGGGGTTTTGAACCAGTAGGTTTATCCTGTTTGGGTGGTACAGGAGCATCATCAGTGGACTCATCTCCCTGATTAGCTTGTTTGGGTTTGGATTTTGGCTTGGTGGGGACATTGGATCTTGCAGTTGAAGCTGTGGTTCCCTTTGCTTGGGTTTGAGCAAACGGAGCAGCTTCTTTGAGAGATTGGTCGGAGTTATGCCTGGAGTATACCTCAGCTAGAACAGCTGGTGCAGAGACTCCAAGGCCAACAGGCCATCAGTTTGTAATTCATTTAAAATTATGCCATCAGAAACCTGGGATATAAAGATCCATCTGTTTCCCATAGGTTTCTATGCCAGATCTTTGATTTCTAGAAACACAATTTGTGAAAAATTTAAAGGTTGGTGTTCTAGAATTGAATATAATACCTGTTGCCACCGGGAATACATTTGATCCCATGAGGATGTCTTCGAGGCTAAGCAAATATTCACCATATGAAATATCAATCGTTCAGCATCAGGGAAGTTCTTCTTCAGTATGGTAGCAACTTTAAGATTTCCGTCGTACCCATTGTTGATGAAGGACATATCAGTTGTGCCCTTCGGGTACTCAGTCACACAAGCAGCATCTTGTAAATTTAGCACTCTACGAATGCTTTCAGGTGTAACCTCTACTTGTTTTTGGTTAACCAATGACCTAACATAGATTTGGTCGGTAGGCACATCAGTGTGAACGTAGGCATTGGACCAAAACTGACTGAGTGACTCTGGTAAATGGTCGGGTTTAAGAGCAGAGATGTATTATATTGAGAATCAGCCATGAGGTCTATGGCGTGATCAAACTTTGTCCAGAAGGCCGATTTCGTGAGGTAGGCAACGCAGTTTGTCGGGGTTTTAGACTCATGGTTGCCATTTTGAAAGTATGAAGGTCAGAAGAACGGCTAATGGAACGTTTGAGAAGAAGACAAGTATTTATAGGGTTGGGAGAGGAAAAGGCTGAAAGAAAACTACTGAAGGTTTTGGTGTGGTCTTCAGCTGTTTGAAACTACTGATGACGTGGTATTAACCTTCAGAGGTTTAAAACGACTGACAGTGGTGGTGTTGTCATCAGTGTTATAAAACAACTGAAGACTTGGTTTTGACCATCAGACGTTGAAATAGCTGAAGTCTTGGTGTTAACCATCAGTAGTTATGAAACTACTGAAGGTCGTGGTTTTGACTTCATATGATGTAAACAACTGAGGACTTGGTATTTGTCATCAGTAGTTGTGAAACTACTCAAGACAATGATAACCTCCTCAAGTGAGAGAGGTCTCAGCAATGTGGTTTCCCCTGAAATGGTTGCAACAGGATCCTTTTGAGAGGATACATGTGCGGTTGTTGCTGGTTGAGTCGTTAACACTACTAGGGGGTTTGAACCAGTAGGTTTATCCTGTTTGGGTGGTACAGGAGCATCATCAGCGGACTCATCTCCCTGATTAGCTGATTGGGTTTGGATTTTGGCTTGGTGGGGACATTGGATCTTGCAGTGAAGCTGTGGGTCCCTTTGCTTGGGTTTGAGCAAACGAGCAGCTTCTTTGAGAGATTGGTCAGAGTTATGCTGGAGTATACCTCAGCTAGAACAGCTGGTGCAGGGACTCCAAGGCCAACAAGGCCATCAGTTTGTAATTCATTTAAAATTATGGCCATCAGAAACCTGGGATATAATATTCATCTGTTTCCCATAGGTTTCTATGCCAGATCTTTGATTTCTAGAAACACAATTTGTGAAAAATTTAAAGGTTGGTGTTCTAGAATTGAATATAATACCTGTTGCCACGGGAATACATTTGATCCCATGAGGATGTCTTCGAGGCTAAGCAATATTCACCATATGAAATATCAATCGTTCAGCATCAGGGAAGTCTTCTTCAGTATGGTAGCAACTTTAAGATTTCCGTCGTACCCATTGTTGATGAAGGACATATCAGTTGTGCCCTTGGGTACTCAGTCACACAAGCAGCATCTTGTAAATTTAGCACTCTACGAATGCTTTCAGGTGTAACCTCTACTTGTTTTGGTTAACCAATGACCTAACATAGATTTGGTCGGTAGGCACATCAGTGTGAACGTAGGCATTGGACCAAAACTGACTGAGTGACTCTAGGTAAATGGTGGGTTTAAGAGCAGAGATGTATTTATTGAGAATCAGCCATGAGGTCTATGGCGTGATCAAACTTTGTCCAGAAGGCCGATTTCGTGAGGTAGGCAACGCAGTTATGTCGGGGTTTTAGACTCATGGTTGCCATTTTTGAAAGTATGAAGGTCAGAAGAACGGCTAATGGAACGTTTGATAAGAAGACAAGTATTTATAGGGTTGGGAGAGAAAAGGCTGAAAGAAAACTACTGAAGGTTTTGGTGTGGTCTTCAGCTGTTTGAAACTACTGATGACGTGGTATTAACCTTCAGAGGTTTAAAACGACTGACAGTGGTGGTGTTGTCATCAGTTGTTATAAAACAACTGAAGACTTGGTTTTGACCATCAGACGTTGAAATAGCTGAAGTCTTGGTGTTAACCTTCAGTAGTTATGAAACTACTGAAGGTCGTGGTTTTGACTTCATATGATGTAAACAACTGAGGACTTGGTATTTGTCATCAGTAGTTGTGAAACTACTCAAGACAATGGTTTTGCCATAAGTCGTTGTAAACAACCGAAGACTTGGTATTAGTTATCAGTAGTTGTGAAACTATTGAAGACTGTGGTCTTGCTTCAGTTGTTTAGAAACAGCAGTTGTAGAAACAACTGAAGGGAAATTACTCATCAGCTGTTTTTGTCAATTCTTAGCTTTTCAGCTGTTTCATACTGTCCTCAACACTTATTCATCAGACTTTTCATCTGCTTTTCAAGTGTGTCATAGGACGTCAGTACTTATCTGTTTTTACTGATTTCAGTAGTTGTAACTACATCAGTAGTTGTAACTACATCAGTAGTTGTAACTACATCAGTAGTTAGAACAGATAAAGTACTTGAATACTTGTGAGGTATTTAGCCTTCAGTAGTTATAAAAACTACTGAGGGTAAAAGAACTCATCAGTACTTATATGTGACATGGTTACCAATGATCATCAGTACTATTACTGAGATCATCAATAGTTGTCACTTATTCTAGCTGCAGCATACCAATCCTTAACACTAGGTTGTGAAAGTTGAACTATCCAAAGGCTTAGTAAAAATGTCTGCAAGCTCATCAGCACTAGGCATAAACATAGGATTAATTAGACCCTTTTCAAAACAATCTCTTATAAAATGATGTCTAATTTCTATATGTTTGGTCCTAGAGTGCTGGACTGGATTTTTGACAATGCAAAGAGCAGAAGCACTATCCATTAATACGGAGTCTTAGTCTCTATAATGCCATAATCCGAAAGTGATTCTGAAGCCAGAGTACTTGGATGTACAACTTGCAGCAGCAATGTACTCGGCTTCAGCAGTGGATGTAGCAACAGATGTTTGTTTCTTACTCTGCCAAGAAATCAAACAGTTGCCTAGGAATTGACATCCACCGGAAGTTGATTTCCTGGTCAACTTACACCCTGCATAGTCATTATAAGAAAGCAACTAATTTGCAAGAGTGCCCAGTGGAATACCACAACCTAGAGATTGTGTACCTTGCAAATATCTAATATCCTCTTGACCGCAATCAGATGAGACTCTTTAGGTGTAGCCTGAAATCTAGCACAAACACATGTAGCAAACATAATATCTGGTCTAGAAGCTGTTAAATACATCAAGGACCCAATCATACATCTGTAAAGCGTTTCATCATCACAGCTTTACCTTCCTGATCACATCCATTGTGTGGTGTTGCACATGGGAGTAGAACAGGGCTTACAGTTTTGTAAATCAAACTTATTTAAAAGATCTTTTGTATATTTAGACTGATGAATGAAAATTCCATCAGCTTTTTGTTTGACTTGCAAGCCTAGAAAGAACTGTAATTCTCCCATTGCACTCATTTCAAACTCCTTTGCATTAATTTTGTAAAATCATCACACAACTGGGGATCAGAGGATGCAAATATATCATCAACATAAATTGAACAAGTAGCTTATGCTGATCCACCTTCTTAATAAATAAAGTTTTATATATGGAGCCTCTAGTAAAATTATTTTGCAGAAGAAAGTTAGATAATGTCTCATACCAGGCTCTAGGAGCTTGTTTCAACCCATAAAGAGCCTTATCAAGCTTGTATACCCATTCTGGTGTTTATTATCCTCAAAACCTGGTGGTTGACACACATAAACTTCTTCTTTTAATTTACCATATAAAAATGCACTTTTAACATCCATTTGAAAAACTTTAAGATTGTGGTGCAGCAGGCTAAGAACAATCTAATTGCCTCCAGTCTGGCTACAGGGGCAAAGGTTTCATCATAATCAATACCTTCTTCTTGTGCAAACCCCTGAACAACCAGTCTGGCCTTGTTCTTAATAATAAGCCCATTTTCATCTGTTTTATTCCTAAACACCCATTTAGTGCCTATTGCACACTTACCTGGGGAGAAGAGGAACAAGCTCCACCACTTGCTGCTTTTTGAACTGAAGAAGCTCAAGCTGCATTGCTTCAACCCAGCCATTGTCTCTAAGTGCAACATGATAATTCTTTGGCTCTAGCTGACTGATGAAGAGAGCAATAGAAGCAGAAATTGAGAATTGACTTCTGGTTGAAACTCCAGCATTGATATCACCAATGATTTGAGACATTGGGTGATTCTTCAGCTCTGGATAACAATGAGATCAGTGCAAGTGTTTGTAGAACCTTCAGCAGCAACAGATGTTGATGTAGACTCTTGAAACCATGTAGATGGTGGCAACTCAATGAAGTTGAAGATGCAGAAATCTCATCACCACTTGTTGTGATGAAGCTACTGAAGCTACAGGAGCATCAGGTTTAGAGGACACAAGTAGTTGGTCACTAAACCTGAAGAGGTGAGTATTGCTATCATCATCTCAGCAGCACCAGCAGTACACCAGGTGGTGAACTGTTGACAGGAGCAATAGCAGGAGTTTGATAAGGAACATATTGCAGTATGTCCAAATCAAATAGCTACACAGGGCTTTGTGGAATCTTGTCCTTTGGAGATTCATTAAACTAACATGTAGAGTCTCTTCAACCATCTTTGTTCTACAGTTGAAGACTCTGTATGCTTTGCAAGTTGATGAATAACCAATAAAGTACCCTGCATCCACCTTAGGATCAATTTTTGGAGTTGATCCGTGTGTTGAGAATGAACAAGGACACCCAAAAGCTCTGAAGAATGAAATTAGAGTGGCCAAATGATGAAGAGCTTCATATGGAGTCTTCATCAACCTCTGATTTACTAGAACTCTATTCTGTACATAGCAAGCTGTATTGACAGCTTCAGCCCAAAAAGTCCGGCAGTCCAGAATCAGCAACATGGACCTTGCAGCTTCAATAAGGGTCCTGTTCTTTCTCTCCACTACTCCATTTTGTTCAGGAGTTCTTGGAATGCTAAACTGCCTTTTGATTCCCTTTGAGAGGTAGAACTCATCAAGTTTATTGTTTCTGAATTCTGTTCCATTATCACTTCTAATACACTTGACTGAGAGGGAATACTGCTTCTAAACATACAACACAAAGTTGATAATCTTTTGAGCTGCCTCATCCTTTGAATGCAAGAAGAAAGTCCATACAAATCTGGAGTAATCATCCACAATTACCAGACAGTATTTCTTCTTAGCCATACTCATCACTCTCACAGGACCAAAGAGATCCATGTGAAGAAGCTGTAAGCAGGCAGTGGACTTAGGTTCTTCTATGGAGGGAAATGAAGCTTTGTGCTGTTTTCCTTTTAAACAAGCAGTGCAGTTATCTTCACATTTGAACTCCTTCATAGGCAGTCCCCTTACTAAACCATGGTTTATCAGCTGATTTATGTTTTTGAGATTAACATGACCAGCCTTCTATTCCATAGAGTAGATTCTTGAGGGGAAGCCTTGGAAAATAGGCAAGGATGGCCTTTGAGATCTATTTTCTTGGAAAGATCTAAGGCATACACTCTTCCTGTCCTATTGGCCTTCAGGAGAGTGTATTCATCCAACACCTTATCAATCAACTTAGAACTTTGGATGATAGAATCCAACAGTTCTGACTGGTGAAAAGAGCAACATGCCCGTTCACACATTTGACTGACACTCAAGAGGTTGTACTTGAGATTTTCCACATGGTTAACATCATCAAACTTTATTTCCCCATTGGAAACAAAGCCTTTGCCGATGATGTAACCCTTTGCATCATTGCCAAATGACACAAACCCCTTCCTTCCTTGAGAGTAGTCATTAAGAAGTGATCTGTTTCCTGTCATATGCATGGATCCTCCACTGTCTACATACCAGATGCCTCTGTGGCATTTGAAGAACCCTGCAAAACACAACAATTAGTTAGATTTTGAGACCCAAACCTTTTGGTTTTGGGCCTATTCTCATCACAGATGGTAAACTAACAGGTTTGTGGAAACAACAGCCTGAGAGGAAGAAGATGGTGAAGAAGAGGAATCCTTTGGCTTGGACCTCCTTTTCTGTGGTTTCACATAGGAACATCTAATTGGTTAACTCTTCCCAATAGATGTTGAACCATCATAACCACTGTGTCTGATTTTGTGATAAAGCTTTTAGCTCTCAGACACATTGGCATTGGAGTTTGATAAGTTCCTATGTTGCACCTTCTTCTTTTGAGCAATCTCAGCTGTTACCTGTTTAACCCCTTCCTTTTTGGATTTCTTTTGGACTTAGGGTTACAGGATTTGATGTTGCTCGTACAAATATGGCTTCAACTCAGTTTTCATTTTAACCATTTTCTCTTTAATTTCCTCTTTATGTTTGAGTTTGGATCCTCTTCGTACTAACAATCATCTGTAAGATGATTGAACAAACCACATATTTCACATGGTTTCTTCTTCATCTTATGTTGATCATCAACTAAAGAGAATGAAACTATTGAAGACTTGTTTTCTTCAGCACTTTGGAAGCATTATTTACTTTCTTGACTTCCTCTTTAGTAGTCTTCAAACCCTTTCTACTGACAGTTTTCTTCTCTTCAGTGCTGACATAGTTGGAGTTTGAACTTCAGTGTTAGGATACAAGCAGCGGAATACAAACAAGAATTATTTACTTTCTTGACTTCCTCTTAGTAGTCTTCAAACCCTTTCTACTGAAGACTTGTCTTCAGCACTTTGGAAGCATATTTACTTTCTTGACTTCCTCTTTAGTAGTCTTCAACCCTTTCTACTGACGTTTTTCTTCTCTTCATGCTGATAGTATTGGAGTTTGAACTTCACGATCACAAGTTTGATGTATTAGGATACAAAGCACGGAATACAAACAAGAATTAGACAAATTGTAGCAAGCAATCGATACTTGTAAGCATTAAGAGCGCATACGGTTATAGGGAGAGAATATATTTCTGATTTCAAGGAATGTTTATAGATGTAGAATATTTCTAATCAATCATACGTTCATCCATTCATTCCCAATCGTTACAATAAGTTGTCACTCCTTATATAGAGTGCAACATCACTGTTGTTATCACGGAAAGTGACAACTGGCAGATCTAATACAAAAATAACTAATTCTTAACAAACTACTGAAATGTTCACAACTACTGAGAACATATCAGCGTGTTAAGTACAAAATATAAAAATACTGAAACTACAACGACTGAAGAACAAGCTCTTCAGTCGTTTTACAAAAACTACTGAAACATAAAAATATAAAACTACTGATATCACAACTACTGAAGAGGTACTCTTCAGCAGTTGTGACAAACTACTGAGGCTTCAGTACTTGATCTTCAGACTTTGACCTTCAGGTTTCATCAGCTGATGACTTCAGTAGATATCATCAGCTGATGTCTTCAGTCTTTGTCTTCAAACTTTGTACATCAGTTGTTGATCTTCAGCACTTGTAAACCCTTCAGCTGTTGTACTTCAGTACTTTGGTCTTTCAGCTTTAGCACTTGTGTTCTTCAGCTGTTGTACTTCAGCACTTTAGTTCTTCAGCTGTTGAGGTCTTCAGCACTTGATCTTCAGCTGTTGAAGTCTTCAGCACTTGTCAACTACTGATGAGGCTTTCAGCGGTTGTTGTGATACCATGTGGGACTTAGAGGTTTTCTGATCTTGGCTCATTGGTTCTTTTGGTCCAACAAACTCCCCCTGAACCAATGCAGCCAACCTCTAACTTATTTATTCTCCCACTTATTGATGGCAAAATGTTGGTCTTTTTCCTTCTTGATCAGTAGAGAACATGACCCATGTAAGCTCCGACCTGGGAAGAAACCTCAAATATTTGTTTGGCAGAGTATGAATGGGAACTCTGTTTTGGGGAACAGGACACAGAGTTGTTATCCCATTCATGAGATTCACTTCCCCATAATGAGTCTGTACGACTCTCTTGTGTAGGCCTCAAGGAAGGTGATTTGTTCCTCCATGGTTAGCTCTTCAGCACCTCCTTCAAACAATGATTCAGGCCCATAATACTCAGACAGGTATTTGGCCTGTTTCCCATTCTTTAGCTCCACATTGTTATTATTCTGTAAGCAAACTCATCGGGTGATTACCCTCTAGGAACAACTGGAGCTCATTTTTCCTGACTTCCTCAAGCCTCTTGTAAACTACCCCTTTTTCACTATTTTGTTTTCCAGCATCTTCTGAGGGGTTAGATTAGCTTTGTAGGCCTTCTTGAAGTCTTCTAGGATTTCCCAGGGTGAAACTACAAAGACCAGAGAGATCACTTCATCTACGATCTTTTTCACCTGGCCAATGTATCTCCGAGGTATATTGTTCTTATGAATTCTGTGAGAGACCCTGGGATCAGGCCAAATCCTCACTCTTTCCTTTTGATATTGAAAGGTATGCCTGAGAGTGTAAAGTCTGAGGGCTTGCTCCTTCATATTGATGATAGAAGATGTGCTGCATAAGCTTTGTCAACTCTCTTCAGCAATTCCTCATCATGCTGTTTATGAAGCTCTTCTTCTTCTAGCTTCACTTTAATCATTGTCTCTCTGGACTTCAGGAGTAATTGCTGAGGACTGACTTGTGCCTTAGGCAACTGAATCACAGCTGAGAGCGGCAGCCTGTCTTCATCATCTTCTTCATCATCTTCTAGCCTCAATATCCTTCTCTTCTTCTTCAAGGTATATCATCGGCTATGGGTTTTGAGGGTGAGGGAGTTGGTTTGGTGGGTTGTGTTTTGGGTGGTTTTGGTGTGGGAATGTTGACAGGTTGTTCTAGCATCTTGAGGTGAGTGTGGCTTTTGATTGCTTGGCTAGCTCAGTCTTGCTCCCAGCACCCACTTCATTCAAAGCTTCAATAACAAGCCCCTTAGTATATGCTTCAGACGAACAGATCTTGGTGGTGATTGCCAAGATACTGTCCCTGGACCAAGCTTTGATTTCGATCATTGCTCTTCCAAGATATTTTGCAATAAATCTAATCATGATTTCAAGCCTTTCTCTTTCTAACACTTCATAACTTGCCCATCTATTCTGGATTTCTTCAATCTCTAGTCGTCGAATCTCAGAGTCAAGTTTATTGGTGTTATGGCCTTGCCTAACAGCTGATCAATGATGTTGTCCATTGATCTGCTGTGTTCGGCATCAGCCTCTTTTATCAGTAGCTCCAAGGCTTTATCTTCAGCAATGTGCTCATCAGCACCTTTCTTTCGCTTGTAGGTGAGCATTGGTTGCTGTTCTTTCTCCTCCTTTTGGGCTTGCTTCGCTTCCTTCTTTTCCTCGGATCTTTTCCTCTTCTTTTCTTTCACTGCAGCACTCTCCCCCTTTTTGGATGCATTGGAGGAAGGGTTTGTACCGCAGAAAGAGTCTTTTGGACAGCAGCATCAACCAAAGGCTGTAAAGTTGAGGAAAGCCTCTCATCAATGGCTTTAGTCACAAGTCAGTGATTATGGGTGTGATGAGAGGGAGGGAATTTTGAAGTACAGCACCTATTTGCTCAGGAGGGTTCTGTTCCTGAGAATTAGGCCTGAAGCAGAGGCAGGTGGTTGAGTTTGGAGTGGCTCGGTGTTTGAGAAACCTTCAAGTGAAGGTGCCATCTGTGGGTGGATAGAGGCAGATGGTCTTTCTCCTTGTGAGAGTTGGTCAAGTAGGTTTTGCAGCCTGCTGACTTTCTCTTCAAGGATTGTGTTCTGGGCAAACATCATAGAAAAAGCCCAGGTCATCATCAGCCGAAGCTGAATCATCTGACCTCCTGCTTAGAGCAGGATTTACATGCACTGGGTGTAGACCAGTTGGTGCATGTGCCCCTTGTGCTTCGTACTGGGGACTTCCAGCCTCAGGATAATGTCCATCATCAGCTGTTGCCTCTAGTGAGGTCTTAGCAATGTTACCAGCCTCACTCTGGTCATGTGCTGAGTCAGAGGAGGTGGCAGCCTCACTAGATATTCTAAGCTCCTTGTCTACACCAGGAGATAGAAGTGGTAAACCCCTGTGCTGTGGGTTCTCAAGTGCACTGTGTTCCTCCCCCTCAATTGTAGAGGTATTCCCAGTAGTAAGTGGGTTTTGGGGAGGGGGTGAGGAGTGCAATTGAGTCAGCACTTGTGCAACTATTAAAGTTGGGCTGTGAGGGGCGGTTGTTTGGGGTGAGGGGATAGAAGCAGTGTGCACCTGGGGAGGTTGGTGCTCTTCAATGGCAATCTCCTTAAGTGAGGATGATCCCAGATATGTAGGTGCCCCTTGTGTGGTTGCAGCAAGCTCCTATTGAGAGGAAACCTGAGCGGCTATGGCTGGAGGAGTCATTGTATCCACTAGGGGGTTTGGACTAGTGGATATATCATGTGTTTGTGTTGCAGGGGCATCCTCAGGGGACTCAATTCGCTGAGTAGCCGTTTTGGGTTTCTTTTTGGTGGGTTTGGTGGGGACTTTGTATTTGGAGGTGGTGGCTGTGGGTTCCAGTTGCGTGGGTTTTCGCAGCTTGGCAGCCATTTTGAGTGTCCGGTCAGAGTTGTGCCGGGAGTATACTTCCGGCAGGACAGCCGTAGCAGGGACTCCCAAGCCAACAAGTCCCTCAGCATTAAGCTGGTCTGTAATAATGGCCATTATGAACCGTGGATATAGTATCCAACGGTTGGCAGTTAGTTTTTGAGCCATATCCTTGAGCTCTAAAAATATTATTTCAGAAAAATTAAGTGGTTGTTGCTCAAGAATAGAATACATTACCTGCTGCCATTTTGTTGACATTTGATCCCAAGAAGACGTCTTAGGGGCCAAACATACATTCACCATGTGAAAAATTAGGCGCTCAGCGTCATTAAAGTGTTTCTTCATGATGTGGAGGCACTGAGATCGCCTTGATATCCATGTTGAGCAAAGGATAGATCTATGGTGCCCTTCGATATCCAGCAAGAGAAGTCATCATTCAGTTGAAGAATTTGGCGGATTATTGCAGGGTGATGACTACTTCTTTGTTGTTGACGACTGACCGGAGGGATGGTGTGTTGTTCTCCCCAGTGGTAACAGTAACGTTCATCCAAAATTGGTGCAAGGATTCGGCATGTAAGATGGGATTCAGAAGAAATGCCGTGTTGTATTGGGACTGAACCATCAGATCGATAGCAGTATCGAACTTAGTCCAGATGGGCGATTTAGTGAGGTAGGCAACACAGTTGTGTCGCGGTTTAATTTGCATAGACGCCATTAAGAGAGGAAGTTTGGAGAGGAACGTTAGGTTTGAAGAAGATGAAGCAATGAGAGCTAAGGTTAGGGTATATATAGGGTACGGGTAAGGAAACGACTGAAGGATGTGGTGTTAGTCATCAGTAGTTTTAAACGACCGTTGACATGGTATTATCCTTTCAGACGTTGAAACAGCTGAAGTCGTGGTGTTAGGCATCAGTAGTTTAGAAAACTACTGAAGACCGTGGTTTTGACTTCAGATGATTGAAACAACTGAGGACTTGGTGTTTGTCATCAGTAGTTATGAAACTACTGAAGACAGTGGTTTTGTCATCAGCGGTTGTAAACAACTGAAGACTTGGTATTAGTCTTCAGTAGTTATAAAACTACTGAAGATGTGGTTTTGCTTCAGTTGTTTAAAATGAAACAGCAGTTGTACAAACGACTGAAGAGAAAGTTCTCTTCAGCTGTTTTCGTCAATTCTTAGCTTTTCAGCTGTTTCATACTATCCTCAACACATTCATCAGTCTTTTTGGCTGATTTCAGTTGTTTCATAGGACATCAGTACTTATCTGTTTTTACTGATTGCAGTAGTTGTAACTGCATCAGTAGTTGTAACTACATCAGTAGTTGTAACTACATCAGTAGTTTAGAACAGATGAAGTACTTCAGTACTTGTGAGACATTTAGCCTTCAGTAGTTATAAAACTACTGAGGGTAAAAGAGCTCATCAGTACTTATATGTGACATAGGTACTCATGATCATCAGTATGAATTACTAAGATCATCAGTAGTTGTCACTTATTCTAGTTGCAGCATACCAAGCCTTAACACCAGGTTTTGGAAAGTTGAACTATCCAAAAGCTTAGTAAAAATGTCTGCAAGCTCATCAGCACTAGGCACAAACTTAGGATCAATCAGACCTTTTTCAAAACATCCTTATAAAATGATGTCTGATCTCAATATGTTTGGTCCTAGAGTGCTGGACTGGATTTTGACAATGCAAAGAGCTGAAGCACTATCCATTAACAATGGAGTCTTAGACTCTGTAATGCCATAATCCAAAAGTTGGTTTTGAAGCCAGAGTACCTGAGATGTACAACTTGCAGCAGCAATGTACTCTGCTTCAGCAGTGGATGTAGCAACTGAGGTCGTTTCTTGCTCTGCCAAGAAATCAAGCAGTTGCCTAGGAATTGACATCCACCAGAAGTTGATTTCCTGGTCAACTTCCACCCTGCATAGTCACTGTCAGAAAAAGCAACTAATTTACCAGAATGTCCGGTAGAATACCATAAACCTAGAGATGGAGTGCCTTGCAGATATCTAAAGATCCTCTTGACTGCAATCAGATGAGACTCTTTAGGTGCAGCCTGAAATCTAGCACAAACACATGTAGCAAACATAATATCTGGTCTAGAAGCTGTTAAATACATAAAGGACCCAATCATACATCTGTAAAGTGTTTCATCAACCACTTTACCTTTCTGATCTGTGTCCAGTTGTGTGGTGCTGCTCATGGGAATAGAACAAGGCTTACAGTTTTGTAAATCAAACTTTTGCAAAAGATCTTTTGTATATTTGGACTGATGAATAAAAATTCCATCAGCCTTTTGTTTGATTTGCAACCCCAGAAAGAACTGTAATTCTCCCATGGCACTCATTTCAAACTTCTGTTGCATCAACTTTGTAAAGGCATCACACAACTTTGGATCAGAGGATGCAAAAATGATATCATCTACATAAATTTGAACAAGTAGATTATGCTGCCCAGCTTTCTTAATGAATAAAGTCTTATCTATGGAGCCTCTAGTGAAATTGTTTTCCAGAAGAAAGTTTGATAATGTCTCATACCAGGCTCTGGGAGCTTGTTTTAACCCATAAAGAGCTTTATCAAACTTATACACCCAATTAGGTTGTTTATTGTCCTCAAAGCCTGGAGGTTGACATACATAAACCTCTTCTTTAATTTTTCCATACAAAAATGCACTTTTGACATCCATTTGAAAAACTTTAAGGTTTTGATAAGCAGCATAAGCTAAAAACAATCGAATTGCTTCCAGTCTAGCTATAGGGGCAAAGGTTTCATCATAATCAATACCTTCTTCTTGTGCAAACCCCTGAACAACCTGTCTGGCCTTGTTCTTAACAATAAGCCTATTTTCATCAGTTTTGTTCCTAAACACCCATTTAGTGCCTATTGCACACTTACCTGGAGGTAGAGGAACCAGTTCCCACACTTGCTGTTTCTTGAACTGAAGAAGCTCAAGCTGCATGGCATCAACCCATCCATTGTCCTTTAAAGCAATGTGATAATTCTTTGGCTCTTGCTGACTGATGGAGAGAGCATAGAAGCAGAAATTTGACAATTGACTTCTTGTTGATACTCCAGCAGTGATATCACCAATGATTTGAGACATAGGGTGATTCTTCAGATCTTGATACACAATGAGATCTGTGCAAGTGTTTGTAGCCGGCTCAGCAGCAACAGATGGTGATGGTGAATCATTTCCTTGAAACCAATCAGTGGATGGTAATTCAAAGGAAGTTGAATTCGAAGAGATCTCATCAGCATTTGTTGTGGATGGTGCTACTGGAGCTACAGGAACATCAGGTCTAGCTGAGTCAGGCAGCTGATCACTAAACCTGAAGAGTGAGTACTGCAATCATCATCATCATCAGCAGTACCACCAGGTGGTGAACTGTTGACAGGAGCAACAGCAGGAGTTTGATAAGGAACAT
This sequence comes from Flaveria trinervia, assembly GCA_025506515.1. Lineage (NCBI taxonomy): Eukaryota > Viridiplantae > Streptophyta > Magnoliopsida > Asterales > Asteraceae > Flaveria > Flaveria trinervia. The sequence goes on along the minus strand of CM046450.1, from coordinate 27,079,647 downwards.
GTTGCAGTATGTCCAAATCAAATAACTCCACAGGACTTGTGGAATCTTGTCCTTTGGAGATTCATTAAACTTAACATGTAGAGTTTCTTCAACCATCTTTGTTCTGCAGTTGAAGACTCTGTATGCCTTGCAAGTAGATGAATAACCAACAAAGTACCCTGCATCCACCTTAGGATCAAATTTATGGAGTTGATCCTTTGTGTTGAGAATAAAACAGGGACACCCAAATGCTTTGAAAAATGAAATCAGAGGAGCCAAATGATGGAGAACTTCATATGGAGTCTTCATCAACCTCTGATTTACTAAAACTCTATTTTGCACATAACAGGCTGTGTTGACAGCTTCAGCCCAAAAGGTCAGTGGCAAACCTGAGTCAGCCAACATGGACCTTGCAGCTTCAATGAGGGTCCTGTTCTTTCTCTCCACTACTCCATTTTGTTCTGGAGTCCTTGGAATGCTGAACTGCCTTTTGATTCCCTTTGAAAGATAGAAGTCATCAAGTGTATGATTTCTGAACTCAGTTCCATTGTCACTCCTAGTACACTTGACTGGAAGGGAACTGCTTCTCAATGTACAACACAAAGTGAATAATCTTCTGAGCAGCCTCATCCTTTGAATGTAGAAAGAAAGTCCATACAAATCTGGAGTAATCATCCACAATTACCAGACAGTATTTCTTCATTGCCATGCTCATTACTCTCACAGGACCAAATAGATCCATATGCAGTAATTGCAAGCAGGCAGTGGACTTGGGCACTTCAAGGAGGGAATGAGACTTTGTGTTGTTTTCTTTAAACAAGCAGTGCAGGTTTCATCACAGTGGAACTCCTTTATTGGTAAGCCTCTGACTAAACTATTGTGGGTAAGCTGATTCATGTTTTTGAGATTAACATGACCAAGCCTCCTGTGCCACAGTTTAGATTCTTGAGAAGAGGCTTTGGAAAATAGGCAAGGATTGCCTTTGAGATCTATCTTCTTAGAGAGATCTAAGGCATACACTCTTCCTATCCTGTTGGCTTTCAGGAGAGTGTGATCATCCAACACCTTGTCAATCAAGTGCAAAACTTTGGATGACAGAATCCTACAGTTTTGACTGGTGAAAAGGGCAACATGGCCTTTATCACACATTTGACTGACACTCAAGAGATTGTACTTGAGATTTTCCACATGATTAACATCATCAAATTTGATTTCTCCATTAGAGACAAAGCCCTTACGATGATGTAACCCCTAGCATCGTTGCCAAAAGAGACAAATCCCTTCTTTCCTTGAGAGTAGTCATAAAGAAGAGAGTGTTCCCAGTCATGTGCATAGATCCCCCACTGTCTACATACCAGATGCTACTTTGGCATGTTGAAGAACCCTGCAAAAATAAACAATTAGTTAGTTTTAGAGACCCAAACCTTTTTGGTTTTGGGCCTGGTCTCATCAATAGATGGTAAACTAACAGGTTTATTTGAAACAACAGCCTGAGAGGAAGAAAATGGTGTAGAAGAGGAGTCCTTTGGCTTGGACCTCCTTTTCTGTGGTTTCAACATAGGAGCATCTAGTTGTTTAACTCTACCCAACAGATGTTGAACCATCATAACCAGCTGTGTCTGATTTTGTGATAAGGCTTTCAGCTCATCAGACACATTGCCAGTGGAGTTTGATAAGGTCCTATGTTGCACCTTCTTCTTCTGAGCACTCTCAGCTGTCACCTGTTTAACCCCTTCCTTTTTGGATTTCTTTAAGGACTTAAGGGTTACAGGATTTGACGTTGCTGATACAAATGTGGTCTCAAACTCAGTTTTCATTTTTACCATTTTCTCATTAATTTCTTCTTTTTGTTTGAGTTTGGAACCTCTTTTGTACCAACAATCATCTGTAAGATGATTGAACAAACCACATACTTCACATGGTTTCTTCTTCATCTTAGGTTGATCATCAACTAAAGAGGGTGAAGCAACAGAAGACTTGTTCTTCAATGCTTTGGAAGCATTGTTTGCTTTCTTGACAGCCTCTTTAGTAGTCTTCAAACTCTTTCTACTGCCAGTTTTCTTCTCTTCAGTACTGACAGCAGTTGAAGTTTGAACTTCAGGTGTTAAATCCTGCTCTCTAGTCCTTTCAGGACCTTCAGGATTAACTCCTGAGTTGATCAACTCATTAATCATATGAATGTCAGCATATGAACCATCAACATCAGCTGATAGGTTCAAAGAGGGCTTGATGCTGACTGCTACTTCTGATTGTGCTATATCAGAAGGTAGATCACATGATGTGATGGATTGGTTATCACTCTCACCATCAGATTCTACCTCTGCTCTTGGGGTAAAATCTGTAGGTGGAGCAGTGTGATTGTAACCAATTCCAAACTTCACATTTGAAGCAGATTGCTTACTAAGAAGCATTTCAAAACCTTTGCATGATTGTACCCATCTATCACACTCGACCTGGGTAACTGCAAGGGTTGCTTTGAGATCTTTGTACTTCTCTAGAAGTACTTCTTCTCTAGCCTTATCATCAATTATTTGGCAATTCAGTTTATAAATCTCATCATTTTTATCTTTGAGCACACACTCAAAACAGCTTTGTTTTTGGAAATTATTTGTTCTAGCTCAATGTTCTTATTAATTAGAGCTACATTTGCTTCTCTAATGGAAGCAAATGCTGCTATGCATGGTTCAGAACATAATTTGGCTTTTGCCTCAGAGGATACCTGTGATACCTGAGGTGTAGAGGCATTGGAAAATGAAGTATCAGCAGACTCCAAAGCCATAAGAGCTAGATTCCAAAAGGACTGTCACCACCATGTTGACCAGCACCTGAGAACAGTTGATCATGACCAGACAAGTCATCTGGTAAACTGCTCCAGTCAACAACTCCTGGGGTGAAGAAGCTGTGTTGTTGAGGTGAGATTGTTGATGAGATTGGGAAGGCTGAGGTTTGGTAGTGCATGAGGTTGTGGTGTCATAGGAACTTGAACTTGATTTGACTGTGGCATGTAATAACAAGGGTACGGATATGGCATTTGACCCTGAGAAACAAAATATGCCGGAGATTGTTGTTGAGAATGATGACTAGAGGTGACAGGATGTTGCCCTCTGTGTTGTTGACTATTGCCAGGAAAAGTCACAAGGGTGTAGTGGAGTTAGATCCAGTTGATCTACACTCTCTTGCAAAGTGTCCAAGCCTTTGACATTTGTGACACTCAACTTGCTCTTGTCAAAACCAACTTTGGACAAACAAGAATTAGACAAATTGTAGCAAGCAATTGATACTTGTAAGCATTAAGAGCACATACGGTTATAGGGAGAGAATATATATTTCTGATTTCAAGGAATGTTTATAGATGTAGAATATTTCTAATGAAATCATACGTTCATTCCATTCATTCCCAATCGTTACAATAAGTTGTCACTCCTTATATAGAGTGCAACAATCACTGCTGTTATCACGGAAAGTGACAACTGGCAGATCTAATACAAAAATAACTAATTCTTAACAAACTACTGAAATGTTCACAACTACTGAGAACATATCAGCATGTTAAGTACAAAATATAAAACTACTGAAACTACAACGACTGAAGAACAAGCTCTTCATTCGTTTTACAAAACTACTGAAACATAAAAATATAAAACTACTGATATCACAACTACTAAAGAGGTACTCTTCAGCAGTTGTGACAAACTACTGAGGCTTCAGTACTTGATCTTCAGACTTTACCTTCAGGTGTTTCATCAGCTGATGACTTCAGTAGATATCATCAGCTGATGTCTTTAGTCTTTGTCTTCAGACTTTGTACATCAGTTGTTGATCTTCAGCACTTGTAAACTCTTCAGCTGTTGTACTTCAGTACTTGGTCTTTCAGCTTCAGCACTTGTGTTCTTCAGCTGTTGTACTTCAGCACTTTAGTTCTTCAGCTATTGAGGTCTTCAGCACTTGATCTTCAGCTGTGAAGTCTTCAGCACTTGTCAAACTACTGATGAGGCTTTCAGCAGTTGTTGTGATACCATGTGGGACTTAGAGGTTTTCTGATCTTGGCTCATTGGTTCTTTTGGTCCAACAGTCTTCAAACCCTTTCTACTGACAGTTTTCTTCTCTTCAGTGCTGACAGTAGTTGGAGTTTGAACTTCAGGTGTTAAATCTTGCTCTCCAGTCCTTTCAGGAGTTCCAGAAATAACTAACTTCAACTTCTGATGGTGCTCTATCAGAAAGTGAATCACATGATGAGGTGGATTGGTTATTGCTTTCTCCATCAGATTTCACTTCTGCTCTTGAAGCAAAATCTGTAGGAGGAGCAGTGTGATTGTAACCAATGCTAAACTTCACATTGGAAGCAGATTGCTTACTAAGAAGCATTTCAAAACCTTTGCATGATTGTACCCATCGATCACACTCTACTTGGGTGACTGCAAGGGTTTCTTTGAGGTCTTTGTACTTTTCTAAAAGTACGTCTTCCCTAGCCTTATCATTAGTGATTTGGCTTTTAAGTTTATAAATCTCATCATTTTTCTCTTTAAGCATAGACTCAAACTCAGCTTTTCTTTTGGAAATGATCTTTTCTAGCTCTATGTTCTTATTAATTAAAGCTACATTTGCTTCTCTAATAGAGGCAAATGCTGCTATGAATGTTTCAGAACATAATTTGGCCTTAGCCTCAGAGGATACCTGTGATACCTGTGATGAAGAGGCATTTGAGGATGATCCATCTATAGACTCCAGAGCCATAAGTGCCAGATTCCCAAAAGGACAGTCACCACCATGTTGACCAGCACCTGTGAACAGTTGTTCATGACTAGACATGTCATCTGGTAAACTGCTCCAGTCAACAACTCCAGGGGTGAAGAAGCTGTGTTGTTGAGGTTGAGGAGGTTGATGAGATTGAGATGGTTGAGGCTCAGGAAGAGCATGTGGTTGTTGAGCAATGGGTGCTTGAACCTGACTGGTTTGTGGCATGTAATAACAAGGGTAAGAATATGGCATTGGACCCTGAGGAACAAAATATGCATGAGATTGTGGTTGAGAATGATGACCAGAATTGACAGGATATTGCCCTCTATGTTGTTGACTATTGCCAGGGAAAGTCACAAAGGGTGCAGAAGAATTAGATCCAGATGATCTACATTCTCTAGCAAAGTGTCCAAGCCTGTGGCATTTGTGACACCTCAACTTACTCTTGTCAAAACCAACTTTGGTTTTACCAGAGAGTCCTGGGAACTTTCTTCCAGTTCTTTTATAGAACTTCTGAGATCTGATATTTATCAAGGCCATTTGGCTCAAAATATCCATCTCTTCTAAGTCATCATCAGCAATCCCCTTGAAATCATCCATGATGAAGCATAGATTGTCATTATTACACCCAGTAAACTGACTATCAACACTCACAAATGCAGAATCAGAAGTGTTTGAAGAGAAATCAATATGTTCATCATACTGGCATTCAGATGAAGCATATTCTGACCCATGACCAACCACGGCAGTGTTACCTGGTACAAAGTCTTCAGTGAGCTTACCAGATGAAGCCAGTTTCCTTTTCTGCTTTATCTCTCTTTCGAATGTAAGCAGTTTCCCATGAAGTTGGGTGAGAGATAGGCTATCCAGATTTGCACTAGAGCGTAGGACAATTGTATATGTGTCCCATCTCTCAGGCAGTGATCTGAGGAATCTGTGGTTCATTTGGCTTTTGGTATATTCATGTTTAACCATTTTCAACTCAGAGATTAAACATGAAAACCGCTCAAACTGCTGAGTCAGAGTCTCACCCTTTCTATGAGCAAAAGTCTCATACTGTTGGGCAAGGATTTCCCTGTTGTTTGCTAAGACCTCATCAGTGCCACCAAATTGTTCTTTCAGTGCATTCCAAAGGTCATGAGCAGTTTCATGATGCATAAGCCCGGAATAGATTTCATTAGCCAGTGCCATGGCCAGAATTCCATGGGCTTTAGCATCAATCTCAAACAACTTCTTGTCCTCATTAGAGTATTGTTCCTTCTTCTTCAGAATCAATTGATTTGTTTCCGGATGATTCACCATTGGCTTATGTGGTCCATGTACCACGGATGTCCAACAACCTGAACTATTGACAGACAGGTGATGCAGCATTCTGCGTTGCCAAATGTTATACTCATTCCTAACCAGCATCGGAGGCTTGGTTGAGGAACCAGTATTGTGTGGATGATTAGAAGGTGTAGTCATTTTCGAAAATTCAGACAAATTCAAGATAAGCAAAACAAATTTAGCTCAAAACCACTAAGAACCTCAATTAAAATAGCCAAAAGCGACAGAAGTTCACTCTCTATAACAGATTCGTGCGAATTTGCTAGTTCGATCAAACTTAGAGCAAATGAGCAGTTTCAATGATCAAATGTTAGATCGATCAATGATTAACCTGCTTTGATACCATTTGATAGGATCTCAGCATCTAGTTTGATCGATTCGAATGATTTCAGCAGCGGAATAGAGTACCAACTAGCAAAATTCGAGCAAGAATACCAAAGATATTGCAATGAACAGAATTAGTTATAGAGAGAGAGAGTTTCTGCAAAAAGAATATTTCATTCAATCACACGCTTTCGTGGTAGTAAAAAGTGTCACACATACAATCAGGTCAATCATCCCTTATATAGGAATGTCGTGGTGGAACATTCATTATATAGGAGATGTGACGTCTGCTGATGTCACTTGATAGTGACATCTAACAGAATTATTTAAAAAACTGAAACACAACTACTGAAGATGTCAAAACAGCTGACATCTTCTTACAAAAATACTAAGTGTTATCAGTTACTACAACTACTGAAAAAAAACTACTAAAACTACAACGACTGAAGAACAAGCTCTTCAGTCGTTTTACAAAACTACTGAAAGTAAAAACATAAAACTAATGATATCACAACTACTGAAGAAGTACTCTTCAGCTATTGTGACAAACTACTGAAACTTCAGCACTTGGTCTTCAGACTTGAACTTCAGACGTTTCATCAGTTGATGACTTCAGTAGATGTCATTAGCTGATGTCTTCAGTCTTTGTCTTCAGACTTTGTACATCAGTTGTTGATCTTCAGCACTTGTGGACTCTTCAGCTGTTGAACTTCAGTACTTTGGTCTTCAGCTTCAGCACTTGTATTCTTCAGCTGTTGGACTTCAGCACTTTAGTCTTCAGCTTCAGCACTTGTGTTCTTCACCTGTTGGACTTCAGCACTTTAGTCTCAGCTGTTGAAGTGTTCAATACTTGATCTACAGCTGTTGAAGTCTTTAGCACTTGTCGAACTGCTGATGAAGCCTTCAGGAGTTGTTGACATCTTCAGTAGTTGTGTTTCAGTAGTTGTAGTAACTGATAACACTATCAAGTGACATCAACAGACGTCACATCTCCTATATAAGGGATGTTCCGCCACGACATTCCTATATAAGGGATGATTGACCTGATTGTATGTGTGACACTTTTTGCCACCACGAAAGCGTGTGATTGAATGAAATATTCTTTTTGCAGAAACTTTCTCTCTCTATAACTAATTCTGTTCATTGCAATATCTTTGGTATTCTTGCTCGAATTGTGCTAGTTGGTACTCTATTCCGCTGCTGAAATCATTCGAATCGATCAAACTAGAAGCTGAGATCCTATCAAAATCACCAGTCAATGAAGAGTCTGATATAGCTTTGATGGCTGATTCATCTGATTCTTCACAAGTAAGTTCTAATGACCAATTATTTGAAAAACATGTTGTATTGAATGTGACAAATTTAGGAAAAGCATTGATCTAAAATTTTCAAGGTTATTAGAAAACAATGATAATTTAGTAAACGATTTACAACTATGCACTGAGGCTAACCGTATTTTAAAACAAAATAAGTACAGTTTCAAAGAAAAAATAGAACTTTTGGGAAAACAACTAAGGGAAACCGAGGTCATTGCATTAAATCAAGCAAATGACATAAAGTTTTATTTAAATTCTTTGGAAGAAATGAAAAAGGAAAAAGCAGTTTTAGAAGTCGAAGATTAATCTTTAAAACGAAAACTGCATAGTTTGGCTAGTTCTTCTCACATAGTTTAAAACATAGTGAAAGAACGAAATAATGGGGAAGGTTTGGGTTATATAGTAGTTCCACCATCACATGTAGTCCTCTTGAACACTAAATGTAGACCAATCAATAATAACCCAGTAAAGGATCATGTGGTGTCCACTCCTCTTGTTTGTGATCCCGATTCCATGGCAAAATCTGTAATAAAACATCACTAAATAGAAGGATCTTACTTTGAAATCAAAAAAAAGATGCCTACTAAAAATTGGATGATCAAATTGAAAAGGTTAATTTAAAGTCAGGTTCACACACATCACTTCCAAAATGACTAATCCAGTTAACCAAAAACATGTTATTCATCAAAGTCCAAATAAACTAAGAGTTAAAGATGTTCAAAATGTTAAAAAATTTAATTTTGCTATTTGTCAAAGTCCAACCAGACACATTTGAAACCCCTACCAAACTCAACCCCACATCAAAATTTTCTTCAATATGTAGAAGGAGATCATGCTACAATTGGGCATAACGAGGACATCTCTCCTAATTGTCCTTATTATCAGACGCCCAAAAAGAAAATTGAACTTTATGATGCAAAACCAAGTTTTTCTAAAATGAGATCTAATACTCCACCTAAGAGTATTAGTGAACCTAAAGTTCAAACCATAAGCCAGTCATCAGTTTACCACAAACAGACCTTACATAAACTATTTTATGGAAAGAAAAATCAAGTGTAGAGTCTGATAGTAAGGAAAAGAAGAAGAAAGATATGCCCTCATCCACTAAAGGAAAATGGGCTGAGTTCGTGATGTGTGATTCCTCTGTGTGATTCGGGGTAATGTACATGTCACAAGATGTAACGAATGAACGAAGGTTAACAAACGAAATGAAAGATAATAATGATATTATCTGTATGTACGTATGATGTATGACCAGGAACGAAAGGAACGTATAGTATGGACTCTGTAAAGAAATAAATAACGATTTACGTATGTTTTATCATAAAACTAGAACTCACTCAGCGACGTTGACTTTTATACGTTTTCAGTTGGCAGGTAAACGTTGCTGAGGATGGCACGAGGCGGCTACTCAGCTCTTTTGGATGGCATCCATTTAATTAAAGCTTTTGTGATGTAATACAACAATGAAATTTTGTAACCAACAAACGATGCATTATTTTGCAAAAGTTTTTAGAATGAAATGAAATGCCATTTGTTTTATGTTTTCCGCTGCAATGTTTTGATGAATACATGTAAAGTATGTGTTTTATGAGCAATGAATGACCAACTGTGAGGTCTCCGGGAACGGGGCCTTACAAGTTGGTATCAGAGCCAAAGTTTAAGTGAAATGGGTAAATTTTCAAAATAAACCTTAACTTAAACTGGGAATGGGACGGAAGGGAATGGGATGCCAATCTGAGTAGTTGCGTGCCATTAGGTATTGTCGTAATGTTAACCAGTTTATGGGCGCATGGTATGTGGTTATGTGTTGTATGTAGATTTAAATATTGATGTAGTCAGGACAGGTAATGCTGGGGTATGAAGAGTAAAGTAAGTGGCTAATCACAACTGCCCACTATAATTAGGGACTTACTATACTTGACATAAACTGAGCTGTTCTCTTGAATAACCATGTTGGTGTTTGAATCTTTCAGTGTGTTAGTAGATGGTTGGTGGTAGATCTTCGAAGGCCTCTCGTGGTGGAGGTCACGGTGCTGAACCGCGACCTAAGAGGTGGAGACCAGAGTCGAGAAAGTGGTTCATGAAGAACCAAAAACCCCTCATCTGAACGTCGGAGATGAGAGCGCTAACCTGAGCGCCTCAGTGAAAGAGGCGGTTGTGGAAGAAGTGCACCAAGTCATGCAGACGATCCTACCGTCTGTGGTGACCGAAGTGATAAAGGCAGTTAGAGAGGGAGAGAGAAAGGAAAGGAGTGGACCTACGGGCGAAAGAAGACAGCCCGAGACTAAGATGGTTCCGTCCGATGATGAGGACGAGGAAGAAGAGCCTGCGCCAGCGGCGACGCGAGGCTGCAACTACAGGGTGTATATGAGATGCAAACCCCGTACTTTCGATAGGAACAGCACTAACCGCTGCTGCTCACCAGTGGGTGAGGGAAATAAAGGTGGTACTTGATATTAGCGAGTGCCAAGAAGACCAGAAGGTTATGTTCGCTACCCACTCATTTGTAGACTCGGCTCTGTGCCGATGGGACAATATAGTCCAAGCCGAGGGTAGTCGGGCGATCAGGAGAATGAGATGGTCGGAGTTGAAGAAGTTGGTGATCGAGGGGTTTTGTCCTCACCGGGAAATGGATAAGGTTGAGAGAGAGTTTCTGCAACTGGAGGCGGGAACTATGATGCACAAAGAGTACACCACAAAGTTCAATGAAATGGCATGACTGGTGCCCGATTAGGTGACGCCACTGTCACGAAAGATTAAGAGATATATCCAGTGACTGCTGGCGGATATCCGTAGGCATCGCCGCCCGGCCAAGCACTTTTAGGTCGGTGGTTGATTTGGCTGGTAGACTATATGATGAGCGTGAGGTGGTAGTGGCTGAGGAGAAGAAGACGAGTAGGGATGGGAGAAACTAGAATGGAAATGGTTTGGACGTGGTAGAGCCACTCCAAACAATAAGGTGGCGAGGGTTGGAGATGTGTGGCAAGTGCGGGAAGGAGCACGGTGGCGAGTGCAGATAGGGTTCGAATATTTGTTTTAAGTGTGTGAAGCCTGCCATATGGCTAGAGACTATGGAGGTGTGAAGTGTTTCAATTGTAGGGGAAGTGGTCACATGAGTAGAGAGTGTAAGAAGCCAAGGGCCGAGAGTTCCGGGGTGAAGAAGGCCGGAGGAGAAGGGCAGAAGGCAAGCACCCGAGCTTTCATGATTACTCGGGAGGAGGCTAGGACAGAACCCAACATGGTGTCAGGTTTGTTTCTAGTAAACCAAACTCGTGCATCTGTGTTGTTTGATTATGGTGCTACTAGGAGTTTCATTTCTGCTGCCTTTGGTGCTAAGTTTCCCAATAAGAGTAGATGTATTGGTGAGCCATTCGATGTAGAAACTGCTATTGGTAAGTCCACTAGAATTACTGAGGTGATAAAGGACTGTGCCATAGAACTAGAAGCCCATAGGTTTGCTGCTAGTTACATGTGATACCCCTAGGTGGATTTGATGTAGTACTAGGGATGGACTGGTTAGCAACCTATGAAGCAAATATTGTGTGTCGCAAGAAGATGATCCAATGACAGCACCTGACGGAGATAAGGTGACGGTTTATGGCGATCGAGTTGCGATGATCCCGAAAGTGATTTCGATGGCAGTGGCGGGGAAATGCATAAGGCGTGGATGTAGTGCCTACTTGGCTACGTAAAGGCCGTGGACACGCCGACGCCACAACTATCGGATGTACCAGTTGTGTGTGACATTCCGAACGTATTCCCAGAAGACTTACCCGGTGTGCCACCAGATTGCGAGGTTGAGTTCCAAATTGACTTGATACCCGGTGCTTAACCCGTTGCCAAGGCACCGTACCGGTTGGCTCTGACTAAGATGAAAGAGTTAATGGAGCAGTTGCAAGAACTGCTGGATAAGGGGTTCATTAGATCGAGTATCTCTCCATGGGGTGCTCTGGTGTTATTTGTGAAGAAGAAAGACGGTAGTATGACGATGTGTATTGACTATAGAGAGCTGAACAAGTTGACAGTGAAAAACCGATACCCCTTACCAAGAATAGACGATCTGTTTGATCAGCTCCAAGGTGCTAGTTGGTTTTCGAGGATAGTTCTTCGATCTGGTTACCATCAACTGAAGGAGCAGGACATTCCTAAAACAGCTTTTCGCACGGGCTACGGTCACTATGAGTTCCTCGTTATGTCGTTTGGATTGACCAATGCGCCAGCTGCTTTTATGGATCTGATGAATTGAGTGTGTCGGCCAATGTTAGATAAATCAGTGATTGTGTTTATTGATGATATCTTGATTTATTCAAAGAGTGAGATTGAGCATGCCGGTCACATTCGGGAGGTTCTAGAGACGTTAAGAAGGGAGAAGTTGTATGCAAAATTCTCCAAGTGCGCATTTTGGTTACGTGAAGTTCAGCTCTTGGGTCATGTGGTGAATCCTGATGGGATTATGGTGTACCGGCTAAGGTATAGTTAGGCATGCAATGGAAGTCTCCAAAGACGCCATCCGAGAATAGTAGTTTCTTGGGTTTGGCGGGCAACTATAGGAGATTTATCCAAGACATCTCTAAGAATGCTTCTCCACTGACTACGTTGACCCGGAAGGATATAAAGTATGTATGGGGTCAGGCTCAGGAGAAGGCATTCGAGGAATTGAAGGCGAGGTTGACTCAAGCTCCTGTCTTGTCGTTACCTGATGGAAGCGAAGATTTGGTGGTGTATTCAGACGCTTCTTACTTGGGGTTGGGGTGTGTGTTAATGCAAAGAGGAAAAGTTATAGCCTACGCATCCCGACAGTTGAAGGTTCATGAGGTCAACTACCTTACTCATGACTTGGAACTAGCGACCGTGGTCTTTGCACTATAAATTTGGAGGCACTATCTGTATGTAACGAAGTGCACCATCTTCATCGAGTACAAGAGCTTAAAGTACTTCTTTGAGTAGAAGGACCTGAATATGAGGCGGAGGCGATGGTTGGAGCTCATAAAGGATTATGATTGTGAGATCCATTACCATCCGGGAAAAGCTAATGTGGTGGCTGATGCTCTTAGCCGGAAGGAGAGGCCCGAGCCAATTCAGGTGAAAGCATACCAACTAATCATGACCTCTGATGTAATGAAGCAAGTGAAGGAGTTTCAGGATGAGGCACTGGAAGAAGATCATCTAAACTCTGAAAGAATAAGAGATCTAGTTGGGGAATTGGGTGAAAATACACTTGGTGTTAGAACCCGATTCAGTCGTGTGTGGATCCCTTGTTTTGGCGATCTACGGGTGAAGATTTTGGATGAAGCCCACAAGACTCGATACTCCATTCATCCTAGTGCCACAATGATGTATCATGACATGAATAAAGATTATTGGTGGCCGGGTATGAAGCGTGACGTGGTGGAGTATGTGTGTAGGTGCCTTACTTGTTTGCAAGTGAAGGTGGAACATCAAAAGCCATATGGGAAGATCCAACCTTTGGATATACCAGAATGGAAGTGGGAGCACATCACCATGGATTTCATTACGAAGCTGCCACAAACTCCGAAGGGGTACGATGCCATATGGGTGATTGTTGACCGCTTGACGAAGAGTGCTCACTTCCTATCGATCCGTCAGACATATTCATTCGAGAGGTTGGCTGACCTGTTCATCAAGGAGATTGTAACTCGTCATGGTGTGCCTGTGTCCATCGTGTCTTATCGCGACACCCGGTTTACATCTAAATTCTGGAAGAAATTCCACGATGCCATGGGTATAATGTTACATATTAGCACGACTTATCATCCCCCAACTGATGGTCCATCAGAAAGGACTATTCAAACGTTGGAGGACATGCTTCGGGCATGTGTAATCGATTTTGGTGGAATTTGGGACGATCACTTACCGTTAGCTGAATTCTCGTACAACAATAGTTATCATGCCAGCATTGGTATGCCAATATACGAGATGTTATACGGTAGGAGATGCAGAACACCCGTATGTTGCGGTGATATTGGTCAAAAAGTGTTGGGAAGCATCGAGGTAATCGAGGCTACGACTGAGAAGCTTGAAAAGATTAAAGCTTTCATGAAGGTAGCCAAGGATAGACAGAAGTCGTATGCCGATAAACAACGTAGACCAATTGAATTCTAGGTGGGTGACCGGGTTATGTTGAAGGTCTCACCTTGGAAGGTTATAATCAGATTCAAGAAGCGGGGCAAGTTGGGCCCAAGATATATAGGCCCTTTCCGAATCATTGCTCGAGTGGGAGAGGTGGCCTATAGATTGGAGTTGCCAGATCAATTTCGTGGAATTCACCCAACATTCCATGTATCTCATTTGAGAAAGTGCTTAGCTGATAAAGACATGATTGTTCCATTGGAGGACATTGAAGTTGATGAAAGGCTCAATTATGTGGACCAACCAGTGGCAATCATCGATCGTAAAGAGAAGAGCCTGAGAAATAAAGTGGTTCCTCTTGTCGGTGTACAGTGGAAGCACAGGAAGGGATCCGAATCTACATGGGAGACTGAGGAGGAGATGTGGCAGCATTATCCTCGTCTGTTTGAGGAATAACAGGTTTCGGGGACGAAACCTATATAAGGTGGTGGACTTGTAACACCCGGTTATTTTTTTTAAAGACAAGAAATAAAGAATAAAAGAAAGAAAGGCAATTAAGTCCAAATGGAGGGACAAAAAATGTAAAAAGGACAAAAATCTTTGAAAAGTTGGTGTAAAGGTGGGCATGGCCGCCAACCCTCATTTCACATCATCATCTTCTTCGGTTTTAGAGAGAGAGAGCAGAGGAACTCTCGGTTTTGTAAAAGAAGAAGAAGAAGAAATCGAATTCAAGGTAAGAATTCGCGGTTTTTATATGTTTAAGACGGGTTTTAGCCCGGTTATGTGATTATGTGCTTATGTGTTATGTTTGTGCTCGTGTGTATGTCTTTGGATGTTGTTTCTAGGTGTTTTGAACTCTTTGCAAGCAGGTTAAAATGAAGAACACCCAAGTTTCACCAGGTGACTTCTAGACCCGTGTTTTTACATGTTTTAAATTATCGTTGGGGCTGAAAACGTATTAAAATGATTTTACAAGTTTATGTGTGAATACCCGTATGTATTGTGTATGTTGGAAGTTAGTTCTTGATGGTTTATAGGCTACCCATGTTTAGAATAGCCACATTATGCTTAGAACAGATGGGTTTGATGATTAGGATTGAAAATATCGTAGAACATGTTTTACAGAATGCTCATGCGCCTAGATAAGTGTTCATACGTCTGAAAGTGCCTTAGAAAGAATTAAGTGTAAGCCATGTGCCTAAAAAGTAGCTTATGCGCCCAAAATTTTCTTAGAAATGTTAAGTTCAGCCTATGCGCCTGAACAGTGGCCCATTGCCTAGAAATGTTAGTCGGATGACTAAGGGTAGGGCCATGCGCCCCAATAGTGCCCATGCGCCCAAGTGGCCCATGCGCCTAAGTGTTCATGCGTTTGAATAGTATCCATGCGCCTAGATTGGGCTGGAATTTACTAAGTGTTCACACGTCCAGAAGTTCCCATGCACCTGAACAGTATCCATGCGCCTGAAAGTGGCCCATGCGCCTGAATAGTGTCCATGTGCCTGCATAGTGCCCATGCGCCTAGAACTTAGAATATTTTTCTGATTTTTGGAGGAAAATGTGTAAAGTAGGATTTGACTTGGGAAATTCCCAGGGGACTATAAGTTGACTTTTGGGATCATAGATAGTATGATGGGGATGTTATGGATGATGATGATGTTGTTGCATGACTATGCATGATGTATGTTATGTATGTATGATGCCCTGTGATGATGTATGAATGGTATGTTATGTTATGTTCCTATAATGATGAATGTTTATCTTTCTATGGCTTTATGTGTTATGTTAATGAATGAACCAAAAGTATTATGTAACGTAAAATGAAAGATAATGAAAGAGGAACATGATGAATGAATGCATGCATTAACGAATGAATGAACATAAAAAGTCTTGCAAGCAAATGTATGGAGGTCCACACTCAATGAAAGGTGTTAGCTCAACTGTGTGCGGGTCCAATCCTTGTGATTGACCATATGTATGGGATCCTTGCCGCTTGCCCCAGGTAATGGACTCAGCTTCGTGCATAATGTTCGGGGTCTATAAAAGACCTCAAGCCCAGTAACCAGCTTCGTGCACAATGATCGAGGTATAGCATATGGCATTGATCCGGAATGAAAAGAAAAGATGAATGGTGAATGTACTTGCCCTAGATACTGGAGTCAGCTTCGTGCACAATGTTCAGGGTCTATGAAAGACCTCAGGCCCAGTAACCAGCTTCGTGCACAATGTTCAGGGTAATGTACATGTCACAAGATGTAACGAATGAACGAAGGTTAACGAACGAAATGACAGATAATAATGATATTATCTGTATGTATGTATGATGTATGACCACGAACAAAAGAAACGTATAGTATGGACTTTGTAAAGAAATAAATAACGATTTACGTATGTTTTATCATAAAACTAGAATTCACTCAGCGACGCTGACTTTTATACGTTTTCAGTTGGCAGGTAAACGTTGCTGAGGATGGCACGAGGAGGCTACTCAGCTCTTTTGGATGACATCCATTAATTAAGGATTTTGTGTTGTAATACAACAATAAAATTTTGTAACCAACAAACGATGCATTATTTTGCAAAAGTTTTTAGAATGAAATGAAATGTCATTTGTTTTATATTTTCCGCTGCAATGTTTTGATGAATAAATGTAAGGTATGTGTTTTATGAGCAATGAATGACTAACTGTGAGGTCTCCAGAAACGGGGCCTTACATATAAGAAGCTATTGAATCTAGTTAAAGTCACTCATCTTAGCTGACAAATAAAACTGACTTGTTTCATCAATCCAAGTGGAATGATTCATACAAGTTCATCCCAAAAACCAAGTAAAACTGGATTTAAATGCATACATTTACTAACCAACCCTACATGCACTAGTTTATGGATGCGTTTATGAGCGCCTAGGGTTTCAACTAAAAACGTTTTCTTTAATTTGAAAACTGAAAAAAAAAGATTTGCCATCCAAATGGATCCCGTAATTGCACATTATCTCCATTGTGTTGTAGGTTGCGTGATTGCCTTTCTACTACTAGGCTTTAGCCCATTTAACCTTTTCAAGCTTTTCATTTAATTTCCCCGCAAATCTTTCACGTGGCTACTTGAAAAATCAAACTAAATATTTTATAGTTGAAGTTTATATTGAGATCAATAAGTTCAACTCTTTATTGGTCTTCCTCAAGTTTTATCAATAAATATTTTTATTGGCGTGGTCTTTTGAACAATTAAACTACATGTATGAACCATTAATACATTAAATAATGCTCAAAAACATATAATAACTATATATAATGTCTGTACTTCACCCGACTATCAACGGTCAATACAAAATCAATTTGAATTAGAGATCTATGAAAACCGTATATATACTTATTATTAAGACGCTGTTATTTGTCCCTTATGTTTCTCTTTTCCATATGATTATTTTCATGCATTATTACGAGTATTGATATGTTCACACAATTCTTTGTTTAAAAATAATTATGTACTGAACATGCTCAAAGATAATTTAATTGAAACAATTATTTTATTAGGTTATTTGGTAAAAAGGTTAATAGATAGATGATAGCTAGTTATAAATGATAATCTTATGAAAAATCCTTCACTTTAAAATCCTTAAGCTTTTTGATTGATTATACAAATGTTTCAAATTCTATTAACAAAAAAAAAGAGTTAATTACACAAATGGTCCTGTGGTAAAATAGGACTTGATGATTGAAAAAAAAGCTTTATGATTGATTATATAATAATTTTCCTTCAAGTTTAGTCTCTCAAATATTGTTTATTACAAAATAGACCATTAAGTATGACAACTTATAACAAAATAGGACTTTGATGTGGATGGAAGCTAAATTTTTGTGTTAAATAGGTTTGAAATAATTATTATATTCTTTGCTATAAGGCAAAATAATACTAATTATACAAATTATAATACACATATTCTCTTTTTATCTCATAAAAACTCCATTCCACAACCACAACCACCCACCATCACCACCAACACCACCATCACCACCATCACCACCATCACCACCAACACCACCAACACCACCATCCACCACTACCAACACCTTTCACCACCAGGCACCACTAAAACCCTAGGTCACTCCTCCTTTACATAACCTCCACTACACATCGGGTACTGGGCACCCATCATCCTCTCCGATAATTAGGTTGCTCTCCTTCATCTCCAATTGGCAGCCATCATCGTGACGCCTCATCTTCATAGCCTTCCACTCCATTGACCTCCATCACTTCGGGAGCATTTGCACAAATCTTGATCTGTGGGGATTTGGGTGGTTAAAGAGGGTGTAGCGATGTGGTTATCCATTACGGTGATATGGCGCTGATCATCCTTGTTGGTTGGGTGGCGACTAGAGGTAGTGGGGTGATGACCGAATAAGTGGGGAAAAAACAATAGGGATTAGGTTTTTATCTGTTAATCAAGGGTAATCTAGTCATTTTAGAAATTTTAAGCAGACAAATTAACACCCATCCATATTGGGGGTCATTTGTTATAAGTTGTTATACTTAGTGGTTTATATTGTAATAAATCATGCTTGAGGACTAAACTTCAAAAACAACCTTATCACATGGACCAATTATGTAATGAACTTCAAAAAAATTTATGTTAAATGTACCGATTAAAATTGATGAGGGGGATTTTTAGTTACTTAATATCATTTTGATGTCTACATAACGTGCAAATTTTATAAAACCAAATATACTTTTGCTTTGACATTTTTTCTCAAGTCCATGATAGAATTTCCGCTCTTCACATGTTCATAGGTTTTTATTAAGGAAAGTATAACTACACCTCACATTTCTTCCTGCTTGTTATTAAATTCTCCTTGCAGCTCACGTGTTCCAACCTCTAAAGCTACAATAACCTAATTGAAAATTTATATGTCTGGGTTTAATCTAAATGAGATCTGACTAGTCTATACCAGAACCTACAATCACATTTAGATGTATGTTAACTCAATTCATGGGTTGGTAAGTGTACTTGTATATACTCATAAAATGGGGTAACTTTGTAAAATAGTAACAAACTTTCAAAAATGTTCCAATTAAGTAACTCAAGTTTTAAAAGTGTTCCAATTAAGTAACTTAAGTTTTAAAAGTGTTCCAATTAAATCACTTATTTATATTGTAGCTTAAAGTAATTAGTCATTTCACTATTAAACAAATAAGTATCACTCCCGAGATGTTAGTAATGAAATTCGGTAGAAAGTTTTACAGTCGAGATTTTTGTCGATTTTAATGGGTACTCACTGCGCATTAATATCAGTCACTAATTCGTTCGTGAATTGAGGATAGGACTTCTAATAAGATTTGTGTGGTTTTGCATTCATTTTCAGTGTAAGGTCCATTTGTGACTGGCAGAAGTCGGTAATATACTGGTGATAAAGTCTATAAATGTGTCTTTTACCGAACCATGGATGGAAACCTAACATCAACCAAACTAGAAAAGATAATCATCGATCATGGCGATCTATTTTATGCTTCTTCGTGTTATTTGGTGATGACTAATATGTTGAAATGTGGTTCTCGAAATTAAACTATGATAATGGTGGTCTAGGAATCCATATCGTCGTTGCATGTGGTGTTGCGACTAATGTAACGTAGTTCACATATTTTAGATATTTATGGGGGTCTACAAAAGTTGGTCAATAATTAACGTTGATGGTGAGAGGCATCTAATTACATAGTATTACAGTGAATACATTAATTCAAAGTAGTACAAGTTGAGAACATAAACATGGTAATGGGTTGGCCATGTCTAGCCGTTTGCATGGTTGTCTCAAGTCTACAGAAACATTTTATGTTTTAATCTTTGAAACCTTAAAAGGTAATGTAATTCATTTGTAAAATGTGAAAATATTATGCAACTTAATAACTTGTTAAGCTTAAAACATTTATGTAACTTCATATCAACAAATTATGAGGTTAATATTGACATATCAACAAAAGATCACTATCTCGTTACAAAGCTCATTAAAGCCTAATAATGTGTTAGTTATCATAATTATGTATCTACAACATTAAAATAACTTGTTATGAAATACTGTGGCTTTGTGTGTACTAAACCCGCTAACACACCATTAAGGCACAATTATGTGTTAGTTATCATAAACACGTACTCTAACATCAAAATAACTAGTTATATTTCTTCTAGATTGTTGTAATCAATACATTAGAAGTTTTGATACGAGCTTTATCGTTAAAGAAATTTAATAGTAAACTTAATTGTTAATGTTTGAAACTATTTGTCAAGTTTTTAACTTTTTGTGTTTTAGATTGACTGCATTTCAAACTAAGCACTAGTGACCTATGATTGTATGTTTTTGGGTTGTTTATGTAGTTTTTTTTAGTTTTTGTTTTATTATTTTGGGTGTTTGGAATCCAAACGTAAGATATTAGATTGTTTTATTTAATCTAAAATTTGCTTTACTTCTAATTATTGTAAACCAATAGAACAAGATACGAGGACACATGTCGGAGTGAAGATGTAAATCTTGATGTTAGTGGGATGTTACGAGCTTGCTTGTGACCCTAGACTAGTTTTGGTTTTTTGATTGCTCAAACCAAACCAAACAATATTTACTAGATGCTCACATTTTATGTTTTATTGTATTGTGGTTGTGGTAATTTATCTATGAAATAATTAAAACCGCAAGACATTAAAAGAATTTCACAATCAAAGAAATAAATAATTAGAAGTTTTAATAAAAGAGGGTTCTATTTAAACTAAAACATGTATAAGATATAAAGCTTTACCTTAAACACTAAATTAATAAAAGTTTAATAGTTTAAAAATTTTGGTTTGCAATGATGACCAATATAGTTTAAGATAGGATATTTAAAACTGGATGGTATCGAGTGATTGAAAGGAGTTTCAAAACACCATTACAAACCAACAACAAAATTGGAGTTTAATCAATTGCACGACTTGCCTCGTGCTAGAAGTCGTCCATTATGTTTTTAACCCGAAAGGTAATTAAAACATAAAATAAATCCCAAATTAAAATTGATACTTTAATGCCACCTTAAATTATTGACACTTCATGCAATCTATTTGAACTCCGATGATAGTGTTTACCATGCATTCGAGCCTACAGTTTTGGTGGAAGGTAAAACCGCGATTCCTAAGTCACTTAGGTGGTTATATAGTCATAAAATAATGGTTAATATTGTTTATAACCATTTAAATAGACGTAACTGGGGTTTAACTATACCAATGCTTTGGGAGTTGTGTAGCGAACACAATTGGTAATCGTTACCTACCTACGTGACCATGCTAGTGGAGAGGGCTTTGGGCATTCTAGTTTTATGAACAAGATCTCATCCTATTTATGTGCATTTTTCTCCATTGGGACTTAATATTAATTAGAAAGTTAAACATAAAAATACTAAATAAAATTTTTGAATTTTGAAAATGTCTAACATAACAAATCCCGTAATATCTTTCTCTCTTAAGTCTATTCTTGAATAGAACAAGCTCAACAACTCTAACTTCATGAAATGGTTTAGAAACCTAAAGATTTACTCAGGGCAGAGAACATGATATATGTTCTCAAAGGACCAATTCCCTAAAAAACCCATTACCTAGATGAGGGTTGCTCGTAATACATAGGAGAGCATGTGGATGACTCCATAAAAGTCACCTGTATAATGCTAGAATCCAAGATTCCAAGTCTCTAAAGAATTTGGAAAATATACTATTATTCAACATGAATGAGCAGCTGAAGAGAATGTTCCAAAAACAACCTCGTCATAAGCGATTTAGAGTGATAAAATCACATATTACCATGAAATGCAAGAGGTTTTTCTATTGGAACTCATGTGTTGAAGAAGAAATCACTTAGCGTATCTTGAGAACCCATTGAGCAATGAGCTGGTTGGAGATGCTATCGTCAACTCATTACCTAAATCATATCACTAGTTTTTTATAAACTATAACATGAATGCATGGGGACATGACCCACTTAGAGTTGAATTCAACGCATAAAAGTGTTGAAATGAAAATACCAAGTTCTTGTAAAATTGCTAGTATGGTGATGATCAAGGAAGCTGGAGTTAGGATGCCTAATGCCAAGGAAAATAGCAAGAAAATATAGGAAAGGCAAGGGCTAGGACAAGTTTGCTTCTCCTAAGAAGAATCCTCTAAAGGATGCTAAGTGTTTTCTAGTGATGAAAGCGGGCATTAAGAGTGGAACTACCCTAAATATCTTGATGAGTTAAAATGGAAAATTTCTTATGAAGTAGAACCCTCGGGTATATTCATTATTGAAACATTCTCTTCTTTAGCCAATTTGAGGTGTTTGACACTGAATGTGGTTCTATATTTGTAATGATTTATAGAACCTTATGAAGCTAAAACATGGCCACCTGGAATTCCATGTTTGTAATAGATACAAGGTTGTAGTGAACGCATTAGAAGAATATGTTACTTTAATTTTTAAGGGTTTACAACCTTATGAAGCTAAAACATGGGGACCTGGAATTCCTTGTTCGTAATAGATACAACGTTGTAGTGAAGGCATTAGAAGAATATGTTACTTTAATTTTTAAGGGTTTATAACTTCTTTGAACAATGTTTTTACTTATTTAGTTTGACGAGAAATACTGTTTTGGTTTTTTGTTTGAGTGAACAAGTTTTTAAATTTGCTTTTAAGAATGATTATGTTAGGGACCGTGTACTGGACGGAGTACTAACTGATTTACGTGTATACCAACTCAAATAGTGCGGATTCCTATTTTATGGCGATCCAATGAGTGAGAACGTTAACCGATCGAAATAAGAATAAACTAAACATTAAGAATCAATAGAAATCGATCAAGAATGATCTATGAACTTGGATTGGCTTTCTTGGACGTTCTGGAGTGCTAGGGTACGAGTAGGAGTCGAATTCTTCAAAGTGATATGTTTTTCCACGAATTAAGTGGTATTTATAGGTTAGGGTTAGTCAATCGTACGACTGGACCATTAGCATGGTTCAGTCGTGCGACTAAAACATGCGACTGAGTCAATCACATGACCGAAGGTTCAGTCGTGTGACCGAGTCATCTGTATGTCTCAGTCGTGCGACTGATCCAGTCTCCTGGTTCAGTCGTGCGACTGGTCCATTAGCATGAAGTATTCATGCGTATGAACTATTAGCATGGTCCATTCGCATGAAAACTTCATACAACTAAGTTTGAATATGCTTCTCAATCATTACTTGACTAAGATCTATTCAAAGAAGCACAAACCTATATAGTTGGTTCAATATGCGTTAATAAATTATAAACATTAAAACATACACTGAAACATTAAACATTAAGATCAACAACCAGATATTATGTTTCATTCAACTCATTTGTTTTATTACATTTAGGACATGACAGACATATTACATTAAGATTGTAAACTAGGTACATATGGATCAACAAACTCCCCCTTGGACCCAGTTTCCTTCATTGTCTGGCATCCTTCATTAGCTCGTCTAACTTCTTATGCCTCCCTCGACTGTGACTCCAACATGTATCTCGAATGCAAATAATGTCTTATCACGTTCTGAAACTGGAGGGCCTGTACAATATCCTGCGGATCATAGAATAATGGCCACCTATATAAAGTATACACATCACTAGCTGACAGGTTGGTTAGCCACATGGGTCAAATACCCGGATGGTGTCCATTTGGCACTCTTTCTGTACTACTATGACTGCTTCTCTGGTTCGCCAGTCATAATACCACCACTTGAAGTGAGAAGTGAAGTCCTGTGGCATTTCCCTCAAGGGGATCTTTAACATAGTGTATGGAGGAGTCCACTTCAGCACCACTTTGGGGTTCCCAGTACTTGGGTCCACCTCCGACCTTCGAATGTACCTCGTAAGTTGTTGAGGCTTGAAATTAACCCATCTAGGGTGGTTCTTTCTTCAACGCAGCTTCAAACCAGCCTGACATCTTCCTAGGGTCAGCATATAGTAGGTTCAGGCGTGCCAACTGGTTGAGGTCAAAACCAGGGAGGTCTTCAGATCATGTGGAAATCTGAAGTACTAGATTCCCTTCTCCTCTTCACTACACACATATATAGATCCTCAAAGTAAGCCTATGCTATAATCTTGCCAGACACCTTAAGATGCTTCTTTACTTTGCAGAGCTTGGCGTAGGCACTCGGCTTTGGTGCTGTGCGTTGGGCACGGATCTCTGCAAAACAAGCCGCCATTTCAGCCTTTTTGTTCTCAACATCAGCGTCCGAGGCTTGGGCTTGGCTTTCTGATTTCTCGGCCTCCTTATCCGTCGTATCCAGTTTAGAATACATATCAATGTCGAGAGTATCCCCAAAATTAGGAACCATATTTCCCTCTCGATCAGTATATTCCGGATAGTGCTATGTTGTGATGTCTTCAATCTCTATCTCATCAACATCGTTGAGCTCGTCATCACTAGCAACATCGATAGTAGGGGCATCCTTAACCAATTCATCCGGGTTTTAACGGAACATTTCTACGAGTTGCTCATTAGTGAGGTTGTTAATAATTTCTCCGTCTTCGGGAGTATAGCTTACTGACCTTCGGACAATCCCTTGCAGATCATTATCATTGTAAGTTGAGACTTGATCTGTTGAAGGGGAGCAACATCGTATTCATCTTGATGAGTGAATGATCTGCTTGATTTAAACATATAAACACATAAACCATTAGTAAATAATCAAGAGAGTAAACATTTAATAAACATAAACATTTTGTAGACAAGTTTAATACATGATTAAATTACAAAACTTTTCAAATACATAAACATCTAATAATTCCTTTTGTCTTGCTCTGTAGTCTCTTCAGCTTGAGCTAGATGTGTACATCACACAATCTTCAATTGGTTCCTCAAAAGATTCTTGATCAGGCTGAAATTATCATGCTGCCAATGCACAAGGAACTTAGGTTCAACTTCACGGTCATCACCTTCTTCTAGGATCTTTAGTACTTCTTCAGCAAGCTTTTCGCTTTGTTGTGGATCAATCTGCTGTTCATAAACCTGAGAGATACTCAACTGTAACCAATAAGCATAGACATCTTGTATATTAAGTGACATAACCTTGTTAGTTTCTTGAGAGTCTTCTTCATCCATACCAACACCCATTTACATAGCATTATCCCATCTCTATCCAAAACATCATCTCTTCCTCTCCATCAAGCAGGATTGGATCATGTGAGAGCACGTGGACAGGTGGTTAATATTAGTGCTAAGTATGCATTCTAGATTTGGTCGGACATCTCATTAATTTCTCCTTCCCTTGACGATATGCACTTACGGATGACATGAGCTAAGCACTTAAATAGGAGGCCCAAGTTTCTCTTGTTGAGCACACCTGCGTTGATGTCCCTAGTGTACTTCATCCTCAGAATAGCATTGACATGTGCACATACATTGTGCTTGATGTTCATTATCCATCGTTCAGCCATAGTGTTGCAACACAAGACACATATACGTTCGAATTTGTGTTCATGGATGACATTTGGATTTTAATGAACTTGATTCATTTAGTTCAGTCATGCAAATGGACAATGCGATTGAGTCTTAGTCGTGTGATTGGACTCAGTCGTACGATTGAGCCTACAACTGAGCTTAGTCATATACTGTACCATGCGATTGGGCCAGTGATGCGACTGAACCCATCCATATGGTTCATACGTACGATTGAGTCATTCAGCTCACTCAATCGTGCGACTGAAGTTCATCAGTGTGTCCATTCGCATACTTTATTGTTAAACACTAAAGTTTTCACTCAACATTACACTTTGTGTTTAGAATCATTTTGACCGCAAAGACTCGAGTTATCACTAAGGTTCATTTAACCAAACATGTGTGACCATTGAAGTGTTCTATTCTGAAAAAGAAGTGTCGATTATGAGTTTTAGCGATTTCAACACTAAAAACAGCACTTAGGAACGTTCATTTTGACCGAGTTCAGTTGGAGTGTACCTATAGATGTGTAGAACAACTGTTAGAATCACAATCACAATGCTACATCAATGAAACACCATTTTGGCAGAGTATCAGTGCTCTAGTGCAACTTGAGGGCCAGTTGGGAGTGATGAGTATATGCGATCGATATAGCCCTATTTATACTAAATCTGGTTTCAATCAGGCGACTGGATCCATTCGCTCTTTTCATTCACGCAATGGATCTCGTCGTGCAATTGGTTCAGTCGATCACATTCAGTCGGCCGACTGGGTTTCAGTCGGGCGACTGACTCATTCGGACAACTCCATTCAGGCGGCTTGCTCAATCTTGTAAGCTATTCGTGTGAATGGTTCATACTCATGCTCCATTTGGTTGACTAGTGCATAAGTATTGTCCAATTGTACGATTGGTTCATACTCATGGTCCAGTCGTGCGAATGGATCATACTCATGAGTTTGACTTTATGCTTATTTGACACTTAACCCCTTTTAACTTTTGATTTAACATTTTGAGCATTCGATCATCTCAGACATGATCATTTTAACTTTGAAAACTTTTGATCACCTCAGTCGTGATCCTTTTAAACAAAACACATTTTGTCACCTCAGCATGACCCATTTAACAGTTGAAAACACGTTTGGTCACCTCAGAAGTGGCCCTTTTAAGTGATTAAATCCCAGATTGAATTCCACGACATAGTTCGACATATAAAACAAAATTGACTAAAAGTTAAAACAAAATAAAAGAACTAACATTAAAAGACAAAACTAAACATGTTTTTGTGATTTTGTGTGTGGTGGAAATCCTAAGATAGAAATCTAACAGATTTATTTCTTGAACAGGCAGCTTCAAGTTATTTTGACATAAGTGGAACGATTTATTATGGAATCATACAGGTAAATCAAATCATTCAGGACGTGTTACCAAAATCATTTGATGCTATATTATTGTTTTCGTCGAGAGTCATTAGCAAATTAAGGAAATCATGCTAGTACCATAAGACGCACACATTGATTTGGACTTTCAAGAATTTCAGTCACGATGATTGTCAGTATACTTTTCCACTTAAATCCATACATAGACTTTTGAAACAGATTGGTGATACATTAGGTTAATTATTCCAACAAGCATTTGTGGATCCCACACTTATATGGTAATCAAAATCCTCAGGAGATTTTTGAGCAGTCTATGGGTATTTTGACAAGAAGAAACTATTCTTAGAGCTTTCAAAGAGAAGCCAAGCCTCAGGTCAGTGCTACCGCACAGCAGAGAGGCGGCAAACAACAATGAATTCTAGAATATATATGTTATGCTTATCCTCAAGTGAGTGCCACCGCACAGCAGAGAGGCACATAACCTATCTTCTTGTTTGAGCAATTTTATTCTTTTTGCATAGATCGCACCAACAACATAGTTTATTAGTTTGATTGCTTTTTGCATTTTTTCATCATGTGCTTTGCTCACTTATTGGTCATCTGCACACATTTGTGGCATTTATTTTGCTCATCACCCCTTATTAGAACTCTGTTGATTGTGGTAACCAGGGATAAGATGATAACCCACAACTTTTTGAACAACTGTGTTTGATCTTGTGATCACCAATGAGGTCTACTTATCTATTGTGTTGAATCTACCGACAAATCATCTAATGGTCTAGTAACCTCTAGGTCTACTTTCTCCCTGTTACCTTAGTAGCAGCTAGTTTTACTATCATTTTTCTTTTATATTGCTCAGACTTCTCAGACTTATACTTTGAGCATCTAATTCAAATTAATCTTTTAAAGTCCCAAATTCTTTGTTCGTGTGTACTATCATTTTCCATAGTCGTTGAATCGATATCTCAGATACGATCTCATTTCTATCAGCTTACTTGTCCTCCTCCATCATTTTTTTAATACTAACTTAACCTATTGTCCCCCTAAAATTCTAAAACTATAAAAGATTTGCATATTTAGGATTTTAATAGGCGAAGAAATAAAACCAATAAAATTAAAGAAAATAAAAGAAAATTTGACTCGACGCATCGGACTAAACATGTTCATCTTCTAGAATTATATCACTTTTCTTTTTAACGTCGTTGACCTATTACAGATATACAAAAGTGGTTTATCAAAGGCTTTTGTGTAGAGGTCAGCGCGTTGGAAATCCGTATTTATCTTAACAACATCGATTAGATTCTTTTCAAAACAATCATGTATAAGGTGATATTTAATGCTGATGTGTTTGGTCTTAGGATGTTGGACAGGATTTTTAGTAACAACTATTGCAGCAGAATTATTAACAAATATAAGGGTGTTAGAAAATTGCAAACCGTAGTCCCGCATCTGCTGTTGAATCCAGATGATTTGAGAACAGCAGCTTGCCGCAACAACATATTCAGCTTCACAAGTTGATAACACAACTGATGTCTGCTTCTTACACTGCCATGTGACTAATCGTCTCCCAAAGAATTGACATCCTGCTGAGGTTGATTTGTAGTTCATCTGGCAGCCGCCATAATCCGAGTCACTGTACGCGATAAGCTAAAAATCATCGTCATGCGGATACCACAACCCAAGTGTTGGTGTACCCATCAGATAACGAAATATCCTCTTGACCCCTATAAGATGGTTAACTTTTGGTTTTGCCTGATATCTTGAACACAGACATGTCGCGTACATGATATCAGGTCTTGAGGCAGTGAGGTACATGAGGGATCCAATCATTCCTCGGTACATGGTGGCATCAACCAGATCACCATTCTTGTCGGGTGCTACGTCATGGTTTGTAGCAAGTGGAGTCCCAGCTGTGGAAGCATTCTCCATGTCAAACCGACTGAGAATATCTCCTAAATACTTGGTCTAATGTAGAAATATCCCCTTTGGTATTTGATCCACCTATAACCCGAGAAAGAACTTCATCTCTCCCATGGCACTCATTTCAAATTCTGGCTTCGTTACTTCTTCAAATTCTTTACGTAAATCTTCGTTCTTTGTGCTGAAAATTATGTCATCAACATAAATCTAAACAAGCAGCAGATCACCATCCTTTTCTTTGATGAACAGTGTACAGTCAATTACACCTCTGTGAAATCCGTGTTTCACAAGGTGGGTTGAGAGTTTTTCATACCATGCTCTTGGGGCTTGGTGAAGTCCGTAGAGAGGCTTATCCAATTTGTAAACTCTGTCTCGATGATATGGATCCTCAAATCCTTCGGGTTGACTGACATACACTGCTTCCTAGATTTGACCTTGAAGAAATGCACTATTTACATGCAGTTGATAGACTTTAATCTTCATGTAAGAGGCATATGCTAGGAAGATACGGACGGCTTCCATTCTCGCCACTTGTACAAATACTTCATTGTAATCAATTCCCTCGACTTGTCGAAATCCTTAAACTACAAGTCGAGCCTTGTTCCTAATGATGACACCTTGGTCATCTTTCTTACATATCAAAACCCACTTGGTGCCAATGACCTTAGCACCTTTAGGTCTATCTACCAGTGTCCGTACACCTAACTTCTTGAACTGAAGAAGTTCTTCTTGCACGACACTCACCCATGCCTCATCATTCAGGGCTTCACTAACGTATTTTGGCTCAAACTGGGAAACAAAACAACGATAAGCACCATCGTGAAGATACCCTTTCTCCATTACCGAGGCATAATCAGCTGAATACAACTGATTTCTTGCCTGAACTCCTGATCTGACATCCCTAATGACATTGTCCAGAGGATGATAGACATTTAGGCGTGATCCAGGAGTGGTGGGAACAACTACCTCAGAATCAAGATTATGAACGTTTGGTTCCGTATTTGAGGCCGTACGAGTGTGAGGTTCCGAAGACTCAGAGGCATCTACGTCAGATGCTTGTGAACTTGTAGTAGTTGGAACTTGTTGCTCCTGATTTTTCTCATCATTTTCCACGGCTTCATCGTCAGAGGAGGAGTCACTTACCTCGAGTGCTCCCCCTGAATGGTTAGACGATTCACTTGTGAACCAAATGATGTTGAGGCTTGTGATGGTGTGTTTAAGACATCATACATCATTTTGGCTGCTGACTCATCGTCAGAAGTGGGGAGAGAAATGTTGAAGGACTTGAAGAATCCATCATAGTTGGAAAAGAATGCGGGTCCTTCCAGCAGAAGGAGTGGTGTATCTCTAAACTTCGACATTACACCACACCTCTAGTTGACCCATTGAGTTGTTGTAAACTCTCTTATTCGGTATGTTGTATCCTAGAAAACTGCCCTATTCAGCCTTCTCGCTAAATTTGCCTTCCTGAGTTTTCTCCAGCAACGTACATGGTGTGCCAAACGGTTCGAGGTACTCAAGATTTGGTTTACGTCGTTGAAGTAGCTCGTAACACGTCTTGCCATGGCGTTTTAATACTAGAACTCGATTTAACGTGTAACGCGCATTGGTAACTGCCTCATTCCAAAACTGGATAGGTAGTTTCGAGTGTGCTAGCATTGTCCGTGCTGTCTCTATTAAGCTGCGATTCTTTCTCTCAGCAACTCCGTTCATCTGAGGAGTATAGGCGGAAGTGAAACGGTGCACAATTCCCTTTTCTTTGCAGAACGCCTCCATCCATTGATTCTTGAACTTGGTTCCGTTGTCTGAGCGTACTTGTCTTACCTTCAGCTTGTAGACTGACTCTAGTGTAGTTACTAAGTCTTTGAATGACTCAAATGTTTCTCATTTTGATTTCAAAAACATCACCCAAAAGAACTTGAGTAGTCATCTGTAACTACATAGCAGTACAAGTCGCCTCCGATGCTTCTTGTAGTGACTGGACCAAACACATCCATGTGAAGAAGCTCAAGAGGCAGTTCTATGGAATTAACTTTCTTTGCTTTATGAGACTTCTTTGTCTGTTTTCCTTTCTTGCAGGCGACACGAAAATCTAGGCGTTGGAAGTTCTTGACATTGACTTCTTGCACTAGGTCATTCTGGATCAAGTGGTTCATCTTTCATGGATTAATGTGCCCCATTCTCCTATGCCAGGAGATAGAATCCTTCTCTGTAGCTTTTAACAAGAAGCATTGAACTTGGTGATCCGTTGTGGAAGCCTTTTATAGATCCAAGAGTTAAAGGTCATTATATCTTGAGGCTAACATTAAGACTTCATCCTCCAGAATCACATAATCCTTTTTGAGGATATAGCACTTCTTATTTTCGAAAACTACCTTAATTCCTTTGTCACATACTTGGGAAACAGAAAACAAATTATTTTGAAGTTGTTGAACATAGTTTACCTTGTCAAACTTCACTTTCTGATTCCCCACTTCCCCTTGAGCTGTGATGTATCCTCCTCTGTTTCCAGCAAATGAACATGACCTCTTTTGATTTGTTTGATGTTTGATAAGAGTGCCCGATTTCTAGTCATGTGCCTTGATGCTCTGCTATCTACAATCCAAGTGTTTGTCTCAGCACTATAGCGAACACCCTGCAGATTCAGTTGAAAACAGTAGTTTAGGTTAGGGACCCAAGTCTTAACTGGCATGGATGACCCAGAGGCATCACACATCATAAATTTCACCCATTGTCCATTAGAGGGTGTGGGAAGATCATTTGTCTTCTTGTTCTCATTACCAGACATAGACTTTTCTTTTTATAAGCCAGCTTTGTGTAAGGAGTGTTTATGGTAAAAAGACAACTGGCTAATGGATTGAACTTTAGGTTCACTGACTGTTTTTGGTGGAGTCATGGAGCTTCTCTTGGAAGAGCTCGCTTTAGTGTCATAAAGTTCAACCTTTTTCTTTGGTGTCTGATAATAAGGATAGTAAGACGCGATGTGACCATACTTTCCACAGTTGTAGCATGATCTGCTTTCGACTTGATGATTTAACTGTTTCCATGGAGAAGTATGTGAAACTTGTGTGACTTTATTTAGTTTGGGCTTAGTCACTTCCTGTTTTAATGGTTTAACTTGTTTAACAAAATTAATTGTTCGAACGTTATTTACATCTTTACTCTTTTGTTTACCTGGAGTTAGACATGATACGTGTGATTGGTTAACATGTTTCAACTGTTTAGTTTTAGAATTAAACTTGGTTGAACCAGACTTTACTTTAACCTTCTCAAATTGTTCATCCAGATTAACACAAGGCATTTTACCTTTTGATGGTAAAGTGGCATCCTTTTGTTTAGTGCCAGATTCATTTGGTTTACATGTGGAATCTGGATCACTTACAAGAGAAGTGGACACCACATGATGCTTGATTGGATTATTATTATTGGTTTACTTTTGGCATTCATCAAGGTCTCATGTGGTGGTTGAACCACTTTATATCCCAAACCCTCCCCATTGATGCGTTCTCTCACTATGTGTTGGACAATGTGAGAAGAATTTGTCCAACTATGCAGTTTTTGTTTTAATGAATTTACTTCTACTTCGAAAACTGCTTTTTGTTTCTTAGTGTCTTCTAGGGAGTTTAGATATAACTTAATGTCATTTGCTTGGTTAAAAGCTACAACTTCAATTTCCCTAAGTTGTTTATTCAAAAGTTCTATCTTTTCTTTATAATTGTACTCATTTTGTTTTAAACTCTATTTGCTTCTATGCACAGTTGCAAGTCTTTTACTAAGTTATCATTATGGTCTAGTAACCTAGCAAATTTCAAATCAATTCTTTCCCTAAATTTATTACAATCAA